>CM055962.1:42049587-43249587 GCA_029531755.1 Holothuria leucospilota
CATTTTGGGTGAAAACAATGCAGCACACGTGCACGAACGGCGTGGATTTCGCCGCACGTGTAGTAGACTTACGCGCGTATACGAATGGTTGACAAATCAGCTGTCTGCATTTATTGGTGTAACTTGCAATGATACACGCTTTTCCGCCATCTTCCTCCAAAGGAGGACGCACTTTCTTCTTTGTGACATCATATGCATAAGGTCTATTGAGCAGGTAGAGAGACGTAGTGACTTTATATGAATGATTCGAATCAACGCTATATTAAATAGTCGCATAGAGACTTTAGACCATCTTTCCTCTAGCAAGGCCTTATACTGAAAGAGGATTTTAATATGTGAATGGAAAACGTAGCCTCAAGCAGGATTCGAACAGCGACCTCTCGCAAACAAGGGGATGCTCTGACCACTCAGCCATTGAGGCCTATGTGGAAGAACTCCAGGAGGCAGAGACCACATCGCTTATTTAAATTACTGTCGGGCTTTGCCCTCTTTAAGAACTGGCATGTGACAGTAAATGGGGTAGTTTTTCTTTGAGTCGTCTGATAAATTTGTGGAGAACAATGCTGTTTTATATTTGATGCCATTACAAGGGTGTTATGGTTCCTTCATTGCACCTTAAAGGGGGTTTCAGCTAGGCTGACACAAGTTTCAACATTTCTCGGCGTTGTGACGGTAGCTTTATATATTACCCCGTCGGTGAGACATTTATGGTGCAAGTCTATGTTCCGTTTAACATTATCCATGCAAATGTAACTAAATTTAATCGTGCTTCGGTTACAAGTTTACGGAGCTTATTGCTGGATGGAAGTGCTTGTCTATTAAGTTACGAAATTCCTTTTCGATATTAATGAATACACTTTTACAAAATGGTGGATTACACCAAATGATCATGTTTTGTTGTCGGTTTCTCCGTTTATTCGTAGCGGGGTTCTGGATAAGAGTATACACTGTTATTCAAGTGCCTGTTGGTAAGGGGGAATTGCCTTCTGAAATATCTCCCACCTGGAAAAAATTCCGTCGCCAAGACGTTTGTTATGGCAGCAGGGATGATATTCAGTATCGACGGTGGGTGGTTGAATTTGGCATGTACAAATGAGGGGCGTTAGTAGGTTTTGCGAAGGTACGGTACAATACTTATTCTTGGTGAAGTTGAGGAGTATTCTTAAACAATTATTTACCAAAAAGTTTACGAAGATCTTTCTTACTGCACTCTTTTACACATGGGGCTCATTGAATGCAGCAAAGCCGTCGTCTCTGTTTAAACCCACTTTATTTTTGTTGTATTTTCGGGTAATCTGGTATACCGTTTAAGAGACTTCAAGTGACGCACTTTTATATGCGCGTTAAATTTATTACGCGCTCACAATGGTAAAGAGCCAGTAAATTTTTTGAGCACGCAGAAGTGTGTGTCAACTAGCATCCCGGATAATACACAGAGAAATGTGTTCAGCTCGTAAAGAAGGCGTTGTTAAAGGGCATGCACCTTACTTCTTTAACAATGAAATTTTCCGTAACGCGTTCTTACTTCTGTACGCAGATCGCCGATTAAAACGGCGCGCATGTTACTTTCACACTTCGGTCCCGATATCTGCGTCTCTATGAAGAGTCACTGAGCGTCACTTTGGAGAAAAACAATAAAACACACGTACACGGACGGCGTAGATTTTGCACGTGCGTTTAGTAGACTTACGCGCGTATACGATTGGTTAACAAAATCAGCTGTCTGCATGGTTGATGTAACTTGCAATGGTAGGCGCTTTTCTTCCGAATGAGGGAGCACTTTCTGCTCTGTGACAAAGATACTATAAGCATAGATTCCAAACTTGAAATGGCGCCCTGACTCCTCATGGAGGCCAAAATATCGGGGCGGAAGTGCTGATCACTGTTCAGTCGCTTTGAAAACAATCCGACAGATTAAAGTCTTGCACAAGTGTAACTACTTGTTAATTCGGAACATTCTTAAATCTAGGAAACCATCACTCCTCAATGTATTCCATTCACAGAGAAAAGTATGTTTCTTCCCCGTGGCATGGCAAACAAACACTCTGTCATGAACGCAAAATGACTGTTTCGAAGTCCGCAATCTATAAATAGGTCAGTTACCATGGTTTCGTCAAAAACGCAGTTAAAAATGGCGACTTCTCAAGCGCATATAACGGGAAAAGCGATTGGCGCGTTCGTTTTTTAAGCTCGCGGTAGTGAGCGTCACGTAATGTAGATAAATGCACAGAGAAATGTATTCTGCGCGTATAGAACGCGTATTAACGCTAACCTCTTTTAACAATGGAATTTTCTGTAACGCATTCTTATTTGTACACAGATCACCTATTAGAACGGCGCGCCTGTCAAATTCACACTTCCGTCCCGATATTTGAGTCTCCATGAGGAGTCACTGAGCGTTACAGTGTAGGTATAGGAGTTTGGAATCTATGCTTATAATATCTTTGCTCTGTGACATCATATGCATCTGGGGCCGGATTCACAAAGACTACTTACGCACAAAAATTTGCGTAAGTCAGACTTACGAAGCGTAACTTGTTTAGTTGGTATTCACGAAGGGAAAAGTTCATAAATATCTTGCGCAACTTTACGCAAGCTTCAGAGTTGTCGTAAGTACAAAAAAGCCATAGTAACACCTACAGAAACACGTGTTGTGCATAGTTGTATAGACCTTATGCATTGAAATCACACTGACGTCATTTTGGGTAAAAACAATGAAGCACACGTGCACGAACGGTGTGGATTTCGCCTCACGTGTAGTAGACTTACGTGCGAATACGATTGATTGATAAATCAGCTGTCTGCATTTGTTGGTGTAACTTGCAATGACACGCGCTTTTCCGCCATCTTCCCCCAAAAGAGGGAGCCCTTCCTCCTTTGTGACATCATATGCATAAGGTCTATAGAGCGTAGGACCGCGCGTGAAGCCACAGAAGACCGTGTGCGTCATTTTAACAATAACAGTCAATGTGACTGGCTCAAAATGTAACAAAGCAAGATTCAACGGTACACACGATTGGCTCATGTGCATGTTTTGCAGTTACGCAGCGTATCTTTACGAACTGCGTAAGTTGTTTTCGTGAATACCACTTAAAGAAAGTTCTTACGCAGTGCGTAAGTATTTTGACTGACGCAAGACCTTACGCAAATGTGAGTAAATACCGCCCAAGGTCTGTAGAGGCTCTTCACGAGACGTCATAATGGGCTCGAATTTTACCTGTACCGCCATTTAGACGTCAAACTCAGTGCACGCACAAACGTACACTGTGGTTAGCTTACACTTGTGGTTTCTACGGCTCGACGCTCTGCAACTCGTGTTAAAGGCACCTCTGAAGTTAAATTTGCCAACTACTGCTGACATGTTTCTCCAACTACCGTTTACTTTGTAACTTCAGCCAGTAGCGTGTTCAAAGGGAGGGGCCGGGGGGGCACTGCCCCGCCCCCCCACCTCTGAAGCCGGTCGGGGGAAAATCTCTTAGTCGGGGGATTTAAGGGTTAGGGGAAGAGAAAAAGATTGAAGAGATACTGAGCACTCAACAGGGATGGCGCCAGGTGGGGGCGGGGAGCCCCATCGGGGAGTCTTAATCGATACGATAGAGTATGCAGGCAGTCCCCGACGGCGCCTGAGAGAGGACAATTTCTCTAATAAGAACCCAAATTTTTCGGCGCGCTACGCGCGCTGTATAGTTACTCCAGGATCTTCAGCAGTTCCATTCCACATTGCTAGAAAGCACATGTCCTGCCAACCTTACCACGAAACATGTAGGCAGAGAACACTGTTCATGTGGAGGTCGAAAATTCCATCGCATGTCGCTAAGCCTAGTTACTGTTCTCCAATGTGTGTCATGCGGTACGGTCAGTTTGGGAGCGACTCACGGACCAAAGTTTGGCTGTTTCATAGGGTAGTCCAAGTGTTTCGATAATATGTATGTTATCCCCGATATGGTCTAGAACCCCTACAGTTTTTCTTTTTTTTTTTTTTTTTTTTTTGTTTTCTTTATGTTCTTGATCACATATCTTTTTGTGTAAGCCTACCAAAAATTTTCGCGCGCTTTGCAAATTCAAGTTTCAGATTCGAAAGAACACTATATAAAGTGCGCAACTGGCTCATGAAGTATTAAGTGATATCATGTAAAATATGCCCTGAAATGGCATGGGATAATAAGTCATATCCCCTTCTCACCACCTCTTCGACAGAGGGGCTGTCGAAGCTTGGGGTGGCTGGCATGGCCCAGCCGTCTGAAAATTCTGTCGCCACCCATGATCTGTTTACTTATTTTGGCTTTCAAAGGGTCATTTCTACAATGAAACCCAAGATTTCCGGTACGCTTTGCCCACTCTTCCACAGTTCTGTTACTTATAGCTAAATATAATACAAACCATTTCCACCTTTTCAAGTAACTGAAGAAGTAGAATTCATGAATTTATGTAAAAGTTGGGAATTTCACCTCATTTCACGTTATTCAGTCAGTGTTCTCTTGGGTCTGTTGTGCGGTACGGTTATAGTGACAAGAGGAGAGAAGTACAATGTTAAGTTATGCCCGATAGGGACCAACTGCCCGGACAATTGACCTTTATTAGCTTTTAATAATTATACCGATTCTTTTTAGTGAAGGATAACCCAAAAAATTTTCGCTCGCTTTGCAGTTTCACACTTTAGATTCTGGGGAAAACATTAAATCAGCCCCGAAACTACGTTCCTCTAGTAAATACACCCATTTTATAAAATATATGTCCCGCAATGGCATGGTTTAGCACACAGATTTTCTTCAGATCCCTCCTCACCATCCACTTGACGGCATCGGGGCTGTCGGGGCTTCAGGTCGCTGCCTCCGCCCGTCTGGCCACCTGTCGGGCAAATCCTGGCGCCATCCCTGGCACTCAAAACTTAGAAGTAGCCTACAGAATGACATTAGAAGAGTTTTTTTTTCATTTTTTGGTCGTTTACCAAAGGATAGAGCTCTTCCAATTGTCCTCCAGTGAATAATCAGACAGGGTGCTATCAATATCAATATCTGTCTCATATGGTGCAGGTAGGCCTACTATCATTAAGTTCCCTTCGCCCTTCGCGCTAGTCACTTTAACCATCTGTAATGGTAAACTATATAGGTTTAAGGATGAAACAGTGCTGTTAACTTTTGCGATCATCTCAAGCAGCCTTCTTGACTGGCTTCGTGATCTTTAACTTAGTCCTGTCAATGTATGTGACACATACTGTAGCACACCGCAGCTTTCAACGCATAGAGGATAACCTGAACTCTCCGTCACTGACATCGAATTTTACAAAATCTGAAACAAACGAAACCTGATCAATAAGGCCTCTAGAACCAATTTAGGGCGGTCTTATTACCTTATGTTGCAGGAGCTTCCGGGGGCTTCGCCCCCTGGACCCACACCGGGCTCTGACCCTGGACCCCGCCAGGGGCCCTGGCGCGGGCCCCTGGACCCCACGCGTGCAAACTCGCGCTTCGCGCTCGTGGTGCACCTTCGGTGCAATTGTCACACCCCTCCATGTCAGTCGGGGGAATATCACAGGTTGTGCCCCCCCCTCACCTTCGAAATCCTGCACACGCCACTGACTTCAGCCTATTTCACCATGCGCCATATTTAAAATCATCAGAAGTCATTTTAATCAGTGAGAATACATCGTTTGAAGCCTACACTCGTCTTTTATTTGTTCCTTGGGAAGTTGTGAGTAGCCAATCAAAACACACCATCATCGCCCAAGGATCCCACAGTGCCAGCCTCACACTGCCTTAATTACCGTAAAGGCCCAACCGTTACACTGGATAACACTTGGTTATTTGGGTGTATTCCAAGGCAAATTCACTAGGCGCGTGAACAAGGCATTAACAAGTTTTCCATTGGCGGCGACAGGGGAGACATGTCCTCCCAATATTTGAGAAATCGCCCATGGACTTTGATTCTTCACACAGCATATTATTTGAAAATGAGGTCATGCCCCACCAACACTGAGAAAAAATCGCCGTCCTTGAAGCTTTCCAACCCACCACCAACCGTAATCAAAGCGATCCCGAAATCCGTCAATCGTGGACTTTCAAGCATTTCAAGCGATGAGAACGAATTTGAAGTCCCCACGATTTAGGCGCTATACAAATACTGATTAATGATTTATGATTTTTACTCAGCATCACGCGAATACCAAAAACGTGCCTTGAGCAACGCCAGCTTTCAGCACGAACTAAAATGCATTCAAGAACAGGCCCAAAAGAAACTCACAGAAAGAGAAATATCATTTGATCTGAGTAATTACCCACCCTATTGTTAGATTTTTTACTGCTACTGGACAACCATTTCCCCGAAGGAAATCTACTCCACACTGTTAAATCAGGTCAAATAGCAACTCCCTGCTTCAATCGCAATAATGTAATCGTATACTGTAGTTGTATGGACAATATTGCAGACACAATTAGCGCGCAGAACAAAGTTTATGAGTTTATCAGTGGAATGTAGAGCCAGAGAATGCAATTGCAAGATTCCTACCAATTTATCATTAGAAGAACAGTGCCAAACACAAAACATTGTCTACCTGGCCACCGTCAGATCCCTACAGGGTTCTAATATCCACATAGGGGCCTGCGACACCGAATTCAAGGAGAGGCAGGTAACCACAAGTCTTCGTTCAAACTCGAATATAAACTCACCGACACGGATCTCAGCGTTTTTGTATTTTTAAGAATACATGATGAAAAGGAATACCGGTACTTGTAAACCAGTTTTCATCTTTAAAAGATTGAAAAAGGCAATGAATCTACTCGAGGGGCTTGACTTTAAAAGGTTATGCTAAACGTGTCGTCCTGTTGACAATCGTTTCAAACAAAGTTTATTCAAGGTCTTAGGGCGATTTAAAAAACAATAAAGATGATGCTTGTAAAGGTACCGTGGTGATGAAGGGAACTAATTGACAAATCAGTGGATTATGGCGCCAGAACATACAATTATGCAGGTAGCAGTCTAGGAATTTGACTAGGAGTCACGAAAGCATTGCATAGTCTAAGAGCGACTGAGACTACCACCTCCATACAGCAAGACTTGAAATGTGTTATTTCTGTGTAGTATCAAACTCAACAAGTTCTATAATTGACAGGATTTTCTCATCTTGTATTTATCAAACCCATGTCAAAATTTTCAATGTAAATCAATAATGCTTTGAAACTGCTCCCCAATTATGCTACACATTACGTGTGACGATTCCAAAACACAATTCCTTTAAAAACAAAAGTTACGTTATTGCTGTCAATATTTTACTTGTCTTTATTTGGTCCCGTTATCTGTTCGCTAAGTTTTAATACTTAACAAACAAATAATAAGATTTTTTTTAAGTGACTTTCAGCTTCCCGACTCAATGTTGTAATAAATAACAAACCCCTGTGTATTGATTATCAGATATCCGACTACAGTCCCTCTATCTTTGCAGCTTAACCCCGTCTGTGCATTGATCATCACAAATCCGATTACTGTCACTCGATCTAGTATTTCCAGACAAGACATACATCTTCAGACATCCGATTCAAGTGGATCAATCAGAAACTTCACTTCATTTCAAAACTTCACTAACGTAAACTTCACAAGGTCTCTTCGAGAACGCGTGCCTCCGTAAACTGTTGCAGATATTCAATATTTTGTCATGATTAAAGCTATCCCTCTTGTAAAATCCGCTTACTTACTAAATGACCATGTACAAACGTAATGACAAACCAAGGACAGTTCTGTCAACTTAATTCATTTTTGTGTCGATTACACGGAAAATATTCTCTGCTGTAACAAATGTTGAGTACGTACAGGATAATGGGCGGGCCGTCAGGGCAAAAAAGACAACAATGCTAAAAGGTACAGACAAACGTCAAAAGGTAAAGACAAACCTCGAAAGGTAAACACAAACGTCAAAAGGCAAAGACAAACGTCAAAAGGAAAAGATAAATGTCAAAAGGCAAAGACAAACCTCAAAAGGGCAAGATAAATGGCAAAGGATAAAGACAATAGCGTAAAGGTAAAGACAAACGTCAAAAAGAAAAGTTAATGTCAAAAGATAAAGGCAAACCGCAAAAGGTAAATAGAGGGCGTCCTGTCATTCAAGTGCATGTGGCATCGCGCACCGCATGCGTTGTTGAGCACCGGGCTGTAAAGCATGAGCATAGCGCACTCGCCATTTGATTACCATGTACACTGTAATGTAAGTGTGAGAAAAAATACCGTACCCATAGTCAAACTCCAAATGGTGAGTCGTTACACCAACAACCCGACCCGGGCCCTGGGGCCAAGGTAGGCCTTTGGACAACAAACAGAGCATATACAACAAACTGTAATTTTCTACCTGACTCGTCGAACAAGTGTTGACGGCAATACTGCGTTACCGACACCAGATACCCGAACATGATCTCCAGGAAATATATTCTGAGGAAATCGACTTGATCGTCTCTGTAGAGATGCAACAGATTATCAACATATAATCCCCGGAGGGGTGAAAGACCGAAAGACCGTTAACTTGAAATTAGCAGGAAGTTGTCTCGTTTTGTAAATGAAATAAGACAAGTGGAAGACCAAGCACCATCGTCAAGGTATCAAGTTGACGTAGAAAGGACTGACAGAATGGGCCGCCCGGGTTATCGATCCTCAGGGAGCAACTTGAACTATTTGCAGGTTTGTAGCAATACCCTAGACCTAGTCTAAGATTAAAGAATGTAATTTCAATGTTATTACTTACCCTTATCTAAATTATGATGAAATCTCATGCAATGGAATCTTGACAGGCGGGGCTTGTTGAGGTCTGTAACTGAATATGCGTCGACGAGTCTTCACAAAACAATTTGAAGTGAAACTTGGTAGGCCTATACTGTATCTGTTAGACTAGAACTCGGGGTATGTACGTTGAATTCACTGATCTCTATGTATATTGCACATTGTATAATGTACAGGTGCGGTATATGCATGTATGGTAATTCGTATTCTTCCACTCCGCACCGGACTGCTCGTGGGATATAAACCATATGTTATGGAAACGCTGGTTAGGCCCTCTGCCATCCTTTTGGCAATTTTAAATGTTTACAAGCTGCTTGTAATTCATTCGTATTATCTCCATATCCACAAGGACTAGTTGTCAGATGGCAAGGATCTTTATTTATTCAATTTTTGTGACAGACAAAATACTTTAACAGCACTTTTTTACACAGAGTGATTTTCATGTCAGTTTTCCCCATCATAGGTTATTTGCTGGTCAACCGGATTTTTAATAGGATTCAAACAAAAAAAAATCAGTGCTTTCATACACTAACGTAGACTAGAAACTGCATAGGAAAATTTTATTGGGATGCTTAGAGTGTCTACGACGAAATGAAAAACGCACATCAAAGTGAAACTTGGTAGGCCTATACTGTATCTGTTAGACAAAATTTTCCTGTGCAGTTTCTAGTCTAACAGATACAGTATAGGCCTACCAAGTTTCACTTTGATGTGCGTTTTTCATTTCGTCGTAGACACTCTAAGCATCCCAATAAAATTTTCCTATGCAGACGCAAATCTAATGAAAACTTCTGTAAGCTGCTAAGCGACCCTTCAGAGGTCCATATTTTAATGTGGAGTATTCATTTCTAATGGAAACTGAACGACCAAGAAGCTCACGAAGCTTTGCACATAGTCTAATTATGTCTTAAGGAAGCTATATTGTGACCATTCTGGTGTTGGTATTTGTTACTACTGAGAATGACCTGCACAAAAAGCTAACTTTGTCACATCTTACCGACGATGTTACGACTGAATTCAACAATTTCGTCAACATAAAACTCATCTAGAATTCGTATGTGAAGATCAAAATGTGCCATTTAAGTTACGATGTCTGCCACGCAGGACTCTGTCACTATTGTCATTGTTTTGTTCGTAGGCTATTATACAAAAATAAGTATTTCTCCCTGAAACGCCAATTAGTTGTCACTGTGTCAGCAATGGCAACTACCTAGTAAGAAGTTCCGGTAGGCGGAATATTGCGTTGAAGTACAATATAGTAGATATGTCCAGATGAACGAGGAGACGACACCTATAGACCTTATGCATTGACGTCACGCGACGTCAGTTTGGAGGGAAACAAAGAAGCACAGGCTCACGAACGGCGTAGATTTCGCACGCGCGTGTAGTAGACGTGCGTACACGATTCGTTGACAAATCAGCTGTCTGCATTTCTCGGTGTAACTTGGAATGATACGGTTTTCCCTCCAAACGAGGGAGCACTTTCTGCTCTGTGAAATAATATGCATGAGGTCCTTTGATTCCTGTCACCTGTAAAGGACTTGGAATTTGGCCAAAACAGCAAAACATGAAAGCCAATTGCTTTTGGAATAATGATTTTCGTTGACTTACACCTCCTTCGTGTCGAATAGATGTGGCAAAAGGTGCCTGCGTGCGTAAAGTTCACGGCTGTTTTTTTTTTCTTTCTTTCTTTCTTTTCTTGTTCATCAGCGGCATATTAAAGAAAGATTAGTGTGGGTTTCCTGTCTGTAACTTTGCATCAAGAAGTAGTGAACATTTCTCGTGTGTCACATAGGATTGATTGGTAGGTCTGAAAGTTGTCAATATTGAAAAGAAGCGTTTCTTATTACTAAATGGACAAATTTGACGGTTCCAACTTTAGACCACTTATCATAACAGCGATGTGTTTTGGTGTGGAACTTAAAAAGGGTAATATTCAGTTACTGGGTACCTTGCTATAAGCAACCTCTCAAGGCTAATTGATTTAGGTGTGTAATCGTTACATCAGTAATTGAGCAGACTAAAAAGCAGACTGATGATTAATTGTCATGCTCGGTGTACAGATGCATCATGTAACAAAGTATTCCTAATTAGATTTTGGTGCCGATAACATGAATACTAACGACGTGCTTTGGTATGGAATGTAAAAATAATATTTAGTTACTGCGTACTGGGTACCTTGCTATAAGCAACCTCTCAAGGCTACTTGATTTATGCGTGTAATCGTTACATCCCTAAGTGAGCATACTAAAAACAGACTGATGATTAATTGTCATGCTCGGTGTACAGATGTATCATGTAACAAAGTATTCCTTCGTAGACTTTGGTGCCGATAAGATGAATATTAATAAGGATGATGTCGCATGTTAAAATGTTTCACTTGGAATATCTTTTTAGTCATACAGATTGTGTTCAAAGGTGACAAACATAATCACCGTGGGTTCTGGAAAGATGAAAGGTCATTAGAGGCATGCTTGGTCAATCTTGGTTTGGAGTAATTTTGCATCCGTAAAACGTATTGTATCCAAACCTCATCATTTGAACTGTTGAAGCTAACGATTTAAAGGGAATTTGGAGGCAACTAGGAATCATTTTGAGGGAAACCAATTTCTTAAAACAGCACTTTAACCGTAAGATGGATAATAACCACATAGGCCTACGGTATAGTGCCGAAAACTATTTACAGGTCCTTAGGTTTTATTCATGGTCAAAATGCTAAAACCCGTAATGTTGGATTGAGTCCTTGGAACTTAGGAGAAATAGCGAAACTTGTGCGTAAACAAATGAAGAAGTCATATAAGGGTCATCTTGGGTCATTGGAGGTCAATTTTTAGACATTGTTTTATGTGACGTTTGTGCCAAATACCGTGGATGTCGTTTGGACTTCAACGTACGCAAAATGTTCAAAGGCTAAATAAATATGCAAAGAAATATTACAAAATGTTAAATATGTAATTCCACACAATATTCTGGGGCGGGATTCACTAACATTGCGTAAGTTCTTGCTTAAGTCAAAATACTTACGCACTGCGTAAGAACTTTCTTAATTAAGTGGTAATCACGAAAACAACTCACGCAGTTCGTAAAGATACGAAGCGTAACTGAAATACATGTGCATATGAGCCATTCGTGTGTGCGATTGCATCTTGCTTTGTCTCATTTTGAGCCAATCACGTTGACTGTTATTGTTATTAACGAAGCCCACGGTCTTCTGTGGTTACACGAGCGGTTCTGCGCCGTACACAACCATTCGGAACAGCGCGTCTCTGCATGTGCTACTATGGCTTTTTGTACTTACGATAACTCTGAAGCTTGCGTAAAGTTACGCAAATATTTACGAACTTTTCCCTTCGTGAATACCGACTAAGCGAGATACGCTTCGTAAGTCTGACTTCCGCAAATTTTTGTGCGTAACTATTCTTTGTGAATCCGACCCCTGCTCCGTTTGATACCAAAATCAATTTATGCAGTTCCTTAATAGAAGTGATTTGGACTTGCAATGTTGTACGGGCCTGTTATGTAAGCATCAGCCTGTCACAAATACATATATATGATGACTTGTAAATACTTTGTCACATTTTGTAGATATAATTACGAAACAACGCATTTATATTACAGAGCATATTTGATACTAACATCGTAACCTGATATTATCGAGATGCACGCCTTGGTATTTCTACGGCTGACTTTAAGCTCTCGTACTCAGTATGTTCGTTTGGCAGATAATCTAAACAGGATTTTTCGTTGGGGAAAAATATAACTGGATCTTGATTCCATAATTGTAGCTAAATGTTTGATACTAACATTTAATTTAACAACACGACACCAATCGAACGTCAAATCTGCAGAAATAAACCTTGTGTTGCCAAAAAAAAGATATGTCGTCGCGGGGAGGTGTTTGCCAGCGTTATGTTGTAACTGAGGCAGTGTTAAAATGTAATGAATTGCGTTGTATGGTAATTATATTAACAACAAACTATGTACAGCATGTCTTATACCTGTGCTCATAAAGGGCTGATGCTCCCATACCCCTTAACCTAACTCCCAAATTCAGCTAACCAATATGACAAGATGGCCAAATCTTTTCATGTCTTTGCAACTAATGATAGAAATAATGTCTTCCATTAGAATATAGCTTATTTATAGAAACGGAGAGATTCAGAAGCTAACGGAGCGTTTTATCCCGTCTAATTTTTCTTGAACAAGCCAGTCTTTCTCGATGCCATACTTTATGAATACGATTCTCTTTAAAGTCCCAATGAGTGTTCTGTAAAGTACCTGCACAATAACTTGCCGTTAACATGTATCTATCGTGGTGCTGATTTCTTGACAACGATGTCACAACTAACACTGGAATAGTCCTGACACATAAAAGAGTCTTAAGTTACTATCTACAATCATTTGATTCATTTTATTGGTCTATCAGTGTAACGTATACATCCATAAAAGTCGACGACGGATAGAAGAAAATAGGTGAGTGACATTTCGTGTCACCGAAAGGAAGATATGACCATGATGGCTGTAAAAGTGTAATGAAAGTTTGTCGCTTTTCAAGTTAAAGGTACAGGAACCCTATACCTGCCTACTTATGGTAACATTTTCATCACAGACTGAACTTACCTGCATCAGTGAAGTCATCAGAATTTTCCCAGCAACGGGTTAAGCTCCCCAGCGGGGCCGCCTAAAATATTTACACTACCACTATCTTTTTCCATGGTGACTACAACATTTGGACAACCTTGAATAAGTATCTTTTTACGTCAGTACTTGCATTCGCATTCACGCATATTAAGGACCTCAGACTGACATTTCTGAAATGCAGGAAACATGCAGTTACCCATGTATCTAGCCTGTAACCATTTCACAAACATGATGGTTACAGTTACAGTTACAGCACATGCGATTACCTATGTATCTAGGCCAGGCTTTCTCAACCAGTGGCGCGCGGCACCATTTCAGATGGCGCGCGTCGGGACGGCCGTAAACTATTATTCAGACATTCACACTGCCAACCTGTCAATTGGGCGCACTTAAGAGTATCCCGGTAGCTACTGTTACTAGTCTAGCGGCGAAGTCTGAAAATTTTCGAACCCCCCGATACAACTTTGTAAAAGTTGACACCTATCCTTAAAATGTTCCTTAGGATGTCAGCTTTCATTTTCTGTTGGTTGTCACCTTTTAAATTTACCCGAACATGGTAATTAGGAGGGTCAAAGGTCACGAGTCTATTTTCACCCAAACGTCGACAACCTTGGTACTATACATGTATACTTCACCTTCAGGGGAGGCTTTAACTTGAGTCTAGTGTGGTAAACATTTTGAATAAATTTACAATAAACATCCCTGAACTCCAAATCAATGAAAAAAACCCTTAATTATTAATATTTACTATCGTTTCATTGAATATTTTCATTATTATTTTTTTTTAGTTTTCCCCATTACAAATTTACACGATATGATATTTTAATGCATCTTATGCATGTTTTACCACGTGGAGATAAAGCGTCTCTCAAAAAAGCAAGGTAAGATTGTTACATAGGCGTAGGAAGCGGGGGGACTGGGGGCTCTCAGTCAAAAATGTGAGGGGCTGAAGTATGCTTCCGCCCCCCCAAGATCCAAGGGCAAATACCCCTTATTTGTCTCTTCTGTAAGAAATGTCAAAAATTTGCAGTAATTTTCCTTAAAGTTTGTCCAAAATGTTGCACCAAATTGCATCTGAGGTCCCTTAAATACCCAAAAATGTTCCACAGGGGAGGGGGAAACCCCCTGACTATAGACCCCTCTCCCAGGACGGCGATCCGAAACACGGTTCAGCCCCCCCCCCCCCCGTCGCGAAAAGTTTCCTACGCCTATGGATCGTTATAAGTTCTATATACATTGCAATATAATGCTCTTCTTGGATAAAATTGATCTGTCGAATGTTTGCCTGCATAACGGCTCCCTTTAACTTCGCCACACTGGGTAACCTTAGCGAAAGGCTAAACAAAAAACCCGTCAGCTATGTGCAGACTAGTCAAATTTATAAACCATATCTGGAAAGGTTAACGAAAAAATGTGGCAATGGTGTTTCACTTCAGTGTTTTCAAGTTATCATTTGTGGTAACAAATTAGCATTTTCTCATATAGACGAGGTTTCTCCACCATACTTTTGTTAAAGCCCTTAGACTATATGGCATTGGAAAATATACATCTGGCAGTTTTCATGTTGTGCTTCTGAAGGCGAAAAATCAGAATGGTTATTACAAATGCCGGAATGCACTTTGTAAGAGGAAAAGTAGTGATGAACAGCTGAATTTTTTCATTATAAAAGTTGCGAATCCCATATCAGATGTGAGAGTAATAAAATACAATACTCCACCTTCAAAATGGTCCCCAAAAATCTTGTCCTAAATGGGTCAAAGCGGTAAACAATTAACAAATTCTTTGCTTTTCATAAAAAAGAAGCATTTTGAGTATCCTGTCAATTGAAACTGCCTTCATTAATCTGCACGTAAAAAATCAAAACACCAAACCCTCTTACAGCCAGTTTCATCCAGGCCCCTAGCCAGACGACGTGCTGAAGAGTGCGAGAAAGTTCCCAGACTGTAAGAGGGAAAATCATTTTCAAGGCACGAAATGTGTTAACATAAAAGGCAAAGGTAAATTTTGTTCCTACATTTTCTCCCAGGCGTTAATGTTTGTGGGTCCGTCCACTGCTCTTAAGTTATGGACCTGTATTTTCGAACAGAGTACCCATTCTCCCGATTTATCAACTGGTCAACACATGGTTGCATTCAGGCAATATCTGAATCTGGCTGACCCGTGATTTAACCAACCAATTTATGTGCTTGTTGCCAGGCTAAAAGAATAATTGGTGGCAAAAACCCTCGAGTTGCTGAATGCTTCTTACCTCCAATCATTTGTCGACAAAAAACGTATATTGTGCCAGACAAAAAGCATAATATCAGTCCTTAGAAAAGAACCTGTTTTCTAAATATCCGCCTCACGATGCTAGATGTGGCTGGAATTAAACACGTAATCCCTAATTGTGATTACTAAACACTGTCTTTATAACTTTACCAAAATGAAAGCTAGATCATATATGAATTTGTACCGTATTAACAGCCCCTCTACAAGCTTCACTGAATTCATCTCAACATAATCATTTGTTGAGAACTGCGAATTATTTTATTTAAAGGATTTTCTTATTGCAAGTAAAATCAAGTCTTGTTATGGATATGTGCAATTTCCATGTCCAGATTTGAAAACAACATAGATCGGTGCAAGAATCATTCAATGGCTTTCCAATACAGGGAAACAACGTTTAATTATATTGCTCTGTAACCACAAATAATTAAAGGTTTATGTACCAGTAAAAAAAATGAATTAAATTCATGTAACAATTACGATGGGTGTAAGGGACACTTTCTGGGGGGGGGGGGGGAGGAGGAGGCTAAGCCGTTTGCCCGACAAACTGTAATAATCCGACCAATGGCCGGATTTTCACAAAATGTGCCAGAGAAATAGGATTTTTTTCAAACTCCGGCTGACCAAGTTCCATTGCGACTACTTCCAACTCCCTCTTATAAAAAGATAGCAGAACAATGTGTGTTGAAACAAAGCAAAAGCGTACTTTGTCAGTTTTTAGCGGTAAAATGTATTAGTTGTATGCCATCCCGAGCAAAGACGCTTTCTGCCTTAATAAAATTTACCATCACGTCCGAAAACATTTAAACAAATATCTACTTTTTTGCATGGGATATTGCTACAACATACCCCTTTTCTCTGATCTGGTTCATGTTAGCAAATAGGTATTGCAATGACAGAAACACCGTAATGTATTTAATAAATAATTAAGTCAATTAATTTAGTTAGGCTATGTCATTTCGCACATTTAATCTAATCAATGCAATGGTTCCACACATCCTAACAAGTGAAACAAAAATTTAAAGTTCTCTGATACAGCTACGAAAATAGCCTTCATTTCATGGTAGGCCTATAAATATTTTCATTATACCCCACTTAATTTTAAGGATTGCAAGTTTTCGACATTGGTAAGGGCGGAAGCCATAGTCCAAAACCAAGACAAAAGCGACTGATTACTGCATGGAAGGATGGTGAATAAACATTTCGGTGCTATTGGGGCGGGACAAATTTGGGGCTTTTAGTTGACTAAACAAACATTCAAAGGTTGTATTTTAAACATCACTTGTCCACAGTTTTCAGAACGCGTGGGATAGTATCTGGACCAGGGATGACGCCAGGATTTGCCCGACAGGGGACCAAGCTCCCCGACGAGGGGCCAGCAACCTGAAGCCTCGATGAGGGAGATATAGTGCCGAAACGATGTTTGAAGTAAAATTTTGGCCCGCGAAGAGCGCCGAAAATTTCGGACTGTTAATGGAAAAAATTGAAAAAGTGGGGCTTTTACCACGGAAAATTTGAAAAAAAAATTGAGTTTTTACGAAGAAAATTGGAAAATCTGGGGGTTTTATTGAAGAATTTGCCCAAATTTAGACCAAAATTAAGTAAATCGTTGGGGCGACTGCCCGTTGTCAGGGACTACATATTTTATCGTATACACAGTAGCTCCCCGAAACCGGAAAATTTCACCGACGGGGGGCAGCCTTCCCCGACGGAGGGCCATGGCCCCCTGCCCTCCACCTGGCGCCACCATGCACTGTTCTGGACGTTTTTCTTCTAACTCTTCACCAATGGTCCAGAATTGAAATTGAAAGGTGTTGAAAACAGACTGTTCAAAGTGTCTAAGTCCGTTATTCAAATTTCTTTGTTAAGGCTACGAAAACACCCTATAAACAGTTTATAATTCTTTTATTTTTTTTTACTTTTTGAGCACTTTAGGACTAAATAAATTGTTCATTTTGTCTCAAAGCATTTTATAAGTCTCGTCATATTAAAGTGTGTCAAAAATACTAAAATTTTGAAAAATTGACCTTTTTGACCTTTGACCTTAAAAATTTGCTTGTTCGGGAACTTTTAAAAATGACAACCAACCTAAAATTTAAAGTTACATTATAAACAATAGTTTTTGCATGGTCGCTATATTTTACAAATCGGTACCGGGTAAGTCAATTTTAGAGCTAAATTAGTGTTCAATGGGCCATCTCATAGGTTCGTGCCTAGGGCCCAACATTTGTAGATCCGGTCCTGGCTAACGGTTCTTTAGAGATGGTGTTGTTTACTTTGCACCAATAAAGTCACAATGTATTACGTAACCAATCATTTGACCTGATTAATGAATTGCAGTTGACCATTTAACGTCATTACCGAATGGAATGAATGTAAACAAGAGGCTCAGTCTTATCGTGTGCACAGACCGCCCAAAACCGAGACAGAACAGAAACCAGTTGAAAACGGAGTCGGTTTTGGGTGGTCTTGGTGATTTCGGACCGAAGGTTGGGTGATTTGACCTGTCATGAAACCACTATCTTTTCTGTTTCGGATGGCCTGACTGTTTTTGACTCAACCTGAGAAAAGCCGACAAAACCGACCTTTCAATTTGTGTAATTTTAATGCCTTTTTCCAAGGCACGATTACCATCCCTAAATGAACACAAATGCTTAAACCGTGTAGGTTATTGTCTCTGTGTATAGGAATGAACGCTATTTGATGTCTATGTAAATTCGCAGATTATTTCAGAGTACATCTGCAGTTTTTTATTTGCATATCATGCAGAAGCTCTTATCAACTCTAGGCCCTATACTTGTTCCATGAAAGCTTCCTTCCGACATTTTCCAGTTGGTCCCGGGTGGTCTGAGAGCCTCTTCGGTTTGGGCAGTTTGACTTACCCCCAAACCGATGCCGGAGCACAATGCTTCGTCGGTTTCGGGTGGTCCTGGTTGTGTCCAGACCGACGAACACCTTTAGTTCGGTCAGAATATGCCTAAATTTCGTAACCTCCTTTAATCAGATTTCACAACCTACTTAAATGAGATCAAAACCAAATCCTCGGTAGATATCATATTGGTGTTATTGTACCCCTTCTGAGGAGCACAAAAGAAAGTCGGCTAGTTAACTGGTCCGCCCGAGAGCGCTTCAGTCCTGCGCGCAACCGACTTCGTCTGCTGGGCAACCGATTTTAGAGTCAAGCGATTGAGGAGACAAAGCCAATGTTAAATATATCCCAGTTTTTGTGCTGGTAATCCTTGCATGATGTGATTTAAGGACTTTACGAGTTGAATAATGATTTCCTTGTGGTCTATTTACATTATATAACTGAATAGAATGGTAACTACTCACCGATGTTTAACTTTGCTAGCAATAAGAGGACAATAATAGCCACAAGGTGTCTGAAAGCTGCCTTCATCTTTTGATTTCCGAATCACCTGCAAAGAAGAGAAAACGAGCTTTTTAAGGTCATTAGCACTTTAACGCCTTCACTCAGTTCCATTTCAGCAAACCACTTATCATTTCGTCCCAACAAAAACGCTTTAACAAAACTAAAGCCCAAACGTCAAATCTTCTCTTTCAGAAGTTTTATGAGTTCCGTCACGTATCAAACATAAATATTAATGGAATATTTGAACCGAAAACTTAACGCATATTATCACAAGGAACCAATAACTTGTAAAACAGTATCTTCCATGGTGAACGGTTCAATGGAACCAAAGCGGTTCGTGCAGTGGAGCGAGTAATGTAAAAATATGTAATGATAAAATGTTCGAGAGTGTAGTCGTTCCCAACAGCGTTATTTATCGATACTTCATCGGCTGTTAAAGATGACTTCATACGTTGTTAGAATTTTGCAAAGAGAATTGAACACCCTTTAAACGTTTTCCCAAGATGATATCATGAGTTAATTTTTCCACAAGGATTTGATTGTTTAATAAATGAGATATCACTGTCGTCAGTATCGCATTATTCATCGTGTTCTATTGACTGATGATTGTGTCAAGAAGAAAACTAATTCATGTCTTTGTGCCTTTTTCTTCGAAGACCTTTATAACCATCAGCGCTTTTGTATTGCTCAACGTTGTTCTTACGAAGTGTAGAAAATAAGAAGATTCGAAGGCTAAATTTGTCCTTCTCGATCTTTGAATGGTAACATTTCATTTTGATTACTTTTCTTTCAACGGTTCAGTTTCAAGTAGCACAATAAAAAGCACATATGATCTCTCGATCATTAACACAAAACTATGTTTACCCGTCCTATCATAAGACGCATTTTCTTCTTAGCCTCATCGGTGAACTGCCACTTCTCCTTTGTCTCATTTCAGATGTGAAGGTTTACATACGAAGCTGTCGATCTGATTTAAATTTCGAGACAATAATGAAAGATTTCTCAAACTTGTGAAAGGTCTTTAAGGTCTATAAATTGGTTTGACATTGAAGCAATGGTGCTAAGTTTTTGTCATTTCTGTAGATATCACCATTTCTAGGCTTCCAAAAATATTGCACGTAAGTGTGCCAGTTATTGATTTCTGTGAGTAGTCGTCTAGCCTCGAGTTTTAGTCTAACAAATTATGCATAACACCTGTCTCCTATAATGTGTGAACTTGACTGTCAAGAATAAATAGATCACAATAATGTTTGTCCACACTTTTTCCGAAAAGTGTATTTGCGTAACGTGCTATTTCAACATCTTTTCAAGCTCTCCAAGGCTCGTGATACCGATCATAATTGCTTTTCTCGATACGATTTAAGAACGTTTGAGGACTTCGCAAATGCAAGATTTTTGCGTGATAGTTTATTCGACGCAATTCTGTGGGGTTAGACACAGGGCTGTATCCGAGTCCGGAGTCCACCTCACCCGATTCCGAGCCAATTACAATTTCAGTGTCCCCCGCCAGGTCCGAGGCAGGGTTTTTGACCAGGGAGTTACCATTCCCTGATTTGACAGTGTAGCATCAAATTCATGCCATATTTCAATAATGGTAAATTGAAAAGGTATTTTATGGGGTCAATTTCATATTCTGGCCCACCCTGTATTTTAGTTGGCTGTGTGTGCCCATTCATCTATTGGAGAGTACAACGATAACTATGTAGCCCTGAGAAACATTTAAGTTTATTACTCATGCATACGGCTGGAATCCGCCTCGAGTCCGAGTACAGCTGCACTTTATTCAGGGTCAATTCCGTTTCCGGAAACTCTCTTTCCGGGGCAATTCCTAGTTCAGTAAAAACTGACTCCAGTCCGGAACTGAGTCCAGAATAACTTTTAGACGTAGGTTGTGTTAAAAAGTCACGACTGACATACGAGGGATAAAACATCCCATTTGTTGACCAAGGCAACGAGAAAGTACTATGGCCCAATTAGACCGGAAAAAAATTTCAAAATGGCGTTTGCTTGAATAACGACCTTACAGGTCTAGCTGCAGTTCTTATTACAACTTCTGTATCTTAAAAAGCTTGCCTTATAGAGAAATTTCCTCTTGGCATCAAAAAGTGGTGTTAAACTGTTTTGACCTTTCACCTCTGCCCTTTGACCTATGACGTCGGCCTGCAAGTACCTTCCTAACAAGTTTCAACTTGATCAGACCTACAGTTAAGGGGAAGTTCGATACACACATACCCATATCAGTATTAATCGTAACCGTACTCACACTTATATATAATGCTGCCGTAATGAAGAGTTTCCACGGTGAGGCATCATGATTTTCATACGCCAGATAATATTCCTACATCATTTCACAATAGCATGAGATTGTGATGATTTCCTGACCGTGTAGTATTTACGCAAGCTGTTATCCCATATGCATATTACCATGGTATTTTTGGCAAAACATATGTCGGCTTTGTGTGGAAACTCTAAGACTTTATATCCTCAATCATGGCGACAGGAATTAGCTTGCCAGGCGGACGTATTTATTGCTGCTTATTTACAGTTGTTCGAATTCGTGTAAATATTCCATTTTATTTTCATCATGGTGCTAGTATAATCATTCTCTCGTAAATCTTCATACATCTAGTACCTTCAATAGCTTAACAGCCTTACAGACCATTTTCATTGTTCTTTCATACAAAAACTTCAATAGTTCCTTTCCTTTGGCGCCGCACATATATGCATTTCAGAATCTGCAATAAAACTCTGCAACACTCACAAGCCAACATACAATAGTTTTTGTCAGTCATCTCGTGTGGAGTTCGCTTTTTTACGAACTAGTGAGTGCATTGTAAAATCTTGGTATACGTGCACTACTTTCCTTACTTGATCTACAAAACCAGAAATCTTGCAATTAAGCCCTTGTGAAATAAACTCGGAATCAGCAACAGGTTTTTTCAATAAACTTCTGTACTTGCGGTAACAAATGTTCGAAAAAGTATAATATTTAAAGGAATTTAAACTGTTTCTCTAAAGAGGGCTACTGTTTTTCTCAGATTATCATTTAAGTAACTCAGAAACATCAAAAAGATTTTACCACACAATTGGGTATTCATTCAGATATTGTTATCTACAATGTAATGAGTAGTGCTGTGGCAATTTAAAGATCCAAGTTTACCCAATATGTATTGCTTGCGTAAGAAATACATCAGCACACCATAAAGAGTTCAGTTTCTTTCTTATATATAGGCACTGCATAACGAAGGAAGTAAAGGCAAGTTAGGTCACCGATCATTTCAAGGCGTCCTTGTGCATAAGAAGCACCATGTTTATTAGACGTACAAAATTTTCGAAGCCCTGCTTCTTCATCAGCATACACCAAAACTGTGTCAATACCAGCTCAGAACAGATTCTAACGAAGGCAAGTAAATGCACCCAAGTGTGATAATTCTCTATTAAGCCCATTGTTAAGGGTGTCAAGCTTCTTTATTAGTCTTAGTTCACTGGCTTTACGTTCAGAGTCGGATCGAAATCCTCCTTTTATTAAGCAAACTCTAACATTGTCAATGCCATGTCCAGGAAGGATAAAGTGTTGAGAGACCGCTTGGAGCTGGGAATTTTTACGTATTGTCTGTTTGTGGTTATTGAATCGGAGGCTAAAAGGTGTTTTGGTTTCTTGGTTATCCGATTCTCCCCGCGCTTTAAACCTTACCTTAGTATTGTCGTTATATATTATCAATACCTTCCGATTAAAACTCCCGGAGAAGCACGGCAGCAAAAGTTAAAAGCTTTTTACGAATTCCCAGGTTAAAGACTGGCTTTGTGATTGGCATATACGTTTGTTGGGAATTGAAAGTGTCTCGATGCAGAGCATGAATGCAGGTTTTGGCATGGAAATCTTATTTAATGAAAAATTTCGGGCCGCTTCGCGCGCATTTGTCACGGTTTGCCCTCCATCTCATAACCATTATTAAGGTAATAATACATGCAACTATTTTGATGACAACACTTTTTCTGAAAAATAGAAGTACATCTCCAACCTCTGTAGGGACCTCGCATCTTTCAATCTAATTTGTAGCATGATGTGGAAGGTTAAAAGTACGTATTTGCCAATATACAAGACGTCAGACGTTTTTCAAAAATTTTTACCGAGCGCTTTGCGCGCAGCCTTTATAGGTGATATACACTTACGACGGAAAAGCATTCTGAAACCCGCTTGTTAGTACTTCACCCAATTTGCTATACCTATACCTATCAGGGAGGTTTTACATCACCTCCCTGCACCTATACTCTCCCTCCCTTCCATTCCCCATTGCTGAAGGCTGTTCGTCTGGATCTTCGTTCAAACTTAGTCAAAATTCGATAGGTGTAAAGTGTTTGGCATCATACTCTATACAATCATTTGGATGTCAGGTAATAGGCCTCATGCCAGTGCCCCATTTTATATAATTAATCCAGATCTTCCAATGGGCCCTATACCAGTGTCTGCTAGCCTTAGATACCCTTTTATAATGCACGATGAAGCAAAGGGATATTTTCGTAATAGTCCAAGAATATTTCAGTGGACTCTACGCACGTATTTTTATGTAAAAACATTCCCCGAATAGAAGTCAGTAACTTAAGTAGCCAAAAGGGGGGCTTCAGGAGGTGTGGTGACAACATACCCTTCTCTGAGGCAACATACCTTCCTCTTTCACCTAACCAAAAATTAGAATTCAATAAATTATTGACATTTTAGCCACATATGATCAGTTCCAAAAATATCCCAAAGATAGCACCAATTTTTGAATCTAAGCAACCTTAAATTAACAAATATTTCTCAAAGGGGAGAGGGAACCCCCTTTGAGAAATTGAAATAAGTCTGTCTTTTGGGGTTGGTTAAACGATTGAAAGTCATTAATGTTTGCTCTATGTATGTCGTAGCTTGAGCCTTACCTATAACTCGATGCGGTAGCTACTTAAAAGTTCCGTCAAAATTCGGACGTGTATTTATATTGCTACCATACAAGCATGCTACTTAGGGGTTATTAAAAGGAAAGTATGTTTCCAGACTCAATATCCTCCACACCCGCAGTCATTCTTTCCAAGATCTCTTGCCTCTGTAGAGACTTCAGACTGCTGTCCTGGTCGGGGAGCTTACCCCCTCCCACCGTCGGGCAAATCCTGTTGCCAACCATTTTATTACATGAGCAAACCTTCAATAATCTAGCACTCAATTCCCCTTCATTAATAAAGAAGACAGTTCAGTCCAATTTCAGTTCGTAAATATTACCCCCATGACGCTGAGTTACAACGCTGGTAAAAAATTTAGTGATCTTAAAATTTTGTATATAGTAAGACTAGAGTTACATCACCTGTGGGCATGAATATGATATCAAGGAAGACGGATAGAATTCCTTCACCTACATACAGTGTTAAATTTTCCTCTATGGTTAGACTACAGTTACAATTGTTCAATATTGCCACGTACGATGAAACGTGATACTTTTCTGCAAGCTCACTTTCAAAGGGAAAAAAAACCTGCCTGCCTATGTAATTAAATGCCTGGGAAAGGTGATTCAGAGTCGTAGTAATAATTCAGAGTCGTTGTAGTAATAATCGCATTGCCCTGTATTACAATGTAAACGTATAACTAGTATACCTCCGGACTAGAAAATAAGTTAAATGATTTTACACATGTAATAAGTGCGACTTTACATTTCAGCTGATGTGGCTTCCTCATCTGTAATTTGTTTGCACTAAGTACTGTATCCCTCTTCCACACATGACCAACGACATCAGGAGAGGGAGTTTTGGAATCCGTCCGCAATAATTCTCAAAAAGATACGTAATTAAGGGTTTACTGTTCTTTTTCAAAGTCTTTCTTCGTCACCTTCCAGCATTGTCTTACCTCTAACAATCTCAATTTGTGGCCGGAACGTGTGGGAGACCATTACCATTATTGTTGCCGTGCTACGCTTAGTTTAAGTTGTACAGGGAGGTACAGCAACTCCCTGGTATGTCAAGTCCTTTGTTCTCCAACAATTTAAAAAACATAAGGATAGAGAAAAGTATCTCCATTTAGTTTGCTCTAAGTACGTCTGGAAAAACAGTCATGATGTACTCAGGAAACAAAGGGCCACGTGGATCAAACCCTGTGCAATTTGAAAAGTGACACTGAAAGGAACACATAAATTATTATTTTAGTGTGTTAACCGAAAAGTAGGAAGTCGCGAAGTTATTTGCACTGGGACTTCCTACTGTGTAGTTCACACACTAAGATGTGATTAGTCCCACCAGCCTTATTGCGAAATATTAGCTTAACCTATAAATCTTATATCATCCCTCTCAGAGAAATCTTGGATTTTCATAACTCAAAGAATCAGTAGTTGTTTTACCTCCATGTAATTACTTAGCATAACTTTTGAAATTGATTAACAAATACCTTGACTAATTTAACAATTCTTTAACAAATAAATGCCCAACGATTGAAGAATATTGCATACTGTAATTCAGTACAAGTGGGTACCGTGTGTTAATTCAACTTGGGGGTGACTGCATTTACCCCATCTCATCAAGTTTCATAGTCTCACGATCCAGGGGATCTTTGGAGGAGATTTTGGGCAAATCGAGCTATTGTTTCGAGTAATGAAGGTTTTCATTGGGCAAAACGGCTCATCCCCTAGAAGAAAATGTCCTATACCTAATGTCAAGTTTCATGTCTCTTGATCCTCTGACGGTTGCCTTAATCCCAATTGAAAATTAAAAACAGTGGTTATGCCAGATATTATGGCACGGGGAGTACCCGGCATGACGGGAACAGGAGCAATGGCTCTGAGAGGACGAGAATACGATTGGACGGTCAAAACAAAAATGGAGCAGTAGCCTATCGTAGTCATGGTTCCAAAATGTCATTTGGTTCACCACTTTGTCTATCCTATACTTGGCCTCATTTTTTGTTCTCACCGGCCACCCTGAAGAAATTGCCAGTCTGCCTCAACGACATCAGCTCTCCTCGATGGAGAAAGCTTATCCCCGACAGCTGTGTCCCTCCCTCACTGGCGCCTATCTTGCCGCAAACACTTGCACTGTAGTAACCCATGTAGGAACGCACAGTGGCCGAGTAAGAGGGACCAACTAGGCCAGTGATTCCCAAATGGTGGGTTGGGACCCAAAAGTGGGTCTCGAGATGAAAACTGATGGGTCCCAAGCCCATGTGGGGGTCGTGGGGGTCGCGGGACGTTGTAGTGGGTTGCAACGGTTTTAGGTCAATATTCTCTATTCGCGTAAAACTCATACCGGTAGGACACAATAGCGCAATAGAGATCTCAGATGGCGGTTGGGTCGCCGAAGAATGTAAACTCATGAAATTTGGGTCGTTTGAAAAATCCAGTGGGAGTCACTGAACTAGGCCGTGACTCTGACCCTCGCAGATTCCCCGAGCCCTAAAGGATGTATAAAATAACTCTACATTGTTTAAAACGCGATCATCAATAGTTTTCTTGACTAACAGGCATGGCCGTACGGGACTGTTTTTCTCAGGGAGGGCGGTAATTTTTGCAGGACTCCAGACTTAATTTAACTGTCTAATTTTCTGCCCGACTAAGACAAAATATCTACCCGATTTATTCAGATCCCTGACATTTGGGGGGAGACAGCCCCCGGCCCGTACTGCCATGCTAACAGGCTGTCTAGCCTTTGTTAGAACACTGTGACATTATCAGTTCGAGAGATTCCCCCTTTGGGGTGATTGTAGTCTTTCCCCGATCGGGAGAAAAATTGGTCATGGGCGCAGTCATATTGCCTATTTTACCCACAATTCCTCGCACTTTTTCTGTAAATTGTCAGTGGCGAACGTGTCTTGGAACCCCTTGCAAAAATTGTCGGTCTAATGAAACGCAATTAAATGTATAATCGGTGGGTGTATTGTCATAGCTACCAAAAAAGCCACATCCTAGTCGGTGTTCACGACTCCGTTTTTGAGAAAAACACAAGTTTTTGAGTGGTCTTCGTTGTTATTAAACCTTTTCGCACAAATTTTCCTCCATTCGGAAGAAGTTTGGTTTTCCTCCAAACGGGAGAATCTCCCGGACAGATAGCCTAGTGAATTAGTAACAATGTAATGTTACTCAAACTGGAGGTTTCAACTAGGCCATGAAATACTACATACTCAGGGCCCGCATTCCTACCTGTCTAAGGCCCCGCACACCGTTAATCTTCCCCAAGAAGTGTCGAATGCTTTTGCATTTAGTGTGTTTCTTTGTACTTGTTACAAAGGTTGGAATTTCCGAAAATCACCGTAAACCGAGAACTGGGAAAAATATACGTCGTCTTTTGTAAAGTTACAGCCAGCCAGCCACTGGCAGGAAAAGCCTTTAAGAATTTTATGTAGGCATGTTAAGTACAATCATTTAGTCAAACTAGATCTAATGTATTAATGTAACGGGGGGAGTAGCATGTATTAAAATCACTTTGGAGGCCATTTTGGGACAAAAATAAAGTTTTATGATTTGATGCATTACATATTTTCGTGTTATTTTCTATCAGGAAAATATAGTTTAGTTGATTTGAACCTTACGTTTGTCTTTTTGACGAAAAAAAGTTACAAAAATAAAAATAGGCCTAGGACTCCCTGCTTCATATTAGGTTATTTTCAAATGATAATCAACTGGGACTTTTCGTTTGATTGGAGAGCATAGCCACGCAATGCCCATTTGTAAATACTCCACAGCTTTCGAGACTTCGCCTCCTGGTCCCACAAGCAGGCATAAATATTTCCGATGGATCACACGCGTGATTTTATCCCAGGTTCAACAGGGCAACCTACTAACTTTTTAGCCTAACCCTAACCTTGAACCTTGCATAAACGTTCCTTTTTATGGTTTCTATGGATATTTCTTAAAATCGCCCCTATTCGTCCTAGGTAACCCCCCCCCCCCTTCTTTACAAGTTTCTGTCCACTTGGCTGAGTTACCGGCGTATCGCTCGATTCCAGTATTCGGTGTTAAACGCAGGGTGCTGCTATGGATGTCTCAAGTCTTCGTTCTACCACGCTACATTTTGTCCTAGATCCGCTATGAAACTTACGACTAAAACATGCCACCGTTGAAATTAAATTTTCATGCATGCACAATAGTATATGCCATTAACTTTTCATCAAAAGCTCTTAACAGTGCACTCGTATAATGCGGCGATCCTCTTTTAATATGACCGTGACTTTCAAAACACAAAAAACCTTACCGTTCGTCTCAGTCGGTTTTAAAGTGCTCCCAGTGTCATACTTCCATCTCACAATGAGAGGTAACTGGAGCCACCACAAGCCACTACTGGGTCAAATAAAGGAATGCTTTTGTTCGTCTGACTTGACTTGATCTAGAACTATTCCTTCCTTATTTTAATTCTTATTCCGGTCAACAATAGAGACAGCATGATTGGCCCAGCTGCTCATCAACTGGAACTGTCCACAGCTCTTACAAGAATTAAATGTTTTCAGCACCTAACTAGCCACACGTATACATTGTACAGCTTTTCCCCCACACTGAGTACTAGGTGTTTCATCAGAATCTGTTACTGGACCTAAATTATGTTTAATCTTGTTACCATAGGCTGATAGGCGTAATAGGAATAGGGAGGGCTGAGAAAGCAGCCCCTATCCCATTTGGACAGAAATTTCGATATTTTAGGGCAAAATATGTCCTTTCTCGTTCCAACATGCAATAAAATTTCGGACAAAAGTGTTGACGCCACCTCAAATAGAAGCAGCCTCGTACGTTAATGTTTGACACTCATTTTCTTACCAACTTCATAAAGTACTACAGGTATAACTGAAGAATGTTTCTGCTTACAACAAGCGAACTCCTCTTATAGTTTGGTACTATAACATCCATTCATCCATCCGTCTGATTTAATCAAATCATACTGCAATCTCATCACGTCCTCAACAATCCAACAACCTCACACCAATACACTTGTCCTACAATTTTACACTCAGACAAACCCGTAGAAAATTTTCTATTCAAAGTTAAGATGCGACCAACAATGGTTCCGGGAACTAAAACACATCAAATATAGATTAATTGCTCACCGTGTTGAATGCCTTCTACTTACCTTAGCTTGACCATATAGATTCCAATGAACAAACACTTGCTTCAAACTTAACAAAGAAAATCCAGTCGTCCCTTTTACAACCTTAGAGACGTGGTTCAAAATGCTAAGTAAAGCTGGTCTTGCACTTGCATAATAATTAAGTACTTATGAATGAGTCAAATGTAATCGACGAAGCTCCGGGAATCCTCGGAGCTGTTTGAATTACGGTTGACGTGTGTCTTTCTCTCTTGTGGTGAGTGCCATCAACGAAAGCAATCACTCGCTCAGATGTCTTTCGAGTCTTTTGATACCGTTCACCATTGGGTAAAAGTCGGAATTTCAATACGTCAAAATGTAGAATTATCTACATTTTTTACATGTGAACACGAACGTTTCTATGTAAACAGTCAGAAAATCCTGTATACCTCGTAATATAGCCATAGAAAAAATGTGCAGATTGATTAAATATGCGTTATCCTCAGAAATCCGAGTACTTTCAGTTCTTGGAGACTTTCGCACTCTGAAAGATGAGGTTCTTCTTACATATAGGCTAGGTGGGAGTATTTTGAAACTGAAAGTCTCTTTCACGTCCCACGTCTCTTTTACGTATAATTTATAAAATCGAATAAGATCAATGGTATAATTAGGTATGTTACTCATTTTTACGATTCATTAATTTTGAACTTTTGCTACGATTCAGTGTCTGTGTGGTGTATTCTGGATCTTGTTGTAAAACTGCTAATGAAAATCATATAAGGTTAACAACATTGCAGCAATCAATTTGTAATTTTAGTGTTACAAAGTAAACAGACTTGCTTCAATGAAAAGTCTAGAGAGATGTTTTACCAAGAAAAGCCTAGAGAGATGGTTTACCCATTCACATCGATGCTGGATTCAATTACATATAAAATACTACTTTCCATGACACCTCCTGTTCCAAATAGACATGGACTTTAACCTTCACACATCCATTTCTCTCTTTTGTTAGTTATACAGTAAATGAAATCGCATGAATATTTTCTCATCTGACTTTTTTCTTGAAGGTGGGGATGGAGAGACCTTGCGCTTTTCAGTAAGTACCATGCATGCAGAAGCTTTTGATCAACGATAGTACAGACCTTTCGTCTGAAATTCAAAGATCGTACTACGGGCTTAACATTCCTATGCACTCTCCGTCTCCGGCAGACTTTTGAAGGGTAGATTAACCACCAGTGATCTCTACAATATCCACTTGTATAGAAATTTTAAAGTGCTTGATTTAGTACTTATGAGGTTTCATACAATTCAACACTCTAAAAAAGCTCTCGTCAAGCCGGCTGAACAGGAATCTAGTCAAATAATTGATCAGCTTTCGGTTCAGATTTGGTTCCAACTTCCTCTAAGGACAGAGTGAAATTCACTGATTTGTTCTCTTGACATATCATGTTTTCAAGGTTTTCACAGTTATACCTCCAGTGGCCTCAGATCAAATGACTTTTGATCTCCACCACTGTTTTGCTTTTTGAAATACCATGTTTGCAAAGTATTCACAGTTTGACCACTGGTAGCCTCAAATGACTTTTGACCACCAAAACTCATAGGGACCAAACACTCAATGTGGGGCATCCACATGCCACATATGAGGTATCTTCATATTTCAAAAATTCTGCAGTTTGACCTCCTGTGACCTCAGATGGCCTTTGACCTGAGCCAAACACAGGCGTCATCCATCTTGTAAGGAGCATCAGTATTTGATCTGTGGGTGACCCCAGTGACCTTTGACCTCCATCAAAATCACAAGGCTTCTTTAACTAATATGGGGCACCCAAAAATCAAATATCACCTTAACTGGATTTTTCCTTCTTGAGATATTGTCACGTTTAGAAGTTTTGCATAGTTTTGCACAGTGTGATCTTTGGTGACCAAAAATGACCTTTGACCTCACTAACTTCGTTGTTTTTTTTTTGCCAAGAATGGTCTACAAACTGCCACTCATGACATTCGTTAAAGTTTCCCTCCTTGAAATATTATTTGCAAGGTTTTAACAGTTTGACCTCTGGTGACCCCAAGTGACTTTTGATCTCCACCAAAACAATAGGTATCATCTTACTTAATATGAGCCATCCATATGACAATTGTGAAAGTCCTCAAGGTTACCCTTCCTGAGATATCCGATGTCGTGTTTGAGAGCAGTGTCACACACGCACACACACACACACACACACACACACCGCTACCACCACCGCCACTATCGCATAGATTCCATCTGTCTTCGACAAGGAATAAAACATGACAATTTCCAGCACTTAATGAACATGTACTGAAAAGATTCGTTAGTATTTACAGCCCGGCTTTTCTGTTTAACATAATAAGTGGTAAACGTAGATTTCTGGAATGCCTGTTGAGTGTAACGGTGGTAATATTGCAGGTACAATAATTCCCTTGTTAACGATTGAAGTGTATATAAGGTTACGTAATTGTCAGATATATTTTATCGTATCGTACGTGAGGAGAGAGGACACTGCATTAACTGATAAACTGTCCTAACATTATTGTAATAGGTTTTGTCATGCCTTAAGTAACCTACATAACATTTATACGGAAATGTAGTTCCTTCTTTTCAATACTTGAAGTTCCATAGCACTCTGTTAAAGTCTTCAGAAGTTCAGAGAGTACTAATGTACAGTATATTAATATGTAGAAAAGAAAGAAAATAACTCATCTGCACATGGAATAAAATGAATAGTCGATGCTTTCATTTTGACATGACGAAAATATTCCCAAACATGTCCTTTATATGAGCATGTGTTCATGTCTTTTATTTTTACGTGTTTTCGTAATTTCCTTTATATGAAATTACGAAAACACGTAAAAATAAAATACATGCACGTCGCTTACCAAACTGAACATTGCCGTTATGTAAGTACATCTGATAAGTAAAGCATTCAGTAAGCATGCTCTTTGATCATCAAGAAATAATAAATTAAAATGGGGGATTGACTGCCTTATTGCCCCCAGGCGACGCGTTTTCTCTGCATTAAATTGACATTCATCCAGTTTTAAGGACAAAAAGAAAGAATGCCACAGCCCTGAGCGGAAACATCTGAAAGTTTAAGGAAAAAATGTGCAGTAATCGATAAAGTGGAAAATTGTAAGCAAAGCAAAGCCGTACTCAACATCAAGCAAATTAATATGTAATTTATGTACAGAAGAAAAGTACTTCATAATTCATAGACCTAAAATGTCTTCATTTAATAAAAGAAATGAGCTCATAAGTACATGTCGCCGTAGAAAAAAGCATTTGATGAATGGCTACAAGTAATCTTCCCTGCACCTTAAAACTTACAGCCTTTCTTCACACTGCTGTGATTTATCCCTTGAATCTTTCCTGACTATAACAACTGACCAGTAAACCAAGGATTTATCTCATGTGATCAACCCTATAGTGTTTACTGTTGAATAGTGAACTTAAGGGACCAACTATTAACTCTTTCAGTAGGTTATTGTAATGTAGCATTACCCTTTTTGCAGCCACAATGATGAAAATTTGGTATGAGTATATACAGGGAGTTGTCAGGGAAGGAGATCCAACGCTTAAATACGTCAGGCAATATGTGCTTGAAAATAATTTAATCCCTTTTCAAGTAACAAAATTGATTGACAGGTCCCTTTATTCCCATTGATTAGCCTTTTCTGACTTACACTTCTTAATGATTGTCTCTGCTCCTTTCAAACTCAGGTAATCCAGAAAGAAGGGTTATTGTTAACACGTTACTTTGAAGTGCAGCCAGTTTGACGTCAAGGTTAAGCTTTAATAAAGATTTTAAGTTAAACGACTGTCCATAAAGTTTAACTTCTAATTCTTTGTGTTCCCATGACCTTGATCGGTCGCCTACTTGACACATTGTTCCAGCTTACAGAAATAATCACAATTTTTGCAACTTTCCGCATTAGTTTAATGCATTGTCAACGAAGGAGGTTCCAAATAGTTCTTGATTTTACGACGAAAGCTTAAAATTTTATTTTTCCTTGACGACTGGCAATGTAATACCAATTAGTGAAATCATCATGATGACTTTTTGACATGTAGCAGACGACACAAACCATTGTCTTCAGTATCAAAATCTCTTTCACCTTAAAGAGAGTTTTCTAGAGCAACAAAATAGGCAGCTTACTGTCGGCAACTATCTAGTCTCAAAGGACGTATAAATGTTGGATCTCCTTCCCTGACCACTCCCTGGTATACAGTTTCTTATGCATAAAGCTTCTGATGGGTGAGAACGTGTACAGGCCCTTACGAAACATCGTTGTAAAGCAAATATGTAGTGTCAAGTTTCATGCATTTGTATGCATAGGCGTAGGAGCCCAAGTTGATCTGGGGGAGGGAGGCTGTAATGACCTGCCCGAAAAATATAACCCAAATTTTCAGTGCGCTCCACGCGCGTCCAACATGTTAATCGGTATATATCATGTAGGCATGCATCGGGTTATCACACCGCTTGTCAATTACATACAATCATGTGCCGTGTTACCAACCTTCAATATTGATTATATTTTTTTTTTATTTCTCTCTGTATGATCGCCGGTTTGGGGGAGGGGTGCCCCCTCCCCTTTGAAAATTTTTGAAAAATTAGGTGTCCTTACATGCAATCTAGTGCCACATATGCTACCTTTGGAGCAAAATTACTGTGTTAAAAAATTTACATATTTTAGGTACTAAAAAGAAAAAAAAATCGGCATCAATGAGGGAGGCATGACACAATGAATGCACCACTGAATGCACCACTGATATATATATGGCACGCACTTTACACCAATTTATGTTGGTGTACCTAAATGATTTCACAGTGTCAATTTATACGGCCGTAAAAGTTGCATGGTAGCTAGAGCCTAGCCATATTTCGTGTAAAAATGTTTGCCGTGGTGTCGATATTTATTCGATCTTGCTTTATATTCGGCCGCACATAAGCGAATATGGAGTGAACAAATATTTGACAGTGTCAACATGAATCTATAGGGTGTTAAAATATTTGGCCGTTCAATGCGATTTCGAATGCCAAAACATTTGGCCGTATTAACGAGAATTAAGATCGCCAAAATATTTTGTCCAGCTTAATACTGGACAGCTTCAACACAAATATGGCGTTACAAAATATTTGGCGGTACAATTACAATTATCAAGGAAGTTTTTGAACTATTGATTACCTTTAGCAACATCATTGCATTATCTTTTTTCAGAAAGTGCCCGAAAAATTCTCAGCATATTGCCCGAATTTTCACAAAAATATTTGGTTGGGGGCTGCAGCCCCCCAGTCCCCCGTCTCCTACGCCTATGTTTGTCTGAACCAAGCTCCCTTTACTGGTTGAGCACTTCACCAGTTTGCATGGATCTACCTTAATCTTTGATATATATATATATATATATATATATATATATATATATATATATATATATATATATAAGTGCATCAGTACACAGTATATCTATACAGTCAGAATATCTACGGTATAAATACAATATATATATATACATGTATATATATGTATATATTTGACACATCATTAAAGTTACTTGTAATAGATAGAAGACGAGATTTAATGGATGTTTCAAGAATAAATGTGGGACGACTGCTTATTTCCTTTTTATAACACAATTCGAGACAGCAGCACTAAATGCACATGTTATAAAAAAAATATTGCTTTAGTACGGTAACGAGTTTTTTACATCGGATAAAGGATTCTGAGTTTAAACTGACTTTTGCAGTGAATTAGGGAAAGCACATTTAGTTAGATAAACTACAGTAAACTTTCTCTGCCCCTGGAGTGCTGCAATGTGATTATGCCACAACAATTTGTTAGCAAATATTTTCGTTTCATTTAACAAAGTAGTACAGCGCGTAACATGTTTGTACCCAGCTTGTAGGACTTGAACTAACTACTTCCAAGTCAAGCTAATTTTTGAACTCGTGTATGAACTCGTGGTGCAGAGCTACAGTTGGTCGAGAAAAAACCGCTTGACACTCTGATTCAAAGTTTTACATTATTACGCATGTTCGTTGTGCAATTATAGTACTGAGGATGCCTAAGGGCTTTTCTACCCTCTGTTAATTTTAGACAATTTTAAATTTATAGTTGGGGAGTGATTTTGTGTTAGTGTAAGAGTCTTTCTGCAATGTGGAACCACCAGACCGTTAAATGCAGTTTTCCTTAGATTATTTTAGTGTTTAAAATTGCAGCAATTGTAATTAAGAGGATCAATCAAAGGTAGATGTGTAAAGAAATAAAGACTAAATATCACTGGAATGAACTTGCCAAAAGTCTTTCACGGAGAAACGCTCAATCGTTGCAGTATAAATATCAAAGTTATGCAGACTATATCCCAAAAAACAAATATGAAACGAGTTTTTGGCATTGGCATTAGCCTTTACTAATGGTTCATCACATTACCAGATATGATGAGGTGCTGGACGTATCTGTCACTCTTTCCTCGATCGAAATCGGCGTGAGTATCTTGCCATGGTTTTTAATTTTTCCGAATTATCAGTGAAGCAATCTGTTGGATAGGTCATCTACCCAAAAGGTTCAAATTCTCCTTTTAATTTCACAAGTTGTCCTAAAAACACCTGGGATGAAGCATAAGTGTACGGGACTACTTTCAAATGGGGGTGCAACACTTTCCCCGAAATTTTAATAAAAGCCAGCTGGAAAACGCATATTTGCCCCAAAATAGCAAATTTTCTGCCCAAGCTGGGGCTGCAGACCCCAGTAACCCCCGCTTATACGCCTATGCAGCTTTGTAACGTCACAGTTATCCTCATATTGAGGTATCAAGGGTTTTGCTGCCTCTATGTAAGGTCGGTCATTTACACCTAAATGATAGGCGTTTGTCACTGGCCGGATCAGAGTAGTTCAGTTTTGGCTGATAGCAGCTGACAACAGTTATCGCCATGTCTAAAACTTTAGAAGGACACAAATGCATTTAAAAACGGGTTTTAAGCGGAGATCTCCAAATCTTTCTTAGACAATCCATATTTAGATCATGGACTCAATATATGCCACACTGTAAGTATGGTCTAGCGGTTTAGCACTTCGCATAACAAGAAATTTTGAAGCAAAAAATGTCTTCCACATTGCCGAAAGTGGTACTTCCAAGACCTTGTACGTTGCATCTGAACAGGATTCATTTTTAGATGTCACGTTTGAGACACGAATACTTTTAAGAAAAAAACTACAATGGAACAATTTTGTTCTATCTTTTAGTCGGTATTTTCTCTGTTCTAAAAGTCGCGACAGATAGTTTGGAAAGCGTTGGTCTAAGAAACCACAAAAGCGCAGATGCCCAAAGTATATGTTGCATTTTAAAGTCTGTTCACATGATTTCAACTAAATGTCAGGGCAAGTGTGATATGCTTGACAGAAAAGATGACTTTAGCAAATTGATCCATCTTTCTCGGTGCAAGATCTTCAGTCTACTTGTCTATTTAGGGAGCTGGCATTTCCCTGTAAAAAGACGAGAGTAACATTGTTCGCCATTTTGACTTGCAGGCTGAAATCAGGGAGCTGATATTTGGAAAATTTGTGTCTCCCCGCTGGCACCAAAGTTTTGTTCAGTCTAACGTTTTTTACCGAATTGTCTGAAGTGTAGTATCCAATTTCCAAGGCCGTAACTCCCGAGTCTGGACTAGGACTCAGTTCCGGACTCAAGCCCAACACATGGACTCGGACTCAGAGCCGATTCCAGTCGAGTCTACAAAAATGATGTCACATTATTCTCTACATTGTTGTTGGTGCACAGTTTTACACATGAACGGTTACACATAGTCAACTAAAAGCAAAGCATGGGTAAGACAATGTAATTGACTCCTGAAGTGACCATTTCAATTGGTTGTACTTGAAAAGTAGTAGCCTATAAAACTACATTAAAACATGCTACATTATCAAACGACCGGACTCGGAATTGGCCCGGAATCGGAGACACTGGAATTGGCTCTAAATCAGGTTAGGTGGACTCGGATACAGCCCTCCCAATTTCGCTGTTAGTGCACTTTTTGTCGCCCGATAATTAGTTATAATACACGAGCATACATATATAACAGAAATTCAAAAGACTCAAGTAGAATAAAATCAAAAGACTTTTCCATTACTTTAGTCAAGGAGTAACCAACCTTTTTGAGCACAGGGCGACGATTTCGTTTTCAATCCTTATGTAAATAATTTACAGGCCCGTCCTCTGTCCTTTTTCATGAATCATCAAACGATTTTAACTGGGACAACATGGGTAATGCCCGATGCCATTCCCTTATACTGTAACGAAGAAGAGTAGGATAGGATGTCTACCTAAACCGAAGCGATGGAAATGTACAGAGATTATTTGGCACTGCATGCGCTGGTTGGCGGTGGACTTACAGGTTCCCTCAGGTCTGATCTGTATTGAAAATTGTAGCAACCCTCTAATATCCATAATTGTGCAAAATAGGGGCACCAACGTGAAGCTTTTAGCTGACCTCCAATGACGACACTGAGTGCTCATTGAGCACCTCATAAACGGTAATGTTAAAATGAGAAATCAGACTAACAGTTGGAGGGATTGGAATAGTGAGAGACCCAGATAATGTATATTCAAATAGGAGAAAGGCTATTACCGCCCCTTGGAATGATTCTTGGTGTCAATGTATTGATGTGTGATACAATATTCTTGTACCTATGAGCGGTTATCCCGATGCTCGCTGGTGATAAAAAATTAGTACATAATTTTTATGTCCGTCCACTACTCACCTACTTCAATGGGGAGTGTTTTTCATTTATTTTTTTTTTCAAATTTGCCAGGATTCCGAGTGCCAAATGAGACTTCTTAGCGGCCCCAGTTCGTCCACCCTTTCTTAAGCCCATTATTATTTGAAGATTTATGAATTTTTAAACCTTACTGAGTGTATGATATTCAATTCTTGTGAAAGTTATCGGGCGTGATGTTTTGTATTTTTTTTTTTTTTTGCAAACTTTAGATCAATTTGACCTTTGAACTCCATTAACTTCTGCCTTCGACCCTTGACATCCAAAAGATAGCCTGTTTGTAAATTTGTGTCATAATTCTCTACATTTCCGTGGTTTCATGATTTGGCGATAAATCATATTTAAGCTACTTCTTTGACTTTTGATATATGACGTCATCTCGAACAAGTTTACATAACAGACAGCGACTCATCAAGTTTGCGTTTGATCTGTCAAAAGCTTTAGGAGGAGTTCCTGACACCAGTATGCCCGCACAACCACACACACACCCACCCACCCACACACATCTTTACATTTTTGATGAAGTGTTCATGTATAATATTTCGTTACAAGTAGGAAGCTAATTAAACAAACTCCAGAACCCCGGCAGTAGCGTTCTCCCCGAGTGTCGTCAGAGTCTGCTACTGGGAATTAAGGAGATGTTATCCAGATGTCCGGAGTGAGTTCATCGTGCTCGCTTTCAGACAGTGTGTTTTTATCACCTTCGAGGTCTTATCTTGTCCAAAAGGGATAGCTACATCCCCGATACCATCCTATAAGTAGGTGCGGGCTGAAGGTGTTACACCGGAGTATATACTGTCAAGTTTTTCATGGGATTTGCTTTTTGACCATAGCCGCAGGTTTTAAACTCTCCGTTGCATAGATATTACCTTCCAATAAGCGCCTTTTTATGCCCCAAGATATAGGTTTGTCCAAAACCTCCATATTTGTGTATCAGTAGTTGAACAATTTATCACTGAACGCTCCTGTACACCCTGTGAGTTACGTTTGCTTTAGTAATCTACTCTGTGGCTTACGTTTGGTCTTGTAACGTTCCTGTTTGTCCAGGCAAACAATGTTCTATATGTCCTGAATAACCTGCATATATTCATAAATCTGTTATGTAACATCGACGAATGTCAATAATAGTCATGGTATAGGTCTATCCATATCCTGTCTTTCAAGTTGAAATCTCTTGAAGTAGCAATAGTCTGATATGCCTTGGCCTGTTGGCTGAAGTCGGCATTTGTCAAGTTAACGCAGCAGTAGATGATAAACTGCTTTCTCAACAACCACACTTAAAGAAATATGTTTCAAAGTTTAAGTATGAAAAAACCCAAAAACTTTTGAGTAAAAATTATACAAAATTATTGTACAAATTACAGATATCTTGTGCAAAAAAAGTAAAATTACACATAAGTAATGTAGATATTATCCTCTTTTTGAACAATGACACAAATTAAGGACAATTTTTACATTAATTTTGTGTAAAATTTTACTTAAATGTTTTGGAGTTCTTATTTTATTGAACTATTCTGAGAGGGCATAAATTATAATTACGATTCATCAATCATCTCTTTCCAACGTGCGTGAAGACCGTGCTTACTCTCAAATGCCATTTTAGAGGAAAGGTCTTTGAGGGTAGACGTTCTCAGAAAAATAGTCCAGCATAATGATATTCTTCTCAACTACGCCCCACGAGTTGACTTCTTCACGGTGAGTCTTCTCAAAAGAGGCTACTTGAAAAGAAGGTGATGACTTTTCGAGTGCAGTGCAAGGTACTTGACAAACGACGGAATAATGGAAATTTACATACATATGCATACCAGCCAACCACATGCATTTTTCAAAACGCTGTTAAATAGGCAAAGAGTTTGCAATAGGGCAATTCAATCTTTACAATTCTGTAATTAGTTCCTGGAATTCATACACGAAGAATTAGTTTCTCCAAAATGGTCAGTTCTTATACATCCTTTCTGTAGGTCAATTTTGTAGGTCTAAATTACAGTGTTGTAGTGTGAGTATAGGACCATCAGTACGGGTAAGGTTACCATATGGGTACCAGTTCATGAGTACGGGTACGGGTACAAAGTCATGAGTACGGGTACGGGTCCGAGGAAAAGGAATCATGAGTGCAAGTAAGGGTACAGGGGGTACCAAGACATTAGTATGTTCGGGGGCTGATGTCTGAGGCCAGCCTGGTTCCAAGTCATGAGTCGGTTATGAGTACGGGTAGCAAGTTTTTACTGCATTACTGTAATTATTGGATATTTGGACAGACTCAATCCCCATATTGTCCCTTCTAGATCCATTGCACCAACTCCACAATTCTTTCTTATGGCAACACAAAAAGCCGCCACGTTTGGGTAATAAGCGAGGCGCAGACATGCATATTCCAATGGTAAATCAGTCGAAATCAGGCAATGGGTGTAAACTATACCGTGCATGCACGGTGTAGTGTACGTCTTTAGAGTAGTGGAGTGACGCAGTGTACAAAATGTTTATTCCACCCTCAACATGGCCGCGTAAACAAAAGATTACGTCATGTGACACGGTCTAATTCGAAAAAAGGCTTGGAAAATCTTGCAAACCTGCTTGGGGAATGAAACAAAAAAACACTCCATCGTGCGAAGAGCCCCCGAATATTTGGTTCACATTGGTGGATTTACCCACCGTGATAGCAAAACTGTGAAATTGCGGAGACTGATGTCACGTCGGAAATCATATACTTCATCGTACCCATTTAGGCTCCCGAAAGGGGCAATAAAGTACCCGTCGGGTAGAGCGTATTCCCTCGTCTACCTGACCCACCCCCGTGAAAACATATAGATTGCATCGTAAATTAATCACATACAAATTAATTTGTCAGAAGGGACGCAGGAAGAGCACTTTCCTGTAACTTTCAAGATATGCATTGAATATGCATATCAGCGCCTCGCTAATTACCCCAACATGACGGCCTTTTGCGTTGCCGTAAGAAAACAATTGGCGTTGGTGATATGGATCTGTAAGAGCTGAAACCTCTGCAGGGGAACTGTAAGGGGTTGGCCACTAGTTGTCACCACAGATAATGTCGTAAACACATCCCAGAAAGCTCCATCGGCGAAAAATGTGCATACGCGCGGAAATCGGTCGAACAATCTTGGCACAACGGTGCAGGGAGCCAAGGGCGGATCCGGTCTCTTGCTCATGGGGGCCGTTTGAAATGGGGAGCAGCAAGTGGTAGTTTTACTTAATTTCTTAGGACGCAGGACGGACGCATTTTTCTTGTATTTGGGGTCGCCACATTGGTCATCGGGGAACTGCCCCCAGTTGTCCTCTGGATCCGTCTTTGCAGGAAGCAGCCTCTTTTATAGGAAGTTTTTCAGTTGAGAGGCGGGGTTGGTTTGAGAAAAAAACGGAAGACATGAAAGTGTCTCACCGAAGGGTACAACCATTTAGCGCTTAACACACCGAGGAAATTTTTGCCAAAATGCCTTCAAGTTGCAAAATGGCACTTCTCGTGCTCTGTATGTTCCATTAATATGTCATGTCTTATTTGGAGATCTCATGTCTTAGAGATTTACTCTTCAGATTTTAATGACCCTGGAAGAAAAAGATCGGCAGAGTACTGATCCCTTTTCGGCTTGGCACTTGGAGGGCCTTTCGCAAGGTCTGGGTTCATGGGCCTTATGCTGGGGCCCTGTTAACTTTCATGGGTTATACTTGCATGGGAGTAACGCGGAGCGCGCAGGGGAAATGTTTTTGGAAAGAATATAGAACAAGAATTGTGTACTGCAATTTTTCTTAATCATGCTACTCACGTTACAGTTCTTTTGGTATTTGATTGGTACATGTTGCCCTCATAATGCCTGGCTCAAACAGGGGCTGAAGATAAACCTCTAGATTTCAGAAAAGTGTTCAAGAGAACTATTCCTTACATATTTTTGCCCTGAGATGTTTAAAACGCGACTAATGCGCGCGAAGCGCGCAGAAATTTTAAAATAAAAATACCATATTTCATTACAAAAGTTGCATCCATACCATGCACACAGATGTTTTCAATATTCAAACAAAATATGTATACCAAGAAAGGCAATGGTGACTTAGTCATCTAAATATTTTTTATTATCATATAATATGTCGTCCAAAGTACAACACTGTGTTCCTCCTTAATCACGCATAAACATTAAAGCAACCGGCATAAGTTTGACAGCCTTGCCGTTGAATGATGCTAATACGTTTTAGACGGTATTGGTTATGAGCATATAGCCATGAGTAAAAGTACGTAGAAATTTTAATTGTTTCCGAAGCATTTGCAAAAATTTTGGTATGGTTTTGTAGTTCTGATTTGATAAAATCAGCACTCATAAAAAGGAAAAACTTACCAACTGTCGGGGCAGCTGACCCCTATCGAAAAAGACATGCACTGCAGTTGTCTACCCCATCTACGGCGACGAAATGACCCCATCCAAACTTGTTTACCCGTACCGAGAGACAGATACGATAGCAACTAAGCCATTGAGGGTTAAGTATGGCAAGGGTGAGACTTGTTCTTTAATAATTAACGAAAATACGAGGGAAAAAGTAAGAAAGCTTTACAATTTTTGGTTCCTGATGACAAAACGGACAAGTGCAGGAAAACTGCCGTGGAGACTGTCCCCCGAAGGGGATTACACACTTTATCGCATCATGCGTAACTATGGCTTATTGACTGCCTTGGACCGACCTGACCTCTAGCCTTAACATGGTTTGAGCTTAGGCTAAAAAAAAGATTGGAAACGTCCTAGACTACGGAGTAACTTATTCTAAAACACAAGCGTGTCATTGCAGACTTTCTCGTCTATCACACATAATTTCCAGAGTGTAAGCAGGTATCAGAGAAACTTTGGCATCACAAACGCTCTATAGATTGCGGGAAAGTGGGCTCGAAAACAAATTTTTCACTAGGCCTATAGTTCAACGCAGTTTGTCATGCATGTGCGCCAAATATGGTGGTAAGAGACATTAATCTGGAATCAGGGCTCCTAGGGGCGCAATCACCCACTTGTCTATGACATTAATAAACATAAAACCATAGTGGCTAAACCTGGGATATTAACAGCATACAGAACCAGCTCAGTTATTACAAGAAAATGGGTGTGCAAAAGAAAGCAAATGTACATATAGCCTAACCTCGTTTTGAACATCGAATGTACTCGAATTAATGACATTGCATGCCTTTGAAGGGAGCATAAACTGGAGGTGTCAGAATAATGACATAATCATGCTTATCATACCATAATTATATTTATATGAAAAAATGCGTTTAATATGTAACAATGTCTGTTTCTGCATTACAAGAGGAAGGAAGAAGTCATAAGTAGTGATGAATCACCCCAAGTTCACAAAGGGGGTTCGATGTCAAAGGGATGTTCGATTTCAAAAACTAACCCATTGACGAACCACTCGAACCCCCCCCCCCCTCCCAGGCTGCGTCCGGGCCTGGTGTGTGTATGTATCCGTATGCATACTCATATACATAAATGAAGGCAGGCTTTTTCTGAGTTCTGATGTTTGGTTGTCATGCCAGTGGCAAAACGTGCTCGAAGATTGCCTTTCTGTGGTCATAAATTGAGACAACATCGTCTTGTTTTCATGAATATCAGCAAAATATTACATGCGTTGAAAAAAACACCTTACGTATGCATGTATTTTGATGTTTATAAGTGTGTTCGTACACACACTTAAAGGGAGAATACAGTCACCCCAATAAAGAATTGTATAGTAGACTATCCTGTTTTGCTAAATGGCTCTTGAAAATCATGTGACAGTATTTTTCTCACTCAATTGTAAAATTTACAGGAGCAACTGCTTGGTTTACCTTGAATATGCAATGTTTATGTCCTAAAATATTATGAAAGATACTTGGAAGAGGAATAAGAAGAAATTCGTGGCATTTAGCTATTGTTTCAAAATAAGTTTGGGGCGACTGCTTTTGACCTTTAATGTTTTATTTCTCATTTTATAGCGTTGTAATGGGTTGCCATGATTTCAGTGAAAGGTTTGCCCGAAGAGCGCCGGCAAACAGGCTGTTTTTGGCCATAAAGTGGCGAAGTTGTCTCATACCCATAAAAATTAGCAAAGCAACATACACGCTTAAATTACCAGACGCCAGACACATGGGTAGAAAATTCCTGATCAAAAAGAATGATCCATAGAACGGCTTGTACTTTACGAGTGTGTACAACATCCTACCATTTTTACCATACTAGCTTACGAAAAATGATAGTTAAACCTTCGTGTAGGATGCCATTTATTACAATTCCAGATGTTAAGCTTTCGTATGCTTTGGCTTCAGTCATCGATATTATGAAATGTTGAACAAGAACAACTCCTCAAAAGGCCTTTGGATATAAAAGACTGGATATAAAAGTGTTTAGACAGGGAAAACGTAATATAAAAAAACATATTAATTCAAGCACAACATCCACTTGTTTGCGAACGATGTTAGGAATTACTTATAAGCTCATTAAGTGTTGACAACTAAAAGTCGTTTTAAAGTCAGAAATGTAAGGTAACGTAAGAGACATTGTTATGAGCAGGTTGGGAGAAAATATTTTTCTTTATAAATGAACCCTTTCAAGGATTTTCTTCAATATCTTTGGAATTTCACTAAGATAATTACATGAGATGAAATTTGATAGAACAGGTGCAAAATCGTCGGACGGAAGAAAAACTTTATCAGTTTATTATAACGGACTTGTCGATGTAGAGTCTCTTCTTGATGATGCAGTGATGACGTAATTGGAAACCTCAATATAGCCTATGTCTGTATGTGTACTACCAGCAACAACACAGGGTAATGACGTATCACAATGTCTGCGTCCAATAAGGTGGCGCTCTTTGCCTTCACGTTACCAACCTCAGTCAACCACCTCATATACCCATCTCATAAAGGTGCCATTTCCTCATACTATACAACTAACGTAAGAAACCGCACTGCTAACTATTTTAATGCAATCCTGTGCTAATTTTTTAATCTTTTAGTCCGAAAACGCAATGCTATCCGATAATGCTAAGTTTCCTCTCGACGTAGGTTTATTTCGCCAGTATCACACAACGATGTGAGAATGAGAGATCCAAACGTGTCAACTAGGCAGTCAATTAGGAGACAAAAATAGGAGGGAGCATCGAGAAAAAGTAAATGGTAGTTAAAGAAATTGTGAATTAAATGGCCACATATATTTAATCACTTTCATCCTGGAAATAAAATAGGTAACTTACATGTGACACAACAGTAAAGAAACAACGCAAATATTGTAACGTCTCACATCACATTCCTGGTATGAAAACTGCAAAATACTTGTAAAGCACTAAATACTGTACTCGTTGCTGAGCGTACCGCACCAGCTGCGCACTAATGAATACGTAATCTGCAGAAGCTGCACGCTTCTTGAATAGTACATAATACTTGGTGTAGACGCACTGCAATAACCAGGGCCGTAGCGAGCGGGGAGTGTGTGGGGTGTCACACCCCCCAATATTTGGTCGCCGTCTGCAAATTTTCGGTCTGTCGGCAAAAACGTGAGAGGGAAAAGAAAAAAGAGGAAAAGAGGAAAGGAGGTAAAAAGAGAAGAAGGGAAAGGAAATGAAGGGAGTAAAAAGGAAGACGGAGAATGAAAGGAAAAAAAGAGAAAGAAAGAACGGGAGCCCGTGGCCAGTCTGTCATCGGCTATTTCGATTATCAGCTCTTCATCTAATTGGCCCATTCAAGTTGAAGGCCCGTCGGCAAATTGATTATGCATGTGACGGCCGTATACGGCCGTATCAACGGCTGTCGGTGTAATTGGACGAGTGACTGATTCCGTCGGCAACTCGGAGAAAGAAAGGGAATCAGAGGTGGCGCCAGGTGGGGCAGGGGGGCTATGCCCCACCCCCGTCGGGGAAATTTTCCAGATTTCGTCGGGGAGCTGTTATGTATACGATAAAATATGTAGTTCATGACAACGGCCAGTCGCCCCGACGATTTACTTAATTTTGGTCAAAATTTGGGCAAATTCTTTAATAAAACCCCCAAATTTTCCAATTTTCTTCTCCAAAAACCCAATTTTTTCCAATTTTCCATGGTAAAAGCCTATTTTTTCAAATTTTCTCGAAACAGACCCCAACATTTTCGGCGCGCTTCGCGCGCCAAATTTTACCTTCAGACATCGTTTCGGCTCTTTATCGGCCTCGTTGAGGCTTTGGGTTGTTGGCCCACCGTCGGGAAGCTTGGCTCCGTTGTCGTGCAAATCCTGGCGACACCCCTGAAGGGAATTGAAGGCTTCCATATAGGCGCACTATTTCGGGTCATATGACATTCTTGAAAAACTACTTTCTGCACATTATTCCTCACTTTTATCATCACCATGGGGAGTAGTGACCGTACATCGTATTTCCAAGGTCGGTCAGTATGCTCTTTTTCATTTTTAATCACATGGGAGTTATGACGTATTTTAGTGGACCTAGTACTTGTGGGTCTAGGCCTAGGCCTATTTATCGAACTAGCGTTAGGCCTAATTTGAGTTCTAAATCCTACCTCATGTTTAATTTCCGATTTTACTCCTACTCATCTAAATTAACCTTCCTGTGCATACTTTTAGTCTTAGGGGGGGATATTGAGCTAAACCCTGGCCCAGGCTCTTACTGTGGCCAATGCAACAAATTGGTTAAAAATTGGGACAAAGCTGTTGAATGCGATGGATGTGAAAATTGGGTTCATGCACGGTGTGCTAACATTGATAGCAATGAATATAAAGAATTGCAGCTCTCAACCTCTGATGACAAATGGTACTGCCCCAGTTGTTCATTGCCCTGTGGTATTTGTGACCAAAGGGTTTTGGGCAGTGATCCTGCCATTGAATGTGACTCCTGCAAAAACTGGATTCACAATAGGTGCTCGCAGGTCTCTGACCTTGATTATCAAAACATTCAGGCTACAAACTGTGTCTGGATTTGTCCTGTCTGTAATGAAAAAAATTTGGGTACTGCTCTCTCTACACCCTTGCCCCCTCGGGCTAACAGTAATCCTCACACTGGCATAAGACTTGTTAATAGATTCAATTCCCTTGATCCTGAACACGAAAAGGATCTTAGTGCCTCACGTGTGGATACAGGCACATCATTGAAATCAAATCAAACAGCTATCAAAAAAGAGATCTCCCTTGTTTCTATAAACATCAATGGTATTCGCGGTAAAAAAATTGATCTTCAGGCCTTCCTTAGTGTGACTCATCCTGATATTATAGCTCTCCAGGAGACTAAAGTCGATGACTCCATTACTTCAAGTGAACTGGTTCCTTCCAGTCTGGATTATACCATTTTCAGAAACGATCGTACTCTTGGGGGTGGAGGCACTATGTTGCTGGTGAAAAACAACCTATCCCCCACGAACGTTAGTATCCTCACAAACGGATCGGAGTCAATTTGGGCTAAGTTTTCTGTCAATGGTACTACACATTATGTTGCCTCATGGTACAGGGACCCTGATGCTCCTTCTGAACATATCCTTTTGTTCAGGGAGCAATTAAGTAAAATCATGGCCAATCACAGAACTAGTAAGCAGCCACGGTTTCATGTCTTAGGGGACTTTAACTTCGGTAAAATTGATTGGACCACTAGGCTTCATAAAGATAATGGAGTGTGTCTTAGTAATAGTTCTGGAAAGTTACTCCTGGATATCTTAAATGACTTTGCAGCTGAGCAACTTGTAAGTTTCCCTACCAGAGGCACAAATACCCTTGACTTAGTTATATCAAACTCGCCAAATCAGTTCACTGAAATTTCCCCCTTAGATCAGTTTAGTGATCATGTGGCTTTATTCTGTAGACTGAGGTGTCTCTTTCCGATCAAAAGGAAACCTCGTAGGCTTATCTGGCAATTCTCTAAGGGTGACTATGGTGCTATGAGAAACGATACCCGGAGCTTCACATTGGGGTACTTCAATGGGGGGCAAAATAACCGTAATGTGGACGAAAACTGGCAGCTGATTAAGTCCTTTCTCGAAAGAACTGTTAAGAAGAATGTTCCCACCAAAAGAACTGGAGCTAAAACATCTCTCCCGTGGGTTACCGATAGCATTCGTAAGTTGATTAGAAGAAGGAACAGGCTGCATGCTATCTTCAAAAAAACTAACAATACCAAGATGCATGACAAATGGGCTGAATTGCGGTCTAGAATCAAAAGGGAGGTCCATATCTCCCATACAAATTATGTTAATGGTATGATTGGTGATATAAAACATGACACTAAACCTTTCTGGAGGTACATAAATGGCCAAAAAAAGGATAAACATGGCATCCCCCCTCTCAAGACGAATAGCAAATTAGCTATTACTGATCTGGATAAGGCCTGTGCTTTCAATGCTCAGTTCACAAGTGTATTTACCAAGACTTTGTTTAGTGTTATCCCTTTCTGCAGACCAGCTTGTAGCAGAATGGCTGATATTACCATATCTACTCATGGAGTTGAAAAACTGTTAAAGGGCTTGAATAAAAACAAAGCCGTTGGACCTGATAACATTCATCCTTGGGTCCTTAGTGAAATTGCCTCTGACTTTGCTCCTATGTTAAGTCACTTGTATCAGCAATCCCTTACAAGCGGTAGGATACCGGCTGATTGGAAGATGGCAAACGTCTGCCCTGTTTACAAAAAAAATGAGTTCTCTCCCTAGTAATTACCGGCCTGTTTCGCTCACTTGTATTTGCTGTAAATTGTTAGAGCATATTATAAGTTCCAACTTGATGGACTTCTTTGAGGCAAACAATACACTTTCAACAAAGCAGCATGCTTTTAGAAAGTCGCATAGTTGTGATACCCAACTAGTATCAGTCGTCGAAGACTGGGCTTCGGCCCTGGACTCACAAAAGCAGGTTGATGTCTTCATCTTGGACTTTGAAAAGGCCTTTGACACCGTGCCTCATGAACTGCTGAAAACCAAACTGTTTAGCCTTGGTGTTTCCAAACAGGTTCTTCGGTGGGTCGACGACTTTCTCTCTGATCGTAAGCAAGCTGTTGTAGTTAATGGTACTCGGTCCCCTTTTGATGATGTTGTCTCAGGTGTTCCTCAAGGATCTGTCCTAGGACCCATTCTTTTCCTTGTTCATATCAATGACATTGTAAATGCTGCCTCCTCTAATATTAGACTTTTTGCTGATGACTGTGTCTGTTATCGGGTCATAGAGAATGTTAATGATTGTTGTTTGCTCCAGAAAGACATACATAATCTAGGTCTTTGGGCCAAGACTTGGGGCATGAGATTCCAGCCCTCTAAGTGCAACATCATTACTTTCGCTAGAAAAAAAATCCGGTTAACTTCGATTATGTCTTGAACGATGTGAAGTTAGTTAAGGTTGACTCGATAAAGTACCTAGGTGTCACGATTTCTAACGACTTAAACTGGGATAAGCACATTCAATCTATCTGCAATAAGGGTAATAAGATTTTGGGCATACTTTATAGAAATTTATCATTTTGCTCTCGCGATGTGAAGTTAGCTGCCTACAAGGGTCTCCTTCGGCCTGTTTTGGAGTATGCTTGTTGCGTATGGGACCCACATCAGTCTTATTTACAAGATAAGCTAGAGAGCATCCAGAGGAGATCGGCTCGTTTTGTAAGCTCCGAATTTTCTCGCGAGCCAGGGTCGATGACATCTATTTTGAAGGACCTTGATCTCCCCACGCTAGCTGATCGTCGCAAGCAAAACAGACTTATTCTCTTCTCGAAAGGTTTTTTTGGTAAGGCTAATATTCCCATGGACAAACTCAGTCATCCAACTCGGAAAACTCGTGGGATGCACAACCTCCATTTTTGTCAACTCTACTCTCGGTCTAATTGTTATAAATTTAGTTTTCTTCCTAGTACTCTGAAAGATTGGAATAACCTTCCTGCTACTTTGATTGATGGTTTAGATAGTCATAGAGATCCTATTCAATATATTACCAATTTTATTAGGGCAAATTAGGGCACCCCTGACGCATGTGCGGTGTAGTAATGTCCTTTGGATGTGTCACCGTGATCCGAAAGAAGAAGAAAGAAAGTATCCTATTACCCATGGAGAAGGCATCCTTAGCCCGTTTTCTAAACCCTAACCTTGACTTCAAACACATTTTGCAAACTCCCGAGGATCCGGTTTACCAACAAACATCCTGGGAAAAGTAATGCATCCTGAAAAAAATAATGCATCCTGAAAAAAATAATGCGTGCCGCACGTGTCTTCCCTTAACTGCAGTCTCAGGCTTTTAACTTTTGTACAACAAAATGAAACAGATACAGTACCCATCCTGGCGTTCAAAGCATATTTTAAACGCTTGTGTTAAGATTCTGAACACTTTTTCTCCCTTTTTGAACGCCAAACGCCTAACCACTTATCGTATTCGAACGCCTGACGCGTCTAGTGTTCAAATGCTGAACACATAGTGTTAGAATTCTGAACGACAGGTTCAGCTCCTGAAGTATAGTGGCATGACGGGAAGAATAGCCTAACACATTAGAATTAACCGTAATCTTTGCATTGGATAATGCATTATGAACCAAAATATACCAATCCTGCATGAGACTTAATTTTTACCAAGAGATTATGCTAAAACCTCAGAGCTTCCGGGGGCGAACCCCCCGGACCCCCACCAGGGGCCCTAAGGCCGGCCCAGTGTTTTAGCCAGCCCCTACTTGTGGGATAATGTCGCATAAACGGCGACAAATGTCGCACAAAAAATCTGACACGCAAATTCTACCCGGGTGTAAATTTTGAGGCTCCTCATTAGGGCAGAAATCCACTCAAATATTGCACCATTTGCAATCTAGGCACCTTTAAAATTCCAAAAAGGGACACCCCCTCCCCTCAGACCCCTCCCCCAGGCCACAGATCAGTAAATGTCGCATTGAGAAAACGTCCTAGCTAAAGCACTGGCGGGCCTCTTGATCCCAACCGCTTAAAACTATAGCGACCTGACGAGAGGGATAGCCTAATACATTAAAATTAGTGGGAATCTTTGCATTTGATGATGCATTATGAACCAAAATATCTCTATCCTGAGCCTTAATTTTTCACCCAGAGATATACTTAAACCTCAGAGCTTCCGGGGGCTTCGCCTTCCGAAATCCACTAGGGGTCCTTAGGCGGGCCCAGTGTTTCAGCCAGCCCCTATTTGTGCGACAATGTCGCATAAACGGCGACAAATGTCGCACAAAAAAAATCTGACAAGCAAATTCTACCCGGTGTCAATTTTGAGGTTCCTCATTAGGGCAGAAATCCACTCAAATATTGCACCATTTGCGATCTAGGCACCTTTCAAATTCCAAAAATTTCCAAAGGTGAGGGGGGCTGTCCCCTTCCCCTTAGACCTCTCCCTCAGGCCACAGATCAGTAAATGTCGCATTGAGAAAACGTCCTAGCTAAAGCACTGGGGGACCTCTGGATCCCAACCGCTTAAAACTATAGCGACCTGACGAGAGAAATAGCCTAATACATTAAAATTAGTGGGGATCTAGTTTGTATTTGATGATGCATTATGAAACAAAATATATATATCCATCCTGAGACTTAATTTTTCACCCAGAGATATACTTAAACCTCAGAGCTTCCGGGAGCTGCACCCGCTGGACCCCACCAGGCGGAGCCCTGGACCCCACCCGCTAAAGCTCGTTTTCGCACTACGCATTACCAGATCCGTCGGCAGAACATAATCTCCACCCCCCCCCCCCTCCCCAAAGATAACACCTGATATTTCGATAAAACCAACCGTCTAAGAAAAGATCCTTAGACAAGCCAAGATTCGCAGTTTTGTGTCGGTGACATTAGTTGCTGGTGCCTGCGTGGCAAGCACCGCAACTAAAAATTGCCTGTTTATTCCTTTCGTCACTTTTCCTTCCAGTAATCTTTTCAAACCGACTTGGAATCATTGGCAGATGACTTCCTATTTTAACAGGGCCGGGAGTTTCACAACTCCATATTTACCCCCTGGAGGTGTTGTACAATTGTCATAGCGAGGTGTTATTGTGCGGGTTGCTGTATTTTGTTCAATTTGTCCATGGCCTTCGTTGTCGATTGGGGATATTCCCAATGCTAGTGACATTTGATGTACGAGTATCGTTTAGTTAGCATCGAAATATTCGCACAGTATTCCCTTAACGGCATACCAAATAGGACAGATAGTTATCATAAAAGCACCCACAATATCCATCAAATCCACTGAATCATCAGTGAAAGCGACTTGCAAAAGAAAGGATGCTAGAACTTCGACGGTGGAAACTAAAGCGACGGTGCTTGCATCCTGTGACTGAAGAGCAGCATAGATAAAAAGACAGGAGCATAACCCACTACCGCATTGGAGTGTCAGCCACAGCAAATCATATGTACTCTTGATGTGGCCACCGTGTGATAGGTTCGTCGCCAATACCATACTGCAAAGGAAAAACCCAATAATGCCCTTTACTAGTAAGAGTAAGAAGCGATCACAAGCATCTCTTTCGACCAGTTTTCGTATTGCTATAAACTGAAATGCACCTGTAACTGCAGCACCTATCGCTACCATGGAACCATAAAATTCCGTTATTATTTCGTCATCCGTTAGGGAAGCAAAAAGAAATGGTGGTTTTGAGATTAAAGCTATTCCAGTTAAATTACACACAAGGATGACAACGTCATAGACGGAATATTTTACCTGGAGAACAATCCTTGATAAGAATACACAAAATAAAGGTTTGCTGTACAAAAGTGCCCCAGTGTTTCCAACGGTGGTCAAAGAGTAGGCATAACAAGCTAAGAAGAGAACGATGATATCGCAAAGTCCCGATAAGATTATAATAGACACTTCAGCCACTCCATACCTCTCTGCATAATCCCATTGCAGAAACGGAATAAGCAAAAGTTGGCAAATGCTGCAAAAATAGCCTATTACCCAAACACCAACAGTTTTCGTGATTATGTTTGCTGCGAGTCCATTCACTGACCACAAAATTCCTCCCACAAAAGCAAAAAGTATTCCTCTTTGTGAATAAATTGACCGACAAAGGTGTGAAGCCCAAGATGGATCCGTGCCGTGTTTTTGATTGGGCATTGTCATGCAACAAAACTGAACACTTCGTTACTGCAGAAAAAGCTTTAAAGTGACTGATCACTGTGGTGCTATCACTTTTCAATGGACGCTGATATGCACTGTTTAAATTATATTGAAGCTTCCTGTTTACCGTTTCCCGGAGGCAGCACAGAACACCTCTGCATGACACTTTTTACAAGTAGATAGTTGCCCTAGAGAGAAAATATCACATAGATTAATTGAAAATCTTTCAATTTTTGAAATGTTTTCCCAATAAGGTGGAAACTGTACTTAGATCTACTTTCCTTGGTTCGGTACTACCGAACGTCTCTCCATTTGCCATAAAAATGCCTTAATATTGAACTTGTCAATGTCAAAGACCTAAGTAGTACTGAAAAATAAAAAATGATAAGACGCCTTTACCTTTCCTTCAGTATTATGGCTTTCATTCTAAACAAACTTTAAACATGCAAATCATGATTAAGGTCAGTGTCACACCCCCTCAATTATTGGTCGCCGTCGGCAATTTTTCGGTCTGTCGGCAAAAGGGGAGAGGGAAAGAAAAAGAAGAGAAAAGAGGAAAGGAGGAAAAGAAAAGAGAAGAAGGGAAAGGAAAGGGAAAGGAAGGGAGTGAAAGGGAAGACGGAGAATGTAAAGAAAAAAGAGAAAGAGAGAACGGGGGCGTGTGGCCAGTCTGTCATCTGATATTTCGGTTTTCGGCTCTTCATCATATTGGCCCATTCAAGTTGAAGGCCCGTCGGCAAATTGATTATGCATGTGACGGTCGTCGGTGTAATTGGACGAGTGACTGAGTCCGTCGGCAACTTGGGGCAAGAAAGGGAATTGAAGGCTTCCATATAGACACACTATTTCGGGTCACATGACATTCTTGAAAAACCACTTTCTGCACATTATTCCTCACTTTTATCATCACCATGGGGAGAAGCACCCGATTACCTTTGCCCGTTTTCTTACCCTAACCTTGACTTCAAACACATTTTGCAAACTCCTGAGGATCCGGTTTACCAACAAACATCCTGGGCAAAATAATGCATCCTGAAAAAAATAGTGCGTGACGCACGTGTCTTTCCTTCACTACAATTTCAGGCTTTTAACTTTTGAACACCAAAACGAAACATACAGAACCCATCCTGGCGTTCAAAGCATATTTTGAACGTATGTGTTAAGATTCTGAACACTTTTTCTCCCATTTTGAACGCCGGACGCCTATTTGAACACTTATCGTATTTGAACGCCTGACGCGTCTAGTGTTCAAATGCTGAACGCATAGCGTTCCAGTTCTGAACGACAGGTTCAGCTCCTGAAGTATAGTGGCATGACGGGAGGAGTAGCCTAACACATTGAAATTATCCGGAATCTTTGCATTGGATAATGTATTATGAACCAAAATATACCTATCCTACATGAGACTTAATTTTTTTACCCAGAGATTATGCTAAACCCCCCCCAAGCCCCCTGGACCCCCACCAGGGGTCCTAAAACGGGCCCGGTGTTTTAGTCAGCCCCTATTTGTGCGACAATGTCGCTTAAACGGTGACAAATGTGACACAAGAAAATCTGACAAGCAAATTCTTCCCTGGTGTAAATTTTGAGGTTCCTCATTAGGGCAAAAATTCACTCAAATATTGCACCATTTACGATCAGGGCATCTTTCAAATTCCAAATCTTTCCAAGGAAAACACGGACACCCCCTCCCCTCAGACCCCTCCCCCAAGCCACAGATCAGTAAATTTCGCATTGAAAAAACGTCCTAGATAAAACACTGGCCGGCCTCTGGATCCCAACCGCTTAAAACTATAGCTGCCTGCAGGGCCGACGCTAGAGGGGGGTGTGACACCCCCCAATCATCCATGCAGTCGGCAAATTGCTGCACTAGTCGGTAAAATGAAGGAAAGAGGGTGCAAACGAAGGAAAGTTGAAGGGAAGAAGAAAGAGGGGAAAAAAGAAAAAAGAGGAGAGAGCAGAGGGAGAGAGAAATACCGAACGAACATGACTTGAAAAGGGGAGGGAGGGACAAAGCAGGGCAAGAGAAAGGGGCTGGTACAGACGGCAGATAGGAGATTGGAATGCATTTGTAGACAACGTTTATCACAATATTTTCAAAGACCGTAAGCAACACTTTTTAAAACTTAAAACATATTCTGGCGGCAAAAAAGGTACCTAGGGCTTTTCAGTATCATTGTATACTAAAGGAGTTCATCGTTCATGTTGTATTCTGGTATTGAGTCGGTAAATTCTGCACCGCGTAGGCAAAATGAAGGCAACATGAGGAAAAGAAAGAGGAAAGGAAGTGAAAGAAAGAGAACAATTTCTGTAATCAGAACCCAAAATTTTCGACGCACTACGCGCCCTGTAACGTCACTCCAGTTTATTTAGTAGTTCCGTTCTACATAGCTAGATAGGAGAAGTCCTGTCAACCTTACCAAGTAACATGTAGGCAGGTTACACAGGTTATGCAGAGGTCGTAAATTTCATCCCATATCGCAAAGCCTAGTTGTTGTGCTCTAGTGTGTGTCATGCGATACAGTCAGTTGGTGAGCGACTCACGGAGCAAAGTTTGGCTATTTCATCGGGTAGTCCAGGTGGTTTCGACACAATGTATGTTGTCCCCGATACAGTCTACAATCCTTATTGTATTTATGTTTTTCTTTCTGTTCTTAATGATAACATGCTTTTTGTGCCAGACCACCAAAAATTTTCGCGCCCATTGCAATTTCACGATTCAGACTCAAAAGAACAGTATCAGTGCGCAACTCGGCTCTTGACATATTAAGTGATATAATGCTAAATATACGGTACTCTGCAATGAGATAGGATAGTTAGGCTCCTTCATATCCCTTTCTCACCCCCTCGACATGTTGTCGGAACTTGGGGTCGCTGGCGTGGCCCGACCCCATTTTGGGAAAATTCTGTCGCCACCCATGGTCGGTTTACTTATTTTAGCTTTCAAAAGGGTCATTTCTGCGATAAAGCCCCAAATTTTCGATATGCTTTGCCCACTCTTCCTCAGTTTTGTTACTAATAGCTAAATATAGAACAAACCCTTTCCATCTTTTCAAGTAACTTAAGTAGAATTTATCGTTTTATGTAAATGCCGGGAATCTCATCTCATTTCGCTAAACTAAGTAAATGTTCTCTTGAGTCTGTCTTTCGGTACGGCTACTGAAAAGTGGTGGAAATCACTAGGCGGGAAACTAGGCTTTTCATGAAGTGTAGGTGCAAACTCACACACCTTATAAGCTGTGATTCTTGTTTAAGTGAAATAAACTTGCAACTATTGTGAAAACATGAATCATTATCATTTTGAGATCGACTACAGGCGGATCCATGTAAAGGTTTCCCGTTTTGTAACTAGCAGAAGTTGGTACCATTCACGTGCACTTGTGATGCTTTAACATCGTAGAACTGGCATAGCAATTCTGTCGATCTAAGACTTTCCCGTCATCAGAATAGTAAACAAACAGCTACCAGCAAGTTTACTTCCCAGATACTATTTGTTAATTTTGCAAATAAGTTTCATGCGTCAACACTTCCAGTAATTGCTTTTTGTAAAGAAAACTTTCCTGCATCCGGGAATGTAAGCCATTATTGACTGTTAATCAAATTATTTTGTACAATATTTATGTCATTGTTCTGTCTTGTATGATTTACATGATTTCCAGACGTTTGGGGTTTTAAAACGTCACAGCTCTTAGCCAGTAACATGCGCGGTTTTACGGGGGGGGGGGGGCTTTGGGGACTCAAGCCCCCCCAAAATTCGCTCAAGCCCCCCCCCCCAAAAAAAATTCCGAGGTTGTATGTTATCTTCATGCTATATTTGCGTGTATTGAGAAAAACAAAATTGTCCAATACATTTGTGCACATCTTAGTAGGGTGGATTTAGTTTCTCACATGTGTCATGCAAGATAGGCATGTGATCACGTTTCTTGTATCCACGTCCACGTACGTACACCGTTGTTTTGACTGCATGTAGTACGACAGCCACGCTTTGCCTTAGTACTGTATTACGACGGTAGGCACAGTGCGGGCGCCTACTAGCTTACCCAGCTGCATTCTTACGTTCGACGCCAGTCCCAGGGGCGTAAATACAGGTGTGTGTGTGGGGGGGGGGGCGTGAAAATCAAAAGTCGGTCTCTGAGCGCCAAAAAGTCGGTCTCAAATCCAGTGATTGCTCAAATCCAGTTCAGTATGCCTTTGTAACAGTAGACCAGACATGAACAACATTTGATACCTTACTCAAATTGAAATTCCGGCAGAGATGAAGTAAAAGTGAAAAGATTGCCCTAATTTTCTACTGAGTTCCCGAATTTATGATCGAATGCCCGAAAAATGTGCAAAAATTTTCGCGGGCTTCGCGCGCCTGTAGTGGTTTCGTGGTCTATTTCATGCACCTGAACTGCAACGGATTTCTCGCAACTTTTTGAGAAGTTCGGGCAAAAAATTTTCTGAACCCCAAGCTGTAAGAGTCCCATACGCCTATGATTATTACTATCAGTGGCGCACGCAGGGGGCCATGCCCCCTCCCTGATGCCAATTTTTTTTAGTTCCTAAAATACGTAAATTTTTTTAACACAAATTCTGCTTCAAAATGTAGCGTATGTGGCACCAAATTGAATGTAAGTACATCTAATTTTACAAAAATTTTCAAAGGGGAGGGACACCCCCTCCCCTTAGACCCTCCCCCCAGGCCGGCGATCACACAACATACTGCATGCCCCCCCCCCCTTCCCCGTGAGAGAAATCCTGGGTACGCCACTGATGGAGTCCTCCTTAGCATCATTCCCCAATGTCGGTATTGATAATGACAGAAAATTTTATTCTTCCGTTTCAAGCCCCCCCAAAAAATCTCGGTCTAGAACCGCGCCTGGCCAGTAAAGGTTCTATTCATAGTATATTGAGTGCAGAGATTCAGATGGTGCGTTGCAGTCTTCTAGGAGAGCGTACTGCCGGTTATAATTTGGTTCTTTCATCATAGACGGCCAGAAAAATTCAAATCAAGTAAAATTCCGATCATCTTTTTATATTTTTTAATCTGACTCTATCTCCGAGTACATCAAGAACCATCGGTTTTATGTAGATTCTTCTGTCTTTAGATTCTCGTCGGGCTTCCCTGGCAAGCCTTCTCTACATGTGCGTTAACAGGTGGGGACTAGTGACATGTAAAACTTCACAATAAAGTCTACAATATGCCGTAAAGTACGCACTGAATAAATCATACTTTGACCTTTTTCTTCTACGTTAGCCATTTTTTAAACAGCCAAACACGAGAACTAACGGCTGGTCAATTGATTCAGAGAGCTCCCTGATTGATTATGATAGTACTTTTGAGCAGAAAGGATGAATATTGCAGGGTTGGAAGGGTCTTTGGAACAATAATTCCTCTAAAGCTGTCTTACAGGCAATCATATTGAGATAACTACCCACAATGGTTGTTTACGGTGTACAACTGCATGTCTGAGGACAATTAATCGAAGCCACAGCTTCGACTATAAGAGTTGCGTTAACCTCTCTCGCTGGGACAGTAAAACATACTTCCATGAACAATGTGAAGCAATAATTAGCACATATGCTGGTGAAGTTGCGCAAGCGTAATACAGATTGCAATCGGTGCAGTACATGTTCATCGTACTGTAAAATGTGGTCCAACGGGTAAAGGAACGGGTAAACAGTGTTTCCACTTGTGTGGGAATTGTTTAAAATTGTTTTTAAATTTTCGTGTTTTTCACTTCAAGGAACAGAATTGTAATTGTGGGAAATTTTCGTTTTACATGCTTAATATTTGCTTGTGAGAAAATAACCATCGACAGTTATGATGAATAAGTGTAACATTGCAAAAATTGTTGGCTGTTTCAACAGGTCTTTTGTTTCAAGATGTGGAACAACTGTGCATAGCACACCGTGCGAGACAAACAGCGAAAGACGACACCTTGGAACGAAGGCACATGTTACTGTTAAGAACAAAGTATTCAAGTCACACAGCTGTTCTATGGAATGTATTAAGTATATGGAAGATAACTTTACCATGATAAATTGTCTAGAATTAGAGTTCTGTTGCTGAAATTTATCTTGTATTGAAATTTTTGCCGCTCTATTCTAGTTTGCATTATGATGTCGAGCTTTCAAAGTTGTTCAAGCCATGTGTCAGTAAGAACTGCCATATACTTCAAAGTATGTAGGCATGTTGTATCACGGGATACTATACCTACACTTGTAGTAATATAACATGTATTTTGTAGTTGTGACTATAATATTGTAAGTATTAAGTAAACCGTCTTCCAGCTCCCTGAGTAAACTAAAGTTTTGTCCTGGACGTCCAAAACTTTCTTCAAGAGGTAGTGTTAGGGGGCACTAACCAGCACAACCAGAAGGTCACGACGTTATCAAAGGTTTGAAGTCTAGTCCTGTAACCGGGATTATCAATTCGCATCAGCTTGATTGTTCGAGTAAGTTCTGCAGCCGTCTGGATTGTTTATAAAAGGAATATTACACTATGGCACATTGTGGAGAACGCTTAGATGTATTCTCTAATCTTCCAGCACATTGCGTCGAATGCTTAGATGCAGGGACGGGATTTGATGTCTGAAAGTGGGGTAAAGTCAGGTGGACTGTCGAACGGCGCCGAAGGCGGAAGCGCTCCGTCTAACGGTGGGGGTCCAGGGGCCCGCCTCAGGGCCCCTGGCAGGGTCCCGGAGCAGAGCCCCGGCGGCGGTCCAGGGGACGCAGCCCCGGAAGCTCTGGGGTATTTACGAAATTGTAGGCATTAAAATGATGCATTTTAGCTTCAAGTTCAGATGACTTAAGGTGGGCAATTAACATACCACAAAAATTACGATTGGACGTTTTTAATTATATTCTTCCTCCATGTGACAGATGTCAGATGGGATCGATAATGCTGAGGGCTTGGGGGAGTAGGGGAGAATGGGTAATTTTGAGGATTTCCCGGGGCTTGGGAACAACAATTTCAAGAATGGGAGATCTTGCATTCAGAATGGGTGCGGGCGAAGAGCATTTTTCATAGTTTTTAGTGTTATGAGTAATGGAAATGCTATGAAAGAAAAGTATCTTCAAGGACAGACATCTTCGCTAGATTCCAAGTACTATTACAGTACCAGAAATGACACTTTTCGTGGCTGGAAACTTGCATCTAAACAATCTGTAAAGGTAATAGGCCCCCAAAATTTTCTTTGAAAAATCAGCAAACTCTTGCAAATCTCTTATTGCATTACAAGCACCTCTGAAGATGTTTTGAACATAACTGTTACAAACAAAAGGTAAAGCAAGGAGAAATTATCCTTGAATTCCACAATTCTCTAACAAAAATATTGTCACATGAACAAAATATTTCATTCATGAACTAGAGTGAAAGGCAATACTCACTCTGATTGGAGTGACTACCTACTGCCTTTAAAGAGTCGTTTAATTTACACAGATGAAAGTTTTGCTTTGAAAATTTCTGGGGGAGGGGGAACTTACCCTAGGCTGCGTACTGCCATGGGGGTATCGGTGGTTTCAATGATAATAGAAGAGTTTGTACGAATCTATGACAAGCAGGATGTTCTACAGGAAGTAACCTCGAAACACCGAAGCAATATTTAAACGGGTGCGCAAGAAGCACAAAAGAAAACAGCGTTGAAACAGCGTTTGAGACATTTAATTGTAACATATTGTCTATCTTTAGTTTTAAATGAATTGAATTTTTACTGCATAATAAATTTTCCCCAGGCACCTGAACTTTCCATAGAGCAGGATAAGGGAACCTATATCTTGCTCCATGGAGGCTTTTTTTCATGCTGTGTTTAATCGATGGTCTGGGACAAGTGCCCCCACCTATTTTATTAGTGTGAAAAACAGGGTAGTGACGATTTTGAAGATTATAGACTATGTGATACGAAAGAAGTTAATGAAATCGTTTGTGGGTAGTTAACATGGGCATTGTCAAGGGCATCGACAGTTAAAGTGCCAAGGAAGTAATTTTTATGGGAGGTTGCATCTTGGGAAGTTGTGGCCAGGGCCGTCGCGACCGGGTGTTGTGGGGGTGTCTCATCCCCCAAAGTTCGTCAGAGCGACGATAGTAGAAAAAACTGAAATACCAGTTGGAATTTCTGATATCTCAGTCTAGCACATTTTTCCGACTGAGCCTTTGTCAATTTTGTATATATTTTCCAACTAGATCAAGTGAGAATAATACCAAACGCTATTTTCTTCAAGTAAAATCGAATAAAAAATGTCCTTTTTCTCGCAAATTCTTCTCAAACTATCAAAATTTTCGCGCGCTTAGCGCGCTTCAAACCTTACCTCAGTGTTCTTATTATCAGTATCTTTCGATGGCAACTTTTGGAGAAGCATAACAGTAGAAGTTGAAAGCTGTTTACAAATTATCAGGTAAAAGACTGGCTTTTGGGTGGCATGTTGATTTGTTGGCCAATTGAAAGTATCTCAATGCAGATTTTGAAAGCAGGTTTTGTCATGGAAGTCTTAAAGGAGATGAGTAGTGGCGTGCTTCCAAAATAAATACATCATATGAAACGAGATGATTACCCTCTGTGCGGGGCTAATTTTAAAAATATTAATCCTAATGCGTTTTATATTCTCATTTAAAATAATCTTGCAAAGTAATTTTGCCACAATGTTCCTATACTATTTCTTGGGTTATTTGATTTTACACGTGCAAGATATTTTATAATTTGTTTTTTGAATTTCTAGTTCGTTACTTTTTCTTCTGGCACCGGCAGGTTTGAATCGTTTCCACTTGTATCGGTTCTGATCGATGCATCTACCCAGGCATGCAGTACACACAACTCACAACGTACGTACGTACGTACGTAGTATATTAGCGTTACTAGTGGCAAGGCACACGCCTATTTCGCGCATCATCTGCAGGAGGTTCATGAAGAACATTGTGGATTTTGCAGGTACTGAAACTGTTTTTTCGATCAATGAGTTTGTTTTTCGTGGTAGACCTAGGCCCTAAGCTAGCCTAAGTTAGGCTAACGTTAGTACTGTTAACGACAGTAACAAGTGTACTGTTACACCAGACACACTGCATGCATGCTTTGATAAGTATCGGTATCGGATCGAATCGATAAACCAAGAAGCATACCCGGATGTGACGTAACGAAGTCGGCGGGTCCAAGAATTTATTCTACTTCGGTGACTACTCAGCTCCTTTAATGAAAATTTATGCGCGCTTCGCGCGCATGCATCCAGATTTGAAATCAATCTCAAGAACATTATTAACCTAATAATCCCAGGCACAGTTCTACGGGGCTCGGGGGCTTAAGTTCCACAAATTTTTCCAAGCCCCACAAAATTGCACAAAATTTTATAAAGACTAATATTGGTGAAGACATAGATATACTCAGAACTTATTCCAAATGTCTGTATATCAGTCCCGTAGCCAGTAAGGTCTATAACGATTCTTTTTATAACTTCAAAAAATTTTCGCACCCTTTGGGCGCTTTCATGTATATTTCAGTCTAGTGGTAACGCCCCCAGTTTCAAACATATTGGATTTATTCAACGTTTCCACAAAAATTGTTCTTCCGTCTAGGCATGATTCTAGAGTTCTTACCTCTTTTTCCTTACCTTTAGAAGATTCTTTCTTCAGCCTCACCATCGTGGCAAACATATTTTGCAAGAAAAAGATTTTGCAGTTTTGTGGGGGAGCCTTAATGGGTAAGATAAAGAATGTAATACCCGACGACGACCATGCAGGTGCCCCAACAAATTTCATGGTTTTGTCCGATTCTTCAATAAAAACCCAAATTTTTTCAACTTTAATTCCTTAATGAAAACAAAAATGTGAAATCTTTTTTCAATATAACCTCAAATTTTTCGGCGCGCTTCGCGCGCCTTATATTTCGAGTTCGGCTACCCATTGCATCTATCGGGACTTAGAGTAGCTGGCCCTCAGTAAGGGCGCTTCTCTCCCATGTCGGCAAATCAACGCACCACCCCTGGCTGAGCCTGCATGCAGGTTTTTCATTTTGACATTGAAGTATACCCCCAAATTTCGGCGCGCTTTACGCGCAATCCTCACAATTGACGTTGTATCACTTATCAACATTATAAGCACAAACGTAACAGTGAACGTTTATAGCATAAACTAGGTGTACGTTCTGAAACCGCGCTTGTTAGTCCTACACCCCTTTTGCTATACCTGTCTTGGAGGTCTAATATCACCTTTCTGCACCTATACTCTCCTTCCTGCCCATTCCCCATTGCTGGAAGCTGTTCGTCTGGATTTTCGTTCAAAATTAGAAAAATACGATAGATGTAAAGTGCTTAGCGTCATACTCTATAGTATTATTTAGATGTCAGGTAATAAGCATTAGGTCATTGCCCCCATTTTATATAATTGATCCTCATTTTCCAGGAAGCCCAATACAGGTATATGCCAGCCCTAGATACCCGAATAGAAGGCAGTAAAGAAGTCAAAAAGGGGCTTCAGGAGGTTTGTTGACAACGTATTCTTCTCTTAGTTAACATACTCTCTGCTTTCACCTAACCAAATCTTAGAATTCACAAACTTATGGACATTTTCAAGCCATATATGATCAGTACCAAAAATATCCAAAAAGATAACACCATTTTGCATCTAAGTAACCTTACCTTAACAAAAATTTCTCAAAGGGGAGGGGGACATCCCCTCCCATTAGACCCCTCCCCCAGGACGACACCTTTATGTAGTGACAAAGAAAGGATCCCCACTGCTGTAGACAAACGCAGGGGCGTATAGAAGGTGCAATTTACGGGCCGCCACTATTTTGAAAAAATCCAGCCAGTCGGAAAATTTAGAAGTCACTTAATTATGGACATTTTCTAGCCATATATCATGTATATGATTAGCTTCAAAAATATCCCAAAGATAGCACCATTTTGCATCTAAGCAAACTTAAATTAACAAAAATTTCTCAAAGCGGAGGGGGACCCCTCCGCCAGGACGGCATCGTTATGTAGTGACAAAGGGAAGGATTCCTTCTGCTGTATAAAAATACAGGGTGCATAAAGAAAAATGGTGCAATGTACGCGCCACCATTCAGTTGGAAAAAGCATTCATCCAGTCGGAAATGGGTACCTTCACCCCCCCCCCCCCATTTCCAATTTTCAATTGTATTAGTCAGTTTTCTCTGAAGGTGCGCGCGAAGGGCGCAGAGAAAATCTTTCCTAGTAATTTTATAGTTTTTGATATTAATATTTCCTTCATTAATTTAATCATAATAGGCTATTGAAAATTCTATAATTTCTCTGGTCCCGCTTACTTTTGCTCACTTTTTTACTTTTATTTTTTAAGCTTTGGAAAAAAGTGGGGGAGTGCCCCCGCTTGCCCCCCGTAATCCCGCCTATGCTTAGATGTATCATCTTGAATCTTCTGCATTCGTCGAATCGAATGTTCTCGTCGGCCTTTAACTGGCATATAAATATGGATCCGCACATTTTGTAGGTAGAGACAGACACCCCCAAAACTTAACGAGAAACAACTACCGTAAAAACACAAGCTGTAAGAGAGACTGAGTTGAAAGTGAATCCATCAAAACGGAGGTCATCTCTACGCTGCAGTTTTGCCTGTGACAGACGTCTATGTTTCGCCCATTGCTGTAGACGACTTCTGAACTGTGTAGAACAGTTGGTCTAGCTCAGCGCTTCTCAACCGGTGGGCAGCGGCCCCCTGGTGTGTGGCGCAGCTCTCCCAGGTGGGCCGCGAGATGCACCATAACAAATAAAAAAAGAATAACCTATTTGTAAGGTGGGCCTCACAAAAATTCTGAGAGTCAAAGTGGTCCTCTAGTTAAAAAAGGTTGAGAAGCGCTGGTCTAGCCTATAGTTGTTACCGCGTTAATTAATGTCAGGGTACTACGAGTACGACCAACAGCCGAGCCTTCACCATCATTGAATAGCCTACTTCACCGACGTCTTTGAAGAAGCCAAGACCACGAGTGCCTCAGCCGAGAAAAGACTAATTTTACGGATTTAGTATTTTAAATATAGGCCTAAGTGAAATTTTAATGTACTTTGTATAAATTAAGGAAAAGGCGGTTAAATAATAATCAGTTTGGAATTTTAATCTCATTCTTCCGCATCTTTTCGCGTTTCGGTTCTATGTATTGTACCTAGCCGTAACAAAGCAACAAACTACACGTCGACTATTTCCAACTAACGTAAGGATTTGGGAAAAAAAGTAGGTCCAGGCTAAACCTAAGGTTAGTTTTCTGAAAAAATCTGGGTCAGCTCCCGCACAGATTTTGACAGTAGCCTACGATACACAATAGGCTACAACGTCGTACTTTCCGCGTCTGGTCAAGGCCTAACGTTACTCACTTTCCAGGAAAGATATTTTCAAGAAGTTACACTTCTAAGCTTTGTTGTCATCAAAAGGCTCCGATATGTCCTTGCCTGCGAGTACACAAATGTCTAGTTTATTAATGTAACTCATTTTACATTGGAAAGAAATTTCCATTAAAATATTTGCCTGCTAATTCTTTTCGTCACCTTTCCTTCCAGTAATCTTTTTAGAACGAATTGAAATCATTCCGAGACTTGACTTCTTATTTTAGCAGGGAGTTTCACAACTCCATATTTACGCCCCTGGAGGTGTTTTACAATTGGTGTAGCGAAGTCTTAAGTGTGCGGGTGGCTGTATTTAGTTCACTCTGTCCATGGCCTTCGTTATCGATTGGGGAAATTCCGTATGCTAGTGACATTTGGTGTAAGAGTATCGTTTAGTTAGAATCGAAATATTCGCACAGTATTCCCTTAACGGCATACCAAACAGGACAGATAGTTATCATAAAAGCACCCACAATATCCATCCAATCCACAGAGTCATCAGTGAAAGCGACTTGCAAAAGAAAGGATGCTAGAACTTCGACGGTGGAAACTAAAGCGACGGTGCTTGCATCCTGTGATTGAAGAGCAGCATAGACAAAAAGACAGGAGCATAGCCCACTACCGCATTGGAGTGTCAGCCACAGCAAATCATATATACTCTTGATGTGGCCACCGTGTGATAGGTTCGTCGCCAGTACCATACTGCAAAGGAAAAACCCAATAATGCCCTTTACTAGTAAGAGTAAGAAGCGATCACAAGCATCTCTTTCGACCAGTTTTCGTATTGCTATAAACTGAAATGCACCTGTAACTGCAGCACCTATCGCTACCATGGATCCATAAAATTCCGTTATTATTTCGTCATCCGTTAGGGAAGCAAAAAGAAATGGTGGTTTTGAGATTAAAGCTATTCCAGTTAAATTACACACAAGGATGACAACGTCATAGACGGAATATTTTACCTGGAGAACAAGCCTTGATAAGATTACACAAAATAAAGGTTTGCTGTACAAAAGTGCCCCAGTGTTTCCAACGGTGGTCAAAGAGTAGGCATAACAAGCTAAGAAGAGAACGATGGTATCGCAAAGTCCCGATAAGATTATAATAGACACTTCAGCCACTCCATACCTCTCTGCATAATCCCATTGCAGAAACGGAATAAGCAAAAGTTGGCAAATGCTGCAAAAATAGCCTATTACCCAAACACCAACAGTTTTCGTGATTATGTTTGCTGCGAGTCCATTCACTGACCACAAAATTCCTCCCACAAAAGCAAAAAGTATTCCTCTTTGTGAATAAATTGACCGACAAAGGTGTGAAGCCCAAGATGGATCCGTGCCGTGTTTTTGATTGGGCATTGTCATGCAACAAAACTGAACACTTCATTACTGCAGAAAAAGCTTTAAAGTAGACTGATCACTGTGGTGCTATCACTTTTCAATGGACGCTGATATGCACTGTTTAAATTATATTGAAGCTCCTTTTTTACCGTTTCCCGGAGGCAGCACGGAACACCTCTGCATGACACTTTTGCAAGTAGATAATTGCCCTAGAAAGAAAAATATCACATAGATTAATTGAATATCTTTCAATTTTTAAATGTTTTCCCAATAAGGTGGAAACTGTACTTAGATCTATTTTCTTTGGTTCGGTACTACCGTACTTCCGAACGTCTCTCCATTTGCCATAGAAATGCCTTAATATTAAATTTGTCAATATCAAGGACCTAATTAGTAATGAAAAATAAAAAAATGATAAGACGCCTTTACCTTTCCTTCAGTATTATGGCTTTCATTCTAAACAAACTTCAAACATGCAAATCATGATTAAGGTGCACTTTTCGTTCCATGAACCATGACAGTTCATTGCAGCATGATCTTAATTTAACAGCAAGAACTAACTTTGCCTTCATAGCATTGTCGAATATGTACTCCTCTTTTGCGTACATACTCTATTGCGAGTGCAGTCAGGGTGAGTGCAGGAGTAATATACGTCCGCCGGGCGGGCAAGAACTAACCTCACTTTCATTACAAGATGAAAGATTGTAAAGTATGGTACTGTTTCGCTCACACAAACATAAATTTACCTACACAAGGAGGTTGACAACTTAGCACCCCTCTTTTCCCCCAACGCACCATGGTCAGCATTACGTGATAAAGTTGTCTAAACGTACTGTGGCGCTGAAAAGTCCCAATATCATACCAACTAAAGCATCAAAAAGAGTGCATAAACGTGCATTCAATGAATGACTTTTTCGAATGTATAGCCTATACACTATTGCCCAGCAGAACATCTTCTACCAAGGATTTGCAGTAAGACAATAATACAGCACGCCCTCACCATTTGGCAAGCTGGGGCCATACACTGGCATGGGCGGATCCAGTGGGGTCGGCGACGATCCCCCTCAAATTTTAGGGTGTGCCCTTTTCAAGCTGAACTTTTCTCGTAATAACAGAAAATAATAAAAGACAGTTTCACAGCAAGGACTGAAAAATGAAATCTGCCTAAATCTGAGGACATTTCGTTTACTCATCCAGCATCGGTTAAATTTATCTCCAATACCAAATACACATGTCGCAGTAATTTGATATCATGTGAATGCTTTGCTGGAAACACGGCTTGTGAGTTTACTACTGGGTTAAACGCGATGAACGCGCAGCAACGTCTGCATGAGGGGCATTCTTTTGATGCGGAAAACTGGTGAACGAGTGATGTGTGTTATCAGTATTCACAAGTGACTACTAGTCACAAACATCCCCACATAGACTGGAAATCATACACTGATGAGCGATGCCATAAACCAGTAGTCTGTAAGGTCTTGTATGAGTAAAGTTAGTTCTGAGATTTCCAAGCCCTAAATGAAACAGTTCTAAGTGACAAACAAAAAACTGAAAAAGCTGAAAATTCCATTGTCCTGATTATGATTTTAAGGCTTTCAGGACCTGGGAGATTGCAAGTAATCGTTCTCCCCCACCAGATTTTCATGGGGAAGTCCTCTAAACCTTTCTGTAGAATCCTCTTGCGTGGGTTCCTAGCCCCATACGACAACAGGCCGGGACGACGCACAGTAGCCCGCCCCACCCATCTCCACCTCGCAGTTCCGGCAACACCAGTTTCCAGTAGATGTTTGAAAGAAAAAATTGAGCAATTTTCTTCCGGCTGTACCGATTTTGCTCGGGCACTAACAGCTTAACCAATAGAAAAATATCCCTTACGGTTATGATCAATCGCCTCGGCCAATTACATAGCTGGATCCAACCATGGCGGTTACGAATCGTCGTTGCCTGATGTACATGAAACACGAAACACACGCGAACTTGCCTGTAACTTAAGCTTAAGCTCTTCAGAGGAATGTTTATCAAGGTGTATCACAGCATCATTTTTAAAGGAGTTTATAATGATCTTTTATATGATCTTGTGAAGTAATTGTTAGTCCTGTTTTCCTCGGAATAGGAATTTTACTGGACAATTTTCCAAAGTTACCCTTTTTTCCTAAAAGTCTTAATTTGAAAAGAATGAAATGTCGAAGTATAGGGCGTTTAAATGTAACGTATAACTTGAAGGTCTAGAAAGTACCATGTCCACCAATATGGGAGGCATTTTGACACACATTTTATTGGTAGGCCCCGCCGATTGATGGTGGCCCTCACAGTAGCATACTAATTGGGGTGACTAGTTACAAAAATCTCTAACTAATGACAATTTTAAAATTTCTTAGCATGTATTTGGTTCAATCAAAATCCAAAGATAACTCTGACGTAGCATGTCCGGTATTAAGGGGGATATATCCACTAATATCTGTCCATGGGGATGGCCCGTGTAATCATACCCCAGTGTTAGGCCCATAGATGCTCAGAATAGCTGCGTATCCGCCATATCGACCGAAAAGTACATGAGGCTGATCAGTACAGACTCATCATTCTTTTCCAAGTTCTACAGAGTATGTCGGAAAATTATACCAGAAATAATTTTCGGACATAAAATGATTGTGGTTCTTTCATTTAGCCAAGAAAAACACCCATACAAGGTAACCTTGACAAACGTACCCAATGTATACACTTTTTTATGTAAAGTGTAGGAGTTTGACCCTCAGTCCAGATGGGCCGGTGCTTCCTTGTATTTGTCTTACGGTACCCAACAGTACTATGTCCTGGTCGTTTTGTCGGGCATACAATACATACGTTACCATGAATAATATCCTGATAGGTCAGTCTCAAACATTTGAAGTAATGTGCGCTCAAATAGACGAAGAAACCATGTTTAACGAAAGTTTAATTTATGTAAATACTCTAAGATAAACTAAATCCCAGGAGATTGTGAATGATAAGCTATTTGTATGGTTAATAGGGATTTCTTGCTTTTATTCGTTCAATTTGTTATCAGTATGTAGCAGCATCATTCAGGTCTAGTAATCCTATCGTAATTGGCTTACTATAGACAATGCTTTGATGAGTAGGTTGACGCCGCCACCAATTTCGGGGCAGGTGCTACAAAATTCGAAACGAATGTTTTATTGAAATATATCAATGGGGTCTGCCCTTTCCTAAAGACCTAACGTCATGCAAATGAGCTGCCGAGGCAAAAGTCTAATTTTTGTTACAACAATTCGGAACGTTTCCGGAAGTTTCCAGAATGACCATGTATAGAATCATGTTCACATTTTTACATGAAACATTATTAGTATACTTTCATCCGCATTACCGCACGTCCAAAGATGTAATATTTGTTAATTTCCCAGCGACTGGCAAATGCTACGATAGTAGCGACAAACCGGGTCTTACTTTAGATGTAGCAGACGACAAATTCCTTTTGTATGAACTGCCTAATCCGGTGGAAGTCTTATAGAAAGACCAAGAAAGATACACGAGACAGATTACTGTGTGACCCTGGTGGTGCAAACCTCACTTCAAATCGAAGTATTTCCTTCCAAATAACAACTCTCTGGTAAAATGCTGTGCGTGTTTCGCGCAGTAGGTTATGTAACTCTTCAACCCAGATTTCCAGAGACTAAAGTAGCATTTTAACTTGATACAAGTATACTTATTGTTCCCAAAAGTTTATGACAAGTAAGTTACAGTATGCTTTCTTCCCATGCCAGACCCCGTGTGGCTCGCCTCAGCCACCTCATTTGCTCTCCTCTTTCGGTTGTTGTTCTTCCAGCAACCTTAGTCTCTAAGAAATGGCATCGAACAAATACGTCCCTATGGCGAAAACATTTCCTAACCCTTTTCTCGTTGGCACAAAACTATGACACGACATTTGCTTGGGGTTGGGGTAGTGGTGCCGACCTCTAGACCTCCCACCTCATACGCCTTTATCCTCCGGTTTCACCATCCCACGGCAAAATTCTGGCTAAACCACTGAACTTTTAACATTTTTTAAAAAGTAAACTATGACTTATTTCGAGCTACAATAAAATTGGTGAAACAATAAGTTAAGCAATTATCTGTTTCTCCACAATGTGATTTTATTGAATAAAGCTTGTCAAACGTAACTATCTCATTGTAAGGTAGGTGTATCACTTGAGATCAAAATAAAGACTTTTAAGATGAAATTTGCAAGCTTTCTTCGAAACTTTTCTTGATTCGCCATATGTGCCGACCAATTGTGGTTCCCCGTCGAGATTGTGTGACTGTCTTTGCCCCCTATGTCAAAAGGATACCTACTACCAAGAAATATAGCAACATTTGTACAAGACTTTACATAAACAGAACAATTCTCAAAGATGAGATGTGTCCCCAGAGACAACATCTCCTTTCAAACATCCGGCCAAAAAGGAAATAAAAGTAAATATCGGGAATGTCTAAATACGCTATATCATAAATTCAAAGGTTTCCCAAACATAAATACATTTTGCAACTAAGACATTTCTTGTAAACAAAATTTTCTCAGACAGGATGGTGTCAACCTTTCCTCAAATGACACCCATTCCATTACCTTTAACCAAAAAGGATTTTTAAACGTAGTCAGGTCAAACCTTTGAAGATAGTACCTTCTTGTATTTAATTAACATATAATATCACATTCCATCAGAACCCCCTCCCCAATGCGGCACCCCTGCTCGGGACGACGGGAAGGATCGGCCAGCCGCCAACATCCTGGTTACGCAACTCAGTGGACTGCCCTATGGATTTTGCCCAGGCTACGGCCAAGGAAGTGCACTACTTTCAGTGGTTGCTTCGTGTGTCAATCTTTCAGTGTATATGAGTGCATGGCACATGCTGTTTTGAAAGGTTTCCTGGTGTATGCGTTCCTTGCCAATATGGGCTAATCTATATAATAATTGCCGTATCACTGAAGAAAACTTTTGGGGATGAGTAGTTAGAACCAGCTTTATGGGTAGTGAATAATCAAAGCCAGTATTGGGATGACGTCATCGTTGCTAGGCAACGGCCAAGGTCAAGATCATGGTTATATCTGATATGACATTTAGGTCCATCAAAGTTTGGGTGAAGGTCAAGAGCACGGTCGTATTAAATGTTTTTTATGATACCATTTAATTCTTCATAATTTAATGTATGATATGAATATAATTCGGAGCATATCCTGTTTGAACATTGTGGTGGGCAGTGTTGGGGTTCAGGCTCGCGCAAGTGTCAGTATCAACAATTAACAATCAACTACCAACAAAAGACCACTTCAATAGAGTTTGGCCACAGGAGAGTCTGAATGAACTAAAAGCATATTACATTTTAAAAGGAACAGAGCCCAACCGATCGATACAGACGCAAAAGAGAAAAAAGATCACACAATACAACTGTCTGATGAACGTAACGACCTTTGCATTTGCTCCTCAACAAAAGAATCGATATCAATGATAAAAGTGGCTGGCAGTTTTACAGTTTACATAATAGAGAGTTACTTTGATGTACAGATTTTAAAATTAGTTTTGCATACAGTCTCTGTGCAGGAGTGTGTCTTGCGAGAAGCTGAAATTACTGTTTGCTTGACATCCGTAGTGCACTTACAAACCATGTTAGTTAACTGCTTAATACGAAAACTTGAAGTTATGCTATTGTGGTGACTGTCTTTGTAATTGGAGGACCTGCCTATAACATCAACAAACACTGTGAACGAAGAAGAAATGTTAACTGTCCCTGGCTTGCGTTCCTCCTTATGTGGACCATATGTTCTTCCCTGCAGTATCAGGAATATGGAAGCAAAGTTGAGAACGTCCTTAGATGGAATGAAGCTGTATACGTATAAGTTATTGGAAGATGACAATTCACAATCCTTTCTTTAGACCGTCAAGATCTTCGCTTCTGTCAGCTCCCTCGGTGTCGCTAAGGCATCAGTGTTGTCAGCTTCCCTGCGGTCAGTCATGGTGTATTCCTCCAGAGGTTCTGATACACTGTTTTTAGTGTCACTCTCTGGGATACCCTCATTTGAAAAGTCGTAAGTACGCTTGGCTATGCCCCTCTTAGAGTTTCCACCGTTCACCTCGAAGTCTCCATGCCTGTGTTTAAGGACCCTTTCTATACGCCAACTGAGATTGAAGCTTAGCGTAAAAGGCAACTGACAGATATGACAAAGGTGAGATACGCTTAAAGTGTTGCATTCACGAAGATCTGTTATTAAATATGAGAAGCACGAGTCTCCATCGACTTAAATGTACCCATTCGCTCGGAGCAGATGAGCATGCGTCATAGGGCATGGAGCATTTGAGCATGAGCCATGGAGCACACGGAGCATACCCAGCCGAGCACATGGAGCACGGGGAGCATGTCTGATATCACTTGGGGCAGAGGGTAGATCCAGTGAGGCACTTAGGGCAGATGATCCTAAGTATGTGGAGCAATCGGAGCAGACAAGCATACCTAGTGGAGTGCTCCGGCCAAACGGCTGTGTACGTAGATGCTACTGGAGGATGACACTTTGCGCTCCTTTCTTTAGACCCTCAAGATCATAAGAGCCGTGCCACTTCATATCAAGAGAAAGTTCCGTCCAATTGTTCAATGTCAGTAACCATACGGTAATGTGTAGTCATCACATAGTGCCCTCTTGATATTCACTAGGCGATACTGTCGAGTTTGAGCAATGAAGGACACCTCTCATAGACTGCCACTGAAGGACCTTTTCCGGTAAAAAATGGTTCATCTTCGACTCCGGGATTTCGAACGGGTATATTTTAGCCTTTGTTTTACGAAGCAGCGGCTGCCGATATCTTATGTCTCCGTTTTAAAACGACTCCAATGGCCTTATTCATTTTGGCCAGAGCTTGCCAAGTGTCGATCGGGCAAGACACCTTCCCACGACCATCGTCCTCCTCTCCATCATTATCGGTCTCAGTGCCGTTTTCTTCGGACTCCTCTTCACTTCTGTCAGCTCCCTTGGTGTTGCTATAGGCATCAGTGTTGTCAGCTTTGCTGCTGTCAGTCATGGTGTCTTCCTCCAGAGGTTCTGATACACTGTTGTTAGTGTCACTCTCTGAGATATCCTCGTATGAACCTTCGTCTGAAAAATCGTAAGTTCGCTTCGCTATGCCCCTCTTAAAGTTTCCGCCCTTCATCTCGAGGTCCCCATGACTGTGTTTGTGGACCCGCTCTATATGCCGATGGAGATTGAAGCTTCTCGTATAAGGCAACTGGCAGATATGACAAGGTGAAACATGTTTTAAGTGTTGCATTCACGAAGATCTGTTATTAAATATGAGAAACACGAGTCTCCGTCGACTCAAATGTACCCCGTTTGCTCGGAGCATATGAGCATGCGTCATAGGGCATGGAGCACATCAGCATGGGCTTTGAGACACGGAGCAGAGGAGCATACCCAGCGGAGCACATGGAGCACGGGGAAGCATGTCTGATGTCACTCGGGGCAGAGGGTAGATGCAGTGAGGTACGTACGGCGGATAAACATCCGTATGTGGAGCAATCGGAGTGGCGGAGCATATCTAGCGGTGTGCTCCGGAGCACCGGACGACGCATGGAGCGCCGGAACAGAGGAGCGTTAGTCGACGTATTGGAAGAGAACATGTTTTTGCCAGTTGTAGGGCAGTGCAGAAACACCCTACGGGTAATATTTTATCCGCAAGATTCCGGCCTATTCTTCTATGTTCTGATAACGTTAAAGCTTTGTTCGTTGCCTCCGTCATGAATCTTTCACTTAGGCTTTTTCCAACCCATACATATGAGTGAACTCTTCTTGACAAACAGATATGACGCAGAGGGAACGACCAAATTGACATGGCGTACCACATACCTAACAATGACCTGACGCTAAGACATCAGTTAAGGATTTTTTTCAAAGAGTCTGAAGTCTTGTTTACATGCTCGTCTAGACGGTGCGTGAGATATACTCTCTAGACGGTACGTGGGATATAGTCTCTTACGTTGGTCTTATTTCAGTTTCTTTTGCTTTATTTGAGAGAGCATGTGCCTTCAAACACCCTGCCAGTACACACAGTGAAAGACGTCTTAACCCACAACGGTAATGCAGATCTTAATGTCAATCAATCAATGTGACGCTTCACACAACCATTTGCTGATGGTATCATGATATTCACTGACTTAAAATAATAGGCCTTCTCTGAAGGCCAACATTACACATCAAAAAGAAAGCAAAACATAACTATTTGCCAATTCCATTTACACATCTCGGATGTGTGTGCTTGACAATATCATATTAAAGCACTTACCTGTACCTTATGATGTAACCTCGATCTCAAAATCTTGAAATGACCACTGACATAAAACCAATATTCTCAAGGCCTACATGCAATGTAAAGATAAAAGTAGCCAATTTGCCATTACCTATGTATTATCTTGACGATTAACACATTTCATGTGAAATAAATAACATGACCAGTGTTGTCATGGCGACTTTCAACTATGATGTGACCAACAATCATCAGAGAGCTGATAGGTATGATGCAGTGTTTATACATTGGTCAATTCAGTGAAGTTTAAAACATCAATAAAGCAATATATTTTCACGTTTTCAGACTATAACAAGAGACGTAGGGTCCGTTAAAATGTCATAAGGTAGTCCGTACTTGGAAAATGTGTCGACAACCCGCAAGGCAAGTACTCCTGTAAGATTCGAACCCACAAAAATCCACGAGAGATTTATTCCAAGTTGGAGTTTAGACCCCGCCTTTTGTGGAACCGAGACAATAACGACTACAGTGTCATATGTTCATGATTAATAGGATCACAAAGAGTTATGATCATTTCATATTTGTCAGTCGTCAAGGCAACACTGATCCTACACTATAATATCTCCATGGCAAACCTTTCATGTGGGATACCTTTTGCTTCATTCCATTCTGTAAGAAAATGTGTTACTTTGAATGCGTCTGTTCAGGATGTGAATTAAGCTACAAGCAAGCTCTTCTGCGGCCAGTTTTAAGACGTATGTGTTAATACCATCAAGACCTGTAGCTTTACGAGAATTAACAGATTTCAATGACTTAAGAACATAGTCGCTGGTTACAAGTGAAATATCAAATTTTACACCAGTCGGTAATCTAGAGGTAACATAAGTTTTACCCTTTCCAAACACGAAGAATTATTACTTTCACATACATGAACATATTGCGAAGTAATAGAAGTAAAGAACTTACTAAGAGTGTTTGCGATTTCAAAAGTATATGGTATTTTTTTCTCGTTCATAATTATCATATGAGGTGTGTGTTTGTTCCTTTGGTGAGGTTCGTTAGACTGTGCGTTGCTACGAATTTTCCAGATAGCCTTAAAATTTCCTTTCTTTGAACTTATTTCTTTCTTGAAATATTGCTCTCGTGAACTTTACAGTCCAAAGATAAGATTCCAAATTGTCATCTTGCTGTTACTTCTACCCGTACAGCTTTATTCCATCCAAGAACATTCTCAAGACTTTTTCCCATACTCCTGATACTACAGGAAAGTATGATGGTCCACACAGAACGCACACCACCTGACCACGGACAGTTCTCTTCGTTCATCCATTTGTTGAGGTTACAGACAGGTTCTCCAAATCTAAAGACAGTCACCACAATAACATAACTTCAAGTTTTCGTATCAAGCAGTTAAATAACATGGTTTCTTAGTGTACCATGTGTGTCAATTAAGCTTCACTTTTAGTTCCTCACGAGCCACACTCTTGCACAGACTGTATGCTAAAACTAAGTTTAACATCTGTATACTACAATACCTCTCTATTATGTAAACGGTAACACAGCTAGCTGTCCTGTGTCTTCAGCCATTCATCAATATCGTTTTTTGTTGAGAGCAAATGCATTGGTGGTTGCGTCCAGCAAACTGCTCTGTTGTGTGGTCTTTTCTCCCTTTTGTGTCTTTATCGATCTATTGCACCCTGTTCCTTTTAAAAGATAACATGCCCTTGGCTCCTTCAGATTATTCCATGGCCACACACTATTGCACAGGTTTCATGTCGGTCACACACTGACACTTGCCCGAGTTCGAGCCCCCACATTTCCATGTTAATTATATCATAATCAAAGTAACATGACGTGAGCTTGACCTTCACCCAAACCTTGACCTAGCTAAATGACGTGTCAGATATGACCATGGTTTTGACCTTGACCGTTGCCTAGCAACGATGACGTCATCCCAATGGTGGCTTCTGATCGGTCACTACCCATAAAGTTGGCTCTCACTACTGGGATGTGCCTTTTTCATGTTGGACACCTCCTCAAAATGAGGCTACAAGTTTTGTTTCTGTGACAACTATCAAATAATGGATTTCACTGCAGCTGCATTACCGCCATTTCCGACTTCCATTTCTGGTTTTTGACGCAATAGTCTTTTTACGCTGAACAGGTACCAATCAAGTTGACTCAAGTATTCCATAATGGAAGTTTATCAGGTAACTCTGAAGTAAAGGTTGGCTTGGAATTATGCACTCAAATTGAACTTGCCCATTCTAAAGAATTGGTTTAAATGCTGCAAAGCTAAATTATCAAACATTTCAGAGTGACAACTTATATACCAAAGAAACCAAAGTCCTATCAGTCACGGTTGCTTCTGCTAGTAAACCATTTACACTGTCTAATCGTCTGTTGTGTAATCGACTCTGATTTCCTTAATAACAATACTCAGACATATGTAACGTACAATGCAAATATTATATTTTTTCTAAAGTCTCCTCAACTCTCTGGCGAACTGCCGTAGGGCGAATCCAAACGTTACTCCTGAAGTTCTGCTCCCCCAAAGAGCTACGTACCCCTAAATGACATAAGACGTAATATGACCAACCGCTTGACCTGCAGACCTCTACACCCCCAAAGAGCTACGTACCCCTAAATGACATAAGACGTAATATGACCAACCGTTTGACCTGCAGACCTCTACATCAGAAGTTATTCTTTTTCCAAAGTCCTCTCTACACTCTGGCGAAGAACCAAGGGGCGAAACTAAACATTACGTTAGAACTACTTTTTCAAAGTTCCCTCCACTCTCTGAAGAAGAACCAAGGGGCGAAACCAAACGTTACTCCTGAAGAAGTTCTGCTGCCACAAAGGAGCTACGCGTCCCCTAGGGAACAAGAAACTTAACTGACCAACCTCTTGACCTTCAGACCTCTACATCAGAATTTGTACTTTTTCTTAAGTCACCTCGACTTTCTGGCGAAGAGCCAAGGGGCGAATCCAAACGTTTTTAAGACGTTCATAAAAACGGACACGACCAAAACGGTGAAACAAGTTATCCGCACTGTAAACCAAAATGCTAAAACCAGATAGTCCAAAGGCTTAGTGATTCCTTGCCGAAAGGGGGAGTTTTGTTACACTTAGGTTCATCCCTCAACTATATCATTTTTTACGACGTCTTCACAATGTGACCTCTGCTGACTTCACATGACCTTTGAATCCACCAAAAATTGATTAACAAAAAAAAAAAAAAAAAGAAATCACAAAAACAAACGTGACTAAGAAGGAAGGGATTCGAACCGGGTCGTCTGTTTGAGAAACCTAGCACTAATCCAGTATGCCATCAAAGAACTAGTTAAGCCTAGGGTATTTTTGATTATGCTATAGTCGCATCATCCTTTACAAGTGTTCATTATTACGTAATTCAACTCTGAATTATTACTGTAATGGTTATGCTTTTGAAAAAAATAATGTTGTTCTCTATAACTTTATCTTTGGAATGATACAAAATTCGCCCCTAACTTTTCGTTGGTCACGAAACCCCGAACACAATGTGGAGGTACCGCCCACCGTCTACTTTTTTAAGGAGATTAATCTCATACCCTTACAAAAAAATGTGGGGCATGCCACATGTGAACATGCATAATCACATGTGGCAGGGCATAGGAAAATACATAACTAGAAAAGTGAGGTAATGAGTGGTGACACATGTGGGATTGGAACCAATTTGACACACAATATTCTACTTTACCCCACTTTGCCACATGTTTGCCTTTGTAAAAGTGTATTTTGGTTCTCCACTCTTTGTCACATGCGGCAAACTGCGGTAATGCAGGTAAAAGCATGGCACCTTAAAAAGTGGTTCAAATTTTTATTAAAATCACACATTGCCCTACAAATAATCACATAAAACTCACTATTTTTCACACCCAACCATAGTTTTACACAGTATGACACTGTTTGTCCAGTGTGGTATTGGAACTTTTGCCACACAATTTTTTTGTAAGGGTATGAACTTCGACTCCAACAAACCCATTGGGTTCCCTCTCTCTTTAAATAACACATTTATATACCCAAGCATGAAAAGTATCCATCAGCCCTCTCTTGAAATATCGTGGTTTTCAAGGTTTTAGGTTTTTGACCTCTAATGACTTCAAATGACCTCTGACCTCAACAGAAAACAATAGGGTTCTTCCTCTCAATATGATAAAGTTATATATTAACTAAGAAAATTGTCCATCATTGCTATTTAGAGATAACGTGTTAACAAGCAGCTTTCAATAATTCCATTTATCACCTGCGGTGACCTCAGATAACCTTTGACCTTTACCTTAATCAATAGGGTTCATCATCTGACTATAACACATCCACATGCCAAGTATGAAAAGCATCCATGCCTTCTACCTAGAAATATCGTGTTTATCAGGTTTTCGGTTTGTGACCTCTGTTGACCTCACATGAACTTTAATCTCCAACAAAAACAATAGGGGTCTTTCTCTCAGTATGATGGTTCTGTATTCCATGTATGAAAAGCCCCCCGTGGGCTGAGGGTTGTAGAATATGCCCACGGTATTTCCCGCCTGTCGTAAGAGGCAGGGGCGGACTGACAATGAACTGACTGGGCCCCGGGGAAAATGGTATGGGCCCTCCTCCTTCCCAACCTGAATCAAATTTCCCTCACCTCACCCTCGATTTCCGAATTTTCCGATTTTCATTCAGATTTCCGAATGACAGTGTGGGCCCCCTATCCGTGTGGGACCTCCTGCAGTACACGGTTGCCCGACTGCTCAGTCCGTCCCTGGTAAGAGGCGACTAAAGGGAAGGACTTACACCGTGTTTGGACTGTATTTAAACCGAACTTGGAACTTGAACCGTATTTGAAACCGTCTATAAATTTTACTTTTTTATCTAGTTGACACTATATAACACATTCGTGTTGGTGTGTGGTTAAATCTTATCTAACTAACTCCATGTATAAAAATTATCCACCAATGCTATTTTGAGATACGGTATCGTGTTTACAAGCCTATCGTCACAAACACACACATTATATACACACACGAATACACACACACCCACCGGCATGATTGCATAGATTCCTATCGCCTTCGGCAAATTTAATCAGCAAATAATCAGCGTAATCAGCAGATAAAACAAATTCGGCTTTCGATGACGTCACTTTAATATTGGTGACGTGTATCAGAAATAATAATTGTCTAAGAATAAAACCTTGAGATACCCTTTTCAATCGAGTTTATTTTACAAGAGAAAAAATTCATTGAACCATGGAAGTACTGAACTAAACAAGTTTGACAAGTTTAATAAGTAGCTAACAATCCTCGCGTAAGTAAGCTGCATCTCGAAACTATGAATATGCATCAAGCATCCATGACAGACGACAACACGGTGATCAAAAGTATCAAAGGCCGTGGAAAAGAGGAAAACACCAGTTTTGGAAAGTCTGCTGTCAAGCCTTGAGAAAATCTTACTAACCAAGTTCAAGGTTGTCCCATCAGTAACGTACTTTTCACGAAATCCGTAGTGGAAGTAGTGTTTCTGAAGGAATCAATACATCGCTGCTCTCCTTAATTTAAAAGTTAATTGAAGTTCTATTCAGAATGATACCGGTAGTGCGTTACATGCCTTCTTTCACCACGGCTCTTTTTCAAGATACGTGGATCGCGTATTTATTCTTGTCTTAAAAACGTCTTACTACTACGTGGGACATATGTGAATGCTTGATTCACATAGATCAGCAAGTTTTCTCATTACACTCTCCTGTTACTATGGAAATGTACCTGCAATCTTGTAAAATAAGATAATTAGAACATGAATAAGAGGTACTTTTCTTCATTAGTGAGACAGGACAAGTTCGGCAGTAGTTGAAGTGAAAAATTACATTTTATTTTGACAAACAAGGATAAGAAGAACGTTACTTGTTACTCTTTTGTATGATAATCTCTTATTTCTGGGAGAAGTATTATTTTCAATGACATTTCTATGGTTTTGTTACACTTATATTTCATCAAATGAACATACTACTAAGTATTAAAAAGGTGTACGGCCAGATGGGGGCCGAGCAGAGAAGCCCAGGGAAATTTTGAACCATTTTCAAAATTATGCGCATGAGAATGGAGGCGTATCAATGGGCAATAAATAGACCACTAAAATTCCCTATTTGAACACTTCCTTACAATTTCTTAACTCGGACCAACAGTCGGTCGAATTGCTAATGCTGGGAACTGTGATGGAGGAAACGGATGATTGTAGGAGTTGTGTGTGGCTTTGGAATAGTATTATTACTCAAGCTGTCAAAGAGGAAGTAAGCCTAACTGTGAGAAGTAGCAATGACGGGTGTGCGCAAAGCGCACCAAATATATTGCATTTTCGCCACAGCTTAGAAGTAGAGAGTCCAATACATTGCATAGGAGGTTTTTCTTGTACAAACGATGAGCCTTTATATAAGTACCAGATTTTGTTGGCGAAAGGGTTGGAGGCCCAAGATGGAGAGAAAATGCCCGCATAACCCCACCACTGACTGCAGTGGACCATTTTGAAAGCAATGGATGAAATCATATTAAAAGGGGGCTTGTCCAGAAACCTTCGTTGGAGAGCTAATGATGCTCTACGTGCAGGACCAATGTCGACCTCGGCCTCACTGTGGTTCGGGACTAGGATTTTACGTCAGAAAAACACAAATTTATCTCTTTAGTTATAAATCTTCCCCACTTGCAGAACGAGCATGACCAAAATTTCGCCTCTTAACCGCTTTTGGTTCACAATAAAAGTAAAATACATCAGCTGCCAGGGTGGCTGGTCGAAATCGGTGCCTGATGATGGTCAAACCCGCCGTCAAGACATACCGTGCAGTAAGAAACTAAGCGGCTGGGGGATTAAATTACTGATCTTTACAGAAAACTGGGCAAACTATCGATAGGCTTCTCTGTAGAAGGGCCTTTGTGCTGCTTAGCTATAAGTAAAGGAACTATTAAAGAAATAGAACATGGAAACCCAAAAGCGCGCAAAGCACCCCAAAATTGAAAAAGGTTTTATACAACAATCTGGCCTAGTCCTTGACGGCAAAAACAGGTAGTAAATAAGCATATTCGTATCTAGAATACTTTTCACCCTTCCTTCGTTACCTTGTGAGAAGATGCCGTCATGTGGAGTGCCATTCCCTCCCTTTTGAGAAAATTTTGTTCATTTTAAGCTGGCTCAGATGCAAAATGATGTTATATTTGGCAATTTTGAACTGATTATATGTTGAAAAAAATGTTCTTATTTTTGTTGGGTGTACGGAAAGGGTGTAATGTTTACATAGAAGGGTTGAAAATCCTCCCCTTGACAAATTTTTATTTATGTAAGGTGGCTTAGATGCAAAATGGTGCTACCTTTGGCAAAACTTTGAAATGATTTCATGTAAAGAAATTATCATTATTTAGTGATATTTTGGCACACCTCTAGTGGTGGAACAATGAGACCGGCAAGGGGCCTCCTGGAAGCTCTGGGGTTATAACACAATGGGAACGTTAAAATTATGCTATCTAACAAACATGCAAATGACACTTCAGGCCAAATCCTTGTCTTCTGAAAATGCACCAAATGACCTTTGAATAAGCTTCTGCAATGAATAGTATACTTCAAGTCATAATCATAACGCTACAAAAATGTTGCCCATAGTACAACAGTGCAACATAATCGCCTCTTGATGCGACCTGAGGTTGGACTTAAATCTTTCCGAAAATAGTTTGCGCCAGAATAATTCTGTACATTATCGTCCTAATAATGGTAATCAGGTATTGAGTGTAAACCGTGGCAATTGTGCGTGAAGCCCGCCGAATTTTTTCATTGGAATTCGTAAACGTATCTTTGAACAAATACATTTGGGATGGTATTAAGCAAAACACAGAACATGAAGGTAAGAGCACGACGAGAACGCAAAAAGTTTGATAGTTTGGGAAAGATTTACGAAAAAATTGATACTTTTCGAATGATTTGTGATAGAAAATTATAAAAATAGATCTATCACTCAGTCGAAAACACACCTCATCCTAGCCCCAGCAGAAATCTATAAATTTAAACGCCTTTCGGTTCATTTAAAAATGTCTTTCTTTCTTTTTTTAGTTTTTTTCCTCTCTCCCTTTGTTTCCTTCTTTCTTCTCTCTTTCGTTTCCCTGCTTTCTCTTTCCCTTTTTCCTCTCCTTCCCTTTTTTCCTCCCCCTTAATTTCCTTCATTTTGCTGGTGCAGAAGTTTGCCGACTAGATCCCTGAATGGGGGTTTGATACCCCTACACCCCCTCTAGCGACGGCCCTGGCTACAGCAGTAGGCTATATCAACGGTTTATTCAATTATTTTATCCCACCAGCACCTTCGCTAATAGTTAGAAACATAGGTAAAAGTCAAGAATAGACATCATTTAACAATAATGAGCCTGTAGATGTCATGGACTTTGCATATAATTGCATCGAGCTGATATCCTTATATCTTATATATACATTAGTATTCTGAATGGGAAATTTTGAAAACTGCATCACTTTTGTACGAGTTTCATATAAAAGAAAGGTTGAAGTAATCGTTTTAAGAAACCTTGGTTGCTATCACGGCTTCATTGGCTACATTTTTATGAAAGTCTGAAATGGGTTTGCCCCAATAATTTGAATGTGATTTACTTCGTTAACAGTGTGTGGAATCTACACAGTATACACTGCAGTGTTTAGTGTGATAGATGTATTCAAATGCCATCCAAATGATTTTATCATATTACAACTTAAATGTTAAATAGTAAGTTGCCTAAAGTTCAAAGTAATATAGTTAAAAGCGAAAGTCACAAATGTTAACTTCTTTTAGAAGAATTACCTGGGAATTACTTTATGTATCAGTGAGTTTTAAAATGAATGATAATCTACTTACAAACGTGGCAGTCTAGGTCCGGATATTGTAAAGTACCATATCAGAGCAGACAGAATTTCTTACAGCCCCTTTGCTTTAGCTGTGTTGAAATGAGATACTATCAATAAACGTTCATGGTACGGCAGAAGAGAATATCAAACAAATTTTATATCATATGTTTATCTATATATGCAGGTATGCACGTTTTGTAACCTTCCGACATGCCTATCAAGGGTAGGTTCAATTTTCACAAATTTTATTTATGGTGTTTCACACACAGTTTTGAGTTCGAAAAGATACCTCTTACTTATGCATAATTTCAATGGCACATTAACAGAAAAACCGTCACGCGATACATACATGATTTGGCGTAGTCGGGTAAGTTAATTTAAAACATACAAGACGAGGATATTTTTCCATACAATGTCATAGGCGTAGGAGGCGGGGGCGGGGAAGCTGCAGCCCCCAACCAAATAATTTGTGGAAATTCGGGCAATATGCTGAGAATTTTTTGAGCACCTACGGGCACCTACTGAAAAGAAAATAATGCAGTGATGTAATGCAGTGATGTAGCTAAAGGTAATCAATAGTTTGAAAAACTTCCTTGGTAATTAAAAAAAGGTTCTGATTTGAATTGCATCAGCATATATATATATATATATATATATATATTCGGTATTATTAACCAGTGTTTTTTAATGGTTAAACTTACATTATGCTTATCAGTGGTGTATTTAGGGGGTATTTGCCATGCTCCCCTCCCCTCACAATGCCAATTTTTAGTACCTAAAATACGTAAATTTTTTAATACAGATTTTACTTCAAAGGTAGCATTTATGGCATTTAAGGCATTTAAGGCATTTAAGGATATATATATATATATTGTATTTGAGGACACCTTACTTTTCAAATTTTCAAAGGGGCCTTACACCCCTCCCCTAGGCTGGCGATCACACAACATAATGCATGCCTCCCACCTCCACGAAAGAAATTCTGGCAACGTCACTGATTATCTTCATTATTATTGTAATGACTTCCCCAAATTTAAAATCAATATAGAAGGTAAGTAACACGGCAAATGATTGTATGTAATTGGCTTGCGGTGTGATAAACGATGTATGCCTATGTAATATGTCCATTAACATGTCGAATGCGCGTGGAGCGCGGGGAGGTCCTTGGTTATATTTTTCGGGCAAGTCGTTACAGCCCCCCCCCCCCCCATGAACTTGGGCTCCTACGTATATTTACGTGGTCAAAATTTGCCTGCAATGGAAAAGGAAAAGTGTCAAACCATTTGACAAGTACATAAAACAACTTCGGTATTTTTTTTAAAATACATGCAAATTATACATCCTTTTCCAAAAACAGATTTTGTAAAGTGAACGCAACCAAGCCTGCTTATCAGAGCGTCAGGTTGACTTGGCGTGCAGGGTCAGGATTACACACGAAACGGACGTAACGTTAGCCTAGCTGTTTTTTTTTTTGTTGTTGTTGTTTTGTTTTGTTTTGTTTTTTTTTTTTTTTTTTTGGTTGGTAAAATTATGTTCATGTTTTTGAAACGTTGTCATGTTCAATTTTTTGTCTTCGACATCTTCTGCTACTAATACCTAGCGGTCTTAATTAAGGAAAAACAATTGGACACTTAAGTAGCAATCTTGATTGAAACTTTGACGAGAGCAATCCTTTCGAAAAACCAACATGTCGATTGAACTATGAATAATCGTGTTGTGTCAAAAGTTCCAAAGACGTAGTAACCCTTACTGATAGGGACAGAACAACAAGGGAAGAATAATTAACAAGAGTTATTGGCCTGAAAACAAGCCGGAGTAACTTTGCAGGAAGCTAGTCTACCATTTCAATATGCTAAAGACTTTGATCTGCCAGAAATTATTTTGTATGTAGTATACCGACCGCACCAACCAAAAAAGGAACTTATAATGAAACCAGAAAGTCCATTCTATGATTCCTTGCAGAAAAACTATAGTCTGTGTCAAGTTTATCATTCTGTATGGTGCGGGCGATGGGGGACATTACCAAATGGTGTTAGGCTGTGCCGGGCTGTGCATTATCCTCTATTCAATGCACGGTCCAGCGTTGATTAACCCTGTTCATTCATGCACAACAAGATTTTGATGAAAAACGACCAAAACGAAAGAAAATTTGTGTTTGTTGATAACCATATTTTTATTAAAATCAGGACCCAGAGGAAAGATGACACGTTTTCACAACCATTCAATACAAAGTTCGTGCGCAATTAATAAAGTACTCTTGAACAAAATGAATTCAATGAAAATATTCATAAATTATGAAATATAACAACGATGTGACTAAATTTGGGAAATAACGTTCTTTCTTTAAAGACTTCAACAGCCGAAAAGGACAAAAAGTTAACAGTTAATAACGTAACTAGTACACAAATAATGGATGCTTATGGGTGTGATAGTATAAATAATTTCATGAGCAGTCCCGCTATCAGGCTGTCCTTGTAAATTCTTGCTCAAAATAAGTAATAGTGATTGTTGTGCCTCATGCATATATATATATATATATATATTCTTGATATATATATATATATATATATATATATATATATATATGTATATATATATATAATATATATATTATATATATATATATATATATATATATATATATATATATATATATATATATATATATATATTTCGTTTCGGGTTAATACCCTTCATCAGGCGGCAAAATATCAACTGATGAAAAAACGCGATTCAAATGAAACAAAAAAGGCGTGCCTACACAAAACTTGATTGACGCGTGTACGGTCGTATCTGTCGCAGAGTGGGTATATACATAGTAAAACAACCCAGTGGAACAACGTAACTGCAATAAATATAGTAAAACTGAGTAACTGCGTAACATAATTAAAGGCTGCCATGACGCGATCTAAAACGAATTACGCAAGGTATTCATGTCAGAAAGGAGCACGCGTTTGGCAAGGAAAATAAGGCGTTTGGAATAGACACGGCCAAACGTGCTGTAAAACAGTTGCAAAAGGTCGAGTTTAATATTCAGTCCATTGGGGGTGGGTTCCGAGCTTCGTTATTAAGCTGTTCTCTGCAATTAAACGATCGCCGTCTGTACCTCGGCATGATATGGCTGCCGTGACCATCGAGACCTGTATCGATCAAACTGACGGGGGTTGGAATGATTAGCTACCGGAAAGCCAGGGAGGTTTTGCTTGATGGACCTGAACACTTAAAGTGTTCAGTGACTCGATCAGCCTGGCGACGTTTCGTTTCACCCACATGCAAAATGGCACAACGCTTACAACTTAAAATGTATACTACATTAGTGAATGTACAAGTAATTAACTCTGAAGCAGTTGTTGTTGGGACCCACAACAGAGAGAAGCTTGTCATTGCTAACTACTGGGCAAGTATTACATCTCTGGCGATTACAGGAATATGTCCCTGGAGGGTCGGTCAATAATGGTCGGAGATGAGAGGCCCGAACCAAGTGGGTAAAATATTTTTCTCATTTCTGAATGCCGTGATGGTTGGTTCAGGGAAATACTCACGGGTAGAGGAATCTTGTCGAAGGATTACGTTCCTATAAATGGACTGAACGATGGTACGTACAGAAGGATGATAGGTATACGACCAAAGTGTTTTTATAGTGGATTTCACGTTCGTCGTGTTATGGGCCATGGTAGTAGCTTTATTTATTCGTTGAACACGACCTAGGGCCTTCAAGAGTACCTTACGTGGGTATTGACGTTTATCAAAGAAAGATTATCTCTTAATGAAATCTTTATCATCGGAGAAAATTTGTCTTGCTCCTAAAAGTGGATAGAGTTAGTACATGACCTAGGGGGTTGGATGGATAAAGCATCTAACTGTGGGAGTCAGAAGGCTTAAAGTAGGTATTACATTTGAGTTTTCTCTCACATATGGATAGTTCTATATCTAAGAAGACTACCGAGATGTCGGAAATACAGTTGCTGAATTTCAAATAAGGGCAAAAAGTTCTTACAAAGTGTATAAACGTCTCTGACTCATGACGAGATCTTGAAGATATTCCCACAATGCCATTACTGTATCTTTTGTGAAAGATAGGTGTATTACCACTAAAGCTTGAGGACAGCTATTCTTCAATGTGTCCCATGGTGAGGCAGGGTGCAGATGGTCCAATCTTCGTACCCATGTTACTCCTTCACCTGGCTAAAAAAGCGTGAGTTGAACTGGAAACAGTTCTAAGTCAGGACTAGTTCAACCAGACGAAGGCAAGTAGTGGTGTGCATGTTAGGATCTTGACATGCCGCTTGATGAAGGGGATTTAACGGAAACGTTGGGGAGTTTTCTTCCTAACTTTAAGCACTGTATATATATATATATATATATATATATATATATATATATATATATATATATATATTTATATATATATATATATTTATATCAACCTGTATTAAATAGTCGCATATACACCTTAGGCCATTTAACCTCTAAAATCGAGACTTGCCTTATACTGAAAGAGGACATTTATTATATGAATGGAACACTTTGCCTCAAGAAGAATTCGAACCAGCGACCTCCCGCACACAAGGCGGATGCTCTAACTACTGGGCCATTGGGGCCTATATGGTAGAACATGGTCAACTGAGCTTAAATCAGGGAGTTGTTAGGAAGGAGATCCAACGACCAAATCTGTCAGACATATGTACTTGAAAATGATTTAACTCTTTTCAGGCACTACCATTTGATTGACAGGTCTCTTTGTTCCTATTGTTAAGTCTTTGTTAACTAAACCCTTTTAACGATGATCTCTCCCTTTCTTTTCCAAGTAATCCCGAGACAAAGGCCATTGTCTATACATTCTTTGAAGTAAGGACTGTTTCCGCCAATCAGGGCCGTCGCGACAGGGGGTGTGGGGGTATCTCACCCCCTCCCCCCCCCCCAAAGTTTGTCAGAGCGACGATAGTCGGAAACTCTGAAATACCAGTTGGAATTTCTGATATCTCAGTCTAGCACATTTTTCCGACTGAGCCTACGTCAACTTTGTATATATTTTCCAACTAGATTAAGTGAAAATAGTACCAAACGTTATTTTCCTCACGTAAAATCGAATCAAAAATGTCCTTTTTTCGCAAACTCTTCTCAAGCTACCAAAATTTTCGCGCGCTCCGCGCGCTTCAAACCTTACCTCAGTGTTGTTCTAATTGTCAATATCTTCCGATAGTAACTTTCGGAGAAGCACAACAGCAGAAGTTGAAAGCTGTTTACAAATTACCAGGTAAAAGACTGATTTTTTGAGTGGCATGTTGGTTTGTTGGGCAATTGAAAGTATCTCGATGCAGATTCTGAATGCAGGTTTGTCATGGAAATCTTATTCAATGGAAATTTCGGCGCGCTTCGCGCGCATGCGTCACGGTTTGCAATCAATCTCATAAACATTATTAAGGTAATTATACCAGGCACAGTTCTACGGGGGTTAGGCAGCCTTAGCCCCTCAAATTTTTTCAAAGCCCCACAAATTGTGCAAAATTTTATACAAACTAATATTGGCAAAGACATAGATATACTCAGAAAATATTCCAAATGTCTATTTATCAGGCCCGTAGCCAGTAAGTTCAGTAAAGATTCTTTCTACAACGTCAAAAAAATTTCGCGCGCTACGCGCGCTTTCATCTATAGTTCTATCTAGTGGTAACGCCCCCCGTTTCAAACATATTGGATTTACTCAACGTTTCCACATATATTTATATTGTTTTCCGTGTATGCATGATTCTAGAGAAACACGAAATGCATCGTTGCGAAGTTCTTTCCTCTTTTTCCTAACTTTTGGAAGATTCTTTCTTCAGCCTCGCCATCGTGGCAAACATATTGCTGGAAGCTGTTCGTCTGGACTTTTGTTCAAAATTAGTGAAAATACGATAGATGTAAAGTGCTTGGCGTCATACTCTATATTATCATTCGGATGTCAGGTAATAAGCATTATGTCATTGCCCCCATTTATACAACTGATCCAGAGCTTCCAGGAGGCCTTATACAGGTATATGCCAGCCTGGAAGGCAGTAAAGTAGTCAAAAAGGGGAGCTTCAGGAGGTTTGTTGAACGTATTCTTCTCTAAGACAACATATTCTCTGCTTTCACCTAACCAAATCTTAGAATTCACTAAATTATGGACATTTCCCAGCCACATATGATTAGTTCCAAAAATATCCCAAAGATAGCACCATTTTGCACCTAAGCAACCTTACCTTAACAAAAATTTCTCAAAATTTCCCCTCCCCTTAGACCCCTCCCCTAGGACGGCCACCTCATGTAGTGACAAAGGAAGGATCCCCACTGCTATATACAAACACAGGGCGCATAAAAATGGTGCAATTTCCGCGCCACCATTCAGTTGGAAAAACATCCATCTAGTCGGAATTTGGGACCTCCACACACTCACCCCCAAACATATGACCCTAGCTACGGCCCTGCCGGCAATGAACAAAATTTAATTAGGATTTTCAGTAAAACGACTGGCAACAGACGTTTAAATAATGTACCTCAATATGCCCACACGATTTTAATATGTCACCTGCTGGAAACATTGTTCAAGCCTATACATTTCTCTTAGTTTTTTAGCAAATTTCCCCATCATTTGGAAACATATTCGAATCGTAAGTCGTAAAGAAATTCTTAGCTGACTTTAAATGAAATGATATTTAGTGCGACGAATAACGACGAATGGTTAAAATTTTACATTTTTGCCTGACGGCTGGCAACGCAAAGTTTATGAGTTCAACGTAAGGGGTGTGTGTTCTCAAGGTCATTTTGACAATGCATCACTGATCCTAGTTGATCTAGGTATTGAGATAGGAATTTTAAGAAGAAAGGCAAGATTACTGTCGGAAACGAACATTGCTTCAAAGAGTCTATAGAACCAGGGAGCTGATAGAACGTTGTATCTCCTTCCTAACACCTCCCTGCTTAAATACTGTCGAGTCAAGCTTTCCAATGTTACGTCATAGGAGCGCGTCCCAAGTAGTATTGAGTTGGTATAAAGAGACGTAGCAACTTCACATGAATGAATCAAATCAACCTGCATTAAATATATATATATATATATATATATATATATATATATATATATATATATATATATATATATATGAAAGTAAGAAGCCCACAGACGCACGACATGTTAAGAAAATCCATAAAAAGTTTATTAAAGCACGTATGTAAGCTGGATCATTAAAATCTTCAATGTAATAAGATGATAAAACTCAGGGCCTTTTTTAACGAATTTGTACTGGGGGGGGGGGGGCTATTTCACAAAAGGGACCATCTGACACGAAGTTACTAACTAAGTGGAGCGCCACCATCAGTTGGCGCATAGCGCATTGAATTTTTTTGGATCGACAGACACCCCAGATCGCAGGAAATGGCACTTCCCGAGAATTTCGAGGCTCTATCGAACCATCGTAAAATTGAGATATTATGCTCTGCATGTTTTCATTCTAAGAAACATCCTCAATGATTCCCAACACATTTTTTGACTGGGCGAAGTACCCAAATCCTTTTCAGTTTCTAAGCCCATGCATTGTAGACCTTCTTATAATTGTTTGATTAAACTCGTGTACTGAACTTTCAGCAACTCGCATCGCGCAGCCGTGACACTGTGTCCAGGTCTGCAGTGCGCGCCGCAATATTGCTCGTTGTTGATAATAACTAATCAGCACACTGGAAATGGAATATTTTCAAATTTTTTATTTTTGTATTGTATGGTCACAGTTCGTATAACTTGTAGCCGCCGTAGTGACCTAAAGAAAGAAGGGAAGAGGGTGGAAATAAGAGGGGGGAATAAAAGGTGGAAAAGTAGACAACAGCAGATTCTGCTGTAGGCGGCGATCAGCCATCGCTGACCGGCTACTTTTTATTGCCCCTGCATTAGTTGGCATGTAACATACCCAGGATGATTGCTAGAAACAAAAACTGCATACCACACCTAGAGAGCTAGCCCTCCTCCTGTGGGTTTCAGATGGGCAACCGGATGGGGCCCATGTGAGTTACACCTCGTTTTGCCCTGCGTGCCTGGCTCTCCCGGCCAGTCCACATTCAGACCATCTGATCCCAGCTGGGCTGAAGGCTGAAGCTGGCCCAGTGGGCTCCACCTGGGCATGCAGGACAAAACGAGGTGTAACCAACATGGGCCCCATCTGGTTGCCCATCTGAACCCCACATGGGGTTCAGGTGAGCTTGCTGGCTGGGAAAGGATAGCTAGTTACATCTAAACATACTTTATTTTGGGATTTTGATAATATCGCACGTAGATACTAGCTACCTCCTCTTGCGACGCCCCCCCCCCCCCCCCACATACCTTGCGAAGTAGTCTATCACTTGGCAATGTCACTGCTCTCCTTTTAGGCCTGGTGGCTCACCTACTTACAGGAAGAACTTCTTAACAAAATCCCTTCCTTTGTAGGACTTGATGTTTGGGAGGTTCATTCGTCTCTCTTTAGCAGCCAGGAAGCTTTCCACTGATGGCCTTGGGTCGAACTTGGCCATTGGAACCCCATTCCAGTGGATAAGCAACCTGTCGTTGAGTGATCATTCGCTGGTGGCCATTCTTAAGTCTGAGTATAGTATATTTTATGTGGAAACACATTTCTCCACTGTCATACTGTGTGGTGTGACCACACAGAAGCTATGGGCCGACTTATGCCTTCATGGGGCTACCATTCTTTAATGTCAGATATTGATCAATTATTATCATCATTATGTGTTTTATATGTATGACAAAAAAGGACCTACTGGGGGGGGCCAAATGGACTGAGTGGGTGGGCTGAGTAGGGGACTGGGTGGGCCACGGCCCACCCAGTATGTATGTTAAAAAAGGCCCTGATAAAACTGGTTAAATCGTAAAAAAGATAAAATGAGCATACTGGTAGCACGACTTTTCGAAAAGGTTAACATTTCTTGGTCACGTAAAAAGGTATACCGAAACACAAATTCTCAGGAACATGCACCAAGGAATAATGTACATGTTGAAAGTCAAAGTTAATCTTTAGAACTATGAATTAACGACTCCCTGTACAAATAATGTCTTTCACATTCATTCCCACTGGGTAACAGGTATTCAGGCGGAAAATCCACTTAAGCTCTACTTCTTCACGAGTCTTCTTGCTATTGTTAAGTAGCTTTTCAATTCCTATCAACTCAAAGTTCTTACAAGTTTGAAAATGTTTCCCCAGAAGCGTATACTAGCTTTACGCGTCTCTTGCCTATATGTCCCTGTTTCTCCCACGTCCTGCTTTTAACAATCCAAACAATTGACAAGACAAACCACTCCTACCGTATCACAGGTAAAAAGATTAAACTTTTGACCTTTAGAAAAGCTTTGTACCAAATCGGTTTCTTTAATAGCAACACAGGTTACACACCGATTAAAATGTGTTTTAATACAGCCTTTACTAAACAAATTAAAACCCTTAGAAATCTTAGCCATAACAAGAAGGGACTTCAAGTTAGGAGGTCCTTTGTAAATAACTGCAAGGGACATGAAAATGTGTCCTTAAAAGTCTTTGACATTTGTAAAGCAGGAAAATGTTTCTTAACAATCTTAGACAAAGTAGGAAGGCACGGGTTACGAGTGGTCACGAGAGGAGCTATAGCGGACTGCGTATTAAGCAAATTATCACGAGACACTTTATGAGCTCTTTTGAATTTATCACTAACCTTAAAAATAGGTAACCCCGTTCACCGAGATTATTTAACCCCGTTCACCGAGATTATTTTGAAGACTGGTAGGGTTCCTTTGCACGTCCACTTCTTCTAAACAAATAGATTTAATACAAAGTGCCTGTCCAAGGCTATGTTATCTAGGGTATTTTTACTATGGCATGAATCATACCGGAGATAGAGATTTTTGAAATTAGGCTGAACAAACAAATTGGTACTGAAAAATCTTCCTCAGTAATAAGAATGTCAAGAAAGGAAATAGACCTAAACTCTAAATCAGGGGTTCTTTATTATTTGCGTTGGCGGGCCACATTTTTATGCAAAATCTCTCGCGGGCCACAAACATCTCGTACTCGAGATTTTGTCTTTGGTATATTGTGAACTGACAAAACGACATCCCGGTAACGCGGAGCGTTCCCCGTTACTTCAAGGGTGTGGCGTTTCGCGCAGGGTATCCACCGCAGTGCCCCTGACAGGATCCAGGGAACGCTTTCTGAGATACCTGTAGAGGTTTAAAGGGGAAATGCAGTCCACCCCCCCCCCTCCCAAACTGAACGTCTCTAGTACTCTGATCTCTTTTCTGATTGCAGGAACACTTTGTTTGACGTCAAACATGATTGACAGTTGGACTCTGTTTCAATCCAAACTCAAGGCAATTCCGAGTGGTTGAAATTGATCACATGACATTGTTTACAAAATTCTACACACACATACACAGTACATGAACAATGTACAGTATCTCTGCATACACTCTTAATGTTGTAGGTACGTCCGTTGACTTAGTGTTGCATTGAACGCATTGGAAGATACCATAGAACGTGTACTGCATGTGAAAGTATATCACAATAAAATGTCGCTGCACGAAGACTTGTAGCGAAATGCCGGGATAGTGGCTCAGCCTCGGGAGATCAAACGAAACAAGGACCGAAGAGTACCCTTACACTCTCTGCTCGAAAGAGGCGTAAAAGTGCAAGCGATAAAAAGTACAGGCTGTCTAAAGTTGCTGTCTCAGAATCGTTCGACGCGTGGAAGGACCTAAAAGAAAGAGGTGGTTGGATGCATGGGGAATTTATCTGCCCATCTATTGGATGTGCACAGACGCCATTGTACTGCACGGAATCTTCCATGTTTTGGGGGTTTCGGAAGTCTTCGCAGAACACAGGCGTCAGGTCTATCACTACATACACTACATCATCTAAAACTTGCAACCTCTGCCTCGAAGAAAAGTTCTTCATCATACACAAACCTTCCTTAGCCACTCTTAACAAACGAAACGAACTCATAAGCTCCTGCAGACACAGAAATGAACACCTGCTGTGAAATTATTCAAATAGGTAGCGTATCTTTGTTCACTCGGATTGGTCGTGTCCGTGCTTCAAAAGACGAGCACGACACCTAATGTACGGTTAAAAACGGACACGTAGCCTACAAAACAAATGCTAAACTTTTGTTGACACCATTCTACATCAGGCTTCTGAAGAGAGAGGACCTACTACACTGGGCCCTTACGAAACAGTGCTGTAAAGCTGCCTTGTACTACCCTATTGTCCCAACCTTTCAATATATATATATATATTATATATATATATATATAAATATATATATATATATATAAATCGGAACGCCTGTTGCTCCTATATATATATATTTATATATATATATATATATATATATATATATATATATATATATATATATATATATATATATATATATATATATATATATATATATATATATATATATATATATATAAATTGGAACGCCTGTTGCTCCTACAGTAGACTAGTTCGTAAACTACAGGCCTAACTTTGGCTCGGCCTAAACAGGATACCGACACTCGACAGCCATGCATAGATAATTCGAACATCAATATGGATTCACACTGAAACTTTCAGTAGCGGACCTAGCCTAAGTTTGGCCTAATGGTGAGGAAAGCGTGGGAAGAATTTGAAAATGGATTGTTAGGACAGATGTAGGAATAATCTATTCCAGTGTAACGATCGCATAGATATATTAATGGGGTGTAATGATTGATCAACAAGAGGGCAATCCACGGAGTTGCTTATCTCATCGCTAGCACACGCATTAAGCCATATAACTCACAGGAAGAACTTTCTCTCTTCCTTGTGGCATAAGGCCTACACATAACCCCCACTTTTTCTGCCGTGGGTATTTTGGGCCGAAGTAAACTGCATTTATTTTATTGAACATATTGGGCGGCTTCGATTATTAACCCCCGCACTTCAAAATTGGCTGCCCGGTCTCTGAATAAGTGCACTTGAATATGAACGCACAATGAGTGGTTTGAATTGAAGCTCATAGTCTATCCATATGTATGTCAGTTTCTATGGTATCTTGAAATTACTCACTTTAATATCGGCCTTTAATTTTTCACGCGCTCACAAAGTGAAAGCAACTACCGGCGCGTTCGTCGATAATAACGCAGAAGTACGTGTGAAGTATTCTAGATAAAAAGACAGCCCAACTATTTCTGGGCGTATACAATGCTTACGCAAGCTGCGTTGTTCTGACAATGACGTTTTCCGTAATGCGTGCCTATTATACGCACATCACCAAATAGAAAGGCTCGTTTGTCAAATCCGCACTGCCGCCCTGATATTTGCATCTCCATGCGCCCTTTTGTTGTGCAAAAAGGACGAATTCAGTGCGCTTTACAGAAAATCTGTGCACACAATATGATATGCGGAAGGCACATTCCTCATATGTGCGAAATTTCATGTATGTGGAATGTTTCCTTCTGGAGTTATACTTAAAATACTAAAAAAATGTGATTTTTCACAAAAATTGACCTTTGACCTTATTTCACGTGACCTTTGATCCCGGTCGCCATGGCACCATATAATGGTAGTATTAGGCAGGTTCATCATATGTGTGAAGTTTCACACATATGATGAACCTGCCTAATACTTTCATGTATGTGGAACGTTTCCTTCTGGAATTATACTAAAAAGACTAAGAAAATGTGATTTCTCACAAAAATTGATCTTTGACCTTGGTTGCCATGGCACCATATATTTTGGTAACATTAGACATGATCATCATATGTGTGAAGGTTTGTGTATGTGGAATGTTTCCTTCTGGAATTATACTAAAAATACTAAAAAAATGTGATTTTTCACAAAAATTAACCTTTGACCTTATTTCACGTGACCTTTGATCCCGGTCGCCATGGCAACCATATATTATGGTAGAATTAGGCAGGTTCAACATATGTGCGAAGTTTCATGTATGTGGAATGTTCCCTTCTGGAATTACACTAAAAAAACTAAAAAAATGTGATTTCTCACAAAAATTGATCTTTGACCTTGGTTGCCATGGCAACCATATATTCTGGTGGTATTAGGCACGTTCATCATATGTGCGAAGTTTCATGTACGTGGAATGTTCCCTTCTAAAAATACTAAAAAACCGTGAATTTTCCAAAAATTGAATTTGACCTCTGACCTTTGATCTTTTCTGCCGAAAGTCACGGAGACACAAGTTTACACTCTGGGGTACCTACCCACCAAATTTCAAAAGAATCGGTCTAGCCCACAAGGAGGAGTTCATGTAACACTTTTTTGCTTAAAATGTTAATATCACATGACTTTTGACCTTGGTTGCCATGGCAACCATATATTTTTGTAGTGCCAGACACTCTTATTATATGTGTAAAGTTTCATGTTAATGGGATGTTTCTTCTTGGAGTTATTATAAAAAGAGTGATTTTCACATAATTTGACCTTTGACCTCTGACCTTTGACCTTTACTTCCGGGAATCAATGCAGAACTGGGGTTCTACCTAGGGCACCTTCCCACCAAATTTGAAGAAAATCGGCTTTACCGTTTTGGAGATATTAAGAAAACAAAATTGGACACACACAAACACACACGCACACTCACACACACACGGACACGTTTTGACCCCTCCCTCCCTTATGGACTTTTGGTCACCCTGGGGTACCCCACCATGGGTTAGGACTTTAGACTAGTAACTTGTGAAAATTAACTGTTACCATGGCAACGGTTGTTATTTCTGCTGGCATTGCCGAATATAGCCCAACAGGTCAAGTGACTTCAATATCTCATCCTCCTCACGGAGCGATGAGATAAAAAGACGCGCGATCTTGCCCTTCAAAATTGCGTCTAGTTGGTTTAAGTGACGTGACTGAAATCCCTCTATTTTGACGGTCAGACGTCCATTGTACAACGATTGTAACTTAGGCCGTACCGTGCGTGCGTATCGATAACACACCTTCTGCGCATGTTCAGTGACGACCAGTATGCCAGACTGAAACGCAATGACGTCACGTGAAGAACCTCTATATGTAAGACATATGTAGGACAAATGTCAGTCCTACATTTAGATCAGTGGATTGCCCTCTGACATCACTACGCTCTTCTCTCTGATTTATCAGTGTTGTTAGAGTCACTCAGTTTTGCAGAAGAGTCGAATCATTTACTACTTTCAATGTAACTCGAGTCATTTTCCAATGACTCGAGTCATGACTCGTTACAACAATGTGATTAATAGATGTTTTGAGTGCTTAATGTCCATACACCCCTTTCCGAGAAATTGTTGGTGGTGACAACGTAGCGATCAATGTCCCTTCCAATTTTCAGGAGCCTCTTGTATTGACCCTATCAAAACTAATGTGCTCTGAAAGAAAGTATGAAAAGAGCAGACTGGAAATTCCCGATATTACTGACAGAGCATACTGTTTAAGGAATAAATCGCACTTGGCGGACGAGGCGAAACCGAGCCCGTTTTTTTTGTTTTTTTTTGTTTTTTTTTTGTTTTGTTTTTTTGCAAATTGGGAGTCCAGACGGTTTATGAGACAATAAAAGTCCGACAAATGTGGTTAATTCCTCTTCTACCACCGAAAATGTGTGAAAACTTCATTTTTATCAGTGTATAGGTTTACTGACTGTATGTTGTGGAAAAGCAGGTCAGTGTTTAACCAATCAGAATGCAGGATTCTCAATAACAGATGGCTAGAGGTGGTAGAATCCATGATAAAGGTATAAAGATGCAATTAGTGAGAGGCATAAGAGGCGAATGGGTGGGGGTTGATTGACTAAAGCCTACCCCGTCAAAATGTGGTGGGCTCCTTCCCCCCCCCCTCATTTCCAGGACAAAAACGCCCTGTAAAAATGTCAAAAAATTGCAGTCTTATTGCTTAAAATTTGCTCAAATGTTGCACCAAGTGCATATAAAATACTTTCAAAAGGAGATGGGACCCCATACCCTTGGGTTCTTCTCCCAGGACGACATTCAGAAACAGTCCACAATCCCCCACCTCAATGGATCGAGTACAGCTTCTACGTCCATGAGTAAATCTGTTAGTGTCCCTTCCCAGCTCATTCATGCATTGTAGTGGGAAGGAAGTTGCTATTTGACCCCTGGTTCATATCAGTGTGTTTGTGACGTCATTTGCTTGGAACCCGGAACTGCTGTGATGTTAGATAACTTGGTTGCTTACAAGCCAACATCAGGTGTGTATAACACTATTGCTCTACGTACGTACGGGGGGGGGGGGTAGTACGCTTTCACACTAACTCGCGTACATTGTGTATGAATGGCCCATGATGGAAATAGCTAACCACGTCCCAACACACTCGTCTTTTTTTGCTATGTCAGGCTGGCCGCTCTATGTTCTACCACACTTGAAGGGAAGTAGTAGTGCGTGCATAGTTCATAGAAGACCCATTGCTGTCTTTAGTAATGCATTTAGGGCCATTTATCAATGAATAGGAAATAGCACCCGAAAATCCCAAAGTAACACTCGAAATGGAATTGGGGGCTAGCTTTTTGAAAATAGCACCCGAAATTGAAAAAAGTGTCTCGGCCCTGAAGTACATTCAGTGTGGGTGCAGGAGCAACACACGTCTGCCGGGCGGCAAGATGAAAGGTAGCCTGCATGGTTCACACGGTCTATTTGTGACGTCATTTCTTTGGATCTTGGCGTTCCTTACAAGTCATGAGTGTATCCACTATGTACTAAAACAGCGCAGTGCTCTCACGTCGTACCTACTGTACTTGCGTGCGTGCATTGTGTGTGCGTTCGCGAATTGAACTTGGCCGCCGGCCCATGAAGAAACATATTAAACCGCGTCAATTATTGAATGCAAGGGGATTATATGCACGTGTCGTTGTTGCCATGCAAGAGAAGAATAAGGCTATAGCAGTTTAGACAGTTCTTCAAGAGAAGGTAAGACTGTTAGACATCAAAGTTACAGAAATTCCGTGGAGCCACAGTGCTCACAAATTTGGTCAAAGTTCTTAACCAGGCGTGTATTTCAACTATGCCTATTACTAGGCCTAGGGCCTACCTAGCCTGTTAGCGTTTACTATTAGTTAATTTAGCGTAGGCTAAGCAAGAGTTAGGCCGAGGCCCAGTTCCACCGTGCGCGTACTTAGTTATGCTTCATATTGGGACGCGCTTGGACTTTACTACGGTGGGGACACGCGTATAGTTTTATACTTTTATGGCGCGAAGAACTAGTCATGCTTGACGCGCGTGATCGCAGTTCACCCAAGGCCTGGGTTTTTACTTAAGAGCTGTCAAGTTTTGAGCAAGACAAGCTTAGATAAGTGTGCATCTGAGCATGTCATTGTGTGGCTTTAATGGTGAGGTTTGTTAAGCTGCAGGTGAAAACTGAATTTTGAGTGTCAGGAAAAGACATGGTCAATGTAACGGATCATTTACCTTTTCTTTCAGTTTTTACAGCCAAATTTTAAAAAAAAATGTTCTTTTGAACATCTTGACCTTTGATCTTTGACCTATCATGCTGAGGGTACTGGAGGCACAAATTCCAAGGACTATGCACCCCCTCACCAAGTTTGGGGTCAGTACCTTTAGTTATGAGTGAGTGCACGGCACACTTTTGACCCCAAAATTGTCGTTTAACCTTCTGGCCTCGTGACCTTTGACTTCAGAAGGTCAAGTGTAAAGTTGTGTAAAGTAGGTGACTATCAGAAAGTTATGTGAAGAAATGAGGATCGTTAAATGTTTCGTTCAGCTTTTACAGCCAGATTTAAAAATTTGCTTATTTTGACCTATCGTGACCTTTGACCTCTGACCTTTGACCTATCATGCTGATGATATTGGAGGCACAAATTCTAGGGACTATGCACCCCTCACCAAGTTTGGGTTCATTAGTACCTTCAGTTTTAAGTGAGTGCGCGTCACACTTTTGATCCCAAAATTGTCGTTTGACCTTCTGACCTCGTGACCTTTGACCTCAGAAGAACAAGTGTCAAGTTCTTCCAAGTACACTTCAATACGAACGCTATGTCAAGAAATCAGGGCCATTTATTGTTCCATTCAGGTTTTATAGCCAGATTTGGAAAATTGCTTATTTTGACCTTTTTTAATGGTTGACCTTTGACCTTTGACCTTTGACCTATCATGCTGAGGGTATGTCAGGCACAAGTTCCAAGGACTATGCACCCGCCCACCAAGTTTGGGCTCAATCTTGTTCTTAGTTTAGGAGGAGTTCGCGACACACTTTTGACCTTGTGAATGTCATTTGACCATCTGAGCCTTTGACCCAAATTTTAGGCATATTTGGTCACATGACCAGGAAAAAGGACCTTCACCGGTCATAAAGTCCCAAATTTCCCTACCAAGCATTTTCGTGGTTACGGTTGCTATGGCGACTGGCAGAGGTAAACGTGTGCACTTTTCAATGGTAAACGAAGCACAATATCTCATCCCCCACATACTACATATGTGGGGATGAGATAATAAGAAATAGTTACTCAATTTTAAGTATATGGGCAACACATGTGGACTGTACTTACTGTGCATGGCAGTGGTGGCACCACGTTCCGACTGGCCTAAGGTGTAGCAAATTGTGATAGGAGCACTTGTAACACAAGTAAACTACCATGTCATTACAAGTCATGCAAACAACTGTACTTTACAAAACTATATGCACGAATGCCACAGCAACGATTTTTGGTCATTTCGCCCCCATGCAAGTTCGCCCCAACCACAGTGGCGTACCTTCTATGCGCTCGGACTGTGGTGAGCTGGGGGCCCAGACCAAATGGGCCTCCCACTAAACTGATGCACAGATAAAGGGTAAGTACTGTACCTCTTTGAATAGGAAGGGCCCCTTTTTAGGCTAAGATGTAGGTTTCCTGGTTTTCTCACAAAGAAATTTGCGAATGTCTTTACATGGGTAGTGGCTATTGACCCGGCTGCCGGGGACGAATTGTACATACGTTATTGGTCCGACTGCAAACTGTAGCACAAATTTTCAACTAATCTGCAATCATTCACCGATAACAAAGACGAAAGTATTCATTTTTAGAGTAATCTTCAGCCGCCTTATTAAGGCTATAAAATGACTTAAATTTGTCTCCAACATCCATCTTTATAAGTGTTCATGTTTAAAGTAAAGACAAAAGGCGTTAGTCAGTGCACGAGCATTATTATAGCCTACTCTTGCTTGCTGAGTCCTGTACTATGCTAGCACGCGCACACTTATGCATACATGGATACTCTACTGTACTATGCTACTAGAACTAGCACTGCTGGACTATTTGAAAATGTCTCCGTGATATTTCAACGTGGGATACCCTGATTGGTTGAAATTTGAGCCAGGTAAATAAGGAAAGCTGGCTTGGGACCGGGCAGCCAGGTCAATAGGCCCCGCCCTTCACAGGTACATCTGAATTTCACGGAACTACGTAATCCACACACTATTTCAATGGGGCTAAAATAACGTTCAAAATTTGTTACTACTAATAAATTCTTGGACCTTGGACCTCGTGATAGGACCTCCTGATAGGGCCCATTGGGCCTAAGAGCCGGGGGCCCCAGGCTCATTGTTACGCCGCTGCCCAACCAAGTTCGCCCCACAAAAACCAGTTCGCCACCAAAGACATACCAGTTTACCCCCAAACTGTGCTGACCAGTTTGCCCACTAATCTCTGGGCAGCATACCTCTTTCAAGGAAGTGATTGTTTATGTCGAAAAGGTGTCAATGGAATCTCATTTGATTCTTTTTCAGGATAAAATTGAATTTGATTTTAAAAATGTCTAACGTACGTAAAAGAAAAACTCGTTTATTCTACTAACACAGGCATTTGTACACTATTCAGGCATTTGAACACTATTAAGTTTGTTATGTTGTGTTTGGTGAGTTGTTCTTTGATCTCATATTTTACCTCTTGGTCACTACATCGTCCATGTATTTTCGCAATGTTCACCCATTTTTTGGCTGTTTTGTTTCCTTTGGGATCGCATTTTTTAGCGTGCTACTCTTTCATATCCGAATCAAAATCATCCAAAAAATGTCAATTACCAATGAACTTTTTTGCTACTGTATTTTAATTGAAAACTATCACAACTGCATGTTGTGTCAGTTAATTCGAGGAATGAAAACTTTTGGCAACACTGACATATTTTCTGCATTGTCTATGTAAAAATACTACAAAACAACAACCCAAAATGTATCACGTCATTGCCAACAGAATTGTAGTCTTGTATCATTAAAATATATATTACCTACACCAAGGGTAAAAACAATTGGTTTTCCATCCAGTTACGTGGGGAGGAAACTAATGTTTCGTTGGGGTGGGAAGTAATGGGTCCAGAATCTAATGGTATGATGGCCTACATCATTTAAAGAGCAGAAACTTTTGAAGATTTCGGCAGCTCATAAGGGTGCAGGTGTATGTTGCGGTACTATTTATTAGTGTTGCAAATCTAAGACATCATTTCACCTCATTTTTGAAAAATTTGGGTCTGTAAAGGATCAGACTTGTATAAAAATATTGGAAGTAATTGGAACCCCGAAGTATAAGGACAACAGTGTTTGCCACTCTGAGTTAAAAGTTTGAAAAAAGAGCCTCTTTTGTGTGATCAAAGTCCTGAAGTACTGGTAGACCCAGTAGGATAGCTTTACACCTACAATGCCTTGTATACAGTAACCCATGCGAGTACATGAAATATACTGTATGAAACAGGCTTCTACCTGATGTTACTAACTCCAAATGTTGTTTGTTTACATGAATTTGAGTTACTCAGTATTTTGCTTATTTGTGGAGAATGACCTCATTCGCGTGCTTATATAGGGTTCCTATTTATCAACTGCTTCAGAGAGCCGTAGAATAACAGGGTTAGCCAGTTTTTACCGCCTGGTAAAAACCAGGTTTTTATCACCTATAAGTGGGAAAAACTGGGAGAAACCTGAAATTATAAATAATTCTTTAAAAAACCATGTGGAACCTGTGGAAGAGCATAAAAACTACAAGAAAATGACTGTGCAGTCATTATTTATAACTTTGCGGGTTTGCTAATTAGAGTATTGTAAATCAAAAAAAAAAAACTGGATGCTCACATCAACCAACTTTATGTTCAGTTATGTTCTAGAATCAAGAGAATCGACAAGTATTAAACTGTTGGTGCCTAATTCGTAGAAGGCTATACTTTGTCATCTTATATACAGTATGTCACATCTTTAGAGAGCCTATGAAGTGACAAAGTACAGCCATTTGATGTCATTCTCTGACCATATCTATCACCAAAAATAGCCCTTATGCTCAAAAATACTGCCCCATGGAAGAGAAATGCTAAAAAGAAATGGTACCCCTTCCAGCACGACAGCTCAAAATGTGAAAGTATATTGACCCAAGAACGACGTCAGCTCCGGAACTCAACTTCGCAGTGTGTGTAAGTAATGCGCTTTGAACATAAACTTGTACTGTTAATGTTACGGAATCTTGCACGATATGTACGTATCAGAAACTCATATAAAGATGATGCATAACTTATTGCTCTTGCGAGAAAAAAAAAAAGATTTATATAATCATCAAAGTTATATCTCTATGAAACCTTTGTTTGCCTCACAGGACAATCTTCATTGAGTCAACTGGTTTGGTACAAGCAGAGGGTTGCCACAGACTACCTGGTATACAAGCAAATGGAAGTTCCCTGGTACAAGGTTATACATACGTAAAATACCTCCCGGGGATACGTCATTGCATCCATTTCTCCTCTAGTGTTATGTAACCGTTATTATTACTGTTGGGGTGGGAAGTAGTGCTTCGTTCACTTAGGGTATATATGGGGGTTTATCGGTAAACAGGCCCATATAAAACTGTACTATTCTACATAGTGGCAAACAACTTCGGTTATACCAGGGAGCATAGAGAGAGCTCCCTGGTTATCCCATGGAAGTACTACTACCAACACATTACGTGTCGATATATTGTTGACACTTGTACCAATGTCCTCCGCTATAATCCAACTTCGTACAAAACGAGACCGAGGGAAGTTAACGGAACATAAAATAGGCAATTTTAGTGTGAAGGGAGACCTAAATTTTGGTTGTCTAAGGAATTATTCGGTATTTCTCTCAGAAGTTGACATAAAGTTACTATTTGAGCTTCAAGCATTTCAAAGTCTAGTACGAGATACATTGTTCGATTGTCAAACTAACGTTTGTGACAACTTGGAAAGGAAGCTTTTCAAAGGAATATTGGGAGATAAATCAGCCATCTCACCCAACAATCTGATTTAAATGTGAGTTACATGTTTTCTTTTTCTTGCAAAGGGTCGCTGTCTAGTTGAAGATCAACTAAATAGTCGGCAGACTCAAACTGATGGGCTTGAAATATAACTTAGAAATACTGACGAAGAAGAGAGAAAATGGGTTCCATTTGCTGCCTTAACTTGCGTTTCTATGCTTACGAGCATTTCAGAGTTATAAAATCCCATTTCAATACCAATTCTTGAAAAACTGGAGGCAATCAGAAGCCGTTGCGAATGGGATAGTAAGATTCAGTATATGTCTTCTATGTATAGTGTCTGGATGTAAGCTTGAGCGAGTAGTGACGAACATCCCCTTTTTGGTAGTGAGAATTTCAAATTTTTGTGTTATATATTTTTTGTTTGATACTGCACATTTTTCAAATACGTTTTTACGAAATTATACGACCAGTACCGGACTGAAGCTACACAATTTGTGAGCAAAACGTTACTAGAAGAATGGAGTCTCTCTGAACTACTCGTTCGATGTCCCCACCTGCCGCAAATAATTCCTCACACTGCCAAACTTTCTCTTATTCTTAGGCCAGCGACTTGAGATAGGTGGGATAAATTCCACAGACTGGCTCTTCATGTGGCCCTTTGCTATCGTTCTTGTATTATCTTAGTTAAAAAAGGGCGAAGATTTATATAAATTAGGGCAAGTTTCTGTAAATAATCGATATTGACGTGATATGAACATTACAAGGAAAGTGCATTGTATAAACACACACTGCGAAGTTGAATTCCGGAGCTGACGTCGTTCTTGGGTCAATGTACTTCCACTTTTTGAGCTGTTGTGCTGGAAGGGGGACCATTTCGTTTTTGCATTTCTCTTTCATGGGGCAGTATTTTTGAACATAAGGGATATTTTTGGTGATAGATATGGTCAGAGAATGACATCAAATGGCTGTACTTTGTCACTTCATAGGCTCTTTAAGTTTCGTTACATGGATGGTTTGTCAGCCTATATAATGCAACACATCACAAAAACTTGAAAGAGCAATCGTAATTCACCTACCCAATACACATAGCATGTCCAGTTTAAACTGATCTGTGTTCACCTTTACTTGTCCACTTCTAATATAATCATTCATGCTTGAGGTTGGTGTGTGTGTAATGTGTGTGGCTCAATACAGTAGACATTTAATTGACCTCATGTGCCTTATACAGTTTGAAGCAGTTTCCATTGAGCTACCTGCTTTAAAGTTCACCTCAATAGACTGTATTTGTGAAAAGGAGTGTCTGAGCATACAGTAGGCCTAAAATATTTAGGAGGGATGCAGGGTTTCCATTAAGGGGGAAAGGGGGATTCCTCCCCCCCCCCTTTCCAGAAGGAGCGTAAAATCCCTCCTTTTCACTTCCATAAAAAATATAAAAAATTGTCAATATTTCGGTGTCGTACTTAAGAAGAGAACACTTTTGCAGCAATGCTTGATCTTACCCAAATAAATAGCCTTTAAACCCTTCAAATTGCAGTCAATAAGGAGCCTTGAAGCAAGTTTTGTCCCCCTGAACCCATTTATAACTTTGGCCAAAGACAGCGTCAATTTGGACTTGAGGTTTAATGCCCCTTTTGAGCTTCTAGCGGAATCCTGGGGTGGCACAAAATAAGTGCACTATGAAAAATACCCTTTGCCCACAAAAAGTAAAATTAGGTTGTGATAAAATAGTTTAAAATGAAGCTCAGAGACTACCTTCATATTCAATTACATATGCCTCTCATGATGCCCAGTATTATGCCTACTGTAGACCTTGCATATAACAGACATGTAGGCCTTATAGAAGTTTTCAAGATGGAAGCGGTTTTTACCTGTGTTAACCAGTTTTTCTCCGGTTTTTACCTGGTTTTTTATCTACCCCTTAGCCGGGAAAACAGGTTTTTTCATAGCGCGCGTAGCGTGCCGAAAATTTTGGGTTCTTATTAGAGAAATTGTTCTCATGAGAGCAAAAAACGGGTAAAATGAAACTAAACTATCGCGATTTTGGGGGCCAAAATGACATTTGGTCCCCCTTAAAACACATTGGGGGCCATGGCCCCCCTGCCTCCCCGGTTACTTCGCCACTGGTTTCAAACCTGTGATAGTTGAACAGAGAACAACGTGATGTAAACCCCTGTCGGGTAAGCGCTCACACTGCTCTTTAATTTTTTTGCAAAGCGGATAACAATTTCTTAATATGACCAACAACTGAACTTTTAGTACTCTCCCATTGCTCACTGAGCTTCCAATATACACCCGCTGCGACTCGCCGCACTTCCATCTCGTTCAGTGTTGAATTTGACCGTGCACCCACGGCACTCCCACCGCGCACAACGCGACCAAGCGCGATCGCGTTACGCCCTTATGACGTTCGCAATGCGTTTTCAAAGCGTTTGATGCGTCCACGCCGAGACACCTGCTAACTAGATTGGTTTTACCTTATTTCTACTGCCAGGGCGAGTTATTGTGTGTATTGTGTGGAAACTGGTGGTATGGTCATCACGGGTACTAACCGTCATAAGACAGTAAACCTTGATATCGGCAATACATGTGCATGCACAAAACGGTCGCCGCGGTCAGGCGTCCCGTGGTGTTCCTCTGGAGACCAAGCACTCTAAGAGGCCTTACTTAGCTCAACTCTGCGCTTCCATTATTTAGTGGTCTCAGCTTGAGCGCAACTCGATCACGTCCCTGGTGTGGGATGAGTTGTACAGTCTTTCTATGTATAGAGCAGACGTTGAAAATAAGTTTGAACCCTCCAAAAGTTTTGCTGATCATTTTTACTCACGAGAAAGTGTCTTGAAGATTGATAAAATCAGAGAAGTCTTTATGTGAAAAGTGTGCAGAGCTGAGAATTATTCGCAAACTTTTGCATAATTACTGATGACAACATCTAAAATTTGTAAGTTAGAATTCATATCTTTAGGTTTACAGGTTTACAGTGTTACGGCTTGGTCGCAAGTCAAACCAATAACAGCGAAAGATCACAAAAGAACGAGATTAAAATTCAACAACTTAATTAATATTTACGATCTCCTTATCTTACTTAAATTTACAATAATTAATTAGATTTACTCACAATCCGTTACTTAATGTTATTCTGGTCTGGTCCGAGGGTTGGTAGTGCATGCACGTCGACGATGGTACAGTAGTAGACCTGAGGCGTGCTGTAGCGTAGGAACTGGTTCCACGAGCGAATAATGACAAGGCTAGGCGATGATGGATGATAACGATCTCAATACACAGTGAAGAAACGGCGTAGGGCAATTTATCACAAGTGTGCAGTGTCAGTGGCTGGCTTCAGGTGATTCGGTCAGAGAATAACTTCTCAATAAACGGACAATGATAACACAGCAGTATGACAGCGTCTGGTCTCGATGAAGTATTATGATATCTCTCTCCCATACAACAGTTGTTGAACTGCCTTTTATACGCTAGGCTTTCAATCGAGAAATCTCCGGAATTTAATAGAAACTTCCAGTGCACACAGTCGAGCAATTACAAGAATGTTCCTTGTATGCACAGTAGTAGCAAACAATGGCAATGTTTCTTAGAAGTGTCGCCAGGCCGCTGTTATGATTGGCACATTACGTAAACAGTTCTCCTTCCAGAGAATTCTGGAAAGGCTGCGTTGAAGGTGACATTGTTGTTGTAGCTGTTCTAATTCTCTGGAGCTTTCCATTAGCTCGTCGACGGATTCAATCTAGTGTTCCTGACGAGTCGTCTTGTAACAACAGGAATACCTTCCCTTGTCGATGATCCATATTTTCCGACCTTTTGTGCTCTGGCTTGCATTAATGGAATGAGCCTCCCTTTGTCTGCTTACGTGCATTTATACTTTGTCAAAGTGTGACGGATATACTACCTTTACCCCCCGAGAACGGTTCAAATTTTGTAAACCTACTTTTACTACTGAGCAGCCTGCATAGCAGCCCTCTGCCCTCCAGTGTCTAATGCAGTTAACTTGAAAATCCCATATGAGACCACAACTGGTGAAGGTGCCCTGCGGTGAAGACCTGTGCATGGGTCTCCGGAAAGTCTGGGAAAGGACGAGCCTGATCTCTGATTGATATGAAGTTGTGAGGGTTCGATATGTGTGTGACGAAATGTGGGGGTGTCTCCAAGTGGGACAGGGGCGATGTATGTAGGCTTCCTTCGGGGAATCCCCCTCTCATCGGGGAAATTTTCAGTGCAGAGCCTTAGTGGGTATGATATAGTGTGTAATCACGTCGGCGACCAGTCGCCCTCACAGGTAACTGTTTTTACACTCAGGAAGGGAAGATACTTCTATAAATATCCAAAAATTTTCGAATAGCCTTCGTGAACTCCTGATACGACCCTCCATTTCTCAAATTCCGTGTAACAAATTCCAGTGTTATCCAATTGCCTTCAATTGTAAACCTTAAATGCAACCCCAAATTTGGGCTGCCACGTCCTTCCGGCCTTTGACATGTTCCCGGTATTGGAACTATGGGATGCTGGCTACCCGTCGGGGATCGAGCAATCCGAGCACGGCCAGCGTTGGGCAAATCTGGGTGCATCCCTGTAGTAAGGATGCATTACGTGAGCTTTCTCGTTTCAACTGTTCAATGATTTCACTTTTGATCTACACCAATGGAAGCGAAACAGTGTGTCGTAACCGTTTGTAGGGCCAACGACATTCATGGTTTCTCTCTGTGCAGAGACGGCAAACTCAAGGACCATATGCGGGATTTGGGGGGCAAGTGGAGGCTGTTGCCCCCACCCCCACTTTTTTCCAGAGATTAAAAATAAAAATAAAAAATGAGCGAAAGGAAGCGAGACCAGAGAAATTATAACAGAATTTTCAATAGCCTATTATGTTTAAAGTTTATAATATTTAAAGAAGTTAAATATTAATATCAAAAACCATAAAAATGCTAGGAATATTTTCTCGGCGCGCTTCACGCCCACCTCCAGATGAAATTACTGACTGACTCACTCACTAATACAATAAAAAATTATGTCTGGCACCGTTAATTTCTTTCCTCCTACGCGCCACACTATTGTGACTTCAAGCTCTGAAATAGGGGTCACTGTACTAGGCCTAATGTACGTCATAAAATGCACCATTGGTCCTTGCAACAAGTCCCAAACCCTAACCATGTATAGCGAACCGACATTCTCAAAAAAAAAAATCGTTGTGCTTCGCACGAGCCTAATATAAATCAATGTCTCATCAATTCTTCGGTGGAATTGCCTCGTTATTGGTTCCTGTAGAACAGCTTGACTAAATTACCATTTCTAAAACCCTCACTACGCCTCTCGCTGTTTTCTTCCCTTAGCAACTACCACCATCCTCAGCAAATTGACTGACGGTTACTATCTTGAAATTGCGATCATCTGTGAAAACTCTTTCATAACCATTTCAAATTACGGTACACCTGGGGGAAGCAAGGGTTTTCTCAAGAAATGGTCCAGAATGGCCGCAAAAGCCGTCAAATTTAAGATTTCTCGGGACGGACCCTCAATCCCCAGCCTCCGGCTTCGCGCCTTTGGCGATCGCGGTCAAAGGCTTCCCCGGTCACAACTTCCCAAGGATTCAGCCTCCAAAATACTTCCCTGACACTTTAGCTGCGCAACTAGGGTGGGGCAGGTAGGGCACGTGCCCTGGGCGCACCTCGGAGAAGGCGAAATCTTCAGTTGAAAAAAATCAGGCATATAATATTCTTTCGATTATCATGGCAATATGATAGTCTATAATGTTAGACTCGACTCCTGATCAGGGACGGGATTTGATGTCTGAAAGTTAGGGGGGGGGGGCAAAACTGGGTAGACTGTCAAACGGCGACCAAGGCGCTTCGGGAGCGCGGAAGTTCTCGGGTATTTACAAATTTTAGGCATTAAAATGATGCATTTTAGCTTCAACTTTAAACAACATAAGGTGGGCACTTAACAGACCACAAAAATCACAATTTGACTTTTTTCAATTATATTCTTACTTGGTAACAGTCAGATAGGATCGATAATGCAGAGGGCTTGAGGAAGGAGGGGAGAATGGATTATTCTGAGGGTTTCCCAGGGCTTTGGAACAATAATTTTAAGAATGGGAGATGTAGTATTCAGAGTGGGTGCGCGCAAAGCGCGCTGAAAAAAATCTCATTCTCAGACTTTTTAGCGATATGAGTAAGAGGAAAGCTAAGAAAAGTGTCCTCAAGGAGCTAGAGGGGCACTTGCCCCCTTCTGTATGCGCCTGTCCCTTATTACATAACCGGATTTGGCACTTTCCGTGCCTTACAACTTGCATCTAAACAATCTTTACAGAGTCGGTAAGTTTACACAGATTGATGGTGATAAAAACTTTGCTTTGAAAATTTCTTGGGACTGGAACTTTCCCTCCGATGCGTATGGTCATGGGGACACTGGTGGTTTCAATGATAATAAAAGAGTTTGTTCGAAGCTATGAGAAGCAAGATGTTCCACAGGAAGTAACCTCGAATCCCGAAACAATATTAAACGGGTTCGCGCGTAGCGCGCCGAAAAAACAGCGTTGAGACAGCGTTTGAGACTTTTATTTGTAGCATATTGTTTTTCTTTATTTTTAAATGCAGTATTTTCGTTGCCTAAAAATTTTTTTTATTTCCCCGGGTGCCTTTTCTTTCCATAGAGCAGGGTATACGAACCTATATACTGCTCTATGATTCTTTCTGCAGGCGCGGATCCAAGGGGGTGGGGCTTTCCCGGCCTCAGACCCCCTCTTTTTCGCCACATCAACAATAACAAATACGAGAAAATTAGAATAATGTTAATATAGGAGAATATTCAAGGGGGCTTTCAGCCCCCCCCCCTTTCGAAATGTCTGGATCCGTGCCTGTTCTGTCATGTTTCATTTTGTCGATGGTCTTGGACAAGTCCTTCTCAAGGTTTGCCCGCTTGGCGGACGTGTATTACTCCTGTACCTATATCGGCTGCACTCGTAATACCAACTTCCGCAAACTTGAGTATTAGAGTATGTATGTCAAAAGAGGAGTACATATTCGACACTTGCTATGAAGGTAACCCTCAACTTTGTTAGTGTGAAATATAAGTTAGTGTCGATTTTGAGGGTTATAGACTATCTGATACTTTAAAAAGTCAAATGTTTTATGAGCAGTTTTCACATGGGCATGGACATGGTCAAGGGCATCGGCAGTTAAAGTGCCAGGGAAATAATTTTAATTTTTATTGAAGGCTGCATCTGGGGAAGTTGTGGTCGGCGAAGCCTTTAACCGTAAGCGCCGAAAGGGCGAAGCCGGAGGCTGGGGACTGAGCGTTCTCCCCGAGAAATTTTTCTTAAATTTGGCTGCTTTTGCGACCATTCTGGACCATTTCCCGAGAAACTCCTATTACCCCCAGGTGTAATTTGAAATGCTAATGAAATAGTTTCCTTATGACGATGATGCAAATTAAGATAGTAACCGTCAGTCCATTTGCTGAGGATGGTGGTAGTTGGTAAGGAAAGTAAACAGCAAGAGGTGTAGCGAGGATTTTGGAAATAGTAACTTACTCAAGCTGCCCTACAGAAAGTAATAACGAGGCAATTCAAAGTTTTCCTACGCGCACAGCAGTACAGCAGTACTAATGAGACATCGATTTATATAAGGAGTATGCGAAGCACGCCGATTTTTTTCGAGAATTGCGACTCCCTTCACATGGGTAGGGTTTGGGACTTTGTTTGCAAGGACCATGGTGCATTTTGTGACGTACTGAGCTTCAAGTCACAATAGTGTGGCGCGTAGGAGAAAAGAAATTTTAAGGCGTCAGAAAAAATTTTAATTGTACTAGTCAGTTTTCTCTAGAGGTGCGCGCGAAGTGCGCCGAAAAAATCTTCCTAGCATTTTAATGGTTTTTGACATGTTTTCCTTCATTTAACATTGAAAAATTTTAACCATGATAGGCTATTAAAACTTCTCATATAATTTCTCTGGTCTCGCTTTCTTTCACTATTTTTTCATTATTTTTATTTTTTAAGCTCTGGAAAAAAGTGGGAAGTGGGGGGCAAGTGCCCCCCCCCCGTAATCCCACCTATGCTCCTGATCAAGTACATCGCGAGCAGACGTCAGCAGTAGTGAGGTTCGTAGAAGTGGATTTTGAGGATGAAACTTTCATCGTTAGAGAGTACTTTCTCGTTTTCATCCATATAAACCGAGAAAATGCCGTAGGTATGGTTGTAGCTATCCTGGATCAACTGAAGAGAGATATGGACTCAAGCTCGAGGATTGTCGGTCACAATACTATGACAACGCTGCTGTGATGGCTGGAAGTAAAAGTGGTGCCCATCAAAGAATATTCGAGAAAAACAGTCTAGCAGTTTCTCTGAATTGCGACAACCACCTGTTAAACTTAGTTTGTGTACATGCAGCTAAGCAGGATACTTTTATGGTGCTTTTTACCTGCTGAAAAACGGACACGGCCAGACCGGCGAAAGGACTACATATGGTCAACAACCAAAACCCCTAAGATTAACAACACCCCCACAAACAAAACAAAACCACCAACACCGCTCCCGAGAAGGCACAGACACCCGAAACGAAAAGACAACACCAGTCTAAATTACAAGCTAGAAACTGCCCAGAAGGGCCACAACCCCAAAGAGAAAACTAATGGATCACCTTATTTGCAACCTTTTTACAGTATATGTACACTATTTACACCCAACCAAAACAAGCAAACAAAAACCAAACCAAAGTCCCCAAGAGATCGAACGAGCCCGGTGAGGCACCAGCACCAAGCACGTCCGCTCTCTTCGTCGACCTAAACTGTTATGGTCATATTCTTTGCAACAATTGAAGCTCTTTACGTGTTCTTTTCCCGCTCTACACAGCGCTGGGAGATTCTTCAGGTTCTCGAGAAAATGACAGACAATGAGAACAAGACCACTGAAACGAGAGTTGATGGTGTAGTGGAAAGTGCTCGTTGCCTTATCTTCACGGCCCGAGTTCAAATACCATTCAAGGCACTTATTAAAAGAAAAAAAGAAGAGAAGCAGCTCTATCATTGTATGCTGAGCTACGATTTTCTGACTTTATTATGATTTTGGGACAAAATACTCATCCGCATTGACCGTGTCCAAAAGAAGCTGAAGGACCCTACCATGAACTTCGATGATGCTGCAATGGACTTGAAAGCACTCCGAGATCATTTCAATGGTGAGAGGGAGGTACTGATCAGCGAGTCAGTAGAGGATGGACTCAGTTTCTACCAAGAATGGGAAGTTGAGGTTGAGAGACGTCGAAGAAGGAAGAAGAAAATGCCCAGTGAGAAGTCGAGTGACGAAGGATTTACAGCCAAGGAAGAAATGGAGAGAGTCACGAAGGGGACCGTCTTAACAAAGAGATCGATGAAAGGTTCCAGCGGTAACACGACACTGACTCAAAGTATGGCACCGCCAGTTAAGAAATTCATCTGCAGGAAAATTGCAAAAAGCTAGGAAAATTCTATAGTATTGATATTGATGGACAACAACTGTATGAGGAAATTCTGGATTGCAGGATACAGATATCTGGTCGACCTAACACCAGAGTTGTGGCCACGTCATTTTTTCAAGTCCCAGGTCATCGAAATTCAGTCATGTAAAGTCTCAAGTCATTTCACTTTAAGTCAAGTCAGGTCACAAGCTATTTTCACCCAAGTCAATTCAAATCACAAGTCATTTTCGCTCAAGTCAAGTCACAAGTCATAATTTTCAAAATTAAAAACTTAGTAGGCATATAAACTAGACTGCAGTCATAGACAGAGTCTTAATATGGAGACCAGGTGGTAGATCCTGAAAAAAATCAATCCAAGGAAGGTCACAGTTGACAATTTTTTTTTTTTTTTTTTTAAATTACGAAATATGCTCTGTCCATACTAAGAAACATCCACGCAACAACTTCTCAGAAAAAAAGGAATCAATGGATCACATAAGCTTTAAGCAATCACTCTTAGTAGCTAACAATATGTGAATGGGAAATATTGCGTTTGTTTTACATATATTTTTCATATTTCTAAGCCAATACTCATAGATACAAAATGACAGACGATTCCAATAAGGCAATGCGGTGGCTTTATTTTCAAGAAATAGGAGCTCGCAGGAAGAAATTCAGTTACTTATTGCACAAAAATAATTCTTTCACCCAGACTTGCAAAAATTCAAATGATGCAGCATATATAACTCTTGTAATGCATAACATTTTGAGGAGATAAAACTATTGCTAGAGTTTATAGGTGACGGATACTGCACAGTTTAATAATGATTAAAGGTATTCCATTTGTATGCCATGTTGGTACATTTTAAACGCAATATTTCCAGTCTAAGTTCTTACGGAAATAGAATCGGTTTAAAAGTAAGGAGGATATTCCCCAAACACAACACCACTGAATAGTTTTGAGTTATATGGGTACCCCGCATCACACTGATAACAGCATAGTGTGTCCAACTTTTTTCCAGATGGTGACAGGTTTTCTGTGAACCTGTGTAAAGGCTCCTATTAAACTGAATGTATGCTTAAAATAGTAAAAATAGTTGAAATATACCTGCTCTTTTCCTAAAAGATTCAGGAAACTTTTTCATTGCCTAATACTATGAAAAAGATTTCAGAAAATTTCTGAAAAGCAGCGTTGAGGATGCATTATTGTCCCTCATCGGCCAAGGCGTGTTTGTATGATTACGATGGACCGCACGTTACCACACAAATATGAAAATTCTTTGATGATGGGGGAGGGGGGATTTTGCTATTCATGAGGAGGGAGAATGCTAAGGACAGAGGGGTTTTTTGGAAACTAATATTATTTTTATACCCCGGAGCTTTAGAAGATGCTGATCATTTATCACTGTGCAAAAGTGTTTACAAAGTGGAGATAAAATGAGGTCAACAAGTATTACCCCTCCTTAGGTTACACTGAAATATTCGTAAATTATTTCAATTGCGAGATGCCAGCAAAATGCATCGAAGGATGTAAATGGTTATTTGTTTTTTTAGAAGGACCCTGACCCTTAGACTTGGCCATTTGACTGATGAATGATCATTACTAGCTACCCTATTCCGGAATTGCAAAGGTCGCAATGCCTTATATAAATGTTAAATTTCATAAAAGAATGTTTGCCGTTTGCCAACTAATCTTCATTGTCAAATGCCAATAAGTTGCGTTTTACAGTGTTTTATTGTTTTTTTTTTCCTTTGAAGATGGACGCTACACCCCAATAGGTCATCACACCTTCGACGATTACAAGTTTCGACTTTGCCGTCACATAGTGAACCCCCCATCGACTTGTATTCCCTTGATCCACACAGTTGATCCTACAAAGACCGTATTTAAAATATTTTATTTTCAAACCATACAGTTTCATTTTCTTGTTTCTCTTTTTTTATAGACATAGGGTGTTCTTTTATTGTTATCTATATTTGTAGACATGAGGGTCGGGAGTTATCTCCTTTCCATTCCGTGTAAGCACCGGTGCATACTGAAGACCGTATTCAATACACTTCATTTTCAAACCATGCAGTTTCATTTTCTTGTCACTCATATTTTATAGACATATGGTGTTTTTTATCTTAATCTACATTTGTAAACATGAGGGTAGGAAGTTTTCTCAGTTCCATTCTGTGTAAGCGTTACTGGGCTACCCTATTCCGGAATTGCAAAGGTCGCAATGCCTTATATATCATATCAAATTTCATAAACGAATGTTTGCCGTTTTCCACCTAATCTTGATTGTCAGATGCCAAGAAATTGCGTTTTGCAGCGTTTCATTGTTTTTTTTTTTTTTTTTTGTCTGAAGGCGGACGCTACACCCCATAAGGTCATCATGAAGAAAAAGTTTGCACTCTGTTGCTACTTAATTTTGTGGTGAAAAAAGTCAGATTCATGCTACACTCAGCGACAACATCACCATTTAATGTTGCCAAGTCAAATATGTTCAAATCAAGTCGAGTGGCAAGTCATTTATCTTCAATCCAAGTCATATCGCATATCGCTAAAAAGTACAAAAAAATGCGATTTCTTTCAGAGCGCTTCGCGCGTACCCATTCCATATACTAAAACTTCCATTTTAAAATTGTTCCAAAGCCCGTCGCTGCTCTCGGGGCCTGGGTTCACCCTCTCACTTTTGAGGAACGTAGAACTTTGTCGGGCAAATTCTGGCTCCACCCCTTGGGTTGTACTCTTATTGCAAAAGGATAAGGTTCCGCTATTGCTTTGAAGAGAACGCTAAATACAGCCTTTATATGGCCATTTCAAGCCAGATATACAACCAGATTTAGGTGCCTTGATACATTATATCAAGTTTTATATGGCCAGATCAACCCAGATGTAACTTGATGAAATGCCTTTCCAGATATGCAAATAAAGCTTTTATGGCCATATCAAGCGAGGTATAAATTGATGAAATGTTTGTCCAGGTATGTAAATACAGTTTTATATGGCCATATCAAGTCAGATATAATTTGTTTCAATGCCAGCCCAGATATGCAAATATCAAGCCAGATATAAATTGATTCAATGCAATTCCAGATATGCAAATAAAGTTGTATATGGCTATATCAAGCCAGATATAACGTATGAAATGCCTTCCCAGATATGCAAATAAAGTTTCATATGGCCATATCAAGCCAGATATAAATTGATGAAATGTCTGTCTAGATATGTAAATACAGCTTTATATGGCCATATCAAGGCAGTTATAAATTGATGAAATGCCTTTCCAGATATGCAAATAAAGTTTTATATGGCCATACCAAGCCAGATACAACTTGATACAATGCAATTCGAGACATGCAAATAAAGTTTTATAGGGACATATCGAACCAGATGTTACTTGATGAAATGCCTTTCCAGATATGCAAATGAAGTTTTAAATGGCCACATTAAGCCAGATAAAATTGATGAAATGCCTTTCCAGATATTCAAATACAGTATTATATGGCCATATCAAGCCAGATATAAACTGATGAATTGTCTGTCCGGATATGTAAATACAGTTTTATATGGCCATATCAAGCCAGATATAATTTGATTCAATGCCAGCCCAGATATGCAAACAAAGTTTTATATGGCCATATCAAACCAGATATAATGTGATCAAAATCCGTGCCAGATATACAAATCAAGTTTATGTGGCCATATCAAGCCAGATATATATTGATGAAAAGTCTGTCCGGATATGTAAACACAGTTTTATATGGCCATATCAAATCAGACATAAATTGATGAAAAGTCTGTCTAGATATGCAAATACAGTTTTATATTTCCACACCAAGCCAGATACAACTTGATACAATGCAATTCGAGACATGCAAATGAAGTTTTATAGGGACATATCGAACCAGATGAACCTTGATGAAAGCCTTTCCAGATATGCAAATAAAATTTTAAATGGCCATATCAAGCCAGATAAAATTGATAAAATGCCTTTCCATATATGCAAATACACTTTTATATGGCCAGATCAAGCAGAGCCAAGGGGGGGGGGAGGCGCGAAGGGGCAGCACCTCCCCCCTTGAACATATTTTTGGTATTTTAATGTTTACTTTTAAAATATTGCTAGTGTTTCCCCTATTTGTGTGCGGTAAATAGGCCTGGGAAGTGCCATTTCCAGCGATCTGGGAGGCATAGAAAGAAAGGAAGGGTAGGTGGTACCACCATCTGACGTCACGTGACAGCCGTCGAACCGCACATTTTTTAGGAAACGCCCGAGTCTATCTATGTGACTCATGCGAAAGAGATATAGGCTTTATAAAATTTGCCGGGGGTTGTAAGACAAAATTACTCCACTATAGTTCTTTACCACTGGTGGAGTTTCAAACGCTTTATTAGCGGGGTTAAGAAAATGAGTTTGGTTCTTATGATCAAGCTAGACCGGTTTCTGCTCTCATGCGTTATTATAGCGGAGCTTCATCAGTAGCAACCTTTCAAATCTCGTAGGTTAGGGATATTCTTAATATTTTAATATCATTGTCTCGCTCGATCACCTTTAATAGGGCGTCGAGAGAAGTATCATCAGAAACTATTCTACAAAACTTTGAGTTGTTCTCAAAAGTGATCTCATTTGAAGATCTTTAAGATTTTTTGCCATTTTACAGGCAGTTATCGGGGTATTTGAGAATAGTTTCGTCAATTGCTCATGTTAGGAAGTTACGTGCGAGTGCTTATTTTAAGCATTTTATATGCACCGTTCCAACATGTGAGATATAGGTCATTTTTTAGAACCGGGGCGGCAATCCATCTGTTGTTTCCGTAGTTAATAGAGCGCCTTCCTCTTTGAGAGTTGAGGTGGCAGTACTATTCAGTTACGCGGGTCTTGGTAGTAGGTAGTTTTCTGTGGATTAATTAAAGACTTTAGAGTCTAGGATACCACGGAAAAGTTCCCCTTCATTGAATTCAAGATTTAAAATTGTTGACTTAGAAATAAGCAACGAAAGCTATGTGGTTTGCCAGCAAGTTCAAAATCCCGCTTGATTGACTGTGCGCCATTTTAAGTGACTGAGTCAGGTTCAGCAGAATTAATTGAAAAACCTTTGCTTTATATTTTAAGCACGAGGACACGTATTCTCAATTTTTATTTGTTCTCTAAGGAACGTGAGAATACTGAGTCTGGGAGGCTTCTCCTCTAAAGATAAGTAGACCATACCTCAACGCAATTTTCTCTCTCCTTGACATTTATTTGCCTGAGAGGTTGTAGATGTACTTGAGGGGATCCTTCGCCTTTAAGGTTCCGGGCATGTAGACGACTTTAAACAAGTCTTAAATTTCCTTTGGCGGGTATGAGATCTTTAAACACTCTCCGTAACTTCAAGTGCGTTTTAATCGCAGGGTTAACATAACTTTCGTACGTCGGCTTCTTCAACATAGCAGTCTTTTGTTGACTGGGGTGGAAGACAAAGTGTCCAGTGTAGGACAGGAGATGTAAGCTACGAGGCTCGGAGGTTGTAGTGTCTATGAGGGGATGGTTAAGTCATTTGCGTTTGAACGCTGAGTTACCAATACGTTTTTAGACGCGGGATTCTTTGTCAAAAAGTCTTTTAAGACAAGGGTCGAGGGAATCTCTGTGATGAGATTTTACCTTCTGATACAAAGAGTGGGAGGAAAAAATTCTTTATAGTCCAACAATGTGTCTGTGGGCTCCATGCACGCACGTATTTTTTTGGTAAAAACTCTGGGTGAATAGAAAGCGGTAAAGTAGCCAAAAGGAAGTCTTCAGGAAGTTTGTTGACAACGTATTTTTCTCTTAGACAACATACACTCTTCTTTCACCTAACCAGAAATTAGAACTCACTAAATTATGGACATTTTCCAGCTATATATGATCAGCTCCAAAAATATTCCAAACATAGCACCATTTTGCATCTAAGAAACCTTAAATTAGCAAAAATTTCTCAAAGGGGAGGGGACACCCCTCCCCCAGGACCGCACCTTTATGCAGTGACAAACGAAAGATCCCCACTGCTGTATACAAACGCAGGGAGCATTAAAAAAGGGAATATTTAAGCGTCGCCACTCAGTTCGTAAAAAAAAAAACATCCACCAGTCGGAAAAATTAGAATTCACTAAATTAGGGACATTTTCCAGCCATACAGGTTTGTGATCAGCTCCAAAAATATCACAAAGATAGCACCATTTTGCATCTAAGCAACCTTAAATAAACAAAAATTTCTCAAAGGGGAGGGGGGAACCCCTCCCCTTAGACCCCTCCCCAAGGACGGCACCTAAGTGTAGTGACACCTGACAAAAGGAAGGATCCCCACTGTGTATACGAACGCAGGGAACACACACACACAAAAACGCATTTTGCGCAGACTTGGGAGGTTAACTGAAGTGCCTTTACGACTTCATCTGTTGTGCCTCCCCATCACCAAAGCCTGTCGGCGCCACTGGGGGGGGGGGGGTCCGGAGCCCGCCCTTCCCAGCAAACTTGGGAGTAAGAGGTCTATGCGTGCAATTTCCATGGTTCCGAGGGTCTTTAATCATACTTATAGGACAATAGAATTTTCAGCATTTCCATCATTAATAAATGTAAGCAAAAAATAGTAGTAATGAACTCGGCAGGTTAAGCCCTCAGCCTGCTAAGCGGGCCGGATTGGAACATCTCGCCGGCCGCCATTTAAATTGTATGTGAATTCCAACTCATAAGGATACAAATTATTCAAAACCCCCATGAAAGAGATAAAAGCATCTTTGTCATGTGGCCACGGACCCCAAATATCATCAATAAAACGACACCATTCCAAACGTTTCAGTGTGCAAGTTTCCCATAATATATATAATAGGTGCCTGATCCAAAATAGGTGCCTGTTCAGGGGGTGGATTGCGAGTGCTTCGTATGGTATTTGAACAAAGGCCAAACCGTCTTGGCTCCATGGCTCAATGGTTAAAGTGCCCGCACTTGCAAGCGGGAGGTCCCGAGTTCGAATCCCGGTAGAGTCAACTTTGCTTTTCACCTCAGTCAGATTTTTCAGCTTTACCGATATATATATATATATATATATATATATATATATATATATATATATATATATATATACATGGAAAACTTAGCCCCAAGCAGGATTCGAACCAGCGACCTCCCGCATACAAGGCGGATGCTCTGACCACTGAGCCACTGAGGCCTATGTGGTAGAACGCGGTCAACTGAGCTTAAATACTGTTGGGTTAAGTTTTCCATTGTTACGTCATGGGAACGCGGTTGTATGGAGTAGGTAGAGTGACGAACCGACTTTATATGAATGAGTCAATCCACGAAATATAGCGTGGATTGACTCACTCATATAAAGTCGCTACGTCACTCTACCTACTATATATATATATATATATATATATATATATATATATATATATATATATATATATATATATATATATATATATGTGTGTGTGTATATATATAATATATGTATATATATATATGTATATATATATATATGTATATATATAGATAAGTAAAAGTCCAGAAGAACAGGACGGGTAAAAGTGCTCACTTTTGAAAACAAAAGAGCTTATGATACTCAAATACTGGAGTAAAAACTTTGTGAAACTCTGAGTAGAGGTACACTGAGTTTTTACTCCAGTATTTGAGTATATATATATATATATATATCCATACAATAACGAAATACACCCTGATCGCTATCATCAAATCATCAAATAGTTATTCAACTGACTAAAATACATCCACGCCATGTGGGGTTTCACTTCTTTTGTTACAAGGATTTATCCGTGCACTAAACATGTTATTGAAATATTAGATTTGTCATTCTGCTTCCCATCGCTGATAATAATTTTGTTTGTTTTTTGTTTTAAGGGGTTAGAAGGTTGTGGTCTTGCCTTACATTTAACCCAAAAGCCAAAAATTATATTAACAGGGAGAGTCGTTTGTAGCAATGAAGACACTCAAACCTCAATCCGTTTTAAAAGCAAAATGAAAATGGTGCCCCCTGCAACAAAAGCTTACTTTACCACAGAGAGGAAACTGCACACTGGATGTCCGTGCAAAATTGTGATACAGTTTTTGTGTTTTTCCATGTATTGGTAAATCACTGATTGCATCACTTTAGATCCAGTATATTGCCCTATAATTTGTGCTAAAATAACTGTTCTCTAGAAAATAATTTTACAGCGTTGCGGCCAAAAATAAACTAGCTTATTTGACCTAAAGTACTCCTTTGATAAAAGCTTAAGTACAGAAAATATTGGGAATCCATGTGTTTAATCTGACGAAATTTCACCTCACTCAATTCTTTCATAATGAAAGAATACGTGGAACTATTACGGCGTATAGCAGATTTGTGCTTGAATGCGGGTAATAATCAGTATATGAATAATTTCGTTTATTTGACTTTAGAAAGAACAATCATTGAGGCAGGAACCTGAAGGCAAAGTACTTTTGGAAGTCACTAATTCCAATTAGCATTCAAGCCAAGAGCTGTGATTTGTGTTGGATAATAGGGGCGTGGGTCGCAAACCTCAAATTGAAATATGTGCATTTTTATAAGCATCCGTGTAAGCATATACAAACTTGTATATTTACGTACACGCATATATGAACATATATACGAATTCATTGGCGTATATGTATCAGTAAACTTACGTTAAAATGTGCAAGCATACTTATGCGAATGTTATGCTGGCAATATATTACAAGAACTACGTCGGAATGGGCTACATAGCAGGCCGAAGGAGCATAAATCGTGTGTTCTCTGAGTCTCCTTTAGCAGTCAGTAACAACTAAACTTTTATCATGCAATTTTCAAATTCAGCCGCCGGTCTGTATGGGAAAATAAAAGACTGGGAATAACAAAAAAGGTTCCTGACAATGTCAGGACAGGGAGATGGTCAGAAGAAAGCTTCACCTACGCAAGAAGTAGGCAGAAAAATCAACTGTTGAAGAAAATTTATGTAATAATATATCATTCTGTGAGTTCACACTCTATCGAACTATTATTTACCCATATAGTGTGATCCATTGGGCCATTCCTTGGTTAGGGTGAAGCCCCCCCCCCCCGTCCCTTTTAAAAAGTTGGGGAGTTGTATCTAGGAACCCGAGTAAGGACCCTTGTAGGGCACAGGGGTAACAGTGAAAAAGTAAAATACATTTGGGCATTAGAATGAAGATTTTACCATCAATTGGCATTGGATGCGCAATAAACATTCCACAAAAGTCTCAATTGTATCATTTATTTTGTATCAGAAGTACTAGACAAACGGCCGGTCACTTTGATAATGCAAGGAGTGAGTGAGAAGGATCGATAATGGCAGGACTAGACGTAGGGCTTTGGAACTCTGCAGTTCCACTCGAACTGTCCTACAGAAACGAGTAATTAGACTTCTACTTATGATGGGTTCCCTCGAAGGGAGGCAAAAATTGCTACCACTTTAAAAACATTTTAGTGACGTTGTACCTCACTGAACATTGCAAAAGTTTTCCTTTAAATTCCCTTTGTCATTTCTCTCGTCTCTCATTCTTCTCTTTCATTTTATTGAGTGTATTGTTTCTATCCTTCTTGAAACTACTCACTGAGGAAGCAAAGCCTTAAATAAAAGCACTAAAGGGTACTCTATGGATAGGGTTCAGAACCTTTCCCTGAAAAAATTGCAGGAAAATGTACCATTTTATGCACTGAAAATCGAGAAAATGACAATGAAATTTTAAAATATATCTTCCTCGACAAGGGCGCCCGATTATGTAATTTTTCCAGCCACCCCTATATCGGTGCCTGAAGAAGCAACTAAAAAGTCATAGTTTGAGGTAAAAATCAACTTCTTTTGATTTAGTTTCCCCTAATTCTCTTACGGTTTTGGTTGTCTAGCCGAAAATGCATTTCTAATGTGAGATCAATTTGGTGTTCGAGGACTGATCTTGAGAATCAAGGTCCTAAAGCTTTTCTGTCAATTACAAGTCCACGAAAGATAAAACGATTCCATCGTTAAACTTACCACTTGAAATAATCTTCCTAGAGCATCTTTAACCCCAAAACGGAGAAGCTTCCCCGGACATTTGCCCACTGAGCCCCACCGAGGCTTTGCTTCTGGGCCCCACCAGGCGCCCTATAGGGCAATCCCTTGGACCCATTCGTTATAGGCTTCCTGCTTCGCACTCGGCGTGCGCCCACTTTTTAAAATGTCTCGCGGCCACTTACGTGGGGATATGAAAAAGAGGATATGAAAAAGAGAGTCTTCTCATTACATTAGTCCACCCAATGTTTTGAGTGAGAGGTTATTTATCGGGGAGAGACATTCATCTAAAGACGTTTACTTAAAAATTGAGAAGGACGGAACTTTGTCAAATATTTCACTAGATTTGGATAAATTATGGACTCTGTTGTTTCACTTTTAACCAAATGAACGTACACTTGTATGCAATATGTGCCTGTGTGCATCTACGAATGACCTCAGATGACCTTTGAATCCTACCAAAAACAATAGGGTTCGTTTATTGACCATAACGCATCCACACTGTAAGTATGAAAAATATCCGTGCTTTCTACCTTAGGATATTGTGTTTACAAGGTTTTCGGTTTTTGACCTCTGATGACCTCAAATGACCTTTGACCTCCACCAAAAATAATACGGTTCACCACCATCGTTTCAAGCTCAAGAATGAATACTGGTAATGAAAATGCTTTTCATTTTAGAATTCTAAATGTTTGACTTGAATACAGAGAACATTACGTTTCACGTATTGAGCACAGACTAGCATACCCAGGTTTAAATTATTACAAAGACGTAAGGAGAACTTTACCTTTATTTCCATTTAGTGTTCATAGGCCTTAATCCCTAAAAATTACGTCCTGCTTGAAGTGGATTGCTTGTACCAAAATACAGGCATGAGTTCGCAAGTTAATTAATATTGTTATCGATGAAAAGGTTAAGTAAAATCTTAACTTCCTCAAATAAAGCAACTAGCATTGCCCGCATATCAAGCGATTCTTATGACAGTATGTAAACATAGAGCACTGTAAATGGCGGCACGCGGCACATGCATCGAACGACATGGACTCGTGCAAAAAATATAACAAAGCTTGAAGGCTTCAACTGCGTTTATTATTAAGTGAACGCCACTCCATTGGATAAAGTTTTGACATTTGTAGCCATAAAATGGACCATATAACGCAAAATAAGTTAAGAAAAGTTATCAAGAAGACCAATCCGACCCCATTTGAAAGGCCTAGATCAAAGCATCTTCGGGAGGGGCCCCTTGAATATGTGCACCAGGAGTTTTGCAGTAAGATTTTTCTTTGGAACATCATTCCGAGCCATTTGCAGTTGGTTTGCTTCCTCGGAGGTATTAATGTCATCATGTTTTGGTTCATGTCCATTTATTGCTAGACCTAGACTTGATTTAAGAAAGCCAAACCCTTGCCAGTTTCCACTGACTTAAGGCCGGAATGTACTCCCAAATGCCATGCGCTTTAATGCTGTAAGACTCCATACACGGTCATCCTTTCGCTCCTCTTATGCCCAACCACTGACAGAGCTCAGACTTGAGCAGTGTTCGCCTTTTGTAATCGTGCTTCACACAGCAGTTGATATCTAAAGCCTTTGCCCGGCTCCCCACCTCACAAGCCAGCCAGGGGAAATCATTACCTGGAAGTTAAAAGTGATGGCAGGAAAGAAAGTTTGAATGTACAGAGAAAGCACTCAAAACTTAGGATAAGCCTAACGAGTATTCCCATTTGGTCTTTAACTCTAAAACTTTCCAAACGGCAATGGGCAAGTTAAGTTCTTTTTCCCCTCAAGAAAATCATTTCTTTATCGACATCAGGCTCATGATAGAAATCCTGTTAATTTTCTTTCTCGCGTCGCACAGGTCTCTGTAGTCAGTTATCACAGCATATCGGGTAAAAGATGACACAAACACAACTGCAAAATCATGAACAGTGGTTTATAGTTCCATTTCCAGCAATCGAGGACTTTGGGGGTGGCCAATTTTCTCCCATGCTGAACACTCATGCCCATGGCATGGCGCACGAAGAACTGTAGTGACACATTCCAGTATGGTTTCCTGTAGTATGAAAAAAAATCCTATTTCATTCACTCAGAGAAATGGAGGGAGGAGTAAGGGGATAAGTGTTCTCTCTCGGGTTCTAGCTACAACATTAGCAGATTAGTGCTGCTTTCACATTAGTTGTATAAATACTGTAATAATTTCGTTGGTGGTTTAACATACTGACGTATGACGACATTTGGCCAAAACTGAGATAAGCTGAATTTCATTATGTCTGTATCATTACCTACATTCCTTCATAAGAAAAGATCCGAAATGTGTTTAATTAATTAGATAATTAACTAAAAAGTATTGGCGTATTAGTAAATTCGCTACTTTGTAATATGACATAATGGCGTATCATATCTTACGTCGGTATGTCAAAACAAGTCTGTTTCATACTGGCATTGATTGTGTATAGGCATTGTATATGGCGTATCATGATACGTCGATATGTCAAATCACAACGAACTCAAATTATGCACAGCTGTAGTGTCGTATGATGGGTGAGACCATGGAGGGTTTATACCTTTACATTAATCTACAACAGATTCAACACACTTTACAAAATTTTGATCCATTGAATACATGACAAGTCTGTGTGTTCTTGGTTTCAAGACGTATTGACTAAAGTAAACATACGTATGGACTTGCGGTAAATACAGTGAGAAATTTATACCGTACTCATAACTTTTTAAGAATGTTCCTTGGCGGTTAAAGTATTATATTTGGTAAAAATCAACTCTTTAGAGAAATTAGCATTAAAAAACTTAGGATTGGTGAAAATATCAATGATTTTTTGCTGTAAAATTCCACGCAGCAATGGACAGTTTCAAAATTTGCAAAGTCATCCACATTCTTGTTGTTCTATGACGTCAACTATAGCCCAATTTAAACCATGTTCGCCCATTTTGAAGTGCCTGGTCTTCAAGTGGAGAGATTCTCTCATGACAGGACTATTTCTAGCCACTGTCTAGCTACTTTAATCTCCAGTATTCATTTCCCACTGGAAAAATAAATATGTGAAAAAGACAAAACGGTCGAATAATTTTCAGTGGTCAACCTGTGCTGCCAATCCACGTTTCAGTATTTTTCACCAAGTGTTGTTTTCAGTGATGTTTGTAGCTATTTGCATTAAAATTTTGCAATAAAGTGTAAGAAAGACTTCACAATGGATGTTCTGGTTCAATGGGATAGGGAAGGGACAAATGTTGTTACTTCCAAGGATCTTAAAATTATCTTTGATAACCAGATAGAAAAAGGTAATAAGGTAAAAATGATGTGGTATGGAGTGGTGGAAAGACACAGTTGAAGACACAAGTGTAGTGATGACAGCAGCGACTCTGAAGAAGAAAGACCCCTAGCTCGATTCCCGAGAGAAAGAAGAGTGAGTATCTCAATAGTTGATCCATTTTTTACGATACAAATTAATATACAGTGATTAATATAGCAACTTTAGTTTGAATATAAGCATACGGTCCGGACTACTTCAAACTAGGGTGGGGGCTGCAGCATTTCCCCCGAAATTGTCAAACACATTGGCAATGCAAAATAGCGTATATTGTGCCCGAAAATGACAGACTTTTGTGGAAATAGGAGGGCAGTTGCAGTCCCAGCCCCACTGTGTACACCTATGGTTTTGGGTTTGCACCGGACAGGAGAAGTATTTAGATAAAAGATATTACCAAACTAAAAAGAAACAGGACTGAATCAGAGTACTTTTAGTCAGTTTCATATAGGTTCACTTTGCACCGGTCTTGGGTACTTTTACTTGTTGATATATGCTTACTTAGCTACATTGATTTACTGTATTAAACGGCTTATCGTTATTTCAGTTATTGCTGTAGCAATTTCTTATTTTCAATCTGTTTCTACATAGATGATAAAGACGCACAGGATGAAGACAAAATTTTTGATTAGGTTTATGATCATGACAACAGCGAAAATGTTGCCGTATGTTAGCAATTAAGCATACATAATAGGTGGCATACTTGGACTGTGTTTAACACAAGTATGTAATAAGAATACAAAAACGTAATAAAGGCTTCAAATCAATGATTGTAAGAAAATGCTTTATGATCTTTAAGTAAAACTTTAATACCCGCAGAATAGTACAGTTCATAAACAAAAAGTCATTCTTCAGTAGCAATTTGCTGGTATTCCAAGAAGGATTAAAGTTATTTAGTTATTCTTAAAGAATGTGTTCCAAGAATATCAGTATTAAAGCCTTGGAAAGGATCGGAAGCTCTTGGGCCTTTGACTGGCATGTTTGCTTTAACAGATGAAACCACTGAAGATGCAGGCAGCGTTACATCCAATCCATTCAATATTGGTTCACTTCCAAGAAAATCTTGTACTTCGGAAACAGAAATCACCGCTAATTGAATGTCTGAGGAGAACGTTACAACTGTTGAAGAACATGTAAATCAAGAAGATTCAAAATTTCATATACGCTATTGCAATTAACCGTTGCTGCTTAAAGGTCAAAAGCAGTCGTCCCAAACTTATGTTGAAACAATAGCTAAATGTCACAAATTTCTTCTTATTTCTCTTCCAAGTATCTTTCATAATATTTTAAGACATTAAAACTGCATATTCAAGGTAAACAAAGCAGTTGCTCCTTGTAAATTTTACAATTGAGTGAGCAAAATACTGTCACATGATTCTCAAGATCCATTCAGGAAATAGGATAGTCTACTATACAATTCTTTATTGGGGTGACTGCATTCTCCCTTTAACGTTTCTACCAAAAAAAAACTGTGAATTATGCTCATGTATTTGTTGTATTTTTGTGACGTATCACTTGTTGTAGTTCAAATTAGAAATTCAAGTGGTATGGCATAACCTCTCTCTAAATGTAAAAGAGTGAATTTCACTCTTCGACGATTGCCTACAGTGACCACTCTCTGTTTCGAGTGGAATTCCACTCTGCCCGGAGTGGTAATTTACTCCAAATGAGTGAATTACCACTCCGGGCAGAGTGGAATTCCACTCGAAACAGAAAGTGGTCACTGTAGGCAATCGTCGAAGAGTGAAATTCACTCTTTTACATTTAGAGAGTTCGTGTCAAGTGTCGTATGCCAGAAATGAACGGAAAGTAAAATCTCCTCTGATTTGACATATTGGTGTATGATGTGTCGTATCTCAGAAAGTATTAGAACTACAGAGGTGGGTGATTTGACATAGCGCCTTATGAGTTTAATTATTACTAATAATTAATTCACGGCAAACTTTTTTCTCCATACTTACAAGAAACCTAAATGCCAATTTTCTCTTAAACACAATGAGGATACATAGTATAGACTATCCTCAACAACAAATCTTCAAAATTTGGAAACTTCATTTTTTCTGATACGTCAATATGGTACATCCCCAACGATTTGTTGTTCATTCCTCATATCGGATAGGTGACGACAAACGCCTTCCCGCGCAATACACGTAATTTGATTCCGCTACATTGTATAATATTTTGAGGGTATAAAGTACCTTATAATCATATACGATATATGCTTCGTTTCAAGTAGGCCTGGTATATTTTTCTAATTTCGGTATAAGTTAATTATTGAAACATTCCGTCATGCTTCTCGAACAATGGCTGTAATTTTTCAAAAATATTTCCCCTGTTCATCACCATGATCGTCAACAGGTGGGGAACAGGGGATGTCTCCCCCACTTTGCAAGTGGAGGGGTATCACATCGGGTGTCTCAAAAACACAGACCTCGAAAACACAGACCCCAGACCTCAGACCTCGAAAACACAGACCTCGAAACACAGACCTCGAAAATACAGACCTCGAAAACACAGACCTTCCATTGCGGACAAACCCGCTGTCAATCGATGCACAGCACGTTTACCCATGCAACATTACATTTCTAGCGACGGTGAAGTTAGCTGATAAGCCTTAAGTTGATAATTTTCTCGAACGAAGATCTGAGTGAGGTGTCTCGAAAAGACAGACCTCGAAAACACAGACCTTCCGTTGCGGACGAAGCCGTTGTCAATCGATGCACAACATGTTTAGCCAGCATTGAATTTCTTGCGAAGGTGTAGTCAGCTGATAAGCCTTGGTAATTTTCTCGAAAGAAGATGTGAGTAACAATTATTGGTGTAACAGTTTCAATTCTTCGCCCAAGTATAATCTCCGACGTGATGAGAATTGAATCCATTACACTGGGTCAAATACACTAAAGCATATTGTCTGCAGAAGCAACAGACTCACATCCGGTTATCTGGCCGACCGGGAGAAGGGCTAACAAACAAGAACTCGATCTTTGGGTAGACATAACAATACATACCGTATTGACGTCACGTGACGTCATTTGGACGCAAACAATGAAGCACAATCTACGCACGACGAAGATTTCCCAAGCTCGCGTAATATACGGGGTCCCATTCGGTCGGTGCGCACCGCATTACTGATACTTCAAAATTACGTCTGCTTATCAGCGCTGCATAAAAAATAACGTTCGTGCACACCGTGATCACCGAGCCAATAGTCTCTTTTCCAAGTAGCATTTACAAGGGATTGTGGGACAAAATTTTGGTGTGCGTCGTTTTCGTCAGTGTCACTTTACTGTGGACAAATACGACGCGTAGCAAAACTCTATCCCATAATCCTTTGTTGTTGCTATTTGGAAAAGGGTCTATGGAACGCGACAATAGACTTACGCGCGTGGCCCCAAATCAGCTGTCTGCATTTGCTGGTGTAGGTTATAATACTACACGCTTGTCCCCATTGGAGAGCGCACTTTCTGATCTGTGATGTCATATGCATATGGTGTATACAAGTAACTGCGTGTATAGACCTTATGCATATGATGTCACAAAGAAGAAAGTGCCCCCTCCTTTGGAGGAAAATGGAGGAAAAGCGCGTATAATTGCAAGTTACACCACTAAATGTAGACAGCTGATTTGTCAACTAATCGTGTACGCGCGTAAGTCTACTACACGTGCGGCGAAAACCACGCCGTTCGTGCACGTGTGCTTCATTGTTTTCACCCAAAATGACGTCAGTCAGATGTCAATGCATAAGGCCTATACACAGCAACATAGCCTACCCCAGACGGGTGTGTTCCATAGACCAAAATATCCGTATGACCTGCACTACGAGGGATCTTTAATTTCTATGTATAGACCTGATGTATATAACGTCACAGAACAAAAGGTGCTTAACCCAACAGAGGAACGTGCGTATCATTGCAACTCACCAACATAAATTCACAAGCTGATTTGCGTACCGGCTGCAGATCCCCACGCAAGTCTACTCTTGTGAGACGTCCACCTAGTGTGCTACATTGTTTACCCTGATGTCGCGTGACGTCCCTACAGAGGTTCTTCACGTGGCGTCATACTAGTTCGATTCAGAGAAATCCTAAGCTTTAGCTAAAGCTTAGGATTTCTCTGGTTCGATTTTACCTGTACCGCCATTTTGGACGTCAAATTTAGTGCACGCGCAAGACCTAAACTGTGTACACACAGTATCGGCTAAAGCGCGAAATGATGTGTTCCTCTTTTTCGAAGAATATTTATTTCACTACTCTATGTCGGGATGTGATTGGGATTGCCCGGCAGTGCAAGGCAAAGCTTACGGGCAGTAAGCGTATTATCAGCACACACACAATACTACTGTGACGCAATGGAAACGTTTGACGAAGAAAATGTGTAACAACCAAAGAGACGCACGATCTCGTGATGACATAAGTAAAACACCTCTGTAAGCCCTCCCCCGTATCTGAAGCCAAACAGGCGTGAGGCGTAAGCTGACCTCATATTAAATGACAACTCGCCCAGATAACCGGATGTGAATCTGTCGCTTCTACAGTCAATAAACGGGAGTGTATTCGACCAGTGTAATTCTCATCGGAGCAGCAACTCCCTGATCGGAGATTCTACTTAGGCAGAGAATTGAAACTGTTACACAGGCAATACCCATAATTGTTACTCACATCTTCTTTCGAGAAATTATCAAGGCTTATCAGCTAACTACACCTTTGCTAGAAATGTAATGCTGGGTAAACATGCTGTGCATCGATATACAGAGGGTTCGTCCGCAATGGAAGGTCTGTGTTTTCGAGACCTGTCTGTCTTTTCGAGGTCTGAGGTCTGGGGTCTGTGTTTTCGAGGTCTGTGTTTTCGAGACACGCATATAATATCGTTCCCCTTCCTCTTTTCCAGAACCCGAACAAAAATTCCATGTAGGCTACATGTTATATTCCATAGCTTGCAAAGCAGCTAATTCAACAGTTCAATAAAATCAGGCTTGAAAATGGTGGAAACAGACACTAGGACTAAAATGGTAGGAAAATGCCTCAAATTACACCTCAATTCTTCTGAAATCCATTTTTTTCAATGCCCAGCCTTACTAGGGCTTCCCGATGGAGGCTACTGGTCAAGGTTATGCCCCCCACACACACCTTTGAGAAGCTGTTGACGCTCTTGTTCATCACAATTAAATTCAATGAAATCACACTGTGTGGCAATAAAACTATTAGTTTTTCCTTTTAAATTCTGCAAGTTCTGTCACCAGAATATCAGCTCACTTCGCGGGCACGTGCGATTAGTAGAATGCTATTTACTTCGCAAGTTAGACCATTTACAATCAATATGTGAGTAAATCTGAACAGGTGTGAAAAAATCATGAATTTTCAAGTTGTAAGTCAAGTCAATAAGCCCCTTTAAGAGGATGTTTGTTATGCGTAAGCATGCAGTAATGAAAAGGTGCATTTGGGGGGTTATTGGAAAACAAAAACAAAAAACGGTATGAAAACCTTTAAAAGTTAATGCAGCTTAGAAAACTAAAGTACCTCGTGTGGAGGGTTTCGAATGCTGGGGCACAACTTGTGTTTCCCGCGACTGATATGGAGTGGGAACGAGTGCACCCAGGCCAAGGTACACCATGCGCAAGTTTGCACGTATTGGGAACAGGGGCCCACATTAGGACCCTGGCGGGGTCCAGGGGCGAAGCTCCAGAAGCTCCTGCAATATAAGATAAAAAGGCAGAAGAAAGTTAGCTCCAAGGCTCTATCAGGTTTTATTTGGAAATTCGATGTAAATGGCTGAGAGTCAGGTTAGTTTGAAGCAAGCTCACCAACTTCGAAAACATATGCATGAAATAAACAATTCTTGATATATTTTATTTTGACAGAGTAAAGAGCTGGTTTTTCGTCATAGATTAATAAAATCGGTAGGGTAATTTACACTTTTATTCAACACGCTACATTCCTAATTAGAAGGTCTATTTCGGGTGCATTAACCACATTAAGTGCACAAGGATAACCCGTATGGTGGGGGATAAAGGGACGTTCGGGTTCAAAGAATGCAAGAGGCTTCGACGCAGGAGAAGTGAATTGTTTCCGCTAAGGTCAAAAACAAATTGTTTGTTTGTCCTCGAGTCCTGCCAAAAAGGGCCGTCAGGCGGGCGTTTTTTTTTAACCTCTCTCAGCAGAACACAAGGCAATGAAACATATGGACATGTGTTTATAGCATGAACTGTTAGTGGTTTATTGTTAACATAATAACATGACAAAGGGATGTGCAATTGATTTATACCCCTTCTAAGTCCACACTCCACAGAAGGCCGAGAAGACTGCGCTCATATCGCTCCTCACTCTCCCTGACCAGGTCAGGGATGCAAAACCGATCAAACACAGCTTTTACTCCATGATTGCAGTGCACGCCTAGAGTGTAACAGGCCATATGCTGACGTCTTCTGTGTACATAGGTCTATATGCGCATTATATTCAGACAAGAGCATGTTACTGTAGTTCGCAGGTGAGAACTTGACTGCAGTGTGTCCCTCTAGTCGGAAAAGTCAAACTTGCGTGTAAAACATTCAGTTTCCATCAAACATTATGAAATGAAGAAAGAACCTAGTAATTTCGTCTGACAATCCCCCTCCTCCGCCACGTGCTGCAAGCCCCTCTGATCGCACACCTATGTGAATGAAAGGTTTCCACATTTTAGTCCCTCACGTTGGCAGTGAGCAGATCAGTCCCAACCTAACACGTCTGGGAGTGACAATGTCAATTGAAGGAAACTTTTTTTCTTACTATTTTCGTAGTATAAAGGCATCAGTGCCACTGGCATTACAAACGGGTGGACAATATCCAGGGGCTCCGAGGGTTCACTGGGCCCCAACCTGCAAATGCGCAGAAAAATTTTAAAAAATCATAACCTTGCCTACCGTCTAACCATCCAGCACACTCCAGACCCGAAATGAACCAAAAAGCTATCAACAACTACAGAACCAACTGCTTTTGAAGAACTGTTGTGCATGCATGCAAGTCATAGGCGGATCCAGGGGGGGGGGCAACTAGGGTCAACTGCCCCCTATGACCAGTCTAGCGCCCCTCAATACAAGAAAAATGCGCCCCCTGCGTCCTAAAAGTTAAGTAAAAACTGCCCGAAAAGTAAAAAAAAAAAAAAAAAAAAAAAAAAAAAAAAAAAAAAAAAAAAAAGGTCCCCAGAATTTCGAACCGTATAGCTATATATAACTATGGCAATGGGAGTTGGTCTCCGAAATGAAGTCGGTCAAATTCAAGAGTATGCGGCCCCTGCATGATGTTGGCGGCCCCCTTTTCAAACTGCCCCCCCCCCCCTTCAGCTAGGGGCTGGATCCGCCCTTGATGCAAGTTCTGGCTGTTACTCCGTTCCTCCCCACGAAGACTGGACTAGGGGTCATAGGAGAATGATTTCATGATACCATTGGTTTGGGCCCCTCCCTGCCTCTTGTCCATGGGCCCCAAGGGTCTTGTTACGCCGCTGATCACTGTGCCCCCACGAACAGAAGTAGCCACGTGCGTTGAGTCTGTGCAATAGCTGATCGAGTGGACTGTATCTCGGTACGCTTCGAGGCAGACCTGCATGCCAGTCCACTGAAACAGGGACCGCGGAGACGGGGATTATAAGGGGTTTAGCCCCCGCACTTTTCCTGCCGTGTGCATTTTGGGCCGCTTTAAAAAGCTTTTATTTTCTTTAAAATATTAGGCCCCTTCGATGGTTAGCTTCCGCATTTCAAATTTGCTCCGCAGTCCCTGTGAAATAGTTGTATAACGAACAATTGTGTATATTCGAACCAGTTACGTACGTAGGTATTCTCCATAGCCAGTGCTAAAAATGTGGGAGTCAGTAACACAGAACTCCAGGAAAAAGCAGGCATATGAGTGGGTGTGTGTGTGGGTAGGTGTTTGTGTGAAGGAGGGGATTTATTTGTTCCGCTTCCGACTGGATATTCAACATATATGGGCCATTTAGTGCAAGTTATTTCAGTCAGGAACAAAAAAAGGTTTCGTCGGAAAATATATAGGCTTGTGTACAACACAAAAGGCAAAAAGAAAATAATTAAACTAAAAAAATGCTACGAGCGGACGAAAAATTATGTGCGGGCGGTCAAAGACAAACAAACATTTTTTTTAGGCCTAATGCAGAAGCATGTCATATCAGACTATGTACACAGCATCCCAGGCATGGACCATTACCATAACCGATCTCAGTCGTTTCGATCGAAAAGCAACATTTTGCAACAATACGGTTGCCATCTGTATGACTCTTGGTCTGATTCAGGAACTTTCTTTGTACGAGATATGTATCCCTGTGTGAATATTTCCAAATGAAATTATTAAAATATGAGTCTGTTCATTTTTTCTCTCTATAATAATTTTGTTGCTTCTGCATTAAGAAACATTCAAATAATATTGCCAGGCACAGGTGGGGGCACTGGTGGGTCGTGCCCTCTGTACGGACCACTGTGCCCCCTATATGGAAAATCGATCGAAAAAGAAATTTTACTACTTGTAAACGGTGGCCCCGGTAATAACTTGAGGCGAATTTGAACCAAAAATGATCACAAAAGGCGTTTTAAAAATGAACTTATTTTGTTTTCTGTAACATTTTTTCTAAAATTACAAATAGTTTTGCGCGCTACGCCCGCCCTCATCTTCAGTTACATTTACTGTAACAACTCGTTTTAGATATGTTGGCTTTATAAGTAGAGGTCCCATAATTAGACTATTGTTCTGCCTTGTATAGGCGTGATTATGGGGAAACAAAATTGAATCGATCAGAAGTTGTATCCTCTGTTTTTCTTACCATTTGGAAGATTCTTCAGTCAGACTTAATATCATGATAAACATATTTTGTAAGATACGTAAAGCGTCTCAGTGCTGAATCCAGGGGTGGTGAAAGGTGACATTCCCCCCTCGACCAGTAGCCCGATGTCTTACTTTTGCTCTTAAAGGCAGACCCTCATCACCCCAAGTACATTTTTGGTTGGGAGAAAGCAAATTCTCAGTTGATAAATGCTGTTTCATTGACATGAAAGAGTAAGTCACATTTCACAGCATGCACAGAGTGTTCTGATTACAGATTATGGCGTTGTATGCCATCCTAGACTTGGCCAAGTCTCTCGTGGTGTCATCTTTTCTCTCTGCATAGCGTGTGCACTGTGCCAATCTTTTGATTAACACGCCCTCTATCTGCTGCTTATTAGGTATCGCTTTCCACAGAGACCTGTGGAAAGTGATACCTAACAAGCAGCAGATAGAGGGCGTGTTAATCAAAAGATTGGCACAGTGCACACGCTATGCAGAGAGAAAAGATGACACCACGAGAGACTTGGCCAAGTCCAATGCCATCCAGGATATGATCTTAAATAATGTACTACAGTATGTGTACCAATAGCGTGAAACACATAAAAGTGTGTTCACCAATATCTTAATACCATTTGCGAGGTTATTTCGATGCTGTACGAAAGACTTGGTCGTTGTACTGAATATGGATGAGACTCGATGTACATTTTGATAAGTTCAGAAAATACAAGCAAAAAACGTGTTTCACGCTATTGGTACACATACTGTAGGTTTGTGTCTCAAGACAGTTTTGAGAGGGACTTAGAGTAACTTGGGAAAATTGAAACTGTCTGGGATGAGGAGGGAGAAGATTCTTCAATAGAAACCCAAATTTTCTAACTTCCCTAACAAGAACCAAACATTTTCAATTTTTCTTCAACAAAACCCTAAACTTTTCGCGCCCCAAAACTTTTGCGTTTGGCGTCCTTTCGGCAAACCGTCGATTCTGGTGGAGCTTCGGGTTGCTGAACCCCTTAAGGGAGCTTCATCCCCTTTTCGGGCATATCCTTTCACGGCATATCCTTTCACCACCCCTGGGTGAGTCTGTGAGCAGGTTTAACCATGGCAAATAATTTTCCTGCAAAATTTGCATGCAATTCTTACAACTGAAGTCGTATCTCTTATGGATATTATTAGCACAAAAAGTCCATTGAACTTTTCTAGCCAAAGCTACCGTACTTTGCAAAGCATGGTCTTCAATCTTGCAAAATTAACATGTTACGCGAGATAGTATGAAAAAGTATTTCAACATTTGGACGAAATCATCCCTTCCCAGTCTATCTCACAAATGTTCCATTATTTATGAAGTCTTATTTTTCAACTATTGCAAGTTTTCGGCAATTGTCAAGTACGGGACGTACTTCGTGATAATTTCAAGATTCAACCCAGGTTAACAAGGCTATTCGGCCACTAGTCATGTGAACTGATAGTATCATCCAGGCGTCGTGGTTTCAATTTATTTTCAGGCAGGTATATCCTTGTCACGGGTAGGGTGAAGCAGAAACGACCAGACGAATAACGAAACCAGGCGTACCTTTAGCCTTACACTAGTTTATTGCACCAACATAAAAACCCTGGAATAAATGTAAAATTATACAGAATGTATGTACAAATATTTAACAGAAATAATCGTTAGTTACGTAATTGGTTTAAGATTGCCTTCATAATGTAATAAAAACAATTTAAGTGATTGGTAGCAATTCCTTGCCTCGTCTCTCTGAAGTGCAATTCTACACATGCATTGCTCAACTATACATATACTACATAAGTACAATAACCCCTTGACTTACTCTTTAGTTATTTTACCGATGCATCTTGTTTTACTTACAAATTTAACACGAAGGAAATTTACCGCCTAGGGCGTCTCCTGACGTATGCACATTTTACTATAAGCTAAGCTAACTTTGTAAATAACGTGAAATAAATCAAAACAGTTTACTTACGGAACTACGTTAAGTTTCCGGCTTTTGACACGAGGACGGCAGGCTTTAATTAAAAGACGGTGATTAAGACATTTTGTACGAAAAACTAACGACGGGGAGCCACAATTCCCCAACAAACTCCAAAACTAGCTCACGAAGACGCCAGTAACTGCTGCGGGCTAACGCCCAACGGACATCGTGTCCAACTGCTATCGGCCTGCAATGACAACTGCGGGCGCACCCAGCAACCCACACATTACCAGAACCGAAATTCAATGTCACACCCTAGCTTTTCGCGCCTGGTCCTCTTAAAACCTCTCAAATTCTGCATTTTATGCAAATTAAACTAAAGAAAAATCATCTAGACCCAGTAAACACACGTAGCAAAATCGGTGAGGCGAACAAAGCGCATTAAAGTTTCGATCGTTGCTGCAGCGAACTTCGTGTGCACACAAAAGGCATATAAATATTCATTAAGTAAATTTCAACAGCTGCAGGCTTCCCCAATAATTTCCCCATTGACTTACACACTAAATTAGCTCTGTTTCGAGGCCCCTGCAGCCTTGTCAAAGTTCACAGCTATTTCAAGCTACACCTCACATGAAAGCTGAGAAGTTTGCCAATCATGGCATTACAAAATTTCCATATCATGACCGTTTAGATTTTGAGCTAGAAGCAGTTGAAGTTTTTATAGGGTACACCCACCCCTAGTTCTCTTCAACATAACAGAAAATGTCACTTTTGGATATGAATTTTTAAAACAGTCTAAATCACCTTCAATCCATCCCAAATTTTCAATATCCACCCTTTCAAATGTTGGGTTCGAGATTCATGGAGTTTCATTAACCACTGGGCGGGTTATCATGACAAATTTGGTATAAACCGGAGTTTGAAGTACTACTTTTTGATAGGATAGACTTGAGCACAACACTTTTAGACTTGTGCCAAGCATACTCGTGACAATCCTTTAATGCGGAAGGTTCTATAGTTTAAATAACAAAAATGATAAAATGTCACACTTTCTTATAGGATAGCCATTATTAGTTTGAGCGTACTAAGGAATTCATTTTGCCAAAACTGTGTCCTAAATATATTGCAGGATAGGTAGGAAACGTAAGTTGCTCCATGACATTTATTTTATTTTGTGTGTCAAAAATGTTAACATCCCAAAAAAGCGGTGAAGAGAAAAATGATTATTTGGTAAATTACTGGAGCCTTAACCTCCGATGATCGCCTAAGTGGCTTACTGCTTGCATGCTTAGTCTTCTAAAGTTATATGTGCCAGGCGTGCATGAGGATTAATGTAAGTTATGCGATATATTTTAATTCAAAGCTGGATCAGTGTCTGACAATATTTGAATTAGTTGAAAGTTCTGAAAGCATATCCCAGTCAATGATCAATTTTAAACAGTAAAAGTAGCGCAAAGAAGAACGGGAAGGGGCAACAGTAATGTGTTGTGATGTGATATGAATTTTGAACCGAGTTTTGCTTGAATGTTTTTAACTGCCGTTTTAGTTACTTTAAAATGATCATCCAATAGTTTATCAAAGCTGTAGTGGGACTTCTGACTGACTTATTTGAAGAGGTGGTGAATTGCCCTTCTGAGTTACAGGCATTTCCATTTCCCAATGAAAAAATTGTTTTCGAAGATGCTGAGATCCAAAAAAGTGCTTTCATTTCAGAGTTTTCAAGTGTCTTCATGCTCTGAATTTTCGGTATTTTAAGAAAAACCCACAAAACGAACATTTTTATATGGTTCCTTGGCAAAGGTGTAAAGTATTGTGACACAACGAAAGAATCAACAAATTTTTAAGAGTGAAGCTGACTTGGTAGTTGAGTGTACTGCTTTGCATTCGAAAGGTCCTGGGATCAAATCCCGGTGGTAACTCCTGGAAATTATCGGAGAGAGGGGCTCAAAAACTGGGCATGGCTGTTTGCAATTATGTGGTTTCAGGTTGTGGAGCACAGTAAGTTATCCAATTCAGGCCTTCACTAGCTGGTTCAGCTGCCAAGCAGTGGTGTTGGAGCAAGGGTCCTTCGTTCCTCCCAGTCTTTGAGAAAGTCGCTCAGAGTTGGGTATACATTCCGTCCATTGCATGGGGAATGGAGGTTACAGGATCAGCTAGATTGCATGGAAAGACTGGTACACTCTTGTCTCGTTACCCTCTAACCTCTTGTCGAATTTTCTGGGATTCAACCAAGATCGAATTGGTGCAGGGTCCTCTACGAGCGCAAGTTTACTGACCATAAAATGTTAACCATTAACCTTGGTAATTTGTATAATTTAGGCTGTCTTATTTTATCCAAACGAATCAAGACGCTTTGCCGGTATCCCCTGCTTCTAAACGCCCCTGGCCGGAATAGCGATTACCTGTTATGACTGTACTTATTTTTAAAGACATAAAAGCTCGTGACTGACTGTCTGAAATCGTTTCTGAAGAGCTTTTGAAAGCTGTATGGGACTTCACTAAAATACAAAATGATAACCATACCCCTATAATTCTTTCCGAAGCGGACCATTGATATTGCGGGTGGTGTCTTCCGAACCTCTCTGAATACGGACCTGATTTTGCCACTCCAAACAAAATTTCTTAGAGCTGCCCATGATGGGCAGTAGAGGCCCGTTTATAGCCGGTCACCGATAGCGCTCTATACCCGGTCCTTACAACGACCCATTGAAAATCGAGGGTCTTCGACAAGCACAGTGCTGTTCGAAAGTGATTCCCTTCTTTTAGCAAAGCTAGGACATAAAGTCCTTATTCACTGCCATAACTTTTTCTTTCCAAATCTTATAATAATATTGCAGTTTCTTTCAATCACTTGAACCTCTGAAAAGTTCCGAAAATTTGAAATAAAATCATCTTTGCCACTTTTTAAAAGTTACTGTAGCGTTCGAAATATTTCTTGATATCAGAATGCCGTATGCGTAACATTATGACATCACACAATGGCGTAGCTAGATATTTTTGTGGGGGGGGGGGAGGGGGAGGGGGCAAAAGCAAAAAAAAAATTCCAACAGATTATCTTGAAGTGATGATGTACTATCTAAGCGTAGCGCCTTCACCATCTGGCGTGTAGCGGGAAGAAGAAATAGACTAAAATATCTCCGAGATTGCCTTAAATGACACTTCCAGGCCTTGTCAGTAACCGTTTTGATGTGTAATTCTGCTTAAAAACATAAGAAGTGTTGTAAGTGTTTCAAATGAATTGTTTTTATTTATTTCCAACAGAGACTAGAAATTTCCGACAGAGGCCTTCGGAGGCTTTGTGGGGGCGACCGCCCCCTCCCCCCCCCTCTAGCTACCCCACTGACATCACACAGAACATTTGATTACTGTTGTTCCTATACATACACATGGAAATTCTAAACATACTGACGTATGATTATGTGATAGTGTGACTTACGTTGACAATTGTAGACACCAGCAGCTGACTCGAGTTGACTCAACCAAATGTCTGACTTGACTTGAAAATGTGCTTGATTTGTTGAGCAATGTGACGAATGACTTGACTTGTGACTCGACCACCGTTGACTTAATTGACTTGTGACTCGACCTAGGGGTGATTCGTTACTGCGTTACAACACTGCTGTCTCCTCTCTCTCTCTCCCTCCCTCTTCTCCTTAACTTCAAATCCCCAGACTGAGTGATTCTCCCCCCGACTGACCACGGAGATGGGGGATGTGCGCCGGTTCCTTTAAACACGTTACTGTACCCCGAGACCGAAAGTGCACAAGCCAAATAAACATACACAAGATTACTACTTATATATTAAGTGCATATACATAAGTGTTGGAACGATAATCGGTAGTCAATATCGGTATTGCCCGATATTCATCATTTTCGCCCACCATCGGTATCGGCAAAATCTGACTAAAATGCCGATAGTCCGTTACCGATATTTTGCCACTTTTAATGACATTTACTTTGTTTATTTCCATCATCATTTTCCTCTTAATATTTTACCTCTTATCGCTTTCCTGAATCTTGAAATTTTATCTGAAGCAATTGCCAAGTTTGTAAACAACTAAACAGCACAACTTTATACCATTGGCATTGACAACGGCAGATTCGCTGCATTATACTTGATGCGAGACCATCTCCCCATCGCTCGAACTGCACTGAGGAGGCATGTAGTATAGAAGCATGCAGCGGAACATGATATCATGCCTGATAATAAGTCTCAAACTTCTAACCCTAACGTTTCCTCTTGTCTCTAACCATAACCTAACATTGTGACATGATATCAGGCATGATAACAGATACATTTCTCGAGACACGAATGTGACAATTGGAAAAACAGAAGTGAGGATTTGGTGCAGCAACAATATAAAACGTTAAATATTCATAACATGTACGCCAGCATATAGTGCACCACCAATATATTACGAAACGAAATAAAGTAAACACGATTAACGGTAGGTATAAGTGTACAGTGTTCACATCACGCGCTATATTTGGGGTCCTAATGTTTGTATCGTTGATAAGACTAAATATATTTAATCAAAACTTATTATGTTAAGGCTGTAAGTGATAAGAACTAAGAACATAATTCCATTAATGGACCCGCCCGCACATGACACGGATTGACGCTATATAACTTAGGTTATATTATTACCAACGTGGGATGATCCCACCGTGGTACGGAGAAATCGTCGACGAGCGAGCTAGCTATGTTACTTAAATTGAAAAGAGGATCCGTGTCATGTGCGGGCGCTTCCATTTATGAAAAGGGTGTTCGAAAATAGACACTGTGTAATGGTCCTTTCTTGAAGTAACCCCTCACTACCTTTGGTTTTCTCCATTCCCCATTATCGGTGGTTAATGGTAAGAAGAAATCGTATCTTGATTTCTCCTTCCCATGTTTACCAAAGAAAGGGGTGGGAAAACTGGCATGTCAGATTTCATACCACCGCGATGTTCTCGTCTTCCGTACACCCAAGGTACCAGATAAAGTGTCCTGCCAAGTAGGGTTGTCCTGATAAGTGAATCAACTTAACATTACGTTTGGGTTTTTGGGACTTTACTATGTGTCCTCCTAGATGAGTGTCCTTTAAAGCGGGGTTGCACCGCATATACATATATTTCATATTTTCGTGCCTACAACTTTTAAAATCCTGGCTACGCCCCTGCTAGCCATGATGACATGTTTGTTTTTTTTTTTCAGTCATATTGAACAACAAATTTTAACCATTTGTCTGAGATATGCTTAGGGAGTATGCATAAAGAGAAACGTAGAAACTGTTAAGCTCATCTCAAAAATATCGGTATCGGATTGGTATCGGCCGATGGTGTGAGTGGAAATATCGGTATCGGTAATATCGGCTATTGGTGATATCGGTACAACACAAATTATACATGTGACAGTTGTTTGGCGGAGTTATGTCGTATATCACGTGTCATGCAGGCAGCCTTCATGGCTTGATTTTCCATTGACGTAAAAGTGATTTAGCGCCTTTGGGTCTATATATCATTGTGTGCCTAGGAGTAGTGTGCATAACTCACACACTCTCCACTTGTGCCTCCAACACTAGGGCTTGTAGAAAACATGGTATGACGTCACGTGACATGAGTCTTTTGATATTAATGGTTTAACCTTACTATTTGAAAGACACCTTAGAAGTAAGTTGTCATTAGCACTTAATACATCCACCTTGATGGTTGAAAAGCGGACTTTCTTTTCAAGCTCCCGTGATCCAAGTGTATCTTTTAAACATGATCGTTGGAGGATTTAAACTCGCCTTCATGTATAATAGATTTATTAATATGAGCTAGGATTTCACTTGTGTAAAAAAAAATCTCTGGAATGGTGGCCGAACTGTTTTTGCAAGGAATTTTTATATAACAGCTTACAACAGTTACCTTGGTGACCATTCTCATGCGACAATCCTGACCAGCATTCGTTTTACCCCCCTTTACCATATATATAACGTTATTTTTAATGTGAATGAAATACGGTGAATAACTATTGCACAGGCAATCAAAATGAGATTGTAACTGGAGACTAGTGGTTAAATTACATGCTGGTATGTCATAGCTGGATCTTCAAATAGCGAACTATATCTCCTCCGGAAACCATTTTTGTAGCAGACAATTTGCACAAGCTAAAGGTATACGTACCGAGTTTAAGTAACAGATCTCGCTACACCTGAATGAGTGTACTGAAATATATGGGCAGTCAGTTATATCTGTTTGTTCGTTAGTTCACTAAAGAGGTATTTTTCAAATCACTGGTTTTAAAAACTTAAAATACGCAGCCCTATTCGCCATTGAAAACGTATGAAGATGACTCTGGAAGGTCTGAAGCAAATTCTGTACAATCAAAGAGGGTTATACTTAGCCCTCTTATCCGGTGTGTTGTTTGCTACCCAGGGACTCGGTACTAATTTACTAACAGCTGCATTAATTTCACCGTGGTCTATTTGCTTTTACTACAATCTGTGTAACGTCTTTGCTATTCCTTGGGTAAACTGGAAAGCCTCAAAAACATACTCAATTAGCGATTTGGCACTATACTTTCTGGCTGGGGCGTTCGACACTGGCAACTTTGCTCTGGCTCTTCAAGCATATTCTTTTACGACTATCGGAAATGCCAGCGCTATCCTGTTAAGCAAGCCACTATGGTGTGCCTTACTTGCTTGTATGTTACTGAGGGAAACTTTCTCGTTGCTTGATGCTGGCCTTGTCATCCTCAATTTGCTGGGCGTTCTTCTGATATCAAAACCTCCTCTCATTTTTGAAAGCTTCACAGGCTACCACGACAGTGACGAGTTTTGGGGCGCCATGTTTGCCCTTTGGGGGGCAATCTCTGGCGGGTTTCAATTTGTCACAATTCGTAGTCTTGTAGACAGAGGTATCTTCGACTATTTTCTTCTTTTCGTGGTGAGATGTACCTTCGGGTTCCCTATTTTTGCTGTCATTGTTTGTGCAAATCTCGACAACTATATGAACTTTCACCAACTTTCCCAATGGATTTTTCTGGCCATCATCTGTCTCTCGGGGCTTGGAGCCTCACTGGCTACATATGCTGCACTTAACTCCCGTGATGCTAAGACAGTTGCCTTGATTGCTACCGTACAAGTGGTTGTCGCTTATACCTTCCAGTTTTTGATCATCGGGTCTTCCATCGATTTGCTGACTGTTGTTGGTGCCGTACTCATTATCCTCTCTCCAGTGGTTTTCATCATTAAAAGCGTCATTGTGGAACAAAATGATGTCATATGAACTTTCGACTCTTCGGCAGGTGTTGGAAACTAATCAAGCATAGACTGCGTAGTTATTTTAATGTTATGTAAAAGGTTTACTTCGAACTAGCAAAATTTGTGTTTCTGTATGTATTTTGTTACTAGTATTAAATTAACATCCTGGACGGTAGGTCGTTTTCCATGAAGGAAGAGGAAATGTAGTAATTTGGTTAATTTTACGTGAGCATACTGTAGTGTAGCAAGGTAGGATTTATAATTTATATTGATTCAACCAAATGACGGGGGTACAATTGTAATGGCAACTTGACAGAATAGGGTACGATTTTACCTTCGTATCAGATGCCGATTATGTACGCCTCTTTTTCACGTTCAAACTTAGTACTACGATTGCAGTCAATGGTGGTGCAGGAGTAATACAAGTCATCCGGCAAAAAAGTACGATCAGGAGTGGGGGGGGGGGACAAATATCGACCATCTAAGACACTTTGGTAAACCTTCAGCTATTTGAACCATAAGAGGATACTCAACTTGCAACAGTCGAGTGTCTTTGATTGGTATTGTTCAGCTTTTCTAAATGAAGGGATAACGACAACAGAGGTCGCACTACCCTGAGCAACGGACTCTTGTTTGCTCGGATCCTGTTTAAGGTTTCCCAAACCAACGTCGGCCTAAGCAAAGAAGAATGAGTCCAGTTTGGACGCAGACTTCTTTACCCTAATATGACTTATTCATTCACACTCTATAAACGTCCGGATAAAATTTGATCCTAATCCGGATCGGAGGGGCACCTACCCAAATCCGGGTCATTTGCAGTAATCAAATCCGGATAAAAATAATCCATTCCGGATCATTTTTTATCCATATCTGATCATATTAATGATTCGGATTCTTGGAGGATGCCCCTCCGATCCGCACTGGGTTCAAATTTTATCCGGACGTTTTTGGAGTGCACTATTTCATTATTCGTGTTTTTTTTTTGTTTGTTTTTCCTTGTGTGTGTACCCCGAGTGTCGTAAAACCAGGGAGTTGCCACTCCGAAAGTTGTCACTCGGAGTGGCAACTCCCTGGTAAAATTGAAAGCCTAAACCTAACCCATGAAAGTTCGATCATTATACTTTCTTGCGTAACCACCTGAATAGTAGGTACTACCAGGGATGGAGCGGGTACTTCTCTCACTGACACTGTGAGTGGCTCGGGCTAATGCATGATTCAAACGAGAGACCATTTGTTGTATGGGCTTGAATATTCATTAACAATCAACCAGTGAAAGGGTCATAGTTTTCTATGAACTGATGAATATCCAAAGTTTTGTTCGGTGTTGATAACTTTTACAGGCATAGGCGTAGGAGGCGGGGGGGCTGGGGGGGCTGCAGCCCCCCCCCCAGTCAAAAATTTTTGTGAAAATTCGGGCAAAATGCTGAGAATTTTTCGGGCGCCTACTGAGAGAAAAATAATGCAGTGATGTAGCTAAAGGGTATTAATAGTTTAAAAACTTCCTTGGTAATTAATGTAGAGTTCTGACTTGAATTGCACCAGCACATATATTCCGTATTAATTCATCAGTGTGTTTTTTAATGGTTGAACTTATATTATAATTATCAATGGTGTATTGAGGGGCTATTGGGCTTTGCCCCACCCTCACTGATGCTTATATTTTCCTACCTAAAATGCGTAAATTTTTTAACACAAATTTTACTTCAAAGGTAGCATACGTGGTACCAGATTGTATGTAAGGACACCTAATTTTCCAAAAATTTTCAAAGGGAAGGGGGTAAAACCGATTTTTTTCTAGTATCTCAAATACGTAAATTTTTTAACACAAATTTTACTTCAAAAGTAGCATATGTGGCACCAGATTGCATTTAAGGACACCTAATTTTTCAAAAATTTTCTAAGAGAAGAAGGTAATGTCGATTTTTTTTTAGTACCTGAAATACGTAAATGTTTTAACACAAATTTTATTTCAAAGGTAGGATATGTGTCACCAGATTGCATCTAAGGACACCTTATTTTTCAAAAATTTTCTAAGAGAAGAAGGTAATGTCGATTTTTTTTTAGTACCTGAAATACGTAAATGTTTTAACACAAATTTTATTTCAAAGGTAGGATATGTGTCACCAGATTGCATCTAAGGACACCTTATTTTTCAAAAATTTTCTAAGAGAAGAAGGTAATGTCGATTTTTTTTTAGTACCTGAAATACGTAAATGTTTTAACACAAAGTTTATTTCAAAGGTAGGATATGTGTCACCAGATTGCATCTAAGGACACCTTATTTTTCAAAAATTTTCTAAGAGAAGAAGGTAATGTCGATTTTTTTTTAGTACCTGAAATACGTAAATGTTTTAACACAAATTTTATTTCAAAGGTAGGATATGTGTCACCAGATTGCATCTAAGGACACCTTATTTTTCAAAAATTTTCTAAGAGAAGAAGGTAATGCCGATTTTTTTTTTAGTACCTGAAATACGTAAATGTTTTAACACAAATTTTATTTCAAAGGTAGGATATGTGTCACCAGATTGCATCTAAGGACACCTTATTTTTCAAAAATTTTCTAAGAGAAGAAGGTAATGCCGATTTTTTTTTAGTACCTGAAATACGTAAATGTTTTAACACAAAGTTTATTTCAAAGGTAGGATATGTGTCACCAGATTGCATCTAAGGACACCTTATTTTTCAAAAATTTTCAAAGGGGAGGGGAAACCCCCTCCCCTTAGACCCCTCCCCCAGGCCGGCTATCACCGACTTCGGGAAAAGTTAAAACCAATAAAGAAGGTAGTAACACGGCAAATTATTGTAAGTAATTGGCATGGGGGGGGGGGGAGGGATAACCGATGCATGCTTATATGATATATACATTACCATGTCGAAAACATGCCTAGAGCGCGCGGAAATTGGGGGTTATATTTTTCGGGCAAGTCGGTCCAGCCCCCCCCCCCCAAATCAACTTGGGCTCCTACGCCTATGTTTACAGGCGTTAGGGATATAACAAGGAATATCTCGTGTAGCTAGCTGCTACATATAGGCAATGGTCACACCAAAACTCCATAGTACATTATATGGACAATTATACATAAGAATCAGAGGCATTTATCTTCCAACTAGCATATTTTATAATTCACGTTTGGTTCAGCATGTTTTACTGTTGAGCAAAGATTTAGGAAAACCTCTGAAAAGTATCCCAACCATTCTTTGATCATAAAGAAGTATTTCCTTTGTCTCAAAAGGAACAGTGTATAGCATGGCTAAAACTGTTGTTTGCCACCGTATTTTGATTGATATGTTACAAGGGAAAATTCAAACTATATATCTCCCAATGTACGCCGTAAAGCACTGTGATTGGCCAATATCACGAGTAAATCAGTTGGCCTAAATAGATGACCGTTGCAGAGCAAAGTGGCTGTACAGTGAGGGAACACAATCAGATTTGCGAGTACCATGAGGTAAGACTTGCTTGAAAACAGCAAGATTGTCAAGAGGCTGGCCTTGAGCGATGTCCCTACGTAATAGGAGGTGCTGAAAAAGTTGTTGACCTTGGAGGTCTGGAGGTGGGGATAAAAGTATTTTGCGAGAGAATTTGAAACATTCGTTAAGAGGAAAACGATCGTTTAAATGTGACTTTTCTTGAAACGAAATAATTATGCTCATTATTACTTGAGTGTCAGAGAATTGCACAAGAAGTTGTTCTGTCTTAAAAAGAGATATTGAGTTATCTTTACGTGTAAAAACATGATATATTTTCGAAATAGTACATCTGATGACGTTTTAAATCTTTGCATGTAGTAATCAGTGTTGTTGGTCTCCGGACCGTGTCTCGGTCCTAAGAATATCCCATTTTTCCAGGTCCCTGTCGCGGTCCTCAATGTCAAGGTCTCGGGCTACGAAGGTCTACGTCGTCGACATAAGTTAGCTTCCAGACTTCGAGTATAGAGAAAATGTCTCTTTGTTTAATAGTGTAACTTTGCTACAAGGTTTCTTTTTCTTCGGAATAGTGAAAGACGCAATTATTCTTACCAGTAACTGAAGTCACAGCTTTGCTTTACATCATGGGGTCTAGGCTTCAGTCCATTCCATTTACCTTCGTTCCAATTTCGTTTTGCAACATTTCTTTAAATCTTACCACATGCACTGCAGTCATGAGCGTCAGCGTTAAGTTAGGCTAGGACCAGTGGCGTAGCCAGGGGGGACAGGGGTCGAGTTGCCCCCTCTGGAAAAATCTTGGGGGAAATTTTGAAAGTGAATATATGGTGAAATTTGCGCATGATCTGGTAAAATTTTAAATTTCTCAACCAGTACACTTTACTTATTTAAAAGTATATGCCACACTGGCACAACCAGTCCTCATTAAGGTTTTCAGAGATGGAATGATGACACCATGTTTATAGTTGTACTAGTTATGTTTTACGATATGTGTTATACAGCATGGGAACTCTGTGTTATACAGCATGGGATCTCTGGACCTCTGACAAGGGACTCTGTCCTTTTACTGTATACTTCCAATGTTTCTTGATAATTAAAGCAGCAGCATTGTGGTATATGCAGTTTGTTAGAATGGGTAAGTGGTCAAGTGCTATACTCTGCTACAAGGGCAGGTCCTCGTAAAATTTGGACTGATTGTGGTGAATGTGGCGAACTGATGAAGGGAAAGGTGTACCAGGATTCTCTTAATTACTGTACTTCACCCATTGTGATTCTGATCTACCAGTAGGACTCAAGAAAAATTCACCAAGACCTGAAGACAAGCAAGATAAAAAAGCTTCCTAAAAATAGGAATTCTTGGTGATGTATTCAGTTTACATTTAGCACCAAATGTGGCACCATTTTGCATCCAGCCCACCTTATATGAGCAAAAATTTTCCCTAGGGGAGGGGGACACCCCCTCCCCTTAGACCCCTCCCCCAGGACGGCGATTAGTCACATCAGCCAGGTCAGAGAAAAGCACCCGGACAAAATTGGGACCTGCGGAGAACATTAGGAAGCATATCACTAATTGGGGGGACTCTTGGTGCTTTTGCCCCCCCCCCCCGACAAAAAACCTGGCTACGCCGCTGGCTAGGACAAAGACATGATGTAAACATAGAAGGACTGTCATAAAAACATTAAAGTAGTATCAGAAAAGTGTCGCCACTATCGGCCATCTTGTTAAGCATTCTGTGCATGAGAACTAGCTCCTCTGATGCTGCAGCCATGGTAAGCTGTTTAAGCAGCTCTTATTTTTGTTGGTGGGCCATATGTTTCGTCAGAAAACTCTGGTGGACCGCAGACAACAGTAAAGAGAATTGTCCTTGAATGGTCTCATGTCCACATGAGTATATGGTCCCCCTCCAACCGAGGGTTAAGTCAAGGTAGTGCGGGATTTACACCTTAGGGTACTGGGCAGTTCAGCTTTGGGCCCCATCAGGCATGGTTGAAGGAAACTTTTCGGAGTGGACCTCAAGTGTGACACTATCTTTGCGGAACTTCACCATCAGCTCATACGTAGAGTTCCAAGAGAATGTTTGCTTTAGAGGATTCCAGCTTGTCGGAAATAGCACTTCCCATACTTTGTAAAATGTAGTGAAACATATTTATAGAATATCCAAAAGTACTTATACTGTTTAGACTCAAATAAATGATCTTTAAATATTCATCTTTCATTTTTATTTATTTATTCACTTATTTATTCATTTATTTATTTATTTATTTATTTATTTATTTATTTATTTATTTATTTATTTATTTATTTATTTATTCACTTATTTATTTATTTATTTATTTATTTATTCATTTATTTATTTATTTATTGATTGATTGATTGATTGATTGATTGATTGATTGATTGATTCATTCATTCATTCATTAATTCATTTATTTATTCATTTATTTATTTTATTTTATTCATTTTTTTTTTGGCAATAAACCAAGCTGATTTTTATCAATCAATACGTAAATCAGTTGACCGTTGGGACTTGAGCAATAACAAGTTGCGACATGCCTCGTTTTGGTAGCCTAGTATAAGCTTGTTTCATCTTTTTGTTTGAGGATGTTTTTAACACACATTTCAATTGAAATCCTGAGTGTACTGTACACTGCGATAGTGTGGACAATTAGAAGGGCTCAAGGACAGCTTGGAAATATCGATCAATCTATAAGACCGACAAAAGCGTGTATATACAGCGGGGGTAGATGACGACACGTCGTGCAATCGCCGGGCATGTTTACAATTCGATAAATACGACAAGGGCATGTCTGGGCAAGGTGAAACAGGTCAATTGTCCTTTTCTCTTGATAAGAGAGGGGTTCGGTCGTGTGCCCGACTGAATCGATGGGCATTGAAGTACTTATGAATTTCTGCTGTACTGTCAGACAATGTAAAGCTAATGTATATACCGTGTTTCAGTGCAAAAAGAACGTCATCGACTGGATGCGTCCATGAAGTGAGATGATACTGTACATCTCTCTCCCCTAAGGACGTAATAATTTGTGGTACCGGTAATCATGTAAAAAAAAGGGGGTGGATGATTTCGGAAACCAGCGTTATGAAGATGAATCGAGAAACTATAGCCACGTGGCGTATTTCTATACCACCTGCAGTAATGTATATATCACATAACCTATACATAAAATTGAGAAATAAAGGTAACGCAGATGTACGTGTAGACATACTAGAAAAAGAACTGTGTGGCCTTGTTATTTTCCCTGTGTTAAATATGGTCTAACAGAAAAAAGATATAAAAACAAAATAAAATAAAAATAGGAAGGATATCCTTGACGTCACAATACGCGTACTCTGAGTCGCCTTCATGTTCAGGCTTGACAGCCATGCACAGGGTAGGAAAGTTGTTCCACGTAAGGTGAAAGTTTCTACGGTACATATGCAAATCATGTTTGTTCTCTCCCTGTTCGATAGAGCCGCTTTTACTTACAGTAGTATGAATCTGTGCAAGATGCTACAATTTTGTACGGTATAGGCCTTGTCGCTTATGAACAAATATTGGAGCCTTTATGTAGAATGCCACATTTTTTTTACGAATGCAGGTGCTTTGCTTTCAAACTTTTTTTTCTTCAATCATGTTTTGTCGACATAATGAAAAGTTGAATGAGAATAACCCCACAAAGAGACCCTCTAGGTACATGACTGTCTAAAAGCGACTTTGACAGGGAATACGATTTAATCATTTTAAAAGTTTACAATTAAGAAGTCATTTCAAAGTCAGAGATGTTAGATAAAGTAAAAGTTGTCATGAACGAGCTGAGGGACTGTGTTTCTTTTTCGTTGGGTTATTTTGGCCATTCCCAAGTTTACCTAAACGAATACACTTACGTCCTTAGTTTATGAATGAGATGCATTCAGAAGAAAAAGTTATTTTTCAATTCAACTTGACCCCGTTAAGCATGATATGTGTATGTTCAACAGACTGCCACTTCTCACATAACGAGAGCAAGAAGTCTCGCATTATCACCCTATGTCTCAAAAAGAACACACGACATGACGCAATCACAACAGCTGTGCTAAAGGGAGAAGACGGCGCTCTTTCCCTTCATCTTACCCACCTCATTTACGCACCTCAAAAAGGGTCTCTCCGGTCCCTACTACACTACTCACTTCACATACTTTGTAAAATGTATTGAAACATTTATAGAATGTCCAAAAGTACTAATACTGTTTAGACTCAAATAAAAGATCTTGAAATATTCAGCTTTCTTATTATTTATTTATTTGTTTATTTATTTATTTATGTATCTATTTATTTATTTATTTATTTATTCATTCATTCATTTGTTTATTTATTTATTTTATTTTATTTTTTATTTATTTATTTATTTATTTTTTTTTTTTTTGCAGTAAACCAAGCTGATTTTTATCAGTCTAGTTTTACTTCTGGTCCATCTACTGGAACTAGGATCAATTCCTCCCTGTATCTCCTATAAATCCGGCCCTGGGTCCAAGTATCCGTCCTTAGGGTGTCCAGGCTAGTGATTTCCAGAGGTATCGCCTCCGTACAAGACCAGAGATGAAGATCCTGGAACAGGCCAGTAGTCAGACAAGGGTACTGAAGGGGGCAAGATAGCTCCAGAGGGCGAATTTTTTATGGAACAAAATACACTAAAATACATAAAAGCAATAGTAATTTTAATTTTCTAGGGGACAAAAGTTTCATCTTTCCCTCTGGCTACGGGCTTGTCCCAGAAGCCTAGGGGCACCTACCTCTTAGAAGGGTGTGGGCAGTAGAACAGGGCCTACATTTAGTTATCTGAAAATGGCATTGCATACGTACTTATCAGCAGAGCATAAACATCAAGATTTTACCATTACTTTTGTGTTAACCTAGCCCCAGGGCAGTGTAGGATAGTATAGCATAGTAACGTTCACCCTTTTGGATAAGTGTGCCTGCGGGGAGGGGGTTGACAAGACATTATCTGAGGGAAGCGACATCATTGGTTGGCGCATGAACCATCAAGAGTGTTAAGCCAAAATGCTTCCCACATTGGTGGAAATTGCAATTTCCAGGATGTTTACTTGTATGTAACCAAAGGCGTTGTTTTTCATGTCAGTAAATTAAAACCAAAAAAAAAACCCAAAGGCTTTGCGATTCCTTGAGGAAAGGGAATCCTTTGTTGGACTAGGTTTATCCCTCAAATTTATCCTTCTTGAGATATTTTTGCAATGTTTCCACAATTTGAGCTCTTCTGACCTAACATGACCTTTAAATTCCACCAAAATTGAATAATAAAAATGAAAAAGTATTTTACAAGGGATCTGAACCCGGAAACAGAACACCTTCCACAACACCATTAACAAACTCGTAAAAGTATGGTATTTCTGATCATTTTATACTCACAGCATCCTTTACACGTGCTCAAACTTAGCTTATTAAAGTTAGAATAAATTATTACTGTAAAAGTTAAATTTAAATAAACGTTGTTTCCTTTAATATTGTCTTTGGAATGGTACAAAAATTCGGCCCCAACTTTTCGTTGGTAACGAAACGCTGAACACAATTTTGAGGTACCGCCTACTGTCTATTGGGTTGAGGAAGTTCCCATCACTAAGACGTTGGCACAGAATGTTAGGTACACTATAGGTATAGGGTTCAGTGGACCTTAACATCGTCACACCTCACTGAACCCCATAAAGTTATTGTACCGTACATTCTGTGCCATCTTTACTCTCCATAGTTTCACCTTCAATGACCTTAAATGACCTTCAGCCTCCCAAAATCCATAGGGTTCTCTCTTTCTCCCTTTTAAAGTGACAATTCTATTCACCAAGTATGAAAAGTATCCATCACCTCCGTATTGAAATATCGTATTTTTCAAGGTACTTGACTGATGTTTTACCTCTGGTGATCTCAAACTGACCCCACTGAAACAATAGGGTTCTCCTCTCAATGTGATAAATTTATATACCAAGTATGAAAAGTGTCCATCATTGCTATCTTGAGATATCGTTTTTTACAAGCAGTTGTAAAAGATTCTTTATTTTCACCTTCGGTGACCTCAGATAACCTTCGAACTCTACCAATAAAATAGGTTAACTCTCTGACTATAACACATTCCATGCCAAGTATGTAAAGTATTGATGTTTCATACCTACAGATATCGTGTGTACAATGTTTTCCGCTTATGATCTCTGTTGACCTCACATGACCTTTGAACTCCACCAAAACAATAGGGATATACCTCTTCATATGAAAGTTCTATATACCAAGTATGAGAAGTACCCATTATTGTTATTTTGAGACATCGTGTTTACAAGCCAAGAGTCACAAACACACACACACACACACGCACGGCACAAGTACATTCTCCAGCGTGATTGCACTGATTTCTTTCGCCTTCGGCAAGAAATAAAAACTATTAGACCTACATAAATATGTCTGTAATCGGGGCTTTACCAAAGGGACTAAGCCACATCAAAATTTGTAGGTTCATGCCAACTCGCCAGCTTGCCTCTCACTCTGATCTTACTTTCTAAGTGCCAGTAGATTCAACGATGCATTGGGCTTGCGTGTGGGAAAGACGCATGGTGTTTGGGTTGCTCAGAGCTGGGTTATACTGAAGTTGCCCTACAATTCAATTTGCTTCGCGGTTAGGATCGAATTCCCTGTGCGGGAGGGATGTTAGAGTGTTAGACTTCTCTCCAGAAGTTAGAATTAGCTCAAACCTAGCCAGTCAAAGTGAACTATGCTTAAGATAAGCTTCATATTCCTCATTAACGTAGTAAACAATGTTTTGTTTTTTTGTTTGTTTTTTTTTTGCTTTTTTTTTTTTTTTTTTGCTACCTTTCATATTTTGATTCCATATTTCAATTTTTAATGATGATATCGTTTAAACTTGTGTACGTTTCCATGCCAGCACGAGCGATATCGCAATGTATCGCCCAGTATATAATAACGGCAATAACTATAGCAATATCTGGATCATGCCACATAAATTTATGGACGGCACATATTATGAAAAATTCTAAGGCGCCGCCGATTGTGTTAAAAGTCGAGCATAACTTTAACTGAAAATTTCTTAGTCTTGGCACCTCCAGGTCTTGGTCTCTGAAGCGGGTCTTCGATCTCGGGTGGGTGTCCTTGCTTCGTTCTCAAATGGGTGTTCTCGATCTCTGTCCGTGAAGTCTTGACTACAGTATTGATGGTAACTGTAGCTTCATCTCGCCAAGTAGGGTTCTATGATTTCTGAAGGACAATAGTGGCTGTTAGAAATTTTGCTGGGGGCATATCTTGAAGTCAAGACGACTCCCACTACATTAATCCATATGGCCAGCGGAAGAGTGGCCCAGTGAAAAGTATATTACAATTGCGGGATAGAAGGAACCCATTTGTTGAAATGAAAATGAAATATTTTTATACCATGATATTCTCTTATATTGTTATTTTAATGGATGGTGATTCGCAAAGTTTTGGAGAGCATTTCCCCCAGGTTTGCCCCTATCAGAGCCGCCTATGTTTAAAGATGATGTTCACCATCGCTTTTATTGTATGTAGGTGCTGGTTTACTATCTGGTCACAATCATTCGTACCTAGTGGACCGCTTCAACTGAGCATGACTTAAACTTATTCAATATGAGGCATCATGTGAGGCATATGAAATCCCTGTCCTTTTTAACGTTTTCATAAAGTGTGCATTTGCCAAATACTTTTCTTATTTGCCCATGTAATAAGATTACATGCAGTAGTCGTGCATCACATTATAACTTTTATCGTTATAGATATTGTATTGTACTTCTTAATGCACTGTCTCACCTTTTTTGTTTTTCCATATTAAGCAATAAATACCATCTTGAGCTCATGTTCACAACAGCCTCAGAAGCATCACTACATTTTCTGTAATGTACTCCTTTTATTTCCATAATGTATGATCCAGTAAGAGGCGCTGGTTAAGGAATATTTTCCCCAGTGCCATTTCATAAAAATGTTTGACACTTCTTTTTGCTTCTGATCACTTACCAAACTCCGTGACTGACCAAGTAACGCAATTGAATCATCAACTGGATTAGCATCGAAGTATAATATTATTGAAGTATTATAATTCTCAAACATTCACAGTAACCGATCAATTACAATAACTACCTTTATTTGAAGGGGTGGCGCACTTTTGCTGGAAGTTTTATACACGTGTGCTCGAACATAGCATACATTTTGCCTGAAATAGCCAATTTTCTGCCTGACGTGCGGGCTGCATCCCCATCCCCCGCCTCGTAGGCCTATGTCAATAACCTTGATCGGTCAATCACTGTGACTAGCCAATCACCGTAACTGACCGACTAATGTGACTGACCGAACAACGTAATTGAATGATCACCGTTGCTGATTAACAACCGTGACTGAACAAATACCGTGCCTGAACTGTACTACAACATATGTCTATTTGATATTTTGTATTCATACATCTTTGTGTTCAGTCTTCTGATGTGATCACTGCTATAACATTAAATTGAGACAGTTTAAAAGTTCTTTCAGCATGTATGTAATAAAAGATGGTACTTAAAGATCATTAGATAGGATGATCAGTTGCTTCCGGTCTAAGGAATTCATCAGCGTCCATAGGTAACGCATCATGGTCTTCCTCCACACCAGCGTTGTGTACTTCTTGGTGGGATGGATCCTGACGTCCTCCCAGAAGAGTGTGATCTCTCGGGGGATGAGCTAAGGTTGTCGTTTCATTGGGCTCTTGTCCTTGTTCTTCATTATTTAGGACAGAAAAAAGTTAAACATTAGAACACTGAGTGCATGAAAAGAATGCATTGCTCACAGGCCCGATCCGGACAAGAGTATTTATCTTGGCCCTCCAGCTGATCTTTAACTAAGGTAAATTTGCACCACTTATGACGCAGATTTTAGTTTTCCCAATAATTGATACTCGGATTTTAGGAAACAGTTCTGCTTCAGTTGGAAGATTTGCCTGACAGAGTGTAGAGATACAATGTTTGCAACCAATATTTGGTTGGATAAATAGCTGACAATGCACGGGGGAAGGGGTAAACTATGCAGATATCTGTATCACTGCATTAGATTCATTGCATAAGTTAGCAGTCGCAATATTTTGTTGAATAGTTTTGTTTGCAACAAAATTATTTGCATGATATTATCCAATGCTTTAAAACTTGTCCCATGACTTCTTTTGACGTTGTAGGGCATATTTACGTATAAATTGTCATCTCAAATTATGTCGTCATTGCAGGAAATCGTCTTCCCTAAGTGGAACAGACACCTGTCTCGCTACGGTGTATATTTTGCTTCAGAAGCTGTGTTTGTTTATTCACGTCCTCCCCACAAACAAAAAACAACAACTCCGTCACGTTTAGACTGCTCTGACACAATGCATACTAGACTGCATAGCAAGCAGGGCGGAGAAACAGGGGTTTGAGGGTTACAACCCCCCATTTTCAAAGAACTTCCCCATTGACTTTGCGTTTTCACACAGTAGATTTTTTGAAAGATCTTCAACCCCCCCCCCCCCCCCCACTATCGAGAAAAAATTTCCGCCCCTTATAGCAAGCCACGGTGCAAAGGCAGTAAAGAATAAGAATTTCAAGTTGATGATATCTAAAGCTGTGGCAGTAGCTGTGATAAGTGCAGAAAAAATTTCACGTAACATTTCCGTCTGCACTAGTGATTTGTTAAAAGGACAGCAAAACTTTAATGTATCACTTCTCATATAATGAAGCGTGGAACTGTTTACGATTGAAATCAGACAGTGGTATCATGGCTAATTCTGTCCTCGATATATTACCAGTCGTTCGTTATACGACAAGAAACTATCATTTGTAATAGTACCGCAGAACCACGACAACTTGAAAATGTTCTTCATAAATACCGGTAAATATGCGGTAAACTGTGATCAACAAGAAAGGTAAGGATATCTATAACATAGCAATTTAAGCCAATTAAGACGTAACAGAGAATATAAAATTTAGCAATTTAACGCAATTGTGAGTATTTCATGGATTTTAGACTTTTTCGAATCTTCTAAAGTTAGCTATCTTTCATCTATGCTACACCGGATTCCTCCCGCTATTTTGTAAGATCTCGCTCGTCTCATTTTTATGCAACCTGTTATAGCTTGAGGGACTGTTCTGTCAATTAAAGCCAAAACAACAGGTTAACTTAGCCTTTTTATATATGCCATTTTCCCCTTTTGGAATAGTCATATAACATATGTTTTATATCCTTCATATCCTCCTTTCATTCGTTATTTTAAAGTTTGAAGGTCGATCGGGTTTCTCTTGAAACTGAAGAGAAGAGTATAACATTAATCAACTTTGCAATTGTCTCCTAGAAACGATGTACGCCGATTTGTAAATACACCCTTTATCATAAAATGGTCGATTATCACGTTCTAAACAGTCCAAATTCTCCCAATTAAGTTTACTTTTAGCCCCTCCACCAATTTAAACAAAATGCCTGCTACACCTCTTAGATAAAGCTAAAGTAGCCTGTACAACGCTTAGATTACCCAGGGCAATATTCTGTCAGTTCACTAGCCTAATGTCTGTGATTTAAATGCTAGTGTATTCTGAACTGTCAATGCAAACTCATAACATTTCCTTGATCTTAACAAGTCGCCATTGACCAATAAGGGTGAAGATATTGTTTGATTTCAATCAATCAAAGTAGAGTTACCACTTTTGAAAAGAGATTTTTAGAGTGATGCAACAGTCCCTTGAAATAACTACGTATATAGATCTGTCAAGAAGTTTGAAAGTCTTTTCTCGTGACGACGTATTATTGAAGAAGTAAACTACCTGACCTACCTCCTTCGGTCTCAACGATCTCGTAAATTGAATGTCCATACATGAGACCGTTGAAAGCTCTCAGTCTAATCACATACAAGCTGTTTGGTTCAAAGTCATTGATGACATAACTGAAGGTATCTGGACCAAGGGTAATTAAGTATATGTCAGGTATGTTCTTGCCATAGCCAAGTTTGTACCCTTCCACTGTTGCGTCCGAGTTAGGTGGTGACCACTGAATCTCAATACGTGTGGGATAAGCATGAGCAACGAGACCACTAGGTGTACCAGGTGTTAACGAAGTTTCTGAAATGATGAAGAGAAACCAAAACTTAGAAAAGAGGTTGTAACTACTGTCACGGAACCTTTTACTGGCGCAGATCCAGAGGGGGCATTCCCGGCTCCAGCCCCCCTTTCGCTTTCGGGACCACTTTCTTTTTCTTTTTTGAGACTGTCCCAAAGCTGGTGTACAATATTGTACGATATGTGTGCTCTATATTTGGTTGTCAGATGCCAGGAAATGTCATTGAAGTGTTCAAATTTCGAATTTTTCTTAGACCCCCCCCCCCCCAACTATCGAGGTTTGGACATTTGACGCTCGTAGGTGAGAATTTCGTCCTCCTGGAGTTAGCCACCCCCTCTTTTTCGAAACCCTGGATCCGTCCCTTTTTATACTCAAACGTTTTTACCGGGCAAACGAAACAACGAAACAAACCACGAGAATGCAACACGCATCAATGTATCTATTCGTACCTCTTCTGATCGGTACATACCAGAGACTACTTCTGATCGGTACGTAACAGAGTAAAACAACTTATATACAATTTACAGTAACTTACTCCAGGATTGCAAGTATCTAGATCAGTCGAAATGGAAGTTTGGGAACAATATGGCAATTTTTTACACCAACTGAATTTGAAAGGTGAAATGTGAGTAAATGAAGCATTGGTGGAAAACTGGAATTCCCCTAACGTATCTTTTTGACCATTAATCGATTGCCAAACCTGACCGTGTTTATACTGCTGTATTAAACGGAATCACATGTCGTGTTATTGAACTTATTTTAGTGCCATGCATTATGATTTAAGAACTTTTACAAATCCTTTGAGCACCAACAATAATTCCAAGGGCAACAAACCTACTTCAGTTGTTTAACCTTCTAAATAATATTCATTGATTCATGTTTCATTGATTAGTTGATTCGTTGATTCATTCCTTCATTCATTCATACATTCATTCATTCATTTATTCATTCATTCATTCATTCATTCATTCATTCATTCATTCATTCATTCATTCATTCATTCATTCTTTTCCTATACAAGAATCTTGGTAAACGAAACTTTTCTCTACATTTATCATACCAGAAGGCACATTTGGCTCTACCGTGACCGTTGGTGGGCAATGCTTCCTTATTTTTCGACAGGCATTTTCTCTTCCTCTGTCACACTTTCTTTGGAGTTTGTTGCAATTCACGGACTTCTTTCTGGCTGAATGAAGGAGAGAAGACCGTCATGACTATATTGACATCGAATAACCATACACACACACACATACACACACACACACAAATGAATGCATCGTATATAGTCTGATTTTGTACATCATGTTGTGAGTTTATCATTATTTTTATTAAGAAGATAAAAACAAGCAATCAAAAAGTAAAATCCATTCATCCCTATCAGCAATTCCGGTCAAGCTACATCAGGTATCTTTTGTTTAAAGGAAATGACGAAAGATTTCTCCATTAATGCATTTTTAAAGAAATAAAATAACATCTTGTGCTATACGTGATATGCAATATGTACTGTTCGAAGTCTCGTGACAAGATTTGACAACTGACGTTTTAACATAATGTTGGAGGTATAACATATCCCTCTTAGATGTACCATGTGTTGTGAAAAAAAGTTTACCCCAAAGTGTCAATTTTCCCACTTTAATTGTTATGGTCAATTAACATTCACGACGGCATTTTCGGATAAGACACTTGAAGATACTTGTCTGCTTTAGTCAAGCAACACTCAAGAATCTCAGGATATCTGTAATATTGTTTTGCTTTTCTCCATTATCATAACGGCTTTACGGCCTGCTAATCTCAAACAGTTCTTGGGTAGTTTTCAACCATTGCCATCACATCAGTCGTTAAGGAAAACTAAATTATTTATTTTTCTTCTCGCTGTTTCATTTTTTGAAAGGGTTCTGTAAAACATCAAGTAATTCTTTGAAGATTGATAAATGTTTCCTTATTTAAAGAACCCCTCCAGGAATCTTTTCAAATTTCACCTTGCCAAAAGGAAATGTTATTTAGTTGTTAATGGCATTGAAATAATTAAAGAACTGAAACTTAAATGAGCATTTACACTGGTTTAAACTACATAGGTGACGAAGGTGGTCTTAACCTGCAACCCTTGTCAGCTAAGTCACTTCAAAGCATTGTCTTGTCGACTTAAATATGAAAGTATCAAACCCTCCTCGGGTCAAATAAATTTAGAAGACTAACTAAAGGGCCCATTTATCAGTTTATTCACAAGTTAATATTGTTTGATAGATTGTGCGTCTGAACGGTCTGATACCATCCCTGGGCTAAAACTTATCACCTCGATATGGCTTTATTTTGGCTCTAAGTGTAATATTGGTTTGCGGGTAAAGCGATAACACTCATGGTTACTGGGAATTATTTTTAACTTTCATCTCAATAAATGTGACGAGGCTATTATTTTTTATGTAATTGTTCTGAGGGCGTTTTCAATATAATCAATAATCTAAGACAAATTTCACTAGTACTTGGCTGATTTTTAGACGTCCTTATTTGTATTTGTAATAGGGGACATTTTTAACATTAGAGTGACCAATAAAGTGATGACTTAGTTACCTGCCCATGTTTGATAAAAGGGTTATGAATGTCAAAGATAACTTACAAGGGAATGGAAAAGCCTTCTGGTATCAAGTGGTTTCATAAAAGTTAAATATTGTAACGGCGGGCTAAAAAGCCCTTGTTATTTTATGCTTTTAAACTTCGGCCTATTTCTCTGTTGCAAGACTCGGTACGTGAGATTTTGTTTGTCAGTCTGTGCAATTTCGCTTTACCCTGGGAGTGGGCTGTTTTCTTATTAAAGTTTTTTGTCACGGGGATTTAGTTATTTTTGTACAGGCCATATTCTCTGCCAGGGAGCGGGTCTATTCATGGGTCACGTTTTTGCTCCCCGTGTTTACTGTAGCCCCCTGGCTCGCCTCTACCCAGGACAGGGATTTACGATAACTGACAAAGGGAACTAATTAAAGTGGGCATGACACGGCCAAAATAACTTTTGTGTATTACAAGATTAGGTACAATATTGTAAAAGTATCATCTCACACAATTAAAATCGGCACAGTTCGGCATAAATAGAATTTGAAGAAAAACGTCCAGAAATCCAATTTAGAAAAATGCCGCAACAGGTCACCTGACTTTTATGACGCAAATGGCGGCACACCGAACTGCGTATCTAGATGTGGGACTAATACAACGCTTTGGGAAAGTTTCATATCGTAGCAACTTCATGAAAATGCTTACATAACAATGCAGAACACAAAGCGCGAACTAATGATGTACATGCTAAGGCGCGCGTGCTCTCGAGCACGAGCGCTACGACGAGTTTGCGCGCGTGCATACACGTCATTGGCGCGGACCATGTCGGGGGCTTGGAAGCACATCATTGGCCAGTATGAAGGCGTGCATATGAGCGCGCGTGTTTTAGTTTTCTTACATACAAAACCTCATAAACCGCGCTGTACAGAACAGCTATGCACATATAGAGCTTATGCACTGACGTCATGTGACGTCATTTTGGCGCAAAAACAGTGAAGCACAGTGCACGCACGACGTAGACTTCGCACGCGACAGTAGAATACTACGCTCGTATCGCGACCGATACACGAATCAGCTTTCTGCATTTGCAGGTAAGTTGCAATGATACACGCTTGCCTTCAGTGGAGGCCACTGAACTATATGCTAGGAAGGATCATTCCACAATAATGTTTTGAAGCCATCATGGAAGGTCACGTGATGTAGGTTAGCTTACTCAAGTCGCCACAGCCGTAGAAACGCGTACCTACAAGTGAAAACGCTTAGGCAACGATGTACAAGCTAACGCGCCGTAGTCGGCCTTAGCGTCTCTGCAGCCTCTTGGACGCTAGTTTGCCGGCTACCATGGGTTAGTATGCACGCCATTGCGCCGAGGTAAAGTTGCCTTAGCAACTTCCTGAAAAGACATACATCACAATAGCCGTATAACATACAGAGCACCAAACGCTTACTGTGTAGGAAGCTTTGAGGCACATCATTGGTCAAAATTCACGCGTGCATGTGCGCGCGTGTTACTTTCCCGTTGTGCGCCTTTTTGTCAAAAGGACGCGTTCGACGCGTTGTACAGATTATCTGTACACATGTATGGACAGTCAGTAACAAGCGCGCCTACTCTATGTACTGTTCAGTGACGGTGCTATCGCGAATGTTACGCAGCCATCGCTTCTCGAGTCACCATACGAAATGCTGTCACATGCGCTTTTCTTCAAATAGGCAGGACCACTCCTAAAAACAAAGAAAGTTTGTGAAAAAAGCAATCTTTTGATCACACAATCATGAAGCTTAGTGTACAGATGTCACAGAGACGTAATGAGTAACAAAGGATTGCTTTAGCGTGTACATCAGTGATTCTGCATTACATTATTTTCACTTGTAGCTGCGCGTTTCTAGGACAATGGAATCGACTTGAGTAAGCTAACCTACATCACGTGACCCTCCAGGTCGGCTTCAGTTTCGTCGCGTATTCCGCATTGACGTGCGCCCTGCAGTTATATAGCTCAGTGATGGAGGCAAGCGTGACGTCATATGCATAAGCTCTATATGATATGAACAGTCCATAACAAGCGCTTGTTATAGGCTGTTCAGTGACAGTGTTATTGCGAATGCTGAGCACGCGCTACTCAAGTATCACGATAGCACAGGTGTTAGTTGAGATGATGTACCTGCTAACGCGCGTTACCATGCCTATGATTCGGTGTGTGAAAACGATGGATGAGCTGCCTCGTACATGCACAGAAGTGCTACTGACTGTGCCGCCAATGACGTCACGTCTTGAGACGCGCTCACCATGTTTTTTCGCTTTCGGATTTCAGATGGGCTGAGTGTGGCCTGTTTTGAGAATTCACATTACGGTGTATATGGACGTCACGGTTGTTCTCTAGCAACTCCCTGTTTAGACAGAAAAACATTCGCTTTATTTCAAGATGTGCCCAAAGAATATTTACTGAGAAAGTTACTTTGGCCGTGTCATACCCACTTTAAGTGTATTGTGTTCGGGCCTGCATGGGTATGTCAAAACCCAGGCAGTAATCCTCTATTGTTTAGGCCTAGTTTAAATTGTTAAGGTAGTGAACAACTCGATGAGAAACCAGTTAGCCGGCGTCAGAAACAGACGTGTTTTTACTGGCGAAGAATGGAGTTTAATTAGGTTGGATGGCAGGCTTTCACGCCCTGAACCACCAGCCTAGTACTCCAGCCGGCAGGTTACAGATAGTGAATTGGACTTAGTTTATTTCCCCATGGGGGGGGGGGGGGGTTATTCTGTATTTGAAGTCTGTACTTTTATAGTGTGATGTTTTAATCAACCGATTTTATTGAAATTGTACGAGCTCGTCGTAATTCTGGTAGTCGGAGTGATTTTTCTGGTGTTTCGTCGCTGTTCCACGACCTGGCCGATTAAAAGACAACATCTCAGGCCACGATCCCCACCCTGCTGGCCTTAACGCTACCAACCCCAAACCAGCACCCCCATGTTCGTTACAATATCATGCAATTTCATTTTACTACCAACTGAGATTTGGTCCCCAACACAAACACTACGACCGAGAGTGAACGCCTTTAACATTGCGTTATAACATAAACCGAAAGTTTCCAGATTTGTGCAATCGAACTTAGTGGTAGATGTCTCCTAGTCTGTGTCCCAAATGCTAAGTGGAGTGGTACCATTAAATTTTGTGGTCGATGCGTGCCAAAATATTTTTGAGACCATGACATGTGTCAGAAAGGTTAAATTATGGTATGTTCAACAAAGATTTCTTTATCGAATTTTAAGGACAAGTTACCTGTACCTTCTGTCTTTGATAAACATGCGTGATTATCAGTTGTGTTCCTTCGTGAAGGATTAATCCTTCACGACAAATATATTGACTACTGATTTTGGACATTCAGGTGGTCTCGTCTTTCTGAAAGCGGTTAAGAAATGTTTTAGTAAAAGCGGTTTTTCTTTTCAAAACAAAACACCTATCTTTGCTACGACTAATTTAAAAATTGTATATTTTTTATCTTTCAAGTAAAATATATGTATCAATCGAAACAAACATGTTTACTCTCTACAAGTGATGAATTATAAAGTTAAAAGTCTTTACAGAAGTTGGAAGAAGTATCCATCCCAAGAAGAAAATACATTGTAAGTAAAATTTATGTATCATATGGGTCTCCAAACTTTTTTGCTTGGTGGCCCCAACTTTCTACTCCGGAATCTTGGTGGCCCTCAAATTGACGGGTCGGTAAGAGGGGTTTGACCTGACTTGGTTATGCAGTGTTAATAAAGCAGATCACTGGTTCTTAGATTAAAATCCCTCCCATTGCTTATTTTTAATGAGAAATTTGTCAATTATTTTTCGCTCCCGAATCCTTTTCGCGACCCTCCGAAATATTTTCGCGACCCTTTTGAGGGTCGCGACCCCTAGTTTGCCGACCCCTGATATAAGCAACTTAAAAAACCACCGCCATTTGCTGCATGGTTTTTGAAGACAAGAAATAATAAGCTTAATCTTTAGTAATGTTGTGCCTAATGGATAGATAGCCTCTATTCTGTGGCTGTAACTATCTTTTCTGTCTGAGAATTATCTTTGCAGATTTAATTTATCAGTTTATGTATAATGACTTAATGATCATTGCATAATTAATTTGAAATAAACATTGTAGAAACCTCCAGAAAGCCTTGTATAAAATTCAGTTTACTGGTGGGGTGGGGAGTTACTATATATATATATATATATATATATATATATATATATATATATATATATATATATATATATATATATATATATATATATATATATATATATATATATATATATATATATACGCTGACTCAGCTGACATTTCATTTTACTGCTGAATGGTTTCACTGAGACCTGCATCTTAATCGTTTGCCGAGTTTTTGTACACACTCTTACATTCTACTTTTGCATAAAGCTCATAACATCGACATTCTGTCGCCTAGCGATGAGTTTTATTTCCATCGTATTGAATAATTCTCGGTAGGGTTTGAATGCCAGATACCAGCAAAATAAAGCTCAGATTTAGAAGAGTTGTGGATTGATTAATTACAAGCCAAGGAGGATTATGAAGAATGTTTCGTATTTACCTTCCACTGAAAGAAGTATAAGAAAGAGTATGTTGATTTGTAAGATTCTCATCTGTAAGGGAAGAAAGTATGTAAAGAAAGTAGACTTGGAATTTAGGGCGATTCAATACGAATATTGGAACATTAGTTTCAAAAATGTATAGGTGACTGACCATCAAGCTAAATGCAAGGTAAAGCTACACAATGAGCCACCTACACAACATGAATACTTAAACTGATAAATGTAAATAAAATGTTAGGGTGACTGGCAGATAGGCTACATGAATAGTATTTTATGCAATGAGACACCCACACACTAAGCATACATAAAGAAATAAATTTACATACAGGACAGGTGATTGATATTTGTGGATAAAAGTATAATTGATAACCCATAATTACTTTGTATGGAAACTTCGTTATACAACAAAGGTAAGTTTGAAAATTCTTTTAGCCACGATCCAAAATGTAAACAGAAAATATGAGCAGAATCAGAGATTTAAAGTGAGGCATCCCTGACAAAGCCAAGCCTTTTAACAGTAGACATATGGAAAAATGTAAGGAATTAATATAAACTACAAAAGAAACAAACTAAAGGGTAAGAGAAATTGTAGAGAAGAAAATAAAGGAGGAGGAGGAGAAGGTAAAGCAGAATCGAGCAACTACAGACTTACGTATTAAATCTATTCTTGTTCGTAGAAAATACACGTAAAATCATTCATAAAACTCAATAGTAACTTGCACTCTAAAAAAGGTCTGGTCAAATTTGAACTGAATCTAATCAGAGGGGCACCGAACAGAAATCTGATCAATTATTTGACTAGATTTGGTTCAGAAAATGATCAGAATTGGTTCATTTTTGACCCGGATCGAGTCAAATTTTTGACCAGATTCCTGTTCGATGCCCCTTTTGATCATACCTTTTTTCGAGTGTGGGATAGGCAATATCAGGGTCACCCAAATTCCAAACTATGGTACCAGTCAAACCGTACACGGTAATGAAAATATGAACAGGAGGCGTGGAAGAGCGGTTTAGTGGTGTATATGTAGGTATTCAACATTTCGTCTCCTATACGTAAACGAATATTTCTGTTAACAGAAAACATGAGGCTCACCTATGTTATGACATGCAATTAAATTGTTCCTAGTAATTCTTCCATCATAGCAGTGTTTGGTTATTTGGTTAAGTGCTACTGAAAATGGGGTGATACGGAGAAGTAGGTCCAGGCTTCCTCTTTCTCAGGAGTGAAAATGATACACTATGTCAGCAGGAAACTAAATTGGTCTGCAGAAATACGATTGACTTGGTAGTTTTTTTGTATTCACTGGAAGTAAACTGCTGAAACATCGTATGAACCAAGAGCTTCCCGCCACACATTCTACAAGGTTGCCCAGGGAGCTGGTTTGCCTAATCCTGATCTCACTCCGAGAACACTGTTATCTGTCCCAATTCTGTATGTTGTCTGCGATTACATTTCAACTTTAAAGCCGGATGACGAAAGGGGGTCTCCCCCATGGGACCTCACTAAAACAGTCCTATATTTAAAAAGTACTTCATCCACCCACGTCTACATAGGTACCTGTTAAAATCTGTGCTGAGTTCGCTAAAAGTAAAAGTAACTGTGGTGTCTCACTCTTTGTGTCTGGCACAGGCCTTAACATATTATGTACATGCATACAGTTGTATACTATACAAAGATATGAACTGTTTACATATAAAAGCGTCTCATTTCTATTTGGTCATAGGCTGAGGTATACCAGTAAATATTTGATATTCTTGCAAGGGTAATGTGAGCTACATTTAGAGCTTGGGTATTTCTAAAGTTAATTTCGCAGGTATACTTAGTCATGTAATCTTACGCACACATGGAATGTAACATAATCCTACAGCTTTCCTTCTTTATGCTGTCACTTAAATTTAGTAAAAATTAGACTTCAATAAGACAAACCGCAATTAGACCAACGACGGTAAAGCAAAGTCTTTACTTGAAATGATTTCGCGGCTCAACACAAAGCCACTTTGCTGAATGACTGCGGCCACCACTTCCAGGCACGGATCCAGGGGCACAGTGGGCACAGTGCCCCCTTTCTTCGTCACAAAAGGTCATTTAACTTCGTGACATCCAAATATACACAGACCAAAAGGTTACTTTATACGTGTGTTAGAGTATATAGACTGATATGTTTACAAGTAGACACGAAGGCATAATAGTTATGCTTGCCCAAAGATTCTAGGCGCGCTTCGCGCGTAGTTGAGTTTTGTTATGTTTCTTTCATACTTTGGTTTCATACAGCTAAAAAGTAACCACTCACGAAATGGCATACCAAGACATTTATAGCTTACACCAGTTTTCTCTAAAGGTTCCGCATAGTTTCCTTGTGTATTTGTCGAGCGGTAGCGTACGCGAGAAACCTTTTCGCAATGCATTCGGATGAGTAGGCTACGATACAATGCATGTTATACCAGGGGTAGAGGTTTGAGCAAGGGGCCATGACCTCTTTCGAATTTAATATGAGAGCTTTAGCTGATACAATAACGTCTATAATGTCCTACGTCCAATCAATCGCCTGCATGATTTATCCCACTTGTTTTTGCTCTGGAGGGCAGATTCACAACTAGTGACCCAAAATTTTGAGCTTGCTCTGCGTACCATATCGTTTCACTGTTTAACTTCTTTGCATAGATCCTAATACTAAAACCCCCTAATAAATAACCTTTAGCCTTTAGGTAGTCAACACAATTTACTGTAAAGATGAGGTATTTCATCGACAATCGCATAGTTAGTTCTCTAACCTGCCCGAAGCCAGGATCGAATTCTGGCATAGGGGCAACTGCACCTGTACCGCATATGGGGGCACCGAAGAAGATTGTGTTTAAAGCTAGTGGTGCCACCAAATGATGGCAGTTTGAGGGAACAACAGGGAACGATATCTCAAGCCCTGCACGGATAAAATCGGACCTACTTGTGGACGTGTGCGCAAAAACTTCCCTTCCCTGGCAGCAATTTCCCTCATCTTCTGTGCGATACAGAGACCTGGAAAGTCTCACAAATGAACGGAACAAGATTATATGACCATGATGCCCCTTCTTCAGCTCTATAAGCGCAGATGAAGTGTTGAGTGCTTTTCGGACGGTGAGGGACCATGGGCTACCAAAGTGCCCTGGTGTGGCTCAGTATAATTTTGGTGGGATCCAGACTGAGGGAAAATCCTCGAAATGTGTACGACATTAATACGATGGGAACACTAGCATGGAGCTTTGAGCTGACCTCCGAATGACACTGAGAGTACACCAAACTCTTCACTGTTCTGTTCACAATTCATTTCATAGCTATCGTATTTTACTTTGAACGAAACGTTTCATGAACAGCTTGCAACAGGATGATGTGTGCAATCATCATGGACGGCAAAAGTATTTTTTGAATTAATTTGTTGTTAGAGTTCAAACCATTAAATCATCACTGGCATGTTACGAATGTTGCTCATGGTATTAGATTGCTTCATGAAAACCCATCGATGCCCGCTTCTAACTTTGGCCTAGTTTGTGCTAGAAAAGCTCACAGGTATTTTAGTGCTGGTAATGTTCGTAAGTGTTACAACGTTAATTGAGAAGATTGCTCCCGAAGCACGTCGAAAATCTTGGGGAAAATCATTGCCCATGCGTGGAAAACTTGCATGCAGGCTCATCCATGGGTGGTGCTAGGATTTGTCAACGGGGGAAAAGCGTCCTGACTGGGGGCTAGCTACTCTAAGCCCCGACAGATGCAATGGGTTGCCGAAAGTATGGCGAACTCGAAATTTAAGGAGCGCAAAATGCGCCCAAAAAGGGGTTATATTGTAGAATAATTGAAATTTTTTGATTTCATTAAGAAAAGTTGCAAAAGTATGGGTGGTTTATTGAATAATCTGCCCTACTTAAGGCCAAAACCAAGAAATTTGTTGGGGTGACTGCATGCACGTCGTCGGGGATTACATACTTTATCTTACCCATTTAGGCTCCCCGACGAAACTGAAAAATCTTTTTTTTTTTCTAACAAACTATGTCTGCCACGATGGGGAGTCTGAAAACAGAACCTTCCAAAAGATAGGAAAAAGAGGATGGAACTTCGCATCGATGCATTCTGGTGTTTTTCAAGAATCACACCTACAGGGAAGAACAATAATTGTGGAACCTTCACCTTTGAATTAATCCAATATGTTTGACATGAAGGGGGATGTAACCACAAGATAAAGCTTAAGATCAAAGCATGCGTAGCGCGAAAATTTTTTGAAGGTATAGGAAGAATTGTTAGAGAAAATAAAGTACCTGTAAGTTTATCTTTGAACGCCTTTTGGCATCATTTTAAAATTTTGCTCAAAAATCGCTTGGTGGCATGCCGGACAACTGTTCACAAGTGGAAAAGTTTTATTTTCGATCAAATTTCCAAATGGGGGCACAGTGATCCGCACGGTGGACACGCCTTTCCCACTGCCCCGCCTGGCCACGGGCCTGCCTTAAATATATTTAACTTCGCGCCATCTACAGTTTCGTTGTTTTCACTTTACAGTTGTTTTTCATGTAGGTAAATAGTAGACCCGGACTAGTCTTGTTCAAGACTAGTTCATTTCCGTCCACCACATATCCGCTGTGAAGCATACTTAGCAGTGTGCCCTCTAAACCTCTCTTGAACTCTTCAGACTTTGTTCTGAAGACTTACCTGGAGAGTCAATAGTAGATTAGAGGGCGCACTGGTACGTATGCTTCACAACCGATATATGGTGGCCGGAAATGAACTAGAGTCTTGAACAAGACTAACCCGGACCAAGTTGCGTAATAAGACATACAGTACGTAGCTTTAAACAGTTCTATGTGTCTGAAATTCCAATCACATAGTTGTTCTCTTGTATTCGTTGATCGGTAGCTAGATTAAATGACTCGTGAACCTATTTGAACGACAGACGGTTCGATATGTTATACTGAATGCTTTCTCCCCATTTGCCGTTGCAGCTAGCCGCCCTACGCATTAGCATTACTGAACACTGGCAGCACTGAACTAGGTATATCAATTTAGCTTTTGCAGTTTGTTAAATATGCTCAGAAAGTCATGTTTTAACGTCATACAGATATTATATTAGGTCTTGATTGAACATGTGGTGAACAAGCACGTAACATATTCAGGGCTATGATTGTAATTTTAGCACCATCCCCGTCGTGGAAGCTAGCCATTTGTAGGGGAAAATCCAGGCGCAACCCCTACCCATAACCCCCAACATCCCTCAACACTTGGCGCCTTTAGCGTAACTCACAGATACGAGCTCGCGGTCACAGTGTGCCTCCTTCTTGTAAGACCCTTAATCCGCACTTAACATGTTTCAGTGGAGACCCCCATCCATTCGCTACCCCATCCCCACCACCACCAAACAAGATTAGAATTTGCAGTCCACATAACCGGGATAAATCGTCAGTAAAGTAATTTCAAACTTATTCTAACATTGCACTGCGCTGATACTCTCTTTGAGGAGTTTTAAAACTACTTAAAGAAACTATCCGCTCTGTGCAATGTAGGAATTAGTTTGAAATTATTGTTTGAAATAACCTTTCTTCTTTTGATAATAAATTTGCAAAATAAAACATGGTTGTTTTACTTGAGATGTTATCGTCAACCTATAATAAAACCCCTTGTGTATGTCGCTGACTTTCAACCCCCCCCCCCCCACCTTATCTTTGCACTTTGTGAAACATGGTTTGTTGATAATGAAAGCGATGGTTGCTATGTAAAGTCATTTAAATCTCCTGGCTAGTGATAAATGTCCCTCGTGGTGGTGGTGATCCTCGCGGGGCTAGTGCAATTATCTACAATAAGAACCTGACTGTTGTTTTAACATCTGACAATCAAGACCGTGACATACAGAGTTTCTAATTCTGTGCGATTGTTTTCTCGACTAGAACAAGATATTTTACTTTAGTTGTTATGTATAGGCAGGGAGCTGGAAGACAGGGAGCTGGAATGGAAGTCTTCCAGCTCCCTGGTATAGGCCACCTCCATTGGCTAAGAAGTTAAACACTAGCATGTTCTTTTCTGATTTCTCGGAAGCAAGTTTACACTGTTACTAAAGGAGAAGTTGTCGGAGGTCTGAACTTACACGTGAATGTTGATAACGACTCTAACACTCTGAAATTCAACGATGTTGCCAACACTCTTGGTTTTCTATACCGTAACTTGTTGCCGAACCTGCGCATCAGTGTGGAAATACGCTCGACGTGGTTATATCGCGCTCTAATGATAAAATCGTGAGCAAGTCAGTGGCGTAACTCCTATGCGCTCTGAGGAGGCGAACCCGGGCTGGAGGGGGGGGGGGGCACTGGACTGAAGAAATATGACCATATTTCTAAATACAAATGGTGATCAGTGCCGGATCCAGAACCTAATTCTAGGGGGGCAAAGCATGCGCAAGAAGTATGGATCTTTGGGGCTGATTTTAATTTTTCCCTTGCTCTGAAAATTCTAGGGGGGGGCAATTGCCCCCTTTGCCCCCCCCCCCTTGGATCCGGCACTGGTGATTGCGCTTTGATTGACATTTATTCAAACAGTAGCTTCACCTGTTCACTCTGGTTGACCAATAATATGACTTATGCAGTATTTTGCGTTCCCAATTACGCCCACAAACAGTTTTCTGTTGTTATGGTAATACAGGGTACACAGCTTTGACAGGGAAGTACACTAGACAAGTGTTATTGTTGTAATTGAATTGAAGGACGAAGGATAGGAGGATGGAAGTACTACGTACTCATCACTTGCATGCCAAGAGTAGACAAGGGAGCTGCCATGCCCTGAGTGGGGAGAATTTTCACTGTCTGGGGATGAGACGTATTGCCCTTTAATTCTCTAATCCAAGAGCGTTTGAAGCGGGGACTGGGGGGCTTAAGTCCCCAGTCAAAAATGTAGTGAACGGAAGTTTCGCCCTCTCCCTCAGTTCAAGAAGGAAAACCCCTTATTTGTTCCCCATGTAAAATATGCCAACATTTGCAGTAATTCTCTTTAAAATTTGCTCAAATATTGCACTAAATTGCATCTAAGGACCCTCAAATATTCAAAAAAATTTCCAAATTGGAGGTGAAACCCCTCCCCTAAACCCTTCCCCAAGGACGGCGGTCCGAAACAAGGTTCACCCCCATTCGAGAACAGCTTCCTACGCCTATGCTTTAAAATATATTGTATATCGAATTTTCGTGAATTTGAAGTTACTGATAAGATGCACCGAGCTAGGAAGCTGTTACTGAGCAATGTCATTTGGGTACTTAATGATGCATGGTAAACTTGTCGTAGGCTATACGATTGCATTAATTCTGGTACAGAGAAACATGAGCGCCAAAAAGGAGTGTAATGGCATTGTTTTCAATTAACAGGATCTAATCGTGTTATTTTTTTAAGGCCTTATTAACAAAATGCTCAAAAGGCGGTCATTATCTGCACTTAAGCGTGGGAAAGTTCGTTTCCAACGATGAAGGAGCTACTTTTAGTCCAAAATTTTCTAAGCGCTACGCGCTAAGCTGTACGACGCTTTGCTTAGATCAGTGCTTCTTAGTGGGGTCCCAAACACCTTGGAGATAACTGAGAAGACGGAATGGGAATGGGTGTGATCGTGTTAGGAGTACTGGATTACAATCGATGAAAACCTCGTCTTTTTCGTCTTGTTTATTCTGATACGCACTTAATCTTTCGGCCAATGGTTAGTACTTGAAACTAACAGTGCCATGAAATGATGTCATTGAGTACTTACCTTCATTTCCACAAGCAACAAATTAAATTCACATCTTACAGTCTTTAATTTCAAACTTTTTAGGGGAGTGACCTTTCGTTTTTGTCATTTTTAACAATATGTGATCATAGTTATATACTTGCAAGCATATTCCAGAGTCCATGCCGGTAGGTAGACAAGGTGTTGAGAAGGAGCGGCGGGATAGCTTCTACTCTTCTTTGAGGTGAGATAATTTACAGGAGGCAAGATAGGTTAATGCGTGTCAAGCAATGTTAATTTTTGCTCTAATAATTTTTCTAGGAGCAAAATTTCCCTTGCGGCCTGGCTCCTGTCCCCTTGAATGGTGAGCCTGCTAATATTGTAGGCTGGTCACAATTCATAATAATATATGATTTCTTAAAATGTTCCTTTGTGTAATTATCGTGATTGCCAAATCTCATGAATTCTCTTCTACCAGTGTTTTAATTGAATGTTTTCCTGGTAACACCCCAGCCCTACTTTGGAGCTTCTCGTCTTTAATCTTCACTCTCACAAAGTGAACCACCAACCCCGACTTTTCTTTTCAAAATCGTGGATCTGCATCCAATAGATAACATGAACATTAAAGTGGGTATGACGCGGCCAAAGTAAGTTTCTCAGTAAATATTCTTTGGGAACATCTTGAAATAAAGCGAATGTTTTTCTGTCTAAACTACGTCCATATACACCGGAATAGGACCTTGTGAATTCTCAAAACAGGCCACACTCAGTCCATCTGAAATTCGAAAGCGAAAAAACGTAGTGAGCGCGTCTCAAGACATGACGTCATTGGCGGCACGGTCACTGAACTATATGCTAGGAAGGATCATTCCACAATAAGGTTTTGAAGCCATCATGGAGGGTCACGTGATGTAGGTTAGCTTACTCAAGTCGCCAACGCCGTAGAAACGCGTACCTAGAAGTGAAAACGCTTAGGCAATGATGTACATGCTAACGCGCCGTAGTAGGCCTTAGCGTCTCTTCAGCCTCTTGGACCTAATTTGCCGGCTACCACGCTTTTGCATGCACGCCATTGCGCGGAGGTAAAGTTGCCTTAGCAACTTCCTGAAAAGGCATACATCACAATAGCCGTATAACATACAAAGCACCAAACGCTCACCGTGTAGGAAGCTTTGAGGCACATCATTGGCCAAAATGCACGCGTTCATGTGCGCGCGTGTTACTTTCCCTTCGTGCGCCTTTTTGTCAAGAGGAAGCGTCCGACGCGTTGTACAGATTATCTGTGCACAGCTATGGACAGTCAGTAACAAGCGCGCCTACTCTGTGTACTGTTCGGTGACGGTGCTATCGCGAATGTTACGCAGTCATCGCGTCCCGACGCACCATACGAAATGCGGTCACACGCAGAACCACTCCTAAACACAAGGAAAGTTTGTAAAAAAAAAACAATCTTTTGATCACACAATCATGAATCATAGTGTACAGATGTCCTACTAAGTAATTACAACAAAAGCACTGGCGACGTAATGAGTAACAAAGGATTGCTTTAGCGTGTACATCAATGATTCTGCGTTAGCTTATTTTCACTTGTAGCTGCGCGTTTCTAGGGCAATGGAATCGACTTGAGTAAACTAACCTACATCACGTGACCCTCCAGGTCGGCTTCAGTTTCGTCGCGTATTCCGCATTGACTTGCGTCCTCAGTGGAGCTTATGCACGTGACGTCATCGCGTTTCAATTTGGCTTACTGGATGGAACTGCCATACGTAGTAGGTGTGTTAAAGATACGCGCTCACGATAGTACCTTAGTAACAATTGTTGCATAGTGTACGCTTGGATCAGAGTAAGCTTTAGCTTTAGCTAAAGCTTAGGATTTCTCTGGCTTGGATGGAAAAATAGAGAAACGTGACGTAGGTGCATAAGCTCTATAGAGGGGTTTCACTGAGTCCCGTGATAGCGCGTCTCACGCGATTTTGAAGGGCAAGATTGTGCGTCTCTGTGGTTTAAAAGACACGCGTTCATTGTGTAACGGTAGTATCTATGGTTATGCCGTGAGCGTGAGTTGTAAATTCGCTTACTGCGTGTGTGTTTTGCCCTTCAGTGCCTGGGAATCCATTGCGCGTGACGTCACATGAAATCCCTCTATAGACCTTATGCATTAACATCACACTGGCATCATTTTGGGTGAAAACAATGTGGCACACGTGCACTCACGGCGTAGATTTCGCCCCACTTTACGTGTAGTAAACTTACGCGCGTATACGATTGGTTGACAAATCAGCTGTCTGCATTTATTGGTGTAACTTGCAATGATACCCGCTTTTCCTCCATTTTCCTCCAAACGAGGGAGCACTTTCTCCTTTGTGACATCATATGCATAAGGTCTATTGTGATGTAAGCATTTTCATGAAGTTGCTAAGATATGAAACTTTCCCAAAGCGTTGTATTAGTTCCCCATCTAGCTAGATACGCGTCATTACATAGCGCAGTGCGGGGTGCAGCCAAGTGCGTCATAAAAGTCAGGTGACCTGTTGCGGCATTTTTCGAAATTGGATTTCTGGACATTTTTCTTCAAATTCTGTTTATGCCGAACTGCGCAGGTTTTAATTGTGTGTGAGGTGATACTTTTACAATACTGTACCCAATCTTGCAATTCGCAAAAGTTATTTTGGCCGTGTTATGCCCACTTTAAGCCAACTGAATTTTCAAAAAGAAAAGGTTGAGAAGCATTTGCATCGTAATACTGTCGATGCATTAGGTATCTACTAAAGTTTACCTAAATGCCATTCTCGCCCCCTCTGACCCAACCTCCGCGACTAAATGTAGGCTATTCCGTTATTCTCAATGGTTACATATTTCATTAATTGTGAAACTTCTTGTATTACCATGACCACAGGTAATGCTCCTACGCAGAAAGGTAAAATTCCCGGTATGGCTTTTCTTGAGTATAGAGCTTATGCACGTGACGTCAGCGCGTTACAATTTGGCTTGCTGGATGGAACTGCCATACGTAGTAGGTGTGTTAAAGATACGCGCTCACGATAGCACCTTAGTAACAATTGTTGCACAGTGTACGCTTGGATGGAATAATAGAGAAACGTGACGTAGGTGCATAAGCTCTATAGGCCTATATATACATCATATCCTTGGGCTGCCATCAGAATACCCAAGCGCGCTTTTGCGGTATCTGCCTATTGACGTAACGATTACTGTACTACACCCACTCGTTGCAATTAATACAAATTGGGACTGGTCAGAACACTTTTCATGGATTTCTATACCGATGTCATGAACGTATTTATCTTCTATTTCCTGTTTAGCACATAATGTAAGTGAATAAAGCAGACACTATAACTTAATGTCAAGTTCTATTCAGTGGCGTCGCCAAGGGGGGGGCCCTGGGGCACGTGCCCCCCGGAAAACCTTGTGCCCCCCCCCCCGTGTGCCCCCCCCCCCAGCTGAGATCTGAGATTTTGAAGAAAATGTATAGATCTTCTGTAAGTTCTGTAGTTAGAATATTTGACTACCAAGTTTCATATAATTTGATTCTTCTTAGGACAAGAAAAGGCAGCAATTTGTATTTTTTCGAATAAAAAATGGCCCCATCTCATAAAGCAGACAGTGTTCTCTGTGTCGGAGGCTGAGCATCGGTCTTGGTAATCTATCTATAATCCTCGCCGCCTCAATAGGTGTGAGAATATACGCCTTGATAAAGTGTAGCGGAAATGTCTGCCTCGCGGACTCATTAACCAAAACAGTGAATGGTGTTGTTTGGTACGTACAGTACCATGGAATTTGCCTGCCACTTGTTGCGAATTGTAATTCAAGCTCAGTGCCAGCAATTTCAAGGAGACTTTTCCGTATTTTCTTCTTCGAAAAAAATAATTCCAATAAATTTTAAAAGAGAAATATATGATACAAAATTCTATGATTACTTTAATCCCGTAAGACTCCAATCACTCAGTTTGTGGATCATGAGAATTTCACGTTAATTGAAAAGTCCACAATCGAACGAATATTTGATCGTTGATTCGGCAATACACATGCACGTTTTTTTCACTTTCATGAAAATTTCTCAATCCATGCATAATTTTTTTTTTAGTTCCTAAAAATTCGTTATTTTTTGACAGAAATCTTACTTCAAAAAGGTAGCGTATGTGGCACCAGATTGCATCTAAGGACACCTAATTTTTCAAAAATTTTCAAAGGGGAGGGGGACACCCCTCCCCTTAGACCCCTCCCCCAGGCCGGCGTTCACACAGCATACTGCATACGCCGCTATCTAGTTGTGCCCCCTTATCGAACTGTTATGCCCCCCTTGTGCCCCCCCCCCCAGAATGAAAAGTCTGGTGACGCCACTGGTTCTATTTCTACCCTAGACAATAATTTTTCGGAACAAAATGTGCCTGAGCTGCCCCTGGAGGTGGTCGGTTTACAAATCTCTAACTCATGAAAGATAAAAGTCATATCAGTGTACTGGTCCAAAGGCCTGTGAAATGCCAATTCCTACAATCTTCCGGCATCGGCATTATGCAAAAAAAAATCTTCGTAAGCTACACGCCGTCTGATGATGGCGCAGGATCCGCATAGAAAGTGCCATGCATTAGTCCTGCTGCACAAATGATGTTACCACAAATGGCACTGAAAGGACCCCCCCCCCCCCCTCATATGATAGGTTACTGGCAGCCTTAAGGAGTAAATCCGGCCTTCAGTGTACACGAAACACGTTATTTTGGAAATGCTGTGAGTACACATTCTATTCATTATTCGGAATTTTGGTTAGTAATATAGGCATGGAACACCCGACATTGTACAGTTCAGTTGACAAGCGCCCCAATTTTTTATAAGTAACTTTAAATTTACTAACGTCTTGCCAAGACTTCCGCCGGACAGGCAACCGGTAAAGTCGATTAACATGCACCGTGCCAGTACGAAAAATGGGGCGACATTGTTAACGGCTGTTGCGTTTGCTCAATTGCCCCGAAGAACACTTCAGTTGCCAAAGCGAATGTAATTTGTGACCCCTTTCTTGTCAGGGGACCGGTGCTGTGGCCGATTGGATAAAGGCGGTGGCATTTGAAGCAATGAAGCTTAGCAACCGGGAGGTTCGGGGTTCGATCCGGGTCAAAGTTAGGTGGCTTTTTCATCCAAGAGAGATCTATGGTTTTCCTATCTGAACTGGCCTTTGAAAAGAAATCAAATTTGATATAAATTGCTAAGTTGGCTGCCACCCGACGTGAAGCTGTAATTCAGGAGCCATAGGCTTCCTTCACGTTGGTGGTCGCTTAAAGGTCGTGTGACATGAAAATAACATATTGGATATTTGATGTAAAAAGCATTAAAAATCCAGAAAATAGCCACAATTCCCATTAAAATCCATCAAATATCGACCGTTTTACAGGTAAGTTTCTATTCCACATTTGTATCATGAATAAACATGAGCTAAATATGAAAATATGTGACATCCACAGAGGGACATACCATATATGGCACGTGTTAGCCTTTATTTTTTCAACCCTAATTATAAGGACACAGGTAGCATTGTTATTCCCCGAGGGGTTTATTATAAAAGTTAAAATTTCTTCCTTGAAAGATATTGATATCACTCACCAAACTGCAATCTGTATGATCAGTAATTAATAGATAATTTATATACGGTTAACAAAAGAAATCTTCACACTGTGCAAAACTCCACATCATTATTTTTGCATAGGCAATTAATTTCTTCAGAAACCATTAAACTTTGAAGACGTATATTTTGAGAATGGTAAAAGATATTGAAATAATTCCAACGGATCTTTGATTGGAGGACTTAATTCTTTAAGTGACAAGTGAAACAGCTCTTTTTGGTAGCATGTCACACAACCTTTAACGTTGTAAAACAACTGCCCTTCAAGGCCCTAAAAATACCCTCCCTAAACCTTGTTTGAACTTTTTGTTAAAACAAACTAATGTGTTTTCAAATGTCTAACTGCAAATTCGCGACAAGTCCTTCAGCGGAAGTGTTGAGGAAATCCTGAGCGTTCAATAAGACCGATTTAATAAATTCATCTTGGAACAACTGCATTCGTCCTTCGTTAGTTATATGGATATGACATTCCAAAATCCCTCTCATAAGGAATGCATAAATGAACCATTTAGGTAGGATGATCGTCCAGATGTCTAAGTATTGTGTCAATCACTGTCAGCCAAGGGAAACGCGTCACTTTAAGCGGAAGTTCAACAATTAGCCCTTACCGGCGAATATACAGTATTCGTTAACTGTAAGGGCATGGTAGCCTGACACGGTTATATCAAACTACCCGGTTGTTCTTCTTAGCACCAATATGCGTTAGACCTACCATGATGTTGAAACATAATGTAAGCATTGCATAGAGCACAACAGGAAATAAGACTTCATGAGGCTTTAAAGGGAATAGCAAGCAGTCATCTCACCCAATCATACTTTGAAATAAGAGATGGATGTATCCCGCAGATCTCCCCTCATTTCTCTCACACGTAACTTTCATGTGTCATAGCACACAAAGTTAATCACGAAATTATATTTTAACTTGTCAATATTTATCAAAATATCACAAGCATAAAAAGAACCACACTTGATTTACCTTTGAACGTGTGTTTAACTCCAAATTTGCCAGCAAACTGTGTGTGCCCTTTAAACGTTGGCCTTGACTGTCAAAGGAAGATTAAGTACTAAACTGGCGTTGAATTAACCTTTTCAATGTATCTTTGAGTCAATGTAACTTTACATTCTGATCCCAAATCAAAGTCACCTAAAATGGCCGACGACTTATCCATGAAAATGTGGAACGATACCCCCCCTCCCCCCCCCCACACACACTGTCTTTAACTCTATCCCCAATCTTAGTTCGACCATTCTCTTTATTTCAGACAGCGGAACGGTGTGGGGAGTACTTGTTGGACTCACGAAAAGGTGAGGGGACTGAAGCTATGCTTACCCCTCACACACCAGCAGGAATCCATTGAATTAGTTTGCTTCGCTTCCATTTTACATTAAGTTTCATTCTTATTTACCTGCACGAAAAGCTTTTCAATTACAAATGTGCAACAATCACTATATTATCCTTTAAATTGGCTTTGCCAGGGCTGGATTTACAAGGGCACAAACCTATGTAGGGACCCCTTAAACGCTCATTGGGATCTTCCGAAAAAAAAGATATGCTAGACATACACGTACACCTACCTCCTCAAGTGGGCCTAGGAATACGCATGCCACGTATCCCAATAGACGAAAACCAATGGTATGATACCCTACATTGGGGGGGGGGGGGGGCTTTTTCGATATTTGGTGAAAATCTCCATAAGACGTTGGTCTTTCATTTAACATTACTTTTTCCTTTCTTAAAAGGTCAGACTTCAGGTTTTCTTCTTGCAAGTCCCTGGACGCCAGCGTGTTAAGCCCCTCCTCACATTAATGCATCGGATCTAACTAATTACACCTCAGTTTCAATTATTGATGCTCTATGACAATTAGCTGAAGTAGAACTTCCGGGTTCTTCCCTTATTGAAGACCAACTGTTCATAATTTTTAAGCGCTACAAAATGTTAAGCTGGTCCCATAGTCCCACCCCCCCCCCGCCCCACACACACACACACCGCCAACCTCACCAAAAGCAAAAGAGGCACTACGCCAAGGGTCTGAGAAGATTCCACGGAAAAAAACGAAAGAAAAAAACAAGTGAAAATTCTACGTGCCCTCAGTTGGTAAATAGGGTGATACAGGCATTTGTTTATCCGTTTATGCATGGAGGGCGTGATGGCCTATGGACTTGTCATACAAAGGTTGCTGGCTCAGTTCGACCCCGCCTGTGCCATTATATTGTGTCCTTGAGCAAGATGCGTTATCTCCATTGCATCTCTCCACCCAGGGATTAAAAAGGTAACTGTGAGGTATATTGTCATTGGGAGCACCATTGGGGGCAGGAGGGATTGTTTCCCGGATGACTTATCCTTGAATGAGGGTAATATTGCGCCGTGCCTTTGATTAGGCTAATTGCCTTAGTATTTGCGCAACAAAAATGGAAATGTTATAATGTTATTTATCATTAGGTGTAATTTCTGGCGAGTGGCGATCTATATTATATATGGGCCTAAATATATATATATATATATATATATATATATATATATATATATATATATATATATATATATATATATATATATATATATATATATATATATATATATATATATACAACTTATATGCCATTTCTTGTTTCACATTTCATAACGTGCTCGTCATCACACTATGAATTGATGATGCGCCCGTCACGCTCAAGTCATCCGATCATGTATCTACAAGGTGCATTATTATTACATTTTAAACGCAAACAATGATTTTCACAAAAAGAAAGAGAACAAAAAATGTGGTGATTCACCCACCCATAACATTAGATAATTCGAGTTTCTGTTAATCTATCATTGATTGGTATGCATTGTTATAACAATACAAACACACGTTGCATTTATCTGTCAAGGTCACACGTTCAAGCAGGACCTTGAACAATTCAAAATATTTCATGGTGTTGGAGGGGAGAGGGGGAGGGTGGCTAAGGGGGTTTGACCCCAATCAGTCATGTGAGATTTAATATTTTCTTTCTCCTCCCCACTCTTTAAAGGACGAAATACTTTTATTTGTCCCCTGTAAGTAACAAAACAGTTGTTCCATAGAATAAAACATCAAAATTTTCTATAAATGCACTTCAAAAGCTAACCCCATTTTATTAGACCCCTCCTACGCCTGTGGTATAAAACGTTCATCCCCCTCCCCTGTAAGAAAGGCTTTCTTCACCTATGAAATGTTATTCATTACATTCAGTTCAATGATGATTGTAGTTCTACTGAGACTGCAGAGTAGAATGGATATGTCAAGTTTTCACGAGCTGCCCCTCCCCCGCTCCCCAGTTCTTATGTTACAGTCGTCCATACGTAGTTGTATATAGCAGCTATCCGCAGTTACGAAGCTGCCTTTTCAAAGGGTTCATAAATCTTTGTGGTAAGGCAACTAATTCCAAAACTAAAGTTGCTGTTTTACTTTGTAAAGTGTTTTTTAAAAGTTAAAATATACCTTATAGGATTGACAATACTATGTATAGGTACGGTGTGTGAATTCTTCGAAATCCTCAAGAGAATGAAACCATGAAAATTAGGAAAACTTATACCACAAGCAAAAATGCAATGAGATATTACATTTATGATTCCTCCTCGCTAAAACTGTTAAGACAGAACGCCAGCTATCACATGGTGATTTATATTACAACTTACCGTATTTCTGTTTACTAATCCTTTCTCACAAGCGAAACTGGAAACCGCCGATGGCAACTTCGTCTAAACTGAAATTTATGTGCGTTACGTTGCGATGATCTTAAACCGTGGAGACTTACAAAGTTACAGTCTGTTCGTGCACGATTACCGGAAAACCCAATTCATCTAGTTCATTGCAATATGTTTTTTGCTTCAAAGTGAACTTTTCTGAACCCTTGGAAATGATGCTTCTAATTTCCAGGTTGTTACAGTATTTGTTCGGTCCTAGGGAGTTTACCTCTGAGGCTGGGAGTGACTTTGCGACTCTCCCCGGGAGCACAGCATGTTTTCGCCCATTCTCTGGAAGATGCCCCGCAGTGACACAATATTAACACACCATCACATGGTTTTATTATACTTGGATCTAAAGTAGAACGACTTTTGACGGTTTGGGGTCGGGTCAAGAGCTCAGAATGGGGTGAAATGGAATAGTTTGTCGCTAGGAAATAACATCGTTAAGAAAGAAATCGGCGTGTTTTAAATTCCTCAGTATCATTAACGTGATGTAGACGGTTTTGATTATACACTGGACCATCTAGCACAGGTCAGCAATTTTTTGCACGATAACGGTGATAGCAAGCTTAGCCTGCGTGGTGGCCGTCTGTGGCATCCTCCTCCTCCGTCTTGTATACCTGAACGAAAAGCATCGTCTAAACCCTGGTATGGGTGCATCAGGCTGAGATGAAGCGAACAACATAGACACTGTTGTAAGCCATGAATGACGTAAATAGCAGAACCTGCAAATGTGGAGATTCTTCTCAAAAGTTACAAACTGCATTTAGGCTATTAAATAAGACAGAGAACCATTGCAGAGTAGGAGCATCCTGGAAACTTTTCATTGATGTCAGGTACTATGCATTGGGTTAGAGCGCTTCCGACACCAGGAGGAGGTATTTAGCCCCCAGTCAATTTAAAATAGAAATGTTTTATTTTTAAATTGGCCGGGATTAGCCTTGCCTTCCGATATGACCCTTCCCTGAAATCCCAAACTTGCCACTGACTTACTCCCGCAATTTTACCAATAAATTGTGACCAGACTGCCGTGGAACAACCACTTTTGACGACAAGACAGGAAAAGCTGTATCAGAAAATTACAAAACTGTCCTTTGGTGAACAAGAAGAGCTCCTGCTTTAACCATTTACCTTGTCCTCTTAAAAAATGCTCATCCCTCATAGGCACAGGAAAGGGGACAGAGGGAACGACAGTGGTGGCCCCCTAGATGTTTGCCAGCCCCCCCCCCCTCAAAAAAATGGTGTGTGTCCTAATAAAATATGTAAGAATTAAGGACGGCGATCGATGCCATGACCCCCATTTGATATCTAGGCCCCCTACAAATTTCCTCCTAGCTACGCCCCTGGTAGCAAGACAATAGTTGCTTGCACTATTCTTAATTCTCCTGTCTCATCTTGATTTTAACTCCTTTTGGGACTTGGTTCAGGTTTTCGGTAAGAGATAGCTGGGAGGACTTGTTTTAAACAGTGCCCTCAATCCAGGAAAGGTGACTTCACGCAAATATGTAGAAAACGTTGGACGGCGCTGGTTTGCTTTGTACGCAAAGCGCCGGCATCCTCATTTGAAAGTTTTGATTGGTCAGATTGGTTCTTGTATTCCTGCATGTTAGTATTTCGTCGATTAGCTTTATTTGCGTACAACTTGGCGTCAAACTTTTTCGTTTCGTCTTTAGCACGTCCGTCGTCCTTCATTGGACAAGTGTAAAGGGAACGTCACACTTAATCTAAATGGACACATTACAGGGTATCGGGTCACATACATGGTTACCGCTGAAATCTTTAACCTTTCAGGAGAGATGAATAATCACACTACGAGACATTCAAATATTTAACTCAGTATAGTTTATTTCTCCTTCATGTTAAGGTAACGTTCTTGTCCAACAACAACTCCTAGATTCAAGCTAGTATAGAGGATTATATTATGTTACGAGCATTGGAAAATGTGAGCCATACATCTAGTGTAATTTCTGGAGTTGCTGTTCTTTTTTGTATAATTTCATGATATTCTAACCATTTTTAACTGTTTGAAGATCATTGCGAGTGTGACCGAAATTGATGTCTTTGGAAGCCAAATTAGTATGTCTTTGTTAAATTCGTTTTAACATCATTTTCTTGTTAGTGTTGGAGGAGGCCACTATGAGTTGCAACGTATTCACCGCCACGAAATGTAGTCCAGATCGTGGACATTTTGTACATCATAACCTTGAAGGATGACTGATGTGGTTTTCATAACTTAGGCCTATGTGTATTCAACACTTTGTAAAAGAGAGAATAAGACAAGATAAAATGTATCACCAACTTTTTCAATGAAAGTTGAAGTGGACGTCTCGCGAAAACTACTCATTTAAATTTCAAGCATATGTTGAGAAGGAATGGGATTAATATTGGAAACACACTTCATTGTCATGATCAAGAGTGACCATGTGAGATAACAATACTTAAGCTCAAGGGAATTCTGGGAATTCCTGGATGTTGGTTCTACCTGGGTCACTCTCACTGTTACCGTCGCCTGTCGGTGCATCAACCTGGGATTCGCCTTCCGGATTCTGGGATTCGCCGTCAGGGTTCTGAGATTCCCCTTCGGGAAGCTGGGATTCGCCTTCAGGATTTTCAGCGTCTCCTTCGGGATTTTGGGATTCCATTTCCGGGTCCTGAGATTCTTGTTCAGGCTCCTGTTCGGGATCATTTGGCGTTATCTGACCACCTTGCATGACCGATTCCTCCGGTCCTTCAGGAACTTCTGGCTCCCCTGGAATTTCCTCATTTTCTTGGCCTACCTGCATCCCTTGACCGTCTTCTCCTTCTTCTGAGTCATCCTCTTCGCTACTGGAGCCGTCGCCCCCACCTTTACCGGCAGTTTGCGAAGCTGGTCGCACGTACCTTGAACACTTACCTAAGTAAGCTACCTCCAAGTCGCTCTGAGTGCGACACCTCTCTTTCCTTAAGAGGCATTCGCTGTAATACGTTTGTCCATTTGTACCACAAACCTTGGCTCGTTCTGCACCTTTGCAACTGGTAGGACAGTCAGAAATACCTGTAAGAAACGATATTCCACTAAGTAATTGTACTGGACGTCAAGACATGCAGTACTGCTTAACAGTCAATTTTGCAATTGCGATTTTATGTGCACATAACTAAGGCAGTGCCTCAACAGAAAGTCAAATTTCTATGTACATCGTGTTAAAATACGCCCACAGTACATAGACTGTGCAATGTCTAACAGGGAGTTGTCCCTGGTCTAACTAGGCGATTTTAGCATTCCCTTTCGTTTCTACTCTCTTTGTAAACTACTCTCATGATTGACCCTACTCCCGTCCTGAGATTCACCAATGACTATTCCTTTATATGACTATTCGAATCATCAGATTAGTATTTGAAGTCTTCGATAATATCCCTTATAATCTACATAGAATTAACAGTCAGGGAACAGTTTACTAACGTGTGGTTACAGTGGGAAATAATCATGTTGCACTCCCATCCATCGTGCTTTCATGCTGTCCATCGACTCTACGGATTTTGAACTGATATGAAATGATTGAACTAAGTTAGTTTCAGTTCTTGTCCATTATTATTATTAGATGAATGCTCAAAGTCTGTGAAGGGGACACTCATGAAGGGGAGCGAACAATTTCATATAAGAGCAGCAATGTGGAGAACAATAAAATTCTTCGACCAGACCCTACATTACTGATTCCTCTACACTAGGCGATTTTGAGCAAAGCACTCTCAACGGTCGCTTTTCCCCAACAGTCATGTCGTATGCGTGCAATGTCGTCGCCAAGGGAGGCCAGGGAGCACGTGCCACTCAAACGTTTGCCGTGCCCCCACCCCCCTCCATGAGATATGGGGGAGTGAAAAAATATGTACAAACACATTGTTTAAATATCGATTTGGAAACGGAGACCCGCTGTCACTTTACCAATCAAAAAGGGGAGTAGTTGCACAAAATGTTCTCAAAACTACACTTTTACAGTGTGTTTCTCGGGCCCATCTATTTTTGTGAACTATGTGAAGCCATGTCTTACTAGGAAGTATATTCCAGAGTTATCGTTTCAACATCTATTTCCAATAGCTATGGAACAACTGCGGCTATGAGTCCTCTCCATTCAATACAATTTTCACATCTATTATCTTTTAGTGTAATTTTGTGTTTGAAAACTGACTGAAGATTGCCATTTTTGTTGCCTTTTAAACATTCATCCAATAACATATGAAGATCATTAAATAGCTTTATCTCATAGGCAAACGTCTGTTCATTTCAACTACCGGTGCCTTCAGATTTGCACAGGGAACTTTGCTCTCCTGAATTCTCACCGAAGCGGAGCCAAGTGCAACACTATGGATCACAAAGTGGTGATATCTCCTTAAGGAATAGGTCTATAAATACTTGCACGAAAATTTCTTTTTCACTTAATACGGCGCATTCACCAGGGGTGGTCTCAGCTGGCACTAGCCACCCTTTTCTCATTGATTGCTGATATAATGATGCAGGAAGTATGTTTATCCGAGTTATAATTATGAATGGAGGGGCTCGGATCCGTCGCCGTAGATGTACCTTTGATGCTGTAATGTGAAGACTCCCCCTAAGTGTCATACCTGAAGATAGTTAAATTATTCATTCTAAGGGTCACAATTTTGTAAATACCCGAGAGCCTCCGAGGGCTTCGCTCCTTGTATCCCCACTGGGGTGTTCCCGGGCTCTACGTTGGGCCTCTAGACCTCAACCCCACAAGGTAGAGTCTTCACCAGGACGCCTGCAGCATCGCTCAGTCCTTAATATTGGTGTGCCCCTCCGGTGGAACGCTGTTCCCCCAGTGCCCCCACTTTGAAAAGTCTAGCAATGCCACTATGTGCGTGGATCCCCGACTGCGATTGGCAGATTAAAAACTAGAGGCACGTTACACACCTTTGCGTGGCACAAGTCAACTGACCTGCAGGGGCGTAGTCAGACATGTTCTGAAGGGGGGGGGGGACGGGAGAGAGCTTCTGTGGTGAGAAATACTTTTCAGGTGGCGAGATGTGTTAAAAATGTGTTAAGGTAATTTTTTCATTTTAAATTTTCTAGGGACCGATTTTTTCCCCAGAGAGGCGCAGACTATGTCTTCGGGCTTGCTTGGCTGCCATGATCTAATTTCTTTATAGTCGAGGCAACTTTTAGTCGCACGACTGACAATGTACGCTTCAAGACTGGTAAGCTCGTTTTGATGGAGGTACACTATCACTATGGTATTTGAAATCCTCTTTTGGCTTCTTGCACCATCCCGTGTGCCCTATAGGTCAAAAGGCTTCAACCTTACGACTGACACAGATTCCAGTGAAGAAAACGAACATGTTCTTTGAAAATACAACCCCCTCTTCTCTTTTGGAGTTCTCTGTTCACATCATCTGTGAGAATCATGAACAGAGAAATCGATGTGCGTTTTTTATACCATACGGTACTGAACTTCTCTCCTTCCGTACTCATCCCTTCAAACTTTCGCTTGAATTTGGCAATAGCAGGCCCGTAGGCAGACAAGGTACTGCAGTGGGCGAAATGGTTTTGGAGGGCAACATATGTTTCAGGGGGCGAGATACGTCAAAATGTATTTATGCAATGGTAATGAAAATATCTTAGGGATAAAATTTTCTGGGGGCGCCCAGATAGCCTACTGGACTGTTCCACAAAAGGCTAGCCTCTTCTCAACCTTTTATTTGCAGTAGAATGAGTTCATTGACATGCCTTTATGTACTCTCTCAAATCAAGGAAGTTGCCACTATACTCTCTACTCAAATGATACTAACCTGCTGGCCGTGGATCTACTTGTTGGTTTACTTGTTGGTTTTCACTACAGAGTCTTTGAAGCTTTCGGCATGCAGCAGCCTTTCCTTTATCACATTGCTTCTGAAATTTGTGGCAATTTGTAGCAGGCTTGGCGCCCTTATCCTTCTTCTTTTTTGCTGGAATGATTCGAGATTGATATTTCTAGACATAAATCAAATTAAGACGGTAATACAAAAAGTGAACACATTTTCATTCTCAAAATTTTCACATCTGATATTAAGGTGATATACTGAACTCATTGCATTTTTCTACATTACCAGTAGGCTTATTCACAGGACGGTTTATGAATTTCTTTTACGACAATTATCACCCTCTGTCAACATATATTACCGAGTAAATGCAGTCGTTTCGAATTGAATTGAAATTGACGACGGCATGACAAACACAAGTGTTCTTTTAACCCTTATTTCTATAATAACAATTACTTCTTGTTCTACAAATTTTATCAATAAAAGGACTTTCTACAGCCCTACTCTGGCTGTATTATCGCCAATAGATGATAATTCGTATAGCACGTTTCCTAAAACATACTTTTAAGAATTACGACTGATTTTTTATTAAAAAGCCGCATTACTATTTTCATGATGACATATGGCGCACATCATGTGACGTGGAGCGCTTGCAATCCTACTGCGGCCGTCAGTGAGTGGATTCATGACCTTGGGTAAGTCGACCACCCTACCCACCCCCGTTCCATACACAACGCCCAGGGCCGTAGTGAGTGGGGGTGGGGGTGTCACAACCCCCAATATTTGGTCTCCCGTCGGCAAATTTTCGGTCTTTCGGCAAAGAAAAAGGAGAGGGAAAGGAAAAGAAGAGGAAAAGAGGAGAGGAGGAAAAGAAGAGAGAAGGGAAAAGAAAGGGAGTGAAAGGGAAGACGGAGAATGAAAAGAAAAAAGAGAAAGAGAGAACGGGCCAGTCTGTTATCGGCTCTTTCGATTTTCGGCTCTTCATCTAATTGGCCCTTTCAAGTTGAAGGCCCGTCGGCAAATCGATTATGTGTGGCGGCCTCATACGGCTGTATCAACGGTCGTCGATGTAATTGGACAGTGACTGATTCCGTCGGGAACTCGGGAAAAGAAAGGGATTTAACGGCTTCCGTATCGGTGCACTATTTCGGGTCATATGACATCCTTGAAAAACCACTTTCTGCACTTTATTCCTCACTTTTATCATCACCATGGGGAGCAGCACCCGATTACCCATGGAGAGGGTATCCTCAGCCCGTCCTCTAAACCCTAACTTTGACTTCAAACACATTTCGCAAACTTCCGAGGATCCGGTTTACCCACAAACATCCTGGGAAAAAATAATGCGTGCAGTTCGTGTCTTCCCTTGACTGCAATCTCAGGCTTTTAACTTTTGAACACCGAAATAAAACAGATATACAGAACCCATCTTCAGATCCTGGCGTTCAAAGCATATTCTGAACGCTTGTGTTAACATTCTGAACACCTTTTCTCCCTTTTTGAACGCCGGAAGCCTATCCACCTATCGTATTTGAACGCCTGACGCGTCTATAGTGTTCAAATGCTGAACACATAGTGTTCCAATCCTGAACGACAGGTTCAGCTCCTGAAGTATAGTGGCATGACGGGAGGAATAGCCTAACACATTAGAATTAACCGGAATCTTTGCATTGGATAATGCATTATGAACTAAAACATACCAATCCTGCATGAGACTTAATTTTTTACCGAGAGATTATGCTTAAACCTCAGAGCTTCCGGAGGCGAAGCCCCCTTGTTCCCCACCAGGGACCCTAAGGCCGGCCCAATGTTTTAGCCAGCCCCTACTTGTGGGACAATGTCGCATAAACGGCGACAAATGTCGCACATAAAACCTGACATGCAAATTCTACCTGGGTGTAAATCTTGAGGTTCCTCATTAGGGCAGAAATCCACTCAAATATTGCACCATTTGTAATCTAGGCACCATTTAAATTCCAAAAATTTCCTCCCCCAGGCCACAGATCAGTAAATGTCGCATTGAGACAACGTCCTAGCTAAAGCACTGGCGGACCTCTGGATCCCAACCGCTTAAAACTATAGCGGCCTGACGAGTGGAATAGCCTAATACATTAAGTTAGTGGGGATCTAGTTTGTATCTGATGATGCAAAAATATATCCATCCTGAGACTTAATTTTTCACCCAGAGATATACTTAAGCCTAGGAGCTTCCGGGGGCTGAGCCCGCTGGACCCCACCAGGGGTCCTTAGGCGGGGCCCTGGACCACACCCGCAAAAGCTCGTTTTCGCACTACGCATTACCAGATCCGTCGGCAAAACATAATCTCCACACACACCCAAAGATAACACCTTCGCTACGCCCCTGACAACGCCTGTCATAATGTCATTAAATTGTCACTGCTGTTAAAGTGTCAATCACTTAAAGAGGAGGGGTTGACTTGATGATTAGAGTGTCCGCCTTAGTTGCGTTCGTATCACTTGGATATTTTCTGGTGACTTTAAAGTGTTTATTCGGCATGGCTGTTCCCAGTGATAATCAATGGGTATGATCAAATTGGTGATGTCAAATTGGGTGTATGGTTGTCTGATTCAGGAAGTCGTTTACTTCAGGTCTTTGATCGGCTGAGCGGTCAAGCAGTGGTACAGAGCAAGAAACTTTCATGATAATTTCGTACATGAATACGTGTTACAACTTTCAACAATAACAAAAACAATATAGATACAATATAGTTTATAACGAAACTTAGGCCTGTGTACAAGTGTACGGAAGTATGGCTTTAATTTTTTCCTTTTTTTTTTTTTTGTAGGTGGGTCCTACTTTCGTTCTTCTCCTCTGACGCTATCTAATGAAGATTTTATCGTAGGTACAACCTTGTACGCTGTGATCATTTCCCGTGATCTTTTTTCAACTTTTATAAGATACTGTATCTATGATTAAGGATTGAAATGTTATAATACTAAAACGACTTTGCTTGTGGATATGTTAGTAAGTTTATGCTATGGAATGAAAAAATTCAAATTGCAGTGAAGAAACTAAAGTCACGTCAGTGTTAAATAATATTTAAACGTACCTTCTACACAAAGTGAAGCGAGTATCAAAACCGTGGCGATGATAATAAAAACCCTCATCTAAAAGTAAGAAAAATGCGAAATCATAAGGTTAGCTTACTCCTGTACGATAAGTAGATTTTAATATCTTGGTGAGCCCTTCATGTATTTTGCGTAAACATGTACCGGCCTGGAGAGGACTATGTCACTCTTTTGGTGCAAGGAGGAAGTTCCCTGGTCAAGAGCTTTAAGAGCTTCTCAAAGTGGAGGTCATGCAGTGGCGTAGTTACGGGGATACGGTACGTGTCCCCCCCCCCCCCCCCACAACAAAGACGTGCCACCCCAGGTGCCCCTCGTGGAAAATTTTGGAATGCTCAGTTCTGCATATAAGCCCTATAGAGAGGGAGAGAATCCACAAATTGTGCTCCCCTAGGAAAGCTGTGTGACCCCCAGTGCCCCCTCCTCAAAACATCCTGGCTACGCCACTGGGGTCATGACCTTGACCAGCATTTTTCAAACGGAAGTAGCGAAACCTTAGAAATGAAGAAACCTGGGCAATTTTAAGGTCTCTGGTTAAAATTGGAGGCCCGATCATCTGCGGTGTAATCTGAGGCATTTTCCACGAATTTAATCCATTAGATGGCTGTTTACACCATTTTCGAGTTTTATTTCATTGAAACAGCGATATTGCAAGTTGGAAAAAAAGTTGGATCCTCTCCACTTTCAAAAGTCAGTGGGGGACATGTCTCATCTCGTGCCTCACCTGTTGACGGGCATGTCCCTGGTCATCTGCCGTGTATAGAGTCAATCTTTACAGAACAAGTGTCGATAATGCTAGTAATGTGTTTGACTCCACGTAGTACTACAGCGACTACATACACAGTGAACTGAGCAGTAGAACTATTACACACACGTTCATCCAACTGCTCTGGTGTGTAGTTCCATGGGACAAAAGTTGGCCTGCAATACAATTTTGTGCTTTATCAGAGTTTATTTGCACAAATAAATACTTGATGTGCCGGGATTAATGCTGATTTGGTGTTTCAGAAAGTCGGACATTACAAAGTAGTTTAAAAGCGCGCTAAGCAAACTAATTTTAATCTTTGAAGACGTATGGATGAATCTGCTGCTGGGACGTCTGACCCCTCCCTGGGTTGTATCGTCCGCCTACCCACTAGCCTGCGAAGCAGACTCTGTAGCATCCTTCCTAAAGATGGCGGTTTCTCAAAATTATCATACACCCTAGGTATACAGTATTGTCTGTACTTATGCCATATAGGTGATATAAACATACTTGCAAATGTTGGATTTTTTTACTGATTAACGCACCATAGCCTGCTCACAGCAGGCTACCTGCCCACTCGTCTGTTCGACGAGAGGGTCAAAACTCCCGAGTAGCTTACCTATGCGATTGATGATAAAATTCCCTACCTTAAGAGAAATGGTAGGAATGTTTACTGGGAGAAGAGAGTTGCCACTTGGCCAAGAGGCTTTTTCCTGCTTCCAGAGACTTGAACATTAATTTAAAGGAATCCCGGCTACGAAAGAAATTCAGTGAATGCCTTTAGAGTAAAAAGCACACCGAAATGTTGACCGTTATTTCGAAAATGTTCTGTAGAATCAACAGGAATAAGTTGTTTATACTGATTTCCTTCCACAAAAATCAATCGTATCAAGGAGTGTAGTTTCAGTGTCCCTTGAAAGCAGATACGTAGCCACAAAAATCAATCGTATCAAGGAGTGTAGTTTCAGTGTCCCTTGAAAGCAGATACGTAGCCACGACTCGGTCCTGGGAGGTTTTAGACCACACTAATCTTAGGCGGTCAGAGGGATCGCCTGACAGCAAATCCTTCCCTATGGGAGTGAGGTTCAGGGCCCGACTCAGGGTGTGTCTTCTTAAAGAGGCTAGCAAGCGAGGGGAAAGTTAGTCATATGGAAATATTTTCCCAAGATAAAGGTGATTGGGTTCGTTAGTTTTTCGCACTTGAATCATGGACTCGAGGTTAGCCAATCAAACCCCCTCCCCCCCTCCAAAATCCGTGGCTACGCACCTGCTGGAAAGAACAAAAACATGCATTTACCTGTCCCTTTGGAGCAGGGCCGGATCCAGTAATATGAGAAAGGGGGCGCAACCGTCTGCAGAAAGTGCATGGTGCAAAGAGACGGGCTTGGAGATGTAAAATGTTGTTACAAAAACCATTGCTTTGCCGAAAATAGGGGTGTACGCCCCTTACGCCCACCCTTGGATCCGGCCCTCTGGGGTACGTTTTCGTGGGGACACATTCCTACGGGCCACCCCACACTAGATCAACACTAAAACGATAATTCCATTCAAGCTGTGTAACGTGAACAACGTAATAAGACTGCTAGCAGACTACCTACCATGAACGAGAGCGAAGCACGTCGAAAAGTAACACTTATAGAACATTTTTTGTAATGCTTACATTGTACATTTCAAAAGAGTCGATTTATTACAAAGAAGTCGGCCATAAATGAAACACGAATCGTTATAAAATTAGCCCGTACTAGAGTTAATCACTATACCTGGTGGTGGGGGCATGATATTACGATCCAACCTTTTATACTGGGAGAGAGGTGTCAGCCCTGCCTCCCATGATTGACCGCGCTGATTGGAGCTTGGAAATACGCATATGAAAAGATTCGCTATCAATCCTCTTTGAAGGAGGTCAGCGCTGTTAAAAATTTTATTGCAGGAATACTTGACTAACAAACAAGCTAATTAGCTGGCAATTAATCTCAACAGTGATTCATTGTATTCATAGGAAATCTCCCATTAAACCTGAAGATGTGTTCACAAAATATCATCAGGTCTAGGTCAGGTCAATATTACCAGCCAAAGGTAAATCCAAGGTCAGATGGAGCTTTAATGACAGACTTTTCCCCTACCCACACTTTCAAAGTATTGTTTAGTCCGTTTTCCTTGAAAATGTCTTTACTTTTGCATCTTATGCACGTTAAGTTTCGCCTCTGCAAGAGCGTGAACATATAATTGAGTAAACTAGATCAACTTAATGGCCAGGTGACGACCGTGAGTTGTATGGAAAGGCAGTTTACTGCCCTTCAGACTTACGTTAAACATTGCCCATGAATTACTAAGCACTTGTAACATATATACATAAAATTCTGACAGCCGATATTTTCATCTTATGTTGTTATTGTACTGTATAGCTTTGATTGCGTAGTTGTGGCTGAGTTGAGTGGTAAACAGGTGATCACGCTAAGGAACAACTGAACCCTCCGCCCCGAAGGTATGAAATATACATTTTGGTTCGATTATTCAATTTCTAGGCAATGATTCGGTCCCCAGTTCAGTTACATTGCAACTGCACCAGGCTTTCACACGATATTCACCCCCCCCCCCATCGGAAGATAACATTTTTTTCGGTGTGAGGGTCTACTTCATATATGTGCAAGGGGAGAAGTTTATCTTCAAGAGTTTTATTAAACAGAAAAAGTGATGTTTGGCAAGCTGGGAAGGTAATACTCAGTCTTGTACAGTATTTGAGGGAATAACCCGTACTTGAAATACCCAGGATTCAAACTAAAGTAAATCTGCACGGAGTATTAAGCTAAACCGGTTCCACCATTCTCGGAGTAAGACCCTTCATGATACAGTCACTCAGCTCTCGTATAACTGGAGTACATCTTCCTCATTTGGCATGAATTCGATTGATCACTGTTATGGTAAAGCCTTATGTTTACAATTGGCTAAATTTAAATTCCGGTTTGATTTTCTTTTCATTTTTTAGTTTCCCCTTTCCACTTTAATACCGTAAATTTCGGGTTTTGTCAAAAACAAATCGCCATTTTCAATACTGCATTCTTAAAGTAGTGAAGTAATTAAAGCTCAGAATAATCCAAATCGACATTCAGGATGTCGCATGGTCCAAGCTGAGGAAAAATTGAATTTCAAATGTTATGGATTTGCCCGTAGCTAAACAAGGTACTGGAGGGGCGAGATAGCTTCCAGGGAGAGGAGATCGAAATACTTTCCAGGGGAAAGATGTTTAGATGTATTCAGGCAATAGAAATTTAAAATTTTCAAGAAGGACCAACATTTTTCTAGAAAACCGCCGCTCTCTTCAACCTCCCCTTGACTAGGCGCTTAATTTTATTAATTTTGTTTATCTAAAAGTCAATAATAACTCTTCATTTAGTGGGAGGGCTGTTTCAGTATAATTGTTACTATATTATTACGGTTTCCGTATCGCAGAAAACTTACCCCAATTCTATGACAAATGTGTAGAGTTCCTTAACACAGTATATGATACATTTATATTAATTAGCTCTTAATACACTTTTTGAATGCACAATACTGACAATTTGTCAGGTTATGTCAAGAAACATAATATAAAGGGAGAAAGCAGTCATAACAAGTTTATTTTGAAAAGTCTGCTAAATCTTATAGATCTCCTTTGATTTCGCTCACAAGTTTCTTTCTTTATGTTTCTGTATAAAAAAAAATGAATATTGAACCTAAACCAAGAAAGTTATTCTGCATGAATTTAACAAATAAGTATCGAATATATTGTCGCATGATTAAAAGGAGCCGTTCCTGAATTAGGATGACGGGCCACACTAATTCAACTAAGGGTGACTGCATTTTCCTTAAAGGAAAATGTAGTGTTTGAATCTCCTAAGAGTGAAGCCAACTTGACGACCGAATTTTCTCATCCCAGACAGTTAAAATATTCCCATCTTTAACCCTCTCTTCTAATTCCAAAAGTAACGGTCTTCAGCAACCTACCGAAAAAGGTCTGTATAATTCAATTGCTCAAGGCTAGAAAGTCTGCTGAGTACACTGTTTTGTGTCATCTGCACAAATCGTTGATAAGCTAGAACAACTTATATATAGGGTTTTCGTATATATTTATCCAAGGTAAAAAGGAGACATTTTATAAGATGTCCTCGGAAAGCAGTGTGAGGGAGTGGGTGTTACCTAGACGCCATTTGGTGCAATATTTAAAAATTCTTTTACAGTCTGGTGTTCAAATCAGTTTCACTAATGTAATTAAAGGGCAAATGCAGTCACCACTAATTTTAATTAGTGTACCACCCCGTATCCGATTTCATGAATAATTTGACAATATTTTTCTTACTAAACTGTTTAATTCGTGAAAGATAATTAACTGGTTGCTTTAATTTCAATATTGAATATTTATGTTCTAGGACAGCATGAAAGACTATTTAGATTGATTGAAGATGTAGCTGATATGTAAAAATAAGGTTGCAGTCACTACTGATTCCCTTAAGTACCAAATTTATTTTAAATATACCCAAAAGGTCTACATCTCGATCCATGTTCTATTTGTTTGAGGTACCTAGATGATAAGGTTGTGTATATGTAAAATCACATATCTGAAGGTAAAGTGTCACAGTGTACATCGCATGAAATAGTTGTTAAAAAGTTATAACTTCAACCTCATATGGGAGAAAACCAGAGACGTTGGCAACAACTTAAGCTGGGGCTAAACATTTACCGGGCTTAGAATCTCCTTTTGTTTTAATGAGGTCTTCAGACCCGTAACATATTATTGACATGATTCTATGCTGTACTTCAAATAATTCCTGATAGAATCTGCCGTCTGTGAGAAAAATTGTACCCAAAGGAAGCAATGTTTTGGGGATAAAAATATCTATCCCTTCGGGCAAAAGGCTTCTTAACCAAACCTCCTCGTGTTTTTATGACTCAACTCGCTACCGTAATTACATGTACGTTCTTAAGGAAAAGACACAGTTATGTAAATTACGAAAATGTAGTGACATTATTAACATGATTTTCACTTGCATATTTTCCTAGCAAAGCCATTTCTAACATGAGCTTGAGATCTTTAGGCAGGCACTTGCATCAGTGCTGAGGAACAGAATAAACAACGTGACAAAACAGTGTACTTGTTAAATGTTATATATGGATAAGCCCATTCTACTAAAAGATACACTACAGTGACCAATCTGTGTTATAGAGTGACATTCCACTCTTCCTAGAGTTGCACTTTCACCCAGCTGAAGTTAATTACCACTCCGAGTATTGGGGAATTTGTGTTGATTTCCACTAGATGAAAGAGTGATCACTGTAGTCAATAGACCTAGAGTGAATTTCACACCATCAATGATTTGGAAATACCGTAGTGCACCTACCTTGTGACCGTTGATTCCAGAGGAAGTTTCTGCGTACAAATGAAGTCCAACTCTCGGGAAAAGTCTGTGTGGTGTATCTTCTGTGCAGGGGCTGACACATCCAACTTGAGGAAACATACCTAAGAGGGCCTCAGGAAACCAAAGTAAGGTAGCCTGTACCAACCACACGATCAGACGTTCTTCGATTTTTTTCTCCGCTTCATCTAACAAAGTTCTGGTATATGGACATCTTACCTACTTGGAAGTTTCTTAGGAGAAACATGTGTTTATCTCACTTGTAATTTTATGGAACCATTACAGTACCATACTAACCATGCAATGGCCTCCACGCGCAATTATTTTTCCCACTAGGTTTTGGGCAAATCATGTCAATGGACCAATCAACTTCTTGGAAATTGGCCACGCCCCTTTCTCCCGAAATGAAGGCTTCTCTACATTTTTTTTGTATCTCTATCGCCGGGTAATGAAAGAACATGCCAAATAACTCCAGCGGATGTAACCCTAATCTGTACTTTAACCCTAACCACTATTTGGAAACAATTTTCAAAATTCATGAAAAACGGATTTGCCCAAAACCTCGTGGGAAAAAAAATTAAGCGGCCAGTTGAAATGAGCTCAAAGTTTCATGGATCTTTCAGTTTCATGGTTTATGAGATACCGTCAGTGACTGTTAGAGTAGAATGATGGAGTATTTTCATAAACAATGAAAAGACCCTGAATTTGAAATCGGATAATAAAATCAAAAGTTTCCGCTTGAATTGCGAACCCGTTGATTCTTCAAAATGTTCCTAATACAATTTTTTCATTACATAATAGCCTACACAAAGACTCTACACCACCTTCCTTGGAGTAGGAAGCGTCTTCTGTGGAGGAGGGGCTACAACCCCCAGTAAAATTTCTGAGGCCGAAATTAGTGCTTCTGTTCCCAATTTTCAAGGGCGAAAACCCCTTAGTTGTCCACTCTGTGAAATTCATCAAACATTTTCCATAAAATATCAAACTTTTTTCAATAGATTTAGGCTACTACAAATATACACTAAATGCAGTATCAAATTGGAAGTAAGAACCTTCAACCAAATAAATTAAAACAATTTTCCAACTGAAAGAGGAGGAACACCCACCCCCTTTTGAACCTTCCTCCAGGATGGCAATCTGAAACGATCCCCCCCCCCCCCACACTGAGAACAGCTTCCTAAGTTTCTACGCCTACGAACATCTTTATGGTACGTGTCAGATCTAGTGTTGTACGGTAGTCAAGTACTTTGATTCAAGTACCACGTACTTTAGAGTACTTATGGTTCCCAGTACCAAGTACGAAGGTCTGAGTACAGCGTTTTTTAATTCGAGTACCGATTACGTGTACTGTTTTACCCGAGTATACTTTTCGAGTAAACTTCTCAAGTACTTTTATTTACTCAATACGCATTACAATATTCAATAAACATGGCTCGCTCTTGTTAAACATGATTTAGTTAAGGTCCAATAGCCTATCTCTATAGCTTTTGGTTTGTTTGATCGAAAGCTTTCGTTATCTAATCACTGCTTGCATATATTTGTGATCTGATTGTAGCGCTTGATCGTGACGATTTACCAGCTCGTTATGCAATCCAAGCAGCACATCTTGATGACGAGTACATTCATAGGGAGAATTTGATCACGATCTGATATATATTACGCGCATGTTATCCTATGTGAACACGGCAAGTTTCCTGGTAACAAACACAGCTTTGTAAACAGGTCTGCCCTTTGACTCTGTGAGATAATGTTGTTTCCATTCTAAATTGTTTCAAAAACGATGAGTAATCAAGTGGTTTAATGTAAGTGCATATATTGAACATCCCTCTGAATTTTTGTTTTATAGGCCTCTAAACGAAATTGTCAATGACATTTCCTGCTTGATGAGTATTCATTACATGGATAAGAGTCATAACAAGGAAGAAATTACCTATAGTTGACGGCTAAACCAGACTTTGAAAAAGGATCAAGGCTACTTTGTATAAAGGAAATAAATGTCTGTCTTTTTTTTAAAGTTATGCATTTTAGAAACACTGAATTACCAACGCACGGTATACACAACAACGTTGCACGGTGCATTAGTGGCCTGGAGGCTCATATAATCATGTGCAGTACTATGAGTTGCCACAAGAACTCCCTAGAAGTTCACATTTCACCTAAGTAACCACACTACCAGTGGTATCAGTTTATACTGTTTGAGTAATAATAACACTTTGAAATGTCATAGGGTAAAGAAACTTACTGCCGCTCAATGTAGTGAGTAATTGTTAGTTTTACATAACTCTAGTTTACAAGAAGTTTATTTACCGATACTCGTAAATTAAGTACTCGGCCTGAGCCGAGTAAAAGAAGTGAAAACTCGAGTACGAGACGACTATTTTAACGTTTGAGTACGAGTACCGACTGACGAGAAACATTCGAGTACGAGTATGAGTACTTGAAAAAAGTACTCGAGTACTACTGGAGGACCGAGTACTCTTCGAGTACTGCAAAACTGGTCGGACCCCCCTTCGGTGACCCCAATGCATCAGGGGCGGATCTAGGGTCTTCTCTGAGGGGGGTCCAACATAAAAAGGGCACACTCATTTTTTTTTTGAATTTTGGTTCCCATAAACGTCAGCGATTATACAATTTACGGCATATTGACAAAGAAAGGATAAACCAAGAGACATGCAAAAACTGGAATCAAAACCTGGAATCTAAACGGTGAAAATGCAAAGCGCGCGAAGCGCGCGAAAATTTTCGGGGTAAGCCTACGCTGATAAGAATTTGTACTAATTTAAAGCTTATATAGAACAATTGTCAGTTAGGCCCTATCGGGCATAACTTTATTGTACTTCCCTCCTCGAGTCACTAGCCGTACGGTACCGTACGACAGACGCAAGTGAACGTTAACCAGGTTTAGCGAAATGCGATTCAGTTTCCGACATTTACATAAATCCATGTATTTCTACTTATTAACTTGAAAAGGTGGAAAGGGTTTGTACTACATTTAGCTATAAGTATAACGGAACGGAGGAAGAGTGGACAAAGCGTACCGAAAATTTTGGGTTTTGTCCCAGAAATTACCCTTATGAAAGCCAAAATAAGTAAATCGACCATGTGTGGCGGCAGAATTTTCCAACAGGGGGCCGGGCCATGTCAGCTACCCCAATTAGTTCCGACATTCCCTATTTCGAGGGGATGATGAGAAGGTCAAATGGAGTAGCCTCATTATCCCATGCTATTGCCGGCATATTTTGCATCATATATCAGTTAATACTTCAAGATCCGAGTTGCGCACTGATAGTGTTCTTTGAATCTGGATCGTGAAATTGAAAAGCGCGCGAAGCGGGGGAACATGTTTGATAGGCTAAAACATAAAACATATGACGAAACGAAAAACGAACTGTGGGTTTGTAGACCGTATCGGGTGTAACATACATTTGTATCGAAACCACCTGGACTACAAGATGAAATAGCCAAACTTTGCTCCGTAAGTCACTCACCAACTGACTCTACCGCATGACACACACACAAGAGAACACCAACTAGGCTTTGCGATATGGGATGAAAGTTACGAACTTTACATATACTATGTACTCTGCCTATATGTTACTTGGTAAGGTGAACAGGACCTGTGCTATCCTGCTTTGCGGAATGGAACTATTGAAGAAAATAGAGTGACTCTACAGCGCTCGTAGCGCGCCGAAAATTTTGGGTTCTTATTAGAGAATTATCCTCTTAAGGGCAAAGAACAGGTAAGCCGTCGGGGCGACTAGTTGTCGTCGGGGACTGCATACGGTACTTTCGACTAGGACTCCCCGACGAACCTGTAAAACTTCCCCGATAGTTGGTCAGCCTTCCCCGACGGGGGCATGAACCCTTCCCCCACCTGGCGCCACCGCTATCTCGACTGGAGGAGGGGGTTAAAATACTGTATATTGTGTTCCTTATATAGTTGCGGCGCGACTGTCAAAAATACTCTGTCAAAACAGATGACTGAAGTCGAATGTTTGCTTTTTATTTGCGACAGCAGACTCGTCATCGGTCCAAAGACGTCAAAAAATTGAACCGAGTAACATTGCGTTATTTGACCTGGTGGTGATTTCATATAGTATTTTTAATATGAAACAAACACCGATTCGTCCATTGCGACTTCTGGTCAACTTTTGGCTGTGGACTTTAAACTAAGATTGGTTTTTTATTCCCATCGCTAGGGCAACACTAATAAATGAAGAGAGTAATTCCAGACCATGAATATCATATCGTGTTCATGAGAGGAGGGATACTAGCGGGTAGAGGGAAGGTTTCGTAGATGTAGCGTTTAGGGAGTGTGAACAGATCATTATTTTGTAACACCAAAAGACTAGCAGTGACCTTTTGGAATCAATATTAGAACTCAGTAGTAATACGTTGCATAAAGCGCTAGCTAGTGAGTATGACGTAAAATCTGCGCGTTTTACTGTATTACTTTGAAAGCCCAAGCACGCCACACGTGGTTCCAAGCGAAAAAGTGATTAGAATGCCTGGCTGTCACGCAGGCAGTAAGACTTAGAGTTAGATGAGGTTTTACGGCTCAGTTTCTACCTAACTGGTTTAAGTCGGGCCGGCCGCGGCCTTTTTTGTAGTTGTGGCTCACTGGTATGTTTTTCCCTAATCAATTGCAGGCAGTAAGACATACTGTAGTCACATCCTCTATAAAACGATTGCGCTGTTCGTGTTTCGGGGCGGGCAATACAGGCTACTATAGTCAAATATATTGCTGAAAGTTTCTGCGATACATGGCTAGACTTTTACGGGTGGATTGATCGATACTGGATGGGGGTAACCAAAATCTCCTCGGTATTGGACAACTGTCATTACCTGTCAAACTGTAGTGGTTTTTTTTTTATTTTTTATTTTGTTAGGCTAGTGTGAAAAAAAAACAATTTTGAAAAAGGGCAAATTGGGAAATTTGAGGGGGGGTCCGGACGTCGGCGACCCCCCCCCCCCCGCTGGATCCGCCACTGATGCATTTCCGTGTAACAATAGGCTACGCGACAATTAGTATCCTCAGCATTCTTACACCGGTTCACTCATGACTGCATGGTGGTAGCGTATATACCACTAATTATTTTCCTTTGACTTACTAAATGTGGTCCGTTCCGTGGCCTCTGGACCCTTGTCTCAGTTCTCAACAGGTTCAAGCTACCCCTTCACACGAAAGCTCACGATTAGGCCTTTTACATTTCAAATTTGTGTACCATGACTACTGAGCTTTTGAGCTAGGAGAACTTGTTAAATCTGGAAGTGGTTCCTGCTTTTTACTTCATTCAAAGTACCGATTTGCATAGCGGAAGAATATAATGCATAAAACTGCCTAAAATGCCTTCATTGTTTCTGTATTTCTGCACAATCATTACTTCCATTAGCGGCTCGCCATATGGGCACGGGGGGGGGGCACTTGCCCCCAAAAGTTTGCAAAGCATGGTCTTCAAGTTTCAAAAATAAAAATAATAAATAAAAAAACATGTAATTCGAGATGGGTCAGACCCTCCCATTTCCTTGACTGAGCTTAAAATTAAAGAAGTGAATAACTTTCCAATGCAATGCGAAGGTTAAACATTAATAAAGTGCTTTCAAAACATTTTTTCGGCGCGCTTCGCGCGCGTTTTCTCAGTTAGTTTAAGAAAACAATCCAGAAAACCAACATTTTATGGCCTCTTGGCAAAGCTGAAACATATTGTGACACAATGAAAGAAACAATAAAATATTTAAAGGTGGGGCTCATTTTATACAAATGGATCAAGCCGCTTTGCCCATTTCACCTGCTTCTTACTCCACCCCTATGGTATTACGGTAGCGATCGGTTGATATGCAGGGTTTCCGCCAAAGGGGGGAAAGGGGGGATTTGTCCCCCCCCCTGTCCAGAAGAAGGTGGGTAAAATCCCCCCCTTTTCATTTCCATAAAAATTAAAAAAATTGTCCCTATCTTGGTTTCTTACTTAAGAAGAGGGCACCTTTGCAGCAATGTTTGGACTTTCATAAGTAAATGGCCTTTAAAACCCTTCAAAATGCACCTTATAGGGGTCTTGAAGCAAGCTTTTGTCCCCCTGAACCCACTTGTAACTTTAGCCAGGGACAGCATCAATTTGGACTAGGGGTTTAGGAGCAAATAATCCCCCCTTTTTTTGCATTTCTGGCGGAATCTCTGATATGGTTGTATTTATTTTTAAAGTAGTCAGCTCATGACTGACTGCCTGAAATGGTTTTTGAAGAGCTTTTGAAAAATACATGGGCATCGCTGTAATACATAATAATAACCATACTCCCATAGGCGTAGGAGGCGGGGAGCTGGGGGCTGCAGCTCCCCCAACAAAATATTTTTTTGAAAATTCGGGCAATATTCTGAGATTTTTTCGGGCACCTACTGGAAGAAAAATGATGCTATAATGTAGCTTAACGGAAATCGATACTTTAAAAAACTTCCTTGGTAATTAAAATATAGTTCTGATTTGGATTGCACCATCACCTATATATTCGGTATTAATTCCCCAGTGTGTTTTTTATGGTTAAACTTATATATTATGATTATCAGTGGCGTATTTGAGGAGCCATAGGCCATTCCCCCGTAACTGACGCCGATTTTTTTTGGACCTAAAATAAAGCACAAAGTTTTACTTCAAAGGTAGCATACATATGTGGCACCAGATTGCATGTAAGGACACCTAATTTTTCAAAAATTTTCATCAAAGTACCTAAAATACGTACGGTTAATTTTTTAACACAAATTTTACTTCAAATGTAGCATATGTGGCACCAGATTGCATGTATGGACACCTAATTTTTCAAAAAATTTTCAAAGGGGAGGGGGCACCCCCTCCCGTTATACCCCTCCCCCAGGCCGGCGATCACACAACATAGTGTCTGCCCCACCCCCATGAGAGAAGTGTTGGCCACACCACTGATTATTATCATCATTATTGTAACGACTTCCCCCATAATTATAAGCAATATGGAATAGCTGGTAACGTGGCAAATTATTGTATGTAACTGGCATGCGGTGTGATAACGGATGCATGCCTATATGATATGTAAATTAACATTTTGAACGCGCGCGGAGCGCGCGGAATTTTTTTTTTCTTCTATTTTTCGGGCAGATCGTTACAGCCCCCCCCCCCCATCAACTTGGGCCCCTACACCTATGCATACTCCTTTTGAGGCTATTGTACTATCCGGAGCTGACCATTAATATTGCTGGGGGGTCTTCCGAACCTCCATGAATACGGACATGAGTTTGCCTCCCAAAACAAAATTTCTTAGAGCCGCCCATGAGTACTTCAATTCATTTTCTATCACATACACATCACAACCTGAGCACATCACTTCAGCAACTTAGTCTAAACTATATAGTTTCTTAGGGTGTTAAATTCGTAGAGTAATATCCTCCGCCGGGATTTCCCTTGAATTAGTGGTACGTTATACCATGATAGGATGTTGGTTAAAAGTTGCTACATACACAGTATATTATCTAGTGCATCTTGCTACGGGAGAGCTTCTGTGCCTTAGTTTGCCCTTGCACAAATTTTTCATTACATCTTATTCATTCTTTTTTAAATAGCATGCCTACAAGTACTGAGTGAGCAGGGAAAACTCCCTGGAGTGAATGTGACGGAAAAGGTATTGATGTAACCAGGGAGCTGTTATTTCCCTGATGTAACCAACTAATCCCGTCTGCCGCTTGCCTATACGTAGCAGACTGTACGGCATATTCCTTATTCAGTCATGTGAAGCCTTAAAGGGGTACTGAACAAACTGAGTCCGCCCCCGGCGGGGTAGTCTGCCGTGTGCCCCCAACTTCTCGCATGGCAATTTTAGAAGGCACTAAACAAGGCAATGTGCCTTGCACCGTATTTGAGCTGTATTTAAACCGTATTTAAACTTTACCTTTTTATCTAGTTGACACTATATAAAACATTCGTGTTGGTGTGTCGTTAAATCCCATCTAACTAACTACATATGACTTCTAAGCTGCAGTGCCACGGTCAATATTTTACTAATAGTAAACTAAAGGAAAACAAGAAATGAAGAAGACTGTTATCCTCAAAAACCTATGCAAAGAAATATCCGTCTACTTAGCTGACCGTCAACAGCGTCCGATTGCTGTTCTTGTTCTGCAGACGCGCCTCTGCGGAAGCCTATAGGATTAACAACCGACAGTTGTGGTGGGTCTAACAAAACCTGTCAATGATTAAAAGTACATGCGTCCACTTTCTTGTAGACAGCCTTATCAAAAGGTTTCCGTTGTCACATTTATCAAATGTGGCATATGCTAATTGATTTTTCCTGTAAAGGGAGACTCTGGACAAAGTTCCGTCCTTATTTGCCTCCCCAAATTTGCCTAAAATCTTATGATTTGTTTTTCATTGAACGTTGTAGTGTTCATGAATGTGAAATAGTTATTTGTCGTCTATCGGGTCTCTGAGATGGATTTGAGACCCTATAGATAGTGAAGTTTTGCACCCTTCTGGATAGGCTGAGTTTCCACACCTCTGCTTCGACTGTTGTTAATTTGGCATACAGAATTACTTAGACGATTCTCTTAGAGGAGGGAGTTGTTACTCCCTGAATTTGAATAAGACCAGGGAGTTGTTACGGACAACAGTTGTCGGTAACAACTCCCTGATAAGACCAATCTTGTAGCATCAATTTGGTGTGCAGGGCCTATTCTTAGGTAGATTTCGGTGCATTATGAGAATATGTTATAAATATAGAAAATTTGGGAGTCATAATCGAGACATAAGAAGACAAAGTTAAGTTGTGAGTCATGCGAGTCTAAAAATGGAACATTTTTTAGCAAGTAATGTTGGTTTCCATGTGTTAGAAAATCGCACATGCATTTTACGATATATATATATATATATATATATATATATATATATACATATATATATATATATATATATATATATATATATATATATATATATATATATATACATATTGACTTGGTTACAACACCGTAAGTTTCTAACTAATAAAATCAGAGAGATGTATGTAAATTTTTCGCATTTTCTGCATATGTAATAGACTAAGAGTTCATCTCGTCACCTCATGAACGTTTACTTGGGAGCCAGTTAATGTTCAAAAGAGATTATTAAACAGTACGTTTCTCTCATCACAATGGTAATGGGTAATGGCAAGGTGGTCTAATGAGTCAATTTGTCAACAAAATTCCCATGGCATGAATGCACACACTTATTTTTCCATCGTGCGACTCCTCCTTTACCTTAGAGTTAAACCCCCTGGATGACAGCCGTCCTGGACTGGTGATAATAGGAACGTCAGTAGAGAAACCACTTGTCCCGGGTCCACTGAGATTAACGGGTAACTCACTTTGTTCTGCTGCCGGATGATCTTTATTTATAGGATTATAACAAGCTTCACATTCACTCAATGTTTCATTAGGTCACAAAATCATCCAATAAGTCATTTTGGATTTATACCATAGGGCACCAGATATTCGGACTGAACCTATAATGTTTAATACAGAACTTAAACGTTTATTGAAGGGTAAGCAGCAGCCATGCCGGTAACCAAGTCTGTCTTACGAAGAGAGTCGCTTTTCCATTCGAAAAAAGCTCAATGTGGAATTTGTAACGTTTAAGTAAATTAACGAATGAACGACTTTGTTCTAGGTCTATAGGTGGGTAGGTTAGGTTAGGTTTTACGGCTCAGTTTCTAACCAATTGGTTTAAGTCGGGCAGCCCACGGCCTTTTTTCCAGTTGTGGCTCACTGGCTTGTTTTCCCTACTCCATTGCCTATGCTGAGCACCAAGCACAATGATAGTAGGTTCCATTTTTTAAGTCTTTGGTATGAACCGGCCAGGAATCGAACCCTAGACGTTCCGGCTGCAAGTCGGATGCTCTAATCACTTGACCATGCAGTCGGTCTATAAACTTGATTTTTTTTAATAATCAAGGCTGCTTAGATGCTATAATGTAGCATTTTGTAAAGTTTGAAAGACACTATTGTCCAGCAGTTGACCTGAGAAGGACTCTCTGTTTGGTTGGTGGGGTTTTTGTGACCCCTCCACCCACCCCCTCTGATAACAGGCATGGTTTAGCCCAAATTTATGCCCTAATTTGCTTTGAAATATCAGTTTAATCTTCCTAAGCTCCTCTTCTTTGTCTTACAACGATCCTTTGTGATGTTTTAGAGCATTGCAAGTAAACAAGGAAGCTGTAATAGTTATTTCAAATCACCAACAAAATACGAGTATGTGTAATTTATTAAATCATGTACTGCATTTTCAGGATGATCGAAATGAGGAGTTTTATGCTGTAGAAAACTCTGGGCACGTCGGATATCTGTACGGAGATCAGGGGCGCAAATTTCTATCCGAGTTTTGGGGAGCGAACACCTGCAAATAATCCACGACGCCACTGGTGCCAAGGGGGAGATTCTCCCTCCCCTTCGGCGTAGAGTCCAGGGGCAGACTAAGATCCCCTGTTGGGATCGAAGGAAAACACACAGTGGGGAACAGTAGATGAAGCCCCTGGAAGCCCTGGCTTATTTACAAAATTGTGGGCACTAGAATAAAACACTTAACTACCGGAATAACGACAGGTCGATATCTTCATGCTGAAGTAGATTTCATGGTGGGGGGGGGGGGGGTGGATGATCGCAGTGGTTCTTTGTGGATTGCCAAGAGTTATACTAATTTTTCTGCCGGAAGTTCGGGACAAGTAGGGTAGCCTAAGCAAACGCTTGCGAAGTATGTAATAACAAAAATTGGGGTATGCGGTGGATGCCGGCGAAGGGCGCCGAAAAATAACATTTTAAATACATTTTAGTAATGCTTTCCTTCATTTAACATAGCATTTAACTATCTACAGATGGCAATTGAGTATGCACTGTAAACAGACCTAAAAATGGCAGTTTGCACCTTTTCATCATAACCTAATTCGAACTATAAGGGCTAGGCGATTTCTTCACGATGAAGAGGCCTTGAGAGTTGGAAGGACGGCAGTTACACAAAGTTTTACAATTATCCTAGTCACTGTTGTCCTTCTTGAAGTAATAATTGGACGATTAGAGTATAATTATGATGGATCCGTGCATGGCGCGTCGAAAAAAAGCATTTTAAGACATTTAGTGGAGTTGTTCTTCGTTTTACTCTCGCAAAAGTGATTTATCATTTATTCTCCGCCCCAATTTCGACTATTTCATTACAGTCATTAAAAAGTTGAGAGGGGCGAAATGATAGTTTCGCCCCTCTCCCCCACTTTGGGTTGAAAGAGCGACGGCCTCCTTCCCTTCATTTGAGCCACTGGCGGACAAAGTAAACAATGCTCTCTGCTTGAATCAGAAAAAATGTTGTGTGTGTGTGTTAGTGTGTTTTTTCATAAAACATACTATAATGAATTGTTTATTAGTTAAATTTGCTGTCCATAAACAGGACACTTGATCATTAAAGTTAATTGAATCTGTTCACGTAATAGTATAAAGGAAACAGACGATAACGCGCATTGTTTTGTTACCATGCCAATAATGTGGGATGTAGCAAGTTTAATACGGGGAAGTAGCAAATACTGAGTATCACGAGGCGCCGGGGATGTCGTGATGTCATTTGTAGAAGTCATGCGAAAGTCGCTCACCGAAGCTGCATTGGAGCCTAACATTGATTGCTGTGAGCACTCTTATATTTTCCCAAAAGAGGCGCCTAAACGTCCAGTCTGATGTCATTCCCGCCATGCACCGCAAATTTATCTTAGTTACTACGCATAAGCTCATTCACTTTGTTATTACTAAAAAACGAAGCTTCCTATTTTCCGGGTTCCCGCTGGGACCATATAATTTGTTCAATAACAACATGGCAGCTTGAAGTGTACTGAGTAGTTTGTCATCACTGATACACGAAGTTTTCAAATCCAGAACTGTTCGATGAAATGGGAAGAAAAGAAGACGACAGGAAACATTTGTAACGAAAAATGAAACAAGAGGTCAATGCATGGAGTTGCAAGTCTCATCTCCCCCATATTCTATACATAGCCTACCTTTAGGGTTAAGAAAACTTCCCGCAATAAAGGTATGACAAAAGACCACTTTTAGGTCATTTAAACTTCGATCTCTAACTTAACCAACTAAAATGTACTATATAGACATATCTGCCATTAGCATGGGCGTCAATCTTGGGGGGGGGGCGGGGGGGACAAGTCCCCCACATTTCGATGGATGGGGGACACAATATCAAATGCCCCCCCCCCCCATTTGCGTAAAAGAGTAGTGCCGTGGCTCTATTTGACTGGCTTTTTGAGTGGTATGTAGGTTTGTTGGGCAATTGTTAAGTGTCTCGATGCAGATTCTGAATGCAGATTTCGTCAGGGAAATCTTATATAATGACAAAATTTCGGCGCGCTTCGCGCGCATGCGTCACGGTTTGCACTCCTTCTCATGACCATTAAATAGGTAAAAACATGAAACTATTCTGATCACAACACTCTCCGAAAACAGACATACATCTCAAAACATCTGAAGGGGCCTCTCATCAATGTGGGATCATTCAATCAGTGGCGTACGCAGAGGGGAGGGCCATTCGGCCATGCCCCCTCACTTATTCCGATTTTTTTTAAGTTCCTAAAAATACGTAAATTTTTTAACACAAATTTTACTTCAAAGGGTAGCATATTTGGCACCAGATTGCATGTAAGGACACCTTATTTTTCAAAAATTTTCAAAGGGGAGGGGGACACCCCTCCCCCAGGCCGGCGGTCACACTACATACTGCATGCCCCGCCCCCTTGAGACAAATCCTGGGTACGCCACTGCATTCAGTCTCATTTGTAGCATGATGTGGAAGGTTGAAAGAACTTTGTTGCCGTTAAACATTTCTCAAAAATTTTTACAGAGCGCTTCGCCGATGCCATTTTCGGTATAGATGGTGATTGTTAATACACTTGCGACTTAAAAGCATTCCGAAAACGCCCTTGCTAGTCCTTCACAACTTTGCTATACTACGATCAGCTCCAAAATATCCCAAAGATAGCCCCATTTTGCATCTAAGCAACCTTAAATTAACAAAAATTTCTCAAAGGGGAGGGGGCTCCCCTCCCCTTAGAACCCTCCCCCAGGACGACAAATTTATGTAGTGACAAAGGAAGGATCCTCACTGCTGTATACAAAAAAACGCATAGCGCTCATAAACAAAGTGCAATTAACACGTCTCCACTCAATTGGAAAAACATCCAGCCAGTCGGAATTTGGGACTGACACCTTCACACCACAAAACATGTCACCCTAGCAACGGGCCTGGTCGGGTCCATCATCTCCGACAATGATCCACGCTGCGAAGTGTGGTGTCAGCTATTTTGAGACATGGTAAAATGTATTTGACCTGGCAGATCTCAATGATGGTCATGTTTACTTTGAAATGATAATTCTTATTAGACAGTCCCGTAGCCAGGCCGGGGCACGAGGGGGTCGTGCCCCCCGTGCGGACCACTGTGCCCCCTATACGGAAAATCGATCGAAAATAAAATTTTAGTACATGTAAACGGTGGCCCTGGTATTACACCAAGCGATTTGTAACCAAAAATGATCCCAAAAGGAGTTTAATAATGAACGTATTTTGTTCTCTGTAACATTTTTGTTCTAAAATCACAAAAATTTTCGCGCGCTACGCGCGCTTGCGTCTTTAGTTACATATAGTTTTAACACCCGTTTCAGATATGTTGGCTTAATTTATAAATGTACAGGTTCCACGATTAGGCTATTGTTCTTTCGTGTAGGTGTGATTCCCGGAAAAACACAAAACTGAATCCATAAAAATTTCCATCCTCTTTCTCTTACGATCGGGAAGATTCTTAATTCAGACTCAACATCATGATAATCATTTTGTATGAAACGTAAAGTGTCTCAATGTCCAGGGGTGGTGGAAGGGGGCACCCCCTCGCGACCGGTCGCCCGCCGTCTTGGTTTTGTTCTTAAAGACAGACACTCATCACCCCAAATACATTTTGGTTGGGAGAAAGCAAAATTCTCAATTGGTCATAGGTGAATGCTCTTTGATAAACATCAAAGCTCACAACACACAGTATGCGCAGAGAATGTTCTGGTTACATATTATGGCCTTGTACGCCCAACAGGATATGCTCTTAAGCTATAAACTAGGTTTGTGTCTGCACAAGGAGGGGCTCAACACAGTTTTGGAAGGAGTAACTTAGTCGGAGAATTGGAACTGTCTAGGACGAAGAGGGCAGATTCTTCCATAGAAACCCAAATTTTCTAACCAAATATTTTCAATTTTTCTTCAACAGAACCCCAAATTTTTCGCCGGTCGCCCAAAATTTCGCGTTCGGTATCCAATCTGTAACCCAATGCTTCTGACGGGGCTTCGGGTTGCTGGACCTCTGAGGGGAGCTTGGTCCCTTCGTCGGGCTTATCTTTCCACCACCCCTTACTGAGTCTGTATGCAGGTTTTACCGTGGTAAATAATTTTCCTGCAAAATTTCGGCGCGCGGCGAAGTAATATCGCCCATGAACATTATTAGTACAAAAATTGAAGTGAACTCTTCCAGCCAAAGCTAGGTGAAGTCTCAAAGTTAGATCCCGGACATCAAGGGGCTTTCATGTAGTAATCTAGTACCTTGAGTAACATTCGCTCCGCGACGACTATACGGTTTGAAGCTACATTTACTCGTACCAAAAATTTATTCCAAAATTTACTTTTTCTCATGTTTTTTTTTTTCATGTAAAATTTCGTTCAAAGTAGAAATACGATAATGACCATCCGAAGTGTGAACTGTGAAGACATTGGTGTGCTCTCACTGTCATTCAAAGTCCTGCTCAAAGCTCCATGCTAGTGTTCCCATATTGTTAATTCGCCACATATTCGGGGAATTTCCCTCTGGGTCCTAACAAAATCATACTGGATCACACCAAGTCTGCCTAATGGCAGCCCCTGGTCCCGCCTCGCCTTTCGCAAAGTACTTAACCGGCTTCACCTGCGCTTGCTGAGCTGAAGATATATCGTGATTATAGTGTTGTTCCCTTCACTTGTGGAGAATTTCTACGTCTCTGTATTGCAAGCGGAGGGAAAAATTTCCATCAGAAGAGTGAAATTTTCGCGCGTTTCGGCGCGCGTATGTGCACACGTAAAACCGATACCTTTATGCTATGTGTGGTAAGCTTGAGATATAATCCCCTGTAGTTCCGTCAAACTGTAATCCTGTGGTGGTAATACTGACAACAAACATAATCTTCTTCGGTGCCCCTCTATGAGTATGAGGTGTCGGTGCCCCCCCCCCCATATCAGAATTCCTGGCTACGTGCCTGTTATTAGAAGAGGGCGTCAGTCATCATAAGGGGGGGGGAGGAAGGGCCTATAGGAAGACACCCCTCTTCAAAACCAAAGGGATTGGTTTGTGCTAAGTCATGTATGTCCCCCGTCCCCCCCCCCCCCCCATATGAATGCGGATTGACGCCCCTGGCCATTAGGCTGTACATATAACTCAGTTTTATGATCTTTTCTAACATACTGTTATGGATAAAAAAAACTTTGATGAAGACCTTTGACCTTTTTACGCATGAGCAAGTTGTCATGGCCAGGTACCTACCCACCACGTCGGAACTTCGTCAGACTTACGGTTTAGGAGTTTGCGGCCACACTTTTGGCAAAAAGTTTAGATAATTTGACCTTTGACCTACATTTTGACCCTTGACCCCACGTAAGCAACCAAAAACCAATATTTAAAATGATTTTTTCCTAGCATATCATGTGGCTTTATTAAGTTTTCTAACCTACTGATAGGCAAAAAATGGCCAAAAAGCAAAGACATTTTAACAAATTTTACCTTTGACCTCTGACCCTCGACCTATGACATTATCAATAACGCATGCAACGACTTCCAGCCGGAAGGCCTGGGGTTCGACTCCTGGCCGGGTCATACCAAAGACTTTAAAAATGGAACCTACTGCCATTGTGCTTGGTGCTAAGCATAAAAAATGGAGCACGGAAAACAAGCCAGTGAGCCACAATTGGAAAAACGGCCGTGTGCTGCCCGACTTAAACCAATTGGTTAGAAACTGAGCCGTAAAAACTCATCTAACTCATCTCCCTGTGCATTACATGTAGGGAGATATGATAATAACACATTACGCAAAGTCTTCAAAACGTTTGTTTTGGTCGCTTTCAACGCTTCGGCGTTAACTGTAGCATTTCTTCTTGTTTAACAGCTTAAGTACAATTCTTAATTTAAAGCTTCATGCAACCTTTACTGTTTCCCTCCAGGAAGCTTCAGCATCACCACAGTCCAAAGCAGGCATTTTCATTGTTTTTTTTTTTAAATATAAGAAATGCTGTTAAATGGTCTTATATCACTAAAGAGTTGCATTAACTTTACTGTGAATGTGAGACGAATTTTGTGTGTGTATGTGCGCACGTGTGTGTGGTTTGTTTGCGGCATGTTTAGCTGTTCAAAGCCATTTTAACATACTTAAAGTTATGGTGACATGCCACCCAAAGAGATGATTTCACTTGGCAGTTAAAGAATAAAATCCCCCAATGGAAGATCTGTTGGAATTATTTCAATACCTTTTACTGTTCTCAAGATATACCTCCTCAAAGTTTGATGGTTACTGAAGTAACTCGTTGCTCATGCAAAAATAATGATGTGGAGTGTTGCACAGTGTTAAGATTTCTTTTGTTAACCCTATGTAAATAATCTCTTAATTACTGATCAGATAGTTTGCAGTTTGGTGAGTGATATCAATATTTTCAAAGGAAACAATTTTAACTTCCATGATGAATTCCTCAGAGGATACCAATGCTACAGGTGTCCTTGAAATGAAGGTTGCAAAAACAAAGGCTAGTATTAGCCATATATAGTATGTCCCTCCCTCTTTCGACATCACAAATTTGCACGTACAGTTCATGTTTATTCATGGTAAAAGTGTGAAATAGAAATAAGTCTGTAAAATGGTCAATATCTGATGAATTTTATGGGAATTGCGGCTATTTTTGGGAATTTAATGCTTTTTACATCAAATATCCAATTATGTAATTTGCATGTCACCAGACCTTTAAATGCTTCATTCTAATGCTCGCAATTTTGTAAATACCCCAGAGCTTCTTGAAGCTTCGACCTGTCAACCCCTGATCCCTGTGTTGGATTTGCCTCTAGACCCATCAACGGCATTTAATTACGGAGCCTGTAGAACCTTATCTGTGGGGAGTAAGTTATTTCGTCCTGAACCCTCTTCCCCTCCTAACAAAATCCTGGCTGTATGATGTTAGGGTGACACCTCTGCAGTGGAATGGAAACATTCGTGTTTTTGCAGTTTGAACAGAAGAAATGCTTTTAAATGGTCTGATGGTACTAAACAGTTGCATTAACTTTACTTTGGAATCAGACAAACCAACTTAAAGTCTTCTTTCCCAGGCCCAAAGCCAGACAAGGGTCTGAAAGGGGCGAGATAGCTTGCAGGGGGCTGATTCTTTTGGGGGTCGATATATGCTGAAATTTAATTTAGCAATTTAGTAATGTTATTTTTTATCTTCCTTGGGTCGAAAATTTTTCAAGGGGCCTGCCCCTGGTTACCATGGCAATGGGCCTACTCTTTCCTTGACATATCTTTTATTATCTTTAAAAACACAAATATTGCATATAAATGGTAAACCAGAAAGGTATCGGACATGAATTAAACAATTCAGAAACAAAATGGCTGCAAAGGGGAATTTTCATCATCCCAGTCAGTTCCAATTCTCCCACCTATGCAACTTCTAGCTCCTCCCATAACTGTATGAAGCTCCCCCTTGTGCAGGAATAAACCTGTTTTATTGCTTAAGGCCATGTCCTGGTGAGCATGCAAGGCTATAATAAAATGTAATAAAAGCACTCTCTCTGCCTTGTGTGGAATATGAGCTACTCTGCATCTTTCAAATTTCAAACTTCGATGTCAATCAAAGAGCAGTCACCAACTGAGAATTTTCATACCCCTACACTAAAAATATACTTTGGGGTGATGACTGTCTGTCTTTAAAGAAAGTGACCGTTATGATTTGGTGTATAGGTGCTAATAGGCGTAATGGATATTTTATTAGGAGACGGTTGCGAGCCGTCTTTGCCCGAGAAAATGTAAACCGAGAGAATAGTTGTTCGACTCTTTCCAAAATTCTGCCCTACAAAATGGGCTTTGCAGCAACTCCAGTGGGCTGTAGCCCCCTAGTGTTCTATGCGCTATGCCTGTAAGAAAGTTGCTGTGTCACTGGGGATTGATCTTATAATTATTTTCTGTATATATGATGATATCATGCCCACTATTGCCTGGGACTTACAATGTCGTAAAGGAGCCCCTCCCGGGTCAGTTGTCCATACACTCAATGCAGATGGCCCTTCAAATTTTGGGGGCGCTTCTCACTTTGTGGGGTATTGGTCTTTTCTTGCAAAGCTACATTCATATAGTCAAATAGTACTCTCCTTATACCGAGTTGCCATGACGTCGGGAAGCCAAAAACAAGCGAGGTGTGGCTACTATTTCGTCAGCCTGGTAGACAGGATGGATATAATGCAAGTTTTCCAGCATAGGGCCTACTCCTCTCCGAAAGGTGATCTACTTTATGTTTGCTCTCAGTGAGCCTGATTCTTGTAGGCACTTCAAAGTCGGTACATCAAGCATAGTTCAGTATTGTTGTGCAAAACATGCTACAGGGCATGGGGTGATATTTACAAGTTATCTCCCCACCTCTGAGCATCCCTCCCGTCTTTCACTTCCCATGTTGTCAGCCATTGCCTCAGTGCCACACCACCGTTACACCTATCAAAGTTTAAAGTTTCTTCCCCCTTAGGCCCCGTTTTGGGCAAATCTTGGCTCCATCTATGGTTCCCTGGTCCTAGTTCTCAGTTCAGGCCTGTGTAAGGTCGTTCTCCTAGGGTGAGCCATTGGTTTTCCCGGCAACTCACGCACAGTTGTTTGTGGATGTGACCGTTTAGTGTCACCTATTGTAGCTTTGTCTGGGAAGTGAATTAAACATGTTTTTTTCAAGGAAAGGCTAAAAGTACCTAAGTAGAGAGAACTTTAACGGTCTGGTGAGAGTTTCAGCCTTTAACTTATATGTTCTAATATAATTTGCTATAAGAAGAAAATCAATTTGCATCAACACTGCGCTGGCCAAAGAATCCAGATTTTCAAAAGGACGTAGTAAGGACCGACTACCGGGAACTTTCAGCGAACGGCTATATACACGATCCTCTACTGAGTACTATGCAGAGCCCCGTACATCGATTAGATCAAACGTCGTGCGGCGGATGACATGTACTTTGCTTACTTAGCAGGCTGTACGGCATATTCCTTGTTCAGTCATATCTCCAATTGTTTTGGAGCCTTAACTTAAAGAGGGGCCGAGCAAACAGAGTCACTCCATGCATTTACCCTGGATACTGCATCAGGCTGTCACGTTCGGAATATGTTCTTGTGGAATAGGTCCAACCAAGGGCCATTAGGCCGGAGGTTGGTAGCTTTCCTTATCATGAAAGACATATCAATTTGTTTGTTAAGGAAACCCATACAGCTTGTGTTAGCGTCTCCCACGCAACGAAAACGCGCTCTGTGGAAAACAGTACGGATACGAACTTTCGATCGCTCGTGCTCTGTTGCATAGCAAAATTACAGTGATGTTCATTCAGTTCCATGTTCTACTATGTCTCAGCTTCTGAATGACATAAAAATATATCGATATTATTTGACTTTTACATAGGGACCTGGACAGATTTCGAAGGCATCTTTTTGCATGACAAGCAATAGCTATGAACTTTTGACCTACTGCTGTTTGTACAAATAAGCTTGGATCGCCGATGTTCATGCATTGCTGGACTGGTTAACATGTAAACTTTCCAATGGTAACCTTTGTTTTCAAATTTTCAACACTCCCCCATAGGGACCAGGCCAAAATACGTACAAACAGACACAAATATGAATATGCATAAGTCTTGCACCAATGAAAAGACCCCAAGCGATGTGTAAACAACGCGACCGTTACCCGCCACCGACTACTACACCGTGCGCGCGTTGTACAGTATATACAGCGAACACGTGCGTGCAGTGGTAAACAAAATATTTGGTCACGCCCACACGACCAATCAAGTGTACGGGATAAGCGTGTGTATGAATTATACATAGCCATGACGTCTCAGTCACCCAATCCTCAGTTTAGACAGAAAAGTGTTTTGGCAGGAAAGTGTTTTGAACAAATTGATATGACTGGGGATGGTAGGACTTCCAACCCTTGATCTGAGAAGAGTAAGGGGTAACATGATCCAGGTTTTTAAATTTCTCTCTGGAAATAATGCTCTGTCATCATATAGCTTTTTGAAGGTTTTTTCTAACTCCAGGGTCCGGGGTCATAGTATAAAGTTGGCTAAATCTTTTTCAAGACTCAGTAGCGTATCTACGGGGGACTTAGGGGCGCCAGCCTCCCCCACAACAAATCGTGGCCCCCACTGGCGATCTGGGAAGAAAATCACTCGACTGAGCTACTCAAATTGATAATGATAGACTCTGGCTGTGGAAAATCTTAATCCAATCAATCCACTGAAAATCCATCGGGGTAACTCAACTCTGAATATAATTTTGAATAAATTGGATAGTGTGACAAACTTAATGTGTTTGAGAATAAAATAAAAAATCAAACCTTACATTTCTTTTCACCAAAATTGCACTTCTTAATAGCTGCTGGCAAGTGCCAAAAGTTCCGGCGATCTGGGATGTATTAAGATCTCGAATTTTCTTGGTACGCTCAGAGCCAATGGCAAGGATGGGGCTAGTAGTAAACGGGATTCAAACTTGCAATCCTCGGACGGCCAGCTGAGCTAATGCGTCCTCACAGAAATGTGTTTCAGAATAAAATAAAACCAAACTTTACATTTTTCCACCAAAAATTGCACATCTTGATGGCTGCTATCAAGCCTGGCAAGTGCCATTTCTGGCTATCTGGGATGTATTAAAATCTCAAATTTTCTTGGTACTGACGCTCAGAGCCAACCAAGGTTGGCGCTCCCTTACTAAACGGGATTCAAACTTGCAATCCTAGGACCCCAAGTCCAGCCAGCTGACTAGCTGAGCTAATGGGTCCTCACAGAAATGTGTTTGAAAATGAAATAAAATCGAACTTAACATTTTTTTAACAAAAATTGCACATCTTGATGGCTGGTATCAAACCTGGAAAGTGCCATTTTCGGTGGTCTGGGATGTATTACAATCTCAAAGTTTCCTGGAAACTGTGCCAACCAAGGTTGGCGCTCAGCTTAGATAGTAAACGCCTAAACGGGATTCAAACTTGCAATCCTCGGACCCCAACTTCCCCAAGTCCGGCCAGCTGAGCTAATCCGTCCTCACAGAAATGTGTTTCAGAATAAAATAAAATCAAACTATCCGGTGTTTTTTTTTACAAAACTTGCGCATCTTGATGGCTGCCATCAATCCTGGCCATAGGCGTATAAGGTGGAGGGTCTGGGGGCTGCAGCCCTCCCAGAGCAGGAAAAATGCTTATTTCAGGGCACTGACACTTTTATTTTCTGGGCAAGGGGGTAGTACAGTGGACAGTGCGGCGGACAGCGGCAGTTTGCCAACAGGGCAAATGCTTATTAGTTGCACAACGCATATTGTTGAATACAAGTATAAACCAAAAGTCCCGAAATAATATCTTTCTTTTTAGTTTTTGGGGGTGACTCATTCATACCCGTCCTGAGTGCTATCGTGGTAAAAGGGGAAAATCAGGGCAATTTGCAAAATTTTCAGGGCAAACATCCTCCGCCCCCTGTGTGAAATGTCTTCCCGTACGCCATCCTGGCAAGTTCCCTTTCCAGCGATCTGTATTACAATCTCAAATTTTCGTCGTACGTCCCGCGACAACTTATGGTGGCGCTCCGCTTAGATAGTAAAAGGGAGCCTCCACCCCCAAAAAAATCTCCACCCCCCCCCCCCCCAAAAAAAAAAACCCAAAAATCCTATTTACGCCACTGTCTAGACTAGGTATTAGGGAAGTTCAGCTTAAACTCTAAAAGCTGGGTTACGATTGAATGGATATTAGCCTGCCCCAGTGGGTTATCATCTCTAGTTCTGTACGGGAACTTCTGTCCACTCTTTTAGAGTTAACATTGACAAGCTTTTTACTGAAAGTAGGAAGAATTTGATTGTATTTTGGATTGGTTAGGGTCAGTGCTGTCTTTTGAATTCCGGCTTTGAGTCCACAGGGCATTTAGCAATCAAGTATGTTATGGTATGGTATTTTAGACAGATAGAGGGCGGCAGTCACATTTCGTTGAAAATGGCGGCCTCTCAGCAACGCGTTCAAAGCAAACCAAGACGAATCAAGACTCTTCTTTCTTCTTTCCTCAGGAAAGATCCTGAACAAGAAAGGTCCAGAAACAATTTTGTTTGTTTTCAAGAATTAGCAATTTTCTTGTTGCGTTCTGTGCCTTTTTTGTTGAAGTAAAATAGATATGGGTGTAGGCCTAAGTCGTGGATTTCCCAGTCATTGCACCGGCCTGTGTAGGACTAGATGCGCGAAATGTTTCGTGTAGCCCCATAGTAGGACCACAGGCGCCCCTTAACATTGTATAGTATACCATATACTATGTAGTATATATAGACGGAAAGGTATGTCACAAATCTCCTAGCTCCAACAAACAACGTACGTTTCTGGCACAATTACTGCACTTTTCTCGCCAAATTTGTCTGTGTCGAGACTTTTGATCATAAGGTACCTCAAGGTAGCTCTTCTTCCCGAATAACTTCACTTGGCATTGTCTGAAGGATGAAATTTCGATGGAGTAACAGTCTGAGGATGGTAGCTGCTGATAGGAGAGCATTCAGCACTTCCACACTATGTAATAAAATACTCCTAAAATATTCTCTAAAGTTCTCTTAACTTTCTAAATTTCTTCCAAAATTTGTTTAATTATGGTTCACTTTTTATTATAGTAAATCTTGCAGATATATATAGCGTCAATATGAACAATTTTAAACATTAAATTTCATAAAATTTGAAAACCTTTTGAAAAGTGGAAGGGCTAGCATTTTCTACAAGCACTTGTGACAGTTGAACTGGAACTGTTTTACAGTCTTCAACTGCCACAAATGCTCATAGTAAATACAAGCCCTTCCACTTTTCAAAAGGTTTTCAAATTTTATGAATTTCTATGTTCAAAAATCTTGCATATTAATGCTAATATGTATCTGTAAGATTTGTAATAATCAAAGCAAAACATAATTGACAAATTTTGGAAGAAATTCAGAAAGTTAAGAGAACTTTAGAGAATATTTTAGGAGTATTTTATTATATAGTGTGGAAGTGCTGAATGCTCTCTATCAGCAGCTACCATCCTCATACTGTTACTCCATCGAAATTTCATCCTTCAGACAATGCCAAGTGAAATTATTCGGGAAAAAGAGCTGCCTTGAGGTACCTTATGATCAAAAGTCTTGACACAGACAAATTTGGCGAGAAAAGTGCAGTAATTGTGCCAGAAACGTAAGTTGTTTGTTGGAGCTAGGAGATTTGTGACATATCTTTCCGTCTATATATACTACATAGTATATGGTATACTATACAATGTTAAGGGGCGCCTGTGAGTAGGACTAGGATATAGGAACTAGAGTGCTCACTCCTCGAAACAGCTGTGATCGCATTGGGACTCGACCGCCATAGTGCAGTTTGTACACACATGCTCGCACAAAGCATAGCTTCTTGCCTCCACCAATGATGGCGGACAGGTCCCCATCACTGATCTACATGTAGATCAGTGGTCTCCATGCAATCACAGTGAATTTACGCTCGCAGTATTAGGAGTGCGCACTCTAGTTCCTATATCCTACTCTATGGTGTAGCCCTACTAGTACTAAAGGTGGGGCCTGTTCGCATGTCGAGAAGCAGCTGTGTGAACAGGTGGATATCTGTCGGCTGTGCGGACAAGATGAGGTGATTGCTTGCCCACACAGCAGTCATATAGACCTTATGCCAATTAAAAAGAGGGCGCTTCAAATCTGCATCCTGGGAAGGATTATTCCGAGTATGGGACCACAGAAGTGAATCGTCACTATGGAGAAGGCTAATGGTCACAATGCTGATTCAGAACTGTGTTGGAATAATCCTTCCCAGAATGCAGTAGATCGCAGCTAATTGGCATAAGGTCTACGGACAAGCAATCGTTGACTGTTTGTCCACACAGCAACAGCCAGTATGGAAAGTATGGCAATTGCATACTCGAGATTTTTTTTTTCCTAGATTTTTATTGAACACTTGAAAATTAAACATTGCACACCTGAACACAGACAGTCATCACTGCAAAGTATATTTTTAGTGTGGGGGTATCAAAATTCTCAGTTGGTGACTGCTCTTTGATTGACATCAAAGTTTGAAAATTTGAAATATGCAGAGTAGCTCACATTCCACACAAGGCAGAGAGAGTGCTTTTATTACATTTTATAGCCTTGTATGCTCACCAGGACATGGCCTTAAGAAGTAAAACAGGTTTATTCTTGCACAAGGAGGAGCTTCATACAGTTATGGGAGGAGCTAGATGTTGCATAGTTGGGAGAATTGGAACTGTCTGGGATGATGAAAATTCCCCTTTAAAGACAGACAATCATCACCCCAAAGTATATTTTTAGTGTAGGGGTATGAAAATTCTCAGTTAGTGACTGCTCTTTGATTGACATCAAAGTTTGAAAATTTGAAAGATGCACAGTAGCTCACATTCCACACAAGGCAGAGAGAGAGCTTTTATTACATTTTATAGCCTTGTATGCTCCTTAGGACATGGCCTTAAGCAATAAAACAGGTTTATTCCTGCACAAGGGGGAGCTTCATACAGTTATGGGAGGAGCTTGATGTTGCATAGTTGGGAGAATTGGAACTGTCTGGGATGATGAATATTCCCCTTTAAGCCAGCGGCGATTGCCTTGTATAACCCTAGGTATATGTTATATTGACTTGGCCTTTTGGATGATCACAAGTTGTGATCAAGGAGGCCTTCAAAGGTTTTGTTTAAATTTCTCCCAAGTATTTGTTTCACACTTGACTTTTCTTGTTCACACTTCTTGTTGACACTGACACCTTGCACATTTCAATTTATTTTTCGTTCACACCCGAGATCTCGGCGAAAAGTGCCATAGGCCTTACTTTCCAATCTGGGGCAACTGGATGCAAACATGAAACACACCTCAGAGTCCCTTCTTCTTTTGAAAAATGTTGACACAACCACAGGGACATTACTTCACCATGCATGCGTGGAGAGGTGCCTATAAGCCCAAATGCTATTTGCAATGAACTGAGCGGGGTCTTTATGATGCAAAGAATTTTCAACTAAAGAAGCAGGGAGACTATTCCAATCATTGAGTGACAGTATTAGGCAGAAAACTAAATATGTAGCAGTTTGTCATAGTATAAAGATGACGACAGTATAGGTTATGCATCCCGTGAGTTCTGCGGGTGGGATGCCAAAGCCTATCAACAGGAGTCGGAGCCTTACCAAAAACACCCATAGTGAAAAGAATTAGTCTGTTTTGCCTACGACATTCCGATAACGTAGGGAGATCAGGGCCTTTCAACACAGAAGTCATAGACCCAGGCCCTCGCAAGAAGTTTGAACTGATAAAACGAGCCGATCTCCTTCAAATACTCTCCATCTTATCCTGTAGGTAAATCTGGTGTGGAACTGGCATATTCCAAAATGGGCCAAAGAAGACCTTTATTAGCAGTTAGCTTCACATTGCTAGGGCAAAAAGACAGATTTCTTTGAAGAACCCCTAAAATTCTGTTACCTTTATTACAAGTGAATTGGACATGTTTACCCCAACTAAAGTCACTAAGGTGATAAAAACCCCTAAATACTTAATCGAGTCAACCTTAAGTAACTTTTCACCAGTTAAGACATAATGGAAGCAAATAGGGGTTTTTTGTGACAAAAGTGATTATATTACACTTTGAAGGCTGCAGTCTCATACCCCACGTCTTAGCCCAGAGACCTAGATTATCAATGTCATCCTGAAGCTTACTACAGTCACTGGCATTACCATCAACTCAATAGCAAACACAATCATCAGCAAAAAGCCTGACATTAGAACTGGCACTACTAACGATGTCTTTAATGTGCGCTAAAAAGAGAATGCGTCCTAAGACGGGCCCCTGAGGGACTCCAGACAGAACATCGTCAAAAGAAGACCGAGTACCATTAACTACAACAGCCTGTTTACCATCAGAGAGGAAATGGTCAATCCACCAGAGGATCTGTTTCAATACACCTACTGTAGACTAAAAAGCACAACTCACACTTAGCTAACCCAGTCTCACGTGAGGATTCACTGGCATTGCATTAATTGGCTATAGTATGATTGATTACTGTATAGTATACAGTATTTGCTGTCTGCAATCACTTCCTGTTGTACTGCTGCAAAAGTAGTTGCTGACACTTTCTGTATTTATGTTACAATTTAATTGAAATATGGCAACACTTCGTATTGATGTTTGGTTCCATGTTTTCCAGTTTTGAAATGTGGGCCATTATGCTGCAATTAATTATCTAGTGCATACTTCATTTCTTCTTTCTTGTTTATCTTTTTTTTTATCAATTTTGTACAGGGTAACTTCAACATCTAAACCATCTGATGGTGATAACAGTGACACAGACAAGTGCGATAGTCAATCATCGAAGCCATCTGTGACTGTAACACCTTTGAACAAAGAGAACTTTCTTCAGCGTGTAGACACTTACAGCGTATCCTTGCTAGACAGATGCTCTGAATTTGCATCTTTTTATGTTGTGCATGTGTGGCATGTATACTGTATGGTATAATTTTGTCTGTAGAATATAGTCCAGGGTGCTTTTAGTACTTTTTTACTACCTTCAGAGATTTCTGAATGGTATGGTTCTAGACCATAATTTGTTGACCATGCTTCATACAGTAGCTATATATTTTGCTCAACTAAAGGTCAGTTGCCATTGAGTAATCTGTTTCCAGATTACTCTGCACTGATAAATAAGTATTTAAAGGCAGTAGGCAGTCACCCCAAAATTTGCTTTGTAAAATCAGCAAATTCTTGCAAATCTCTTCTTATTGCATTACAAGCACCTCTGAAGATGTTTTGAACATAACACTTTTACAAACAATAGGTAAAACAAGGAGAAATGCTCCTTGAATTTGACAATTCACTAATAAAAACATTGTCACATGATCAAAATAGGCCATTCATGAACTAGAGTGATGGGGCATACTTACTCTGATTGGGATGACTGCTGATTGCCTTTAGGTCAGTAATGTAGAAACTTTAAGAGGTGGCTTTAAGAGAAACTTTAAGAGGTGACTGCCTATTGACTTTAGGTCAGTAATGTAGAAACTTTAAGAGGTGGCTTGTAATGGTGTTATTGATGGCAGTATGAAAAGAGTTTTTAAACTTTATGCTTAGAACCCTAAATTGTACATGGCTGTTGTGTTAATGTCCATACCTTGAATTTTCCACTCTTATTACCAAAATCAGCAACCTCTACTCCTAACTCATTTTGCACATCCAGTCCCCTCATCTCCTAAGCAAAGCTGGAAGTCACACAAGCACCTGCAATGAGTATCAAAGGTGCAGTTCAGTACTTATCAATGTTTAGTGTTGACTTCCTAGTTGCAAAGAACTTTACCGATGCACACATGCGATCACAAGTGACATCTCAAAATAAAATTTTGTTATTTGTTTGGAGTTTTACTTGGCTGTGGGGAAGGTAATGAATATGTGTGTCTGGCAGGGAGAGGGGTGACAGGAAGTGCAAAATGTCAATTGCCAGTGGCAAGTGGAACACATGAAATGGCTGCATTTAGGAAAAAATGGAAACTGGTCACAGTGTACAAGCTTCAGCATCACTGATTTGGACTTCCAGAGGTCACCATCCTTGCTATATAAAGTCTATGCACTCACCTGAACCTCCATGCTACATCATCCTAGCCATGTTTTGAATGATAATTTTAATGAATATATAACATTGCATTGTAACAGTCATATTTCCTTACACAAGTCTTGCAGACATCAACATGGTTTGCCAAGCCATTAGAGCTGTCTCCTCTTCAGTGTGCCAGGTATGGTTGGCAGAATATTGATGTGGACACTTTATGTTGTGTCAGTTGTAAGGAAGTACTGTATGTGTCATTACCACAACCCTGGCAGAAAGAAGAGTGTAAGTATTTATAGTAGCATTGTACCTCTGTTAAGGGAAGCCAGTATTACTCATTTCAGTTCTCACTATCGGCTGATACAGTGTCTGTCCAATACCAATATTTGAGAAATAAGTGTAACGTAATCTAAACCATAAGCTGTTGTGCACTACCTCTACGTGTTGTGTGATTTTCGTGAGGTAAAATATTGGTAGCTGTGGTCAATGATACTAAAGAAGAATAAAATTTTTATGAAGTACAGTATAGGACCAGAAATGTTACATAGGTACAGTAGTATTGGCAACTTAGGTAAGTTTTACAGATACCGAAGTAGGATGAAAATGGGGATAATCAGACAGTTGCAATACTGATAATATCTCCACCACTAACTTGTAGAACACCTCAGGGCACACCCTGTATACCCTGTGTTTGATGAAGTCAGTGAAAGTGGTAGCTACCTGTGCTTTATGACAGGGATTGGTAATGTACTGTGTTTCTTGGACTGTTGATAACACTTCTATACCTGAGCTTTATGGATAGAGTACGAGAGTTCTGTATTAACTGTTTTACTTCACTGGAGACAGGATATTACAGTAACTGTGCTTATGAATGGGGGTGTACTGCTGTAAATGCTGTATGTACTAGGAATGGTACAGCTGCAGCTGTTATCTATGGAATGGGGTTGATGCTGCATAGGAATCAATCTGAGCTGTTTGGACAGGCAATGTAATTGTTACTGCTACAAAGGTTGAGGATGGTATTGCTCCATGACCATTTCATGGACTGGTTGGTACTGCTGTAACTGTGCTTTATGTGCTGGGATGGTAGTACTGTAACTGTGCTTTATGTGCTGGGATGGTAGTGCTGTAACTGTGTGTCATGAGCTGAAGATGGTAGTGCTATAACTGAACTTCATGGGCTGCAGATAGCATTGCTATAACTGTGCCGTGGAGACTGTTCATGTGTTACAAAGTTACAAACTGAGGTTGGCCAAGTTGCTTTATGTGACATATTCATTTGCATTTATTCATTGCTAGCTGGCCAATGGAAATAGTTAGGCATACTATGCTCTACACTGTATGCATTCAATAATGCATTTGTGTGTACACTATCCATTCAGTGTGTAATCTTGATACTTGTAATTGCAAATTTCAAGAACATTGTATAGCAGTACCCCTATGTACCATGCAGTGTGCTGTGCATTTATCCTTGTGATTAAATTATTCTTCCTGTTGTAAGTTTTCTTACACTCGAAGTATTAAATATTCACATGTTTGTACACCCTACTCTGTTTCATACAGATTCCTCAGCTTGTGATAAAGTCAGAGAACAGCTTCAGTCTGCTCATGGAAAGATATGTCCTTGGTCTGGTAGTCCTTCCCCTGGTAAATAATAGTACCAAATAACTTTTAGTGTACAAGGCAACCTGTACTTCATTTTCAGAGCTTTTAAGTATTCAAAAAGTAATAAGCTAGTATCACCAAGGATCACTCTCATATGCCGTCTTACAGTTATTACAATTACATTTGTATTTCAATTACCTCCAGAAAGCATGGCCAGTAATAATAAGTTACAGTATCAATGAAGTTAAATGAAAAGATTTTTTGTAACATAAGGCAAGCATCCAAGTGATCCTATATTTGCTATTCTACATAGTACATTCCTTTGTATTTATGATTTAGGGCCACAAATACCTGTCATACAGTATCTGTTCTTTATTCCTTCATCTGCCAGCATAACTTTCTCATTGTGAAAATTCCAGTAAGCTACTTGCTCTAAGGTGTGTGGCAGTGTCATTGTCATTTTGAGTCAATAGTTACATTATGTGTGAGCTGAAGTTGGCACTACTATTGTAACTCAATTACTCCAGTGAATTAAGTACTTTTTTAGTGTACACATCTTCGCACTTACACCTTGATTATACTGTACATCAGGTGTTTCTTCTCTGCATTGATGTGACATCATTAGGGGGTCTTAAGCCTTTGAACAGGACTGTAGGTTTAGCTAACATTTTGCCCCATATTTTGTAAGCAGAGTGTACAAAATATGTCTTAATGAAAGATTGGTTATGGACCAAAAGCAGGTCCAAATTCTAATTTTTGTAACCAATCTTTCTTTATTAAATCATTGACACATACTTTACCTACTGATAATATTTCCATTTACTTCTAATAATAACAAAGTTATAGTTTGATAACTAAAATCACCATCTCTGTGCTTTTTGAAAGGTTTGCTGAAAATAAATATGTTTTGTTATGGAAATCAGGGCGGTGACTTAATGTTACCCTCCTAGGACTAAGAGTTAGGTATGGTGTACACATATCTTGCATGTATATACATAGTTAACATGTAACCTGAAGAGTGACATCCATTCAAATCACTGTAACAAACATATTCATTTTGAAATGCACCATTGAAACAACAAAACAGAGATTGCGTTTTGTCATCAAATCAGGGCTTTACTACAGTAGCAAGGTTGTCAAAGAATGTGTGATATTAGCAGGTGAAATGTGTGTCAAAAGTGTTTATGTACCAAATCAGAAAAGAAAATATTGTAATATGGGGTTGTCTCCGACTGTTGTGTATACAAATACTGTACAAAGCATTTAATTTGACAAAAACTACATGTTTTGTCTGATGCAAGATGTATTACTTCATAAAATCATATACATTTATAGCTTCCTCTCAACAATGGAAACTTGTTTCATAGAACTAGAACCCTTAGGAAGGCAAAAACCCTTTCATTTCTGGAATGTGCCATACAACTTGTTTTTTATTTCTTCCCAGTGATGACAAGATGAAGGTACACTAGTTCTTTGCAATGATGTATTAAATGATAAGCATATGCCTCATGATCAGTACTTGACAGATATTTGTGATGACAAGATAAAGGTACACTAGTTCTTTGCAATGATGTATTAAATGATAGGCATATGCCTCATGATCAGTACTTGGCAGATATTTGTGATGACAAGATGAAGGTACACTAGTTCTTTGCAATGATGTATTAAATGATAGGCATATGCCTCATGATCAGTACTTGACAGATATTTGTGATGACAAGATAAAGGTACACTAGTTCTTTGCAATGATGTATTAAATGATAGGCATATGCCTCATGATCAGTACTTGGCAGATATTTGTGATGACAAGATGAAGGTACACTAGTTCTTTGCAATGATGTATTAAATGATAGGCATATGCCTCATGATCAGTACTTGGCAGATATTTTTGATGACAAGATGAAGGTACACTAGTTCTTTGCAATGATGTATTAAATGATAGGCATATGCCTCATGATCAGTACTTGGCAGATATTTGTGATAACAAGATGAAGGTACACTAGTTCTTTGCAATGATGTATTAAATGATAGGCATATGCCTCATGATCAGTACTTGGCAGATATTTGTGATGACAAGATGAAGGTACACTAGTTCTTTTCAATGATGTATTAAATGATAGGCATATGCCTCATGATCAGTACTTGGCAGATATTTGTGATGACAAGATGAAGGTACACTAGTTCTTTGCAATGATGTATTAAATGATAGGCATATGCCTCATGATCAGTACTTGGCAGATATTTGTGATGACAAGATGAAGGTACACTAGTTCTTTGCAATGATGTATTAAATGATAGGCATATGCCTCATGATCAGTACTTGGCAGATATTTGTGATGACAAGATGAAGGTACACTAGTTCTTTGCAATGATGTATTAAATGATAGGCATATGCCTCATGATCAGTACTTGGCAGATATTTGTGATGACAAGATGAAGGTACACTAGTTCTTTTCAATGATGTATTAAATGATAGGCATATGCCTCATGATCAGTACTTGGTAGATATTTGTGGATAGGTAGACAAAGACATTACAGTGATATGCATTTTTCTGGTACATTTCTTTAAATCCTCATATTCATCAAGATTCTTCCTATAAAGCCTATTAGTGTTGGGCGATATTGATTTTTTACCATTGCGATAACAGAACAAAATTTATCGCGATAATTCGATATCCACTATAAATTTCATAAAGACAATTCCCCTTGAAGTTCGCTTCCGTGCTCATGCATGTTAGAATATTCAGTGATGAACTTTCATCGACTATTCATCAGTTCAATGTAAAAAAAGAATGTCTTCAATAAAATAAAACATTTTGGAGACAGCAATGAGAAGAAATAAAGCATTACAAGGCAAATTTTTTTCATTTTTTTTCAAGAATTTATCATCATTTTTGAATTCTTGTTATCGTATCACGATAAAAAGAAGTTATCGCGATAACGGTAATTTTCAGTATGTCGCCCAACAATAAAGCCTATGTTTGTTTGATTGACCACTTTGATGGCTGCTCAGGGAAAGTTTTTCCCAGTTGTTAAAACTTTCTCTCTATGGACTAAAGAGTAAACAATGAGCATGAAATTTACAAGGTATCAGAAAGATGAATCTTATAAAACTACCTCATTGTACAGAGTCTTAAGCACCATTACAGCAGTTATTAAACTTAATGAAGGCACAGTGATGTAAGAAAGGGAACTGTTTAGATAAGCTTGAAAACACCAAAAATCAAGAGTCAAATATTAATCTTGGGTCTTTCCTTTTCTTTTCTGAGACTCCAGTAGATTCCTGGGGCCTATTAAGGCTGATGTATAATATAAAATTCACAGTACTAACAATAAGCCCTTGCAAATTAAGAAATACTTTGTGGGTGCTGTAAACAAAACAGCATCATTGTCTTACATGTTTCACAAAGTATTCAGGTACATACAAACTAGCTATTAGAGGTATAATACAGAACAGTACATCACATGAATTGTAACATGTAAATAAGTGACAAAGTAAGTTATGTGTAATCAGAGTTGCAACAGGAGTGAAATTATTCCGTATATTGAATGTGGGTATGGTAACGATAGTGCTAGGAGCAAGATTGGTAGCCATATTAACATGCTTTACCTTATTATTTTCAGAATACTGTATTAGTCAAATATTCAACTAAAACTAGCATGCTTTTTCGATGTACATATTTATTTTACAGCTAACCTTTTAAAAGCTTCATTTGTTAATTTTCAGATTCTTTTGTCACAATTTCAATGGCTAACCATAAAGACCAGATCTTCCAGTATCAGCAGAGAGTTACACAGCTGGTGGGTTTCTTCACCAGTTTACCATGTGTGGAATTCTCAGTTCTCAAGGATCAGGTAACTTAATTTGTATTCAAGTGTAATAATGTATGTAATAACATTACAGCAGTATTAAAGTCAGTTTATAACATTTATCTTCACATCTTGTGAGATCAGTTCAAACAATAAGAGAACATTGTGAACACCAATGTAGACTACTTCTAATATTGTGTACGACACATACAGCAAAATGCAGCCAGTAGGCCGTATGTGTCTCTGAAACGAATTTTCTGCCGATTGTAAGAGATAGTATTTAATGTCCTACAAATGTGATCTCTGGAGTAGTCATGATGTTTAATTAAAGAATGAATTCTCTGCAGATGCATTCATAGCACATTGGCTATGAGAAATGATGAGTTTGGTTTACTGTAAGTCTGGTTAACTTGATGAGGCTGATACATGATATATGTCTGTGTTACAGCCTAAGATTAGGTGCAGAGTCTCTGTGTGGCTAAATCAGTTCTGTATCCTCCCATCCCCTACCCCCTCCTCATCATATGCATGAATCAGTTTCAGCAACTTTATAACTTTGTTGTTCAAGTATTGGATAGCAGTTTTAGGTTTATTTACTTTGAGCAGTTCTTAATAAGATCATTTCCATATGAATCCCTAGAAGCTTTATATTTATCAATTGATATCACTTTCAAAAAATATCATTGTAGTATTGTACAGTAAATGTTGTGTGTTATTAAATTCTTGAAGCATTTTTCATCATCCTCCCATTGATAGCCGTATACCCTATTATCAATTTTCCAGTGAAATTTCTATCTTTGCTTTAAACTTTCCAAGAAAGGAGAATACCCAAACAGTGCATTTGACATTTTCACCTATTTTCCCCCAGCCTGTAGAAAGCAGTGTGGTTCTTAAGTGTCTTACAGACTTCTCCAAAGGAAGATTGGATACCACCAGGGAGCAAATTACAGATGATGAATGGAATATAGTTGTCATGATGGCACTCTTTGGATGGCAAAAAAAGTAATTCAAACATTTTGTCCTGTGTCTTTGTGTTTGAAGTTCAGGGTAATGTTCATTGAAGGTCTGAGGTGTGGAAATTTTTCCTAGGTGTACTAGGAAAAATCCTTGTAAGGTGATTGTAGATGAATACACCTTTTCAACTAGTGTTTATGAAAAGGGGTCATTAAATTGACCGTCTGCAAAGAAAATCCCACCACTTAAAAGATCATATGGGAAAAGATTACAATTATTACAGTTTGGGTTGAAGAACAAAGTACTACTATACTTTTGACAGTTTCAAAAATCAAACAAGACAAGGAATGGGCTATTAATATCAACTTTAATAACACTCTTGGTCCTTTGTGTAGATACCTTAGTCATAGTAATGAAGGGAAGGGTTTCAGTTGTCCTCTCTCTTCAACATCCTATGCTGTTGACACTTGGCTTAAGTTAAAACCATCACATATTTTACAGCAAAAATACATTGAGAATCCCTGGTTTAGATGATAAGGCATGTGTTTTAGTGTTCTCATTGAGAGTCTTGGATCTGTTTCAGTCATAGAGGATTTTGTTTGTTTTTCAGGCACAGCCACTCCTTGCCTATTGTGATGTGTGAATGCTGCCGGAAGCAAGCAGGCCTGTGGAACTATGCCAGCAGGGAGACAAATTTGGAGACAGTGGAGAACACTGAAGACATTGAAAGTGATTTCAAGACAGACAAAGATGATGGAGAACCCCCTCACAAAAGGATAAAGGTATAAAGATTTAGAAAGGGATTTAAAGTTGCTTTTTTTTTTTTTTGGAATACTTAGATGACATTTGAAGATAGAAAAGAGTGACCTGGAAGAACTTTCCATGCTTCAAACCAGCGCTTCTCTGTTTCATCAGTTTAGGACGTTAGGTGATGTCCAAGGGGTCTACTACCATGTATACCCCGCCCAACCCTACCTCACCCCTCGTAAAAGTTTTGAAGGGATTTTCAAACTTTTAGGCTAGCTATACAGGACAAATTCATACACAGAAATGTTCCTTTGCTGGGTTTTGTCAGATGTTGGAGGATGCTTGTAGCCTTTCATCCTAGAAACTGATTTTCTGCTGCTGTTTGCAATTACATTATCTTCTGTTGGTATTCCAAACAAAGTAATATTGTGCACCTTGTCACAGTCTTACCAGTGAAGATTGAAATCCATTTGGAATTCATCACTTAATAACCTCACATCAATTAACAAGTTCATTAGATGTTTGGATGTATTCTAATATATTAAGTTTCTCCGTAGGATAATTTTGTTAAAAAGGTTCAAAAAGTTTCAGGCATTTCCCTGAAAACCTTTGTAAATGTCTCAAAAATTGGAATGAAAACTAAGATGATTTTTCATGAAGGATTAGTTTAGTTTCCTTCATAGAACCTGTACTGTATAATTTGGAAATGTCTTCTCCATGCTTGATGTTGTCAGGGATGAGAACTCCTTGGTATATAATGATGTGATCATAAGCATAGGGGAATGAGTGGCCTTAGTTTTAACTTTTTTTCTGGCAAATGATATTGAGAAAATTACGGTCAAGTCATTTCTTCATTTCTTACAAAAAAAATGAGTAGCATGGAAAATATCTTGCAGGATAAGAGCTTCTAGCTGCATGTCAGGACCTTTGCCATTGCATACTACTGGAGTACACCATAGCAAATTGTCTCCTGTTTGGATGTTTCCATGAATAGACTTGACCTTCAAACCTCTGTCCTTTCATCTATCTCAGTTTTATACTTGTGCAAAAGGAATTGAAAACCTGCAGCAAGGGTGTTTTTTTTTTGTTTTGCCTACCCATCTGATCTTACAGACCTAAAACAGGCAGGGCCATTGCTAGAGGGGGTGGGGGGTGGATGGGATGGGGCACTCCCATTCATGAATCTAGTCTGCAAAATTTGGCATCAGTTGGCAAAACAGAGCAGAAGGGGGAAAGGAAATGGAGGGAAGGAGAGAGGAAAAGAGAAAGAAGGGGAAGGAAAGAGAAGAAAGAAGGAAACAAGAGAGAGGGAAAAGAAAAAGTAGGAAAGGCAAAAAAAGCATGTGTGTGTGTACAAAGGGTGGGGGGCTCTTGGAGGAGAAGTTGGAATGTATGTAGGCTGTAGATAATTCATGTTATGTTATCTTTGAGAAAATAGGAGAGAGGAAAAGAAAAAGAAGGGAAAGGAAAGAGAAGAAAGAAGGAAAGAAGAGAGAGGGAAAAGAAAAAGCAGGAAAACCAAAAAAAGCATGTGTGTGCAAAAGGTGGGGGGCTCTGGGAGGAGAAATTGGAATGTATGTAGGCTGTAGACAATTCATGTCATGTCGTATTTGAGAAAACCGTTCAAAACGCATGAAACGTAAACATATTCATTAGGCAGAACTGCTCTTCAAAAGCTCAGACATGCCAAAAGTTGTTCATGGTGGCATGTGAGATGGTGTCATGGTGAGATGACAAAATTTTACACCAGCTGGCAAGTGAAGGAAAGATAGGGAAGGATGGAGGAAAAGGAGACAAACAAGGAAGGCAAAACTAATAGAATGGCAGTCGAGCATGGTACAAGGGGGGAATTTAGGCAACCCTTTCCACCATACTGGTGTCTAGGACACCCCATTTGGGCTCCACTCAAGTCATGGAATCCTTAGAAAAGGCCTATATGAGTCAATCAAATCATGGTGGATAGCAACTTCAGCCATGACTTGCTACAATCTCGCTGCTGCTGGCTTCCCTTGCTTTCTAGTAGATGCTTAATCATAGTGACAGATATGTAGTTTGGGATTAGGGATGCTGCCATGTGAAGCAGGGGCAGTGGTGCCTGCATGGGGACTAGGGCTGTGCATTTCCAGTTAATTCCCTATCCGTTTAACCGTTTTTATTAACCGAAAGGTTAACGGTTAACCGAAAATAAAAACAAGTCAAGGTATATAAACAAAATAAACATTTCGGATGAGCGCCACTACTTTAAATACCAAAGTTCCTACACTTAAAATGGTGCCAGTAGTGATGATCGTCGAAGTAGTGTGCAAGTTAAGACGTTTGCATTATTTGCGATGTTTTGACAAGCAGTCCGTACGCAAGGGCGAATCATGCTTATATTCAAACTTTTCACAAACATGCATCCTTTTCTTATGCCACTGATTGCCATTTTTGAGATTTTTGCAGTCTAAAATAACACTGAAAGATGAAAAGCCTATGGATACCACTGGCATTATCGCAGTTCAAGACACACTTCTCCGGCTACGGCGATACAATATCACACACGCCTAGAGCAGTGTCGAGTACAATTGTACCACATACAATGTACTATAGTGTGCCTTGTGACCTTGCTACAATTCATACGTAATTTACGCGTGTCTGCTAAGAATTCCAGCACCATTATGTTGTGATGGTGTGAAACTTTTTACCCACATGTAATACTGCATGCTCCTTAAAAAAAGTGTAACGTTGAATTTTAACTTGTCTTACATCGCATGCCTTTTTACCTATTACCGACTGAAAACACCAGTTTCTTAGTAATTATGAACGGCGAAACTTTTCAGTAACGGCAGCTACCCTCATACTGCATGTTATAACGGGACTCGTGCAATTGTCTCGTATGCAATTCTGTATTGTACAATGTACATACAGTATGTCATGAACGATCATTCATGCAACGTGCGAAGCAGCGAAGCACATGGCCGGCTGGCCTGGTTTGTTCAGCAAGCTCAAACAGCTCTGCTAATTACAAATACTGTACTGTACAATGCACGTACGTACAGTGTGCCAGTTCGTTCAACAAGTCCAACGAACTGCTAATTATTTTGGAAAATATTATGCATGAAGTTCACCATTGGAATACTCCATGTTTTATAATTTGGGGTTAATAAATGAAATGGCGGAAAGAACTTCACTCATCTTACCGAAGTTTGGGGGTTAAAACTTTTCCAGGAATTACACTGACGTTGAAAAAAGTGTTTAAGTTGTACCTATAAGGCTTACAAGCCAGGGTTGCATAATTAGGCCCAGAACTACGTAGCTTGGTTACTATTTCGTGCAGATTGCATATGTTTTGAGACTGATGAACTGTAAACACGTAACCTTTGAAGTTACGCCTGGGAAAATTCCCGAAGTGCATTTATCATGAACGATGTTAAGCATATATTTTTCTGCCGTCTAGAAGTAACTTTTTAGTTTTATCTATCAAGTGTACGGTGCTCCACACTTTAAAAGGTATGTTGGATTGTTGTAGCGTGTACTGCATAGTTTAATCCCTGCACCTTTGATAATTTTAATCCTTTTCAAAAGTTGCATGAAAGAGTTTATTGTCACATGGCGAACAGATCAATATACCAGCCAAAGCTGCACAACGCAGACTGTGCAACTGGCATTCTAAAGGTCATTTTTAAACCTTTTGTAGTTTTACATCCAAAGTTTGCCCATTGTAACGTGATTTTGGGCAAGCAACTTCTGCGGTTTGCTGCATAAACAAGTTTAGGTATAAAGGTGAACTGCGGCGACAGATTTATTAGGTTAAACAAAACATTTGGTGGTCGTGTAACCGATCGATTGGTCGGTTAATCGGTTAACCGTTTAACCGTTTAACCGTCACAGCCCTAATGGGGACATGAGGGTGCATGCCCCCAAGCGACTTTTGAAAATATTTTATTTTGTTTTAAATGAAGCCGAAAAGTGTGTAAACAATAGATTTCTGTAGGGGTTAGGATGAGGCGTGATTTTGACTGAGTGATTGATGTTTTAATCTTTTTCCATTGCAGATCCTTCAAAAACTCTCACAATTTTTGTAAATCCTTCCCAACCTATCAAAATGTTCGTGCACACTGCGCTCTCTAAACTGCAAGTTCTGTTTCATCTTTAGTATCATCCTAAATGTATTTGTTCAAAGGTATATTCGCAGGTTTAATAACAATTACAATGAGAAAGTTTTCGCGCAAGGCCATGGTTTACACCCCCATGCCTGATGACCATTATTCATTTCATTTCATTTATTTTCCACAAACATCATAAAAATATAGTCAGATATAAATTTACAGAAAGCAGTGGAGGAAAAAGCGAAATGCTTGCACAAAGCAGGCTACCTTTATAAAAAAAAAAGTTAACAAGAAATACAGACACAAATAAGAATCAAATAACACAGACATAGTAACAGCCCCCTTAACCTCCCACTAAACTCCAACCCATATGACAGAGTAAAATAAGAAAGATCATAGCTAACAAAAAGACATTCATACTTATCAATTAGACATAATTTGAATTTCTTGGTAAATAAGGGAAGTGAGGAGATGCATTTTAGCTGGGGATCAAGGTTATTACAGAGTTGAGAGACAGAACTAACAAACGACTTTTTACTGACATCAGTATTAATTCTATATAAGTGATAGTTTTCCGAATGCCTGGTACAATAGTTGTGGACAGTTTTATTAAGATGAAAGATATTCTGAAACATAGGAGGTAATAAATCATGACTAATTTTAAACATAAAGATCCCCATCTGGTGCTTATAAATGTTGAAAACATTCAAAATATTTAATTCTTTTAAAAGGTCAGCTGTGTTAGCCCTATAGTGAGAGGAAGTATTAAACGAATGGCCCTTTTTTGCAGTACATAAAGTCTATTAAAATAAGATTGGAAGGTGTTACCCCAAGCAATATTGCAATAAGATAAGTGAGGAAGGATAAGAGTATTGTACAAAGAAAGCAGAACATGAGGAGGTACAAAACGCTTGATTTTATGAAGTACACCTAAAGTCTTAGAGATTTTGTTACATAATAAGTCAACGTGACACTTCCAAGTCAAGTGGGGATCAATAAGAAGCCCTAAGAACTTTACAGAATCGGATTGTCTGATAATAAAACCATCAGTGCAAATACTTATATCGGGTGGTTTCTTTCTTCTAGACTGGAACAGCATGAAATGCATCTTTTCGACATTCAGAGATAGTTTATTAGCATTGAACCAATGACACACAGGAGCAAGCTCAGCATTTACTATAGAAACATTAAAGGTGGGATCATCGGTTTTAAATAAGATACTAGTATCATCTGCAAATAGTACAAATTTTAACTTATTGCAAAAAAGAGTAAAATCATTGTAGATGAGGAATAACAGGGGTCCTACAATAGACCCCTGGGGTACACCACAAGATACATGTTTGAAGGATGAAGAACAGTTATTAATACAAGTTGCTTACGATTAGACAGATAACTTACAAATACCTCTAATTCCATAATGAGTGAGTTTACGTAAGAGAATGCTATGATTAACAGTATTTAAAGGGAAATATTGCGTTTGTCTGGCTTTTTATTGAATCTGTTCTCGTTTATTTGCAATCGGGTCCCGTTCGATGAAAGAGAGGTAACTAAGAAAAACATTCTACCCCCCCCCCCCCCGAGCACTAATTAACGAGTAATTAACCCTTCTGTAACAACTAATAGATTTGTTCACCCAAACAATTATGCATGCAAAACCACTCCTTCATCATCCCTGATTTGAAATCCACCAGTCAAATCATTTCTATCACATTACGTCAGACAATAACAAACGCCTCTTACAGCATGTACAAAAAGTTCGGAAAATACGAACTAAGTACAGTACAGTACTTTAGTGGGAATTATTACTACATTATGTCTGTGTTAGTGAACCAAGGAGTTACTATTTGACAAACTAACTGAACTACCGTTACATTACAGTAGGTGGTCTCATCACCTCCCTGGTTCACTAAACACAAAGTTACAGTTATTCCATAATTCGAATTGCAGCCCTTGGGCCTTAGCAGGTTTCATTTAACTTTCGAAACAGCCGGATGTAAAAGAGACTGTTGGTGCTTGGACAGTGGTACAAAATGAAAATTTTACGAACCTGTGATGCCAGGGATTGCCACTTATCCAAAACAAAAGAAATATGCAGGGCCTACAAGTCTTTCACAGATAAATTAACACTTTTGTAGTGACTCTCCTGTAACGACTAATAACACACACTCACTGTGAACCTGGGAAATGACGCTGCGTCTCCATGTGTGAGTTTTGAATTCCAATGTACAGCACGGAGTGGTACAGAAACTGTGGTGGTAGTTTGTTGTGAGCAGGGTCGTTGGAATTACGGTAAAGCAAGGTCAACACGTATTACGTAATGGTTGAGTATATGACCTGACATGACCACTCTTTCTAAATGAATATGCAGCAGTACGAACGTTGCATAGTGTGGGCAAGGCTTATCGTTCTATAATGAGCCCGTTAGATACAAAAATTGCTGCTTCTTTCTTTCGGTATTTCGTGAGATTAGTGTTGATCTGCTGCAAGTTATTTTTGTTCCATGTTTGGAAAGGGTAAAAGACCACAATGGGATTAGATTAGATTCACGTCGTGGTATTTTTTCAAACGCAATATTTCCCTTTAAGGCCTTAGATAGGTCCACAAAAACACCCAAGGTACTTTTTTTTATTGTCAAACCCAGCAGCAATATAATTTGTTAAATCTACAGAGGTCATGTATGTAGAATACTTCTTACGAAAACCAAATTGGTTGTCTGTGAGGAGCTTATGTTTATCAAGAAATTGAGAAAGCTTGGTTTGCATAAGGACAAGAATACATGAAATTACTCTGGCAAGAACTATTTTTCCAATCTTTATTAAGTCCATCCTCAGACTTGCATCAACAGGCAATTATGGTGGCAATGTTGTATTATGGGCAACATTTGTAGCGTAATGTTCATGATTTGAAGTATATTATAACTCATTGCACAAGCTTATTTAAAGGTCATTAAGTACATTTTCAGACAATTTGAGTATTATGAAATATACAGCTTATTTATCCTCTGTACCTCTCTGTTAAACTTTTACTCCCCTCTCAGTCATTCCTTATGGAAAGTTGTACATTTGCGTTTGGTCAAAATGAGTAAAGCTGCAATTTGTGGTGTGCTCTAGGGAAGTATCATTTGGATGTCAGTTAAAAGCATCACCATTCTGTAATTACCCCAGAGCTTCCAGGAGGCCTGTGCCAGTCTCATGGTACCACTATAGGAGTTGTGCCATGCCACACCCAAAATATTGCTAAATAATAGCAATTTCTTAACATGAAATCAGTGTAAAGCTTTGCCAAAGATGGCACCATTTTGCAACTAAACCCCTTACCTAAACGAAAATTTCTTAATGGGAGGAGTTTCAAGCCTTCTACTTAGACACCACACCCTTCCCTTACACACAACAAAAATTAGAACAATTTTAAGCATATACACAATTCAAAAGTTTGCCAAAGGTAGCATCATTTTGCATATAAGCCACCTTAAATGATTTTCTCAAAGCGGAAGGGGACACTCCCTCCTCCCTAGGACAGCTCCTTCACACTTGATGTCAAAGGAAGGTCCCCCGTGGGTGCAAAGTATTGTAGATACGAATATGCATACTAAATGCCGACATTCTTGGTTTATCTTGGATGGAATTACATCTCCTATGGTGCCACCCCATCATCAGATACTGTTGCACAGTATGGTAAGTGGCGAACTGCAGGTTTGACCATCATAAGGCTGGAGGTGTCCTGGTGCAAAGTATGCTATCTCCAATTTGGACCAAGCACCCTGACAGCTGATGTATGTAACTCTTAATTTGAACTGAGACTTTTTGGGATGCCAGTTTCTCGCCAGTGTTCCTCTGCTTTGGGAAAATTCATAAAGTGACAATAATTTGATTTCATCCAGTTGCTTGAAAGTAGTCTAAAAACAGTGGTGGGGCTAAGAAGGAATTTCCCCTCCATATTTCTCCGTTTCTAGTATTTCCCAACTAAATCTGGTACTTGAAAATGTAGACTAATCATTTGTGCAAGCAAATAGACTTTGTACTTCTAAACTGTCCTGAAAATGCAACATTTTTGGCATGCTTCGTGTGCATCCTTCTTTGCTTCTTGGAATAGTTAGGTCTACTTCCTGTGTGACATCTTGAGTTATAAAACTATTCCAAAGCCACATATAATCCCTACAATCATCTGTTCTCCCGATCACACTTCCCTGCATCAAAAGCTTGACCAGCTATTAGACCAAGTTAAGAAATCATTAAGAAAAATTGTTCAAATCATGATTTTGGTGGTCTGTTTATTGCCCATTAAGCACCTTGAAGATAGCTAAGTGTTTCATTTTAATTGCCATAATTTGGATTTTTTCCAAAATTTCCAGGACTTTTTCCCCAGCCCCTATCTTTGCATTGCCTCTGGGCCTGACCTGGGGGCCTTGAGACGAGGTCTCTGGAACCTGCATACTCTTGCCTCTCACTACGCATGCATTTTTGGTTTGTATGATGAGAGAAACCTATGCATTCGTGATGGAGTGTGTGTAAACTAGGTGTGTGAGGGTGTATGTGTTTGTGACACTTTGCTTGTTAACACGATATCTCAAGAAGGGAAACTCTGACGGTTTTTAAACTTGATACCTAAATGCCCCATATTAAGAGGAATAATGCTATTGTTTTTGGTGTTGGTCAAAGGTCATCTGGGGTCACCAGGGGTCAAATGCTGAAAAACTTGTTAACATGGTATCTGGAGATAAGAAGCTTCGATAGGTTTCATACTTAGTATGTAGATGCATATGGTAAGAGGAAGAACCCTTTTTTTTGGTGGAGGTCAAAGGTCATCTGGGGTCACTGGTGGTCAAACACTGAAAACCTTTTTAACACGATATCTCAAGCTAGAAAGCTTGGATAAATTTCATACTTAGTATGTAGATGCGTTATGTTGAGAAAATGAATCCTATCATCTTTGGTGGAAGTCAAAGGTTATCTGGGGTCACAGGGGTCAGAAAGCAAAATTTCCTCAAGAAATCTCAAGATCATCCCATGGGTTCACCAGAAGGCAAAAAGCAAAGGTATTATTTGGAATTGAACATATATCATCAAAACCTCAATGCATTTTTGCGGTATGGTTCTGTTGGCATTTTTCTTCCCTTTATTCAGCAAAGCATGGCACACACTCCTCCCCCATTCTGAATGCCCTGGCGATGCCCCTGAAAATAGGTTTTGTCTGTGAACCCAAGGTTGTAAACACTGTCTTGAATGGAGGTCATTACTTTTGTAAAATGCTGGTAAAAATTATTCTACATTTTTCTTCCCACTACTTTTACTTGGCAGAGCTCTGTATTTGTGGTTTGATATCCATCAAAATTGTTAAGTCAATGTACTGGACAAGCCAAATCTTAAATCATCTCAAAACCAAGTGGAAGGTTCACACAGTCTTGAAAACCTAGAGAGTGCTTGAATAGAAATAGATCATTTTCAGTTTTCAAGGCCTTGAAAATGCTTGAAGTTTGTCTTGTTTTGTTGATTTTTCCATATGATTAGCTTAAAAAAGTGTTTGGATATCATTTGTAGAATACATATCAAGATAGTTTGTTGTAGTAGTCTGTTTATCATCTTATACAATCTCCTAACAGCTATGAATATTCAAAGTTGTGTGGAAATGTTATTTGCTTGTGAAACACTAGCTGTAAAAGTTACATGGTAAAAACTGAGATTGCTTGATTTTTGATTCCTTGCCAAAGGCAAAAGGAATCCATGCAGCCTCAGTGACATGTGTATGAGTGTATGTGTGTGTGATGCTTGGTGACCTGAGTGTCTATGTGCATGTGTTTGTGATGCTTGGCTTGTAAACACAATATCTTAAGATAGGAATGATGGATACTTTTCATACATGGTATATGGAATTATCATATTGAGAGGAAGATCGTTATTGTTTTTGGTGGTGGTGAGAGGTCATGTAAGGTCACCAGAGGTCAAAAACCAAAAATTTTGTAAACAGGATATCACAAGGTAGGAAGCATGGATAATTTTCACACTTTGCATGTACATGCATTATAGTCAGAAGATGAACCCTATTGGTTTTGGTGTAGGTCAAGGGTTATCTGAGATCACCAGAGGTAAAATTACAAAAACCTTGGAAATTGCTCTTAAACACAATATCTCAAGATAGGACTGATGGATACTTTCCATATTTGTTATAAGGATTTATCATATTGAGAGTGAGAACCCTATTGTTTTTCATAGTGATAGGTCACAAACCAAAACCTTTGTAAACACACAATATCGAGGAAGAACATGAGGCAGAATTTGCCTTTGCTGAAATTAGTCATAGCTACCAGAGTTTTACGGGAAAACTGCTGTTCCCAATTAAAATACCAGACCACTGGTCGATTACTTCAAAAAGCTGCACCAATGAGCAGCAGCTATGTTAAAAGCTTTGTTGACAATTCTGGTACAACAGTAGCCAAACAACACAGGGGCTTCAAATTACAATTAAACACAAGTTCTTCCCTGAAGCTGTACTGTCAAAAAATTGATCAAATTACTCATGGTCATTGAAGGTTAAATCACCTTTCAGTTTAATCTGAGACAAACAACCATCAAGTGTTAACCTTTAGGGCTATTGACAAATGCTTGAATGAGCATGTAATTGGTATTGATAACAACTCTGGACAAGTTTTGGCATAGGAAGATTGTGGAATAAAGCATGAGCACTTTGCATACATGGTATGTGGATGCATTATAGAGGGATTTCAGTCACATGACTTTAACCAACTAGACGCAATTTTGAAGGGCAAGATCGCGCGTCTCTTTGGTTTTGACGGGCACGCATCCATTGTGTCACAGTTGTATCTATGGTTATGCTGTGCGCAGGTGCTGCAAATACGCTTACTGCGTGTGTCTTTTGCCCTTCAGTGCCTAGGAATCCAGTGCACGTGACGTCACATGAAATCCCTCTATAGTTGGAAGATGAACTTTATTGGTTTTGTAGAGGTCAAGGGTTTTCTGAGGTCACCAGGTTAAAACTATGAAAAAGTTGGAAATTGCTTGTAAACACCATACTTGAAGGTAGGATTGATGTACACTTATTATTTGATGTATGGATTTACCATATTGAGAGGAAGAATCCTATTGTTTTTAGTAGATGTCCAAGGACATGTCTGGTCAGAGGAAAAAAAATTAAAACCCTTGTAAATACAATATCTCAAGATAAGAATGGTTGATACTTTTCATATTTGGTATAAAAATGTATCGTATTAAGAGGAAGAATGTTGTAGTTTTTGTTAGAGGTCAAAGGTTATGTGAGGTCACAGGGCTGAAACAGTGAAAGTAGTAGAAAAAATTATAGAAGATTGCAAGTAAACACAATAGGGCAAGATGTGAAAGATGGATACCTTTCACTTCCTTTTGGCAAGGAATCACTAAGCGTTTGGTCATTCTGGTTGTATTCTGCAATGAACTGAACTACAATGTTTAATGTGGTTATCTGAGGAAGCTTTTGTCATCATTACACTGTGTCATGATTGTGCAGTTGCCCCTTATGTATGAACTGTTGTATTATTTGTGCTGTGATTTATTTTTCTATACTGTGGGACATGTCAGTTTCCACTACGGTAAGTTTTAGAGAAACCCTTCATCTGTACTGGAAATTTAAACAGCGCTGCAACAGTATTACTACTCAAGTGGTCATTTAATATCAGTAACAAAATACCATTAACTCCAGTGCATTTTTTAGGTGATATTTATATTTTTAATTTGATTTTAATGTGAATCATCTTTCCTTTTGCAGAAAATCAAGCAATCATCTTTCAACCCGGCCACAGAGCACAGACCTTGGTGTCCTTGGATATGCGTTAACCAGGCATCTGCAGATAGCAAATTGCAGAAAAGTCCTTTAAGGGGTGATACTGAAGCATCTAATCATCCACTGTGGCAAAGCCTTCTAGAAATTTTACTTTGTAAAGCTGATCCATCTAAGTTTGGTTCAAATTCACCTCTTACAAACAAAGTTCAGGTGAGCAGCATTATGTGTATTATTTGAAGGGTTGTAAAGTTAATGAAATCAGTGTTTTCCTGTGATTAAAAATTATTGATCCATTGGGATGCTTATCAATGTAAAAGAACTGAAGCTTTTAGGCATAGGATTTTGCAAGTTCTGAAATAGCAAAATTTTGATGTTTGGTTCTTTGACCCACATCTTTTGAGAAACATTACATGATCTGAGTTGTATTATTTATCATTTCAACAGCACTAAGTAATGTCAGGGATGAGTGATCAATCACTGATTAATTAAGTAAAAGATCACTTTTGATTTATAGTGAAAGATCACTTTTGATTTAATCACATATTTCACGTATTGTATGCTCAATGGATCATGCATTGCTTCAACAACTCAGTAACCATCATGTACACATATTTACAACACCAGTCAACTACCTACACAAGTCTACAAACAATTAGAATGTGATAATTCATAAGATGTGCCATTTGCAAGCCAAGTAAACTGTTAAGAAGTATAATATTTCCACAAAAATGAACCTGCAGTGGTGTACAACCTCATCATTCATCTATATGTTATGTGCACAATAACTATACACCTCCAGAACCCCTTCCTGACAGAGAGGAAGTTACCACATCTTTTCACCAGTTGCCTAAGTAAAAAAGTGGCCTGATCTTGACAAAAACTGCCCCCCCATTAAAATGGAATAGGTCGCTCCAACTAAAAAAGGACTAGTTAGGGATGAAAAAAATAGATTATGGATTAAAGATTATAGAAATTAACTCATAGCTTTGCATTATGTGATCACAGGGAGTGTAATTCACACCTCCTAGAGTGGCATAATATTAGAAAAATTACAAAATTTGAATAACATTTTAATAAAAATGACATAAAATCAAAAAGAGAAATTCTCAGAAGTGGCTGGGAGGCCTGATGTATGTAGGGACATATTTATGTCCAGTACTTAAGTGCATTCTGTGTGTCATTCATGTGCATGGGAGTCAGCAGAAAGCAGTTTCTGCACTATAGGCCCTAGTGGACATATATAATACATGGTAGGATATGAAGCTGAATTGTGCATAGTCCATTGTAATACTACTACAGTAGTGAACAGATTTCCCACTCCTTTAAATATACTCGTCCATTGGTATGAAAGTTAGTAACATTTTGCATGCAAGCACACTTTCCATGTGTATACAAGCTCCTGTTTTGTTCTGTACAGTGCCAATACAATTACATTTAATATGTACCAGTATTATAATACAGAGTAGCACAGCCAGTACTGGTTTAGGTACAAATCGCTGGTCTACTGTACATAAGAATACACCAAATGATACAGGCCTGAACAAATACTCGTACATGCATTAAGGCCAATTCATACTTCAGTATAGCACTTTAAAGCTATGAAAGTTGAACACTAGCCAATTCTGAACTATGTCTGTAATTAGCCTGTAAGAACAGGTGATGACCATATATGGTTCTTATAGCTTTATAGCCAATGAAATTCAAAAGTGTAAACTGGCCTTTACACAACTTGCACTATGCTGTACTGTAGGTATGCTGTGTCATACATAGACATTATAAGTGGCAAGCTCTGTTGCAGAAACCAAGAATAAGCTTAGATATCATAAATTTTTACTGTCATAATCACAAAGAAACATTCTTTGAGCATAATGGGTATTTTTCGGAAGAGTTAAAGGAAAGCAATATAAGGTAGATTAAAACCCAAAAATGCACTGCTAGAGTGTTTTAGTGAAAGGCTACTGTAAAGATCACAGAGCAAAAAAATTTTCAAACCAGGCTGTGGCTGGCACTAACTCTTGATGGCTTGCATAGAAGACCATTGTAAATTGGGATGAACCAACTGTCAAGTGTGTGTATACTGTACACATTGTACTAGCTCTGGCAGGAGAGTTAGCATAAGGTCTGACTTATCATTTACATTTGATTTTTATGATGCTTGTTAGCTCAAACCAGCTCAAAGAGCTGTTTGAGCTATTGTGATCCGCCACCGTCACTCTGTCTGTCTGTCTGTCTGTCTGTCTGTCTGTCTGTCTGTCTGTCTGTCTGTCTGTCTGTCTGTCTGTCTGTCTATCTCTGTCTCTGTCTGTCTGTCTGTCTGTCCACAATTGCCTTTAATGCTCTCAGGCGCACACCCGTGGACGGATTTTAATGAAACTCGGACAGATTGGTCGTTGAACTTTAGGCTACCTGTCATGTTCAAGAAGTTGAGGTCAAAGGTCATTTAGGGGTCATTAAAGGCTGTTATGTGAATATCTTCAAAATGTATCTCCTCCCACAAATAGCGCTGTATGTTCTTAAAATGTGGTCATAATATTTCTTACGTAGTGGTTCTTTAGGGTTGTACACAGATTTTTTATCCAAGGTCATACGAGGTCATTAGAGGTCAAAAGATGGAAATATCTTTGATGTGATATTGCTTTGCGCCTGTGAGTCTGATATTTACCAAACATGGTTTTAGTGAATCGACTTTTGAAGAGCTTCCAGCTGGGTGTAAAAATGTAGGTCAAAGGTCATCCAAGGGTCATTTGAGGCCATAGTTGTAAATATTTTGAAATGCTATTTTCTCCTAGATGCATTTCAAAATTATCTTCAAAATTGCTCAGAAGGATGACTGGCGTGTGCAGATTAGAAATTACTTCTCCAATTTGGGATGAAAGATAATTTTGATACCTTTCTAACCAATTTTGTGCCACCCCTCTATTTCTACCAGTCTCACAAAATCACTTTACTACCTATTTTTCTGTATACTACACTCTCTTCAAAACTGTCTGTCTACAAGAGGTCAGTCCTGTGAGGTTATAAAGGTTAGTTTAAAGGGATCTGCTTAGCTTCTGGGCAGTATGAACAATTTCTGTATTGTGTGTGGTGATGTAGAAGGTCTGTTGGCACAGCTCCCTGGTTGGTATCATAATTCATCATCGTGCATGAGTTGTAACTGACAATACCTCTTCCTTGCAAAGTTACCTGTTCTCCTGGTAACTGTATATTCTAAGTTCCTTGTGGCAGCAGAGAGCTAATACCAGATTGTTTACTAGTTGTAACTTTATAATAATGTTTGTAAAAACCAGAAGCTACTGGGCTTTTAGCTGGTGCAATATAGCAGTTGAAGGCAAGGATTGCACTGCTAAGGTCAGACAGTAATCAAGACTTAAGAAGTTAAAGGCAATAGGCAGTCGCCCCAAAATTTTCTTTGAAAAATCAGCAAACTCTTGCAAATCTCCTCTTATTGCATTACAAGCACCTCTGAAGATGTTTTGAACATAACTATTACAAACAATAGGTAAAGCAAGGCGAAATTCTCCTTGAATTCCACAATTCACCTACAAAAATACTGTCACATGATCAAAATAGACCATTCATGAACTAGAGTGACAGGATACACTCACTCTGTTTGGGGTGACTGCCTACTGCCTTTAATACAAAAGAGGTTGGTCCTCTGCTACTTGTCAAGTAGTACTTGAGGATTTTATAAACTACCTTAACATTCACACTTCTCAGATTTTAAATATGAATCTTTGGACCTGTGGTAATGCATATATCTGAGTACATCAATATTGCTTTATGTCAAAACTGTTCTGTTAATTAGTGTCTTGATTACTGTAGCTCACTGTGATATTGAATAACATCTTTCTTCATAGATAATTGGAATGGTAATGCTTTGAACTTAAAATAGGTTAGTCCTGTTATTTTCACTGGGGACAAAGGGGGAATTTCCTTTCCTTGCTTTTGAGAATGGGGGGTGGGAGGGGGTAAGGTCTCGATTTTTTAATTGCATTTTACTAATGTTCGGAACGACGTATTTGTTTTGATTGTGTTTCCAGCAATCACACCATGCAGTGATGTACATAGGGTTTTGCAGGGGGGCGGGGGGCGGAGAAGAGCTGACCCCAAAGTTTTCCCGGGTTTGAGCTACTGCACCAATGGTGCTCTAGTATTGTTGATAAAACCAGTTTCAAACACAAACACTACAATCATTACTATGAACAACAATTGATAAAAATTAAGTTGTACCAAAAAGGTAACTTAGTGCCTATATTACTGATTTTTTTTTACATTAGGTCTCCCAAAGTTTCATGTGGTAATTAAGCAAGCCCAGGGATCCCCATATGGGATTAATATGTGATAAATTGCCAGTTTATTGCAAAAATGTGATGCTTAGTGAATTAAACACAAATCAACAGCACTAACATTTAGTAGAGAGATTTGACACATCCTACTTTCAAAGGCAAAGAAACTTATTCTTACAAATATACAGTAAGAGTTGTAAAGTTCAAAATGTGAAATTTTTTTTTTAGTTGTGCAAGAGTTGAAGGAGTAACATTTGTTAGCCTGTGAATTATGAAATGAAGTTTTTGTGAAGTGACATTGTCTATTGCATCTCATTTTTGTACTCAGAGCTTGAAAAATAGGGTACCACTACCTTGTGATACCATGGCTGACCACAGATACAACTAAAATGAGTAAAATGCTATGACAGAATCAGTGAAAACAATAGTGTCCCCTCCCAAGAGGGCAACAAGGTGCCGGAAATTTTTTCACGCCCTGTAACTGTAAACTGGAAATAATTCCTTTATGTGTTAAGAGATCTGTATGTTTTGTACACTGTTTAACATCAGATTTACTTTGTTTTTTAGTTTTCAGAAAACAGATTTATCTCACAGATTTCAATGTTAATGTTTCCTCATTTAACTTTCAGACCCCACCAAATAATGCATGGAAAGCAGTGCGAAGATTGGTCTCCTTCTGGCAAAGTAGTGAAATATCAACAAAAACAGGAACAACCTGACCATTGGAGAAGATTGAAATATTTCCTGTGGAGATGTGTATTGTTAACATGGAAGAAATCACAGTAGCTTGGTCCGAGCTTCAGTTCCTCAAGGCCATATTGACACACAACTGTGTGTAAGCTTCATATGGAACACAACTGACTGTACAAGTCATTGACCAACCAGAGTTGTGGAGCTATTGTTTGAATGCATGTCAAAGTGCAGTCACCAATTGTATTGAGAACTGTAGGGCTATTCCTAAATATCTTTAGAGGATGCCATAGCCCCTTGTAAGTTTTATGACTGGCAAATCACAGCTTTCAAAATGCCCTTTTCAGGGAAACAGTACAGGACCACCATCCTTGAAATGCAGGTGAGCAAAAGACAACATTGCTCTCTCATCAAAGTAGAGCATATATTATGACACAGTTAAAACCCAAACCTTCTATTGATAGGTTTTTATGTGTTAAAGGAGGTTAATGTGTTTGCAGTACACAAAATTTTGACACAAGTGTAGCAATGATTTATAGGTATGGAATCATATGCAGACTTCAGTGTGAGTGCAATGTTATAGTACAGTGCAGGTCTGCTGTCTACGGTGGAGTGCAAGAAGACATCTTTTTCATGAATACAGCTAAAAAATTTACATCAGAATCAATGCCTAACTTTCTTAACCTCTCAGTACTACAGTAGAGCAAGCTGAAGTTCATTCTCACATTTACAAGTACAAGCAGGTATGCTGTGGAGTTAGTATGAGTACATACACACTACAAGTCTCATGATACTCATAAATTAGGCAGCTGGCTACCTTTATTTTCAAGAAGTAAAAAAAATGTCTCTGTTTTGTATCTCTTGTATAATGTGTGCCATCATGATACAATGTAAACATGTCATGTTCCTTCAATGTAGCCTTAAGTGTATAATCTTACATTGGCAATATGTTTTGCCAGTTGGCCAGTGCTTTCATACTCCGAACAATGCTAAGAATGTCAGATCTTTGGAACAAAAACACTCTATCATAACAGTACAACAATTATGCCCTTTAATATAAATATGTATTGCAGGACTGTATTTGATGGAAACAAGGCTCACCTATGTAAACTTTACAAAGATAATGAATATATATCCAACAAGACTGTTTGAAAGAGAAAGGTTTTGTACACACTTTTCCACTTATGCAAAGTTTAGAAACATGTAACATTGTTGCTAAATATTAGAAGAAAGTCAAATATGGCAGGTCAACCTGTCAAGTCAAAACAAGACTACCCACATTAATCAAACATTCTGAGGTGAGTACAGGGTTAACAAAGATACCATGCAGTGGCATCCCAGACTTTTCAAAGTGGGTGGGGGGACTGAGGGAAGTATGAAACAATGCCCTGTAGGCATGGCATGGGGTCCAGGGGCTTGCTGTTAGACCACAGGTGGTGTACAGGGGCAATTCACTCATGAGGGTCTGTAGGACAGAGCCCCTGGGTATTTACAGATTGTGACCATAAGAAAAAAGCTTTAAATAATCATCAAATGGTACAAGATGTGCATTAAACAGGTCACAAAAGTCAGGGTCTGATAATTTTTCATCAGCCTAACTCTGACCACAGATTTAATGGTTGAGGGCTATGGGGATGTGGGAATGACGGATCATGTGAGGGGTTGCATTAGGCTTTGGAACAATAAATCTGCTTATGCTGCCCAGCAGGAATTAAAATTAAGACATCTACATACCAGGTATGCCACTGAGGGGGAAGCCTTTTGATAAGGTCATCGTAGATGCATCTACAGCAGGGGATCTGGGGCCACATCACCAAAACTTTGAAAAAAGTCCTTGTTAGTGATTTAATTGGTTCTGGGCACCCCTTAAAATTATAATCAAGGCAAAGAGATTCCTGAATTTTCATCAGCTAATAAAAAGAAAAAGGATGGCTAGTGGCTGTTAAGACCATCCCAAACACATGCGCCAAGCACGTAGAATATTCTGGTATTCAGTATTAAAAGTTTTGTACAAGTTCTTCTACACCTTATGGAGGTATTAAATACCACTTTATGGTTTTTGGTTTCGATGATAAGAGAAACCAATGCATTCGTGATGGCGTATGTGTGTATGTATGTGTGTATGTGCGTGTGTGTGTATGTGTGTGTGTGTGAGTCGACAAATGCCGCCAACCGGGGACGAAAATGTGAATACACACCTGACAACCGGGGACACACCTGTAATTGGGGACCGTCCCCGTTTGAAACAGTGGCTTTAAATGGCTTCTTTGTGCTATATGATGCAGCAATGAAGATGTCTATTGATTCCAAAGAAATATAGGAACAGTCCCCATTTAGGTAGTGTTGTGGTACGTCCTCGTTTGCAGGTATACGTGTGTATCCTGTTACGTCCACGGTTACCTGTGGAAAACCGTATACACACTTACAAAAAGGTAGATATATGTTGATTGAAAACATTTTGAGCGCCCTCGTTTTTTGCTGTTGCAAAGCACATCTTTTTCTATCAGTATACATGCTACAAGCTTTTTCTGTGGACGTCCACGGTTGAATGGTAACAAAAAGGGGTCCCCGTTTGGCAGCATTTACAAGTATGTGTGTGTGTGTGTGTGTATGTGTGTTTGTGACACTTTGCTCGTTAACACGATATCTCAAGAAGGGAAACTCTGACAGTTCTCAAACTTGGTACATACATGCCCCATATTGAGAGGAAGAACCCTATTGTTTTTGGTGGGGGTCAAAGGTCATCTGGGGTCACCGGGGGTCAAACTCCGAAAACCTTGTTAACACGATATCTCAAGTTAGGAAGCTTGGATAAATTTCATACTTAGTATGTAGATGCGTTATGGTGAGAGGAAGAACCCTATCGTTTTTGATGGAGGTCAAAGGTCATCTGGGGTCACCGGGGGTCGAATGCTGAAAACCTTGTTAACATGTTATCTCAAGTTAGGAAGCTTGGATAAATTTCATACTTAGTATGTAGATGCGTTATGGTAAGAGGAAGAACCCTATCGTTTGTGGTAGAGGTCAAAGGTCATCTGGGGTCACCGGAGGTCAAACTCTGAAAACCTTGTTAACACGATATCTCAAGGTAGGAAGCTTGGATAAATTTCATACGTAGTATGTAGATGCGTTATGGTAAGAGGAAGAACCCAATCATTTTTGATGGAGGTCAAAGGTCATCTGGGGTCACCGGGGGTCGAATGCTTAAAACCTTGTTAACACAATATCTCAAGTTAGGAAGCTTGGATAAATTTCATACGTAGTATGTAGATGCGTTATGGTAAGAGGAAGAACCCTATCGTTTGTGGTGGAGGTCAAAGGTCATCTGGGGTCACCGGAGGTCAAATTTTGAAAACCTTGTTAACATGATATCTCAAGATAGGAAGCTTGGATAAATTTCATTGGTAGTATGTGGATGCGTTATGGTAAGAGGAAGAACCCAATCATTTTTGATGTAGGTCAAAGGTCATCTGGGGTCACCGGGGGTCAAACTCCGAAAACCTTGTTAACACTATCTCGAGATAGGAAGCTTGGATAAATTTCATACTTAGTATGTAGATGCAATATGGTAAGAGGAAGAACCCTATCGTTTTTGATGGAGGTCAAAGGTCATCTGGGGTCACCGGGGGTCGAATGCTGAAAACCTTGTTAACACGTTATCTCAAGTTAGGAAGCATGGATAAATTTCATACTTAGTATGTAGATGCGTTATGGTAAGAGGAAGAACCCAATCATTTTTGATGGAGGTCAAAGGTCATCTGGGGTCACCGGGGGTCGAATGCTGAAAACCTTGTTAACACGATATCTCAAGTTAGGAAGCTTGGATAAATTTCATACTTAGTATGTAGATGCGTTATGGTAAGAGGAAGAACCCTATCGTTTGTGGTGGAGGTCAAAGGTCATCTGGGGTCACCGCAGGTCAAACTCTGATAACCTTGTTAATACGATATCTCAAGATAGGAATCGTGGATAAATTTCATACTTAGTATGTAGATGCGTTATGCTAAGAGAAAGAACCCTATCATTTTTGGTGGAGGTCAAAGGTCATCTGGGGTCACCGGGGGTCGAATGCTGAAAACCTTATTAACATGATATCTCAAGTTAGGAAGCTTGGATAAATTTCATACTTAGTATGTAGATGTGTTATGGTAAGAGGAAGAACTCTATTGTTTTTGATGGAGGTCAAAGGTCATCTGGGGTCACCGGGGGTCGAATGCTGAAAACCTTGTTAACACGATATCTCAAGTTAGGAAGCTTGGATAAATTTCATACTTAGTATGTAGATGCGTTATGGTAAGAGGAAGAGCCTTATTGTTTTGGATGGAGGTCAAAGGTCATCTGGGGTCTTCAGGGGTCGAATGCTGAAAACCTTGTTAACACGTTATCTCAAGTTAGGAAGCTTGGATAAATTTCACACTTAGTATGTAGATGTGTTATGGTAAGAGGAAGAACCCAATCATTTTTGGTGGCGGTCAAAGGTCATCTGGGGTCACCGGAGGTCGAACTCTGAAAACCATGTTGACACGATATCTCAAGATAGGAAGCTTGGATAGATTTCATAGGTAGTATGTGGATGTGTTATGGTGGGAAGATGAATGCTATCATGTTTGGTGGAGGTCAAAGGTCATGTAGGACAGGGGGTCAAACACTGAAAATGTTTTTAACATGATATCTGAAGATAGGAAGCTTGAATAAATTTCATACGTAGTATGTACATGCATTATGGTAAGAGGAAGAACCCTATCGTTTTTGATGGAGGTCAAAGGTCATCTGGGGTCAAAAAGCAAAATTTTAAGAATTCCCAAGATCATCTCATGAGTTCACCAGAAGGCAAAAAGCAAATATTCCCAAGAATTCCCAAGATCATCATCTTGAGTCATCAGATGTCAAAATGCAAAATTTCCCAGGAATTCCCAAGATCAAATATGAACCTAAAATGATTTTTCCAACATGTTAAGATAGCACTTGACCAGTGACTGAAAGACATGCTACATCATGGCATTATTTGGAATAGAACATATATCATCGAAACCTCAATGCATTTTTGCATTCTGGTTTGTTTGGTGCCTGACTCTGCCTCAGTGAGGTCCCAGGAGGGCAAACTTTCCCTGTCAAGTTGTAAGGCACCAATATAGAATTAACATTAGCCCGTAATTATGAAACTTTTTGAGTATCCTCAAATCTTACTGAATACCCATTCAAAAGGAAAAACTGATTGCAATAATTGCAAGTCTTAACAGTTTTGTAACATAGAATTGGACTAAAAGATAATTGAGTTGAGTTGTATTGAACAGGGAGGACTTGCTGTTGCAGTGGTCTTGTAGCTCTTGAAAATGTTGAAACAATGATTGTAGAATGTACTTCCCAGTAAGGTAGCGTTCCAAAAAAATTGATGCATGCAAAGTGGTCTGCAAAATGTAATTTCAATATTAAACATTTTGTGCAACTTTAGCACCCTAATCGACTGATGAAGTGACAATGGATCCTCTTTTTTAATACCCACAATTTCAGTTGGGAGGGGTTGGCATGGGGCACAACAGCATTTGCACACCCCCCCCCCTTGGCCATGCCAATGATATCATGTTAAGTTAAATATGAAACTCAGTTCTTGTTACATCTCTCCTATAACGAAAGTTGCCTTCTTGCTGCTACAAAATGTATCTGAGCATGTCTTCAATTTTTTTTGTTCTCATCATTGACTTTGTCCCAGAAACCAGAAAAGGAAAGAAGAAAAATACTTTTTCATGACAGAATTCCAATGAAACAGTCATGTGTATAATATGAGAGCTATTTTAAGGAAACAACTGTTCCAGTTTGTCTCTAGATTGTTTGGGGTACATTTACAGCTAGTGTCTAGTGGTTCCTTATCTGTAAACAGTCCTTGAGAATCCAGCTCGTAGAAATAGATGAATCACAAGATTGCTGATGTACTGTTGAGATGTAAGTTTTTGGACCCCTGTCATTTTACGTATGAACTACTGTTAGCTTACTTTCACATTTTATCTGATTGTTTCTTTGAGTAAGTCCTTGTAGGAAAAAAATGGTGAATTTATATTAGCATTTATAGTCAGTATTATGTTTAGATGTAACATTTTTGCAGAGGCACAATGTGACATATAACATGTTTATTCCACAACTGTGGACGGTGTCCCAGAGCCAGCCTTGAACCATTAAAGAGAAATGTGTTAAAAATGGAGCATGACATACAATGAAAGTAGCTATGATCATTATTAAACCATTCAGTCTATTGAAAACTCAAGCAATTATAGCCTGCGTAGCACCTCTGTGGCTGCTGCCCCTCTGAGCCAGAATTCCTTTCACAGGGCCCAAAAGTTGATGAACTTAATATTCATGAGTATTATTTTAGCTAACATCCATTGGTCTATTCCTGAGGTAGACAGTGCTCAATGATTTGAATCTTTGCAATGCTACATTGACCACAAATTCGTTTACACCATAAATATACTTCATCCGTTTAAAGCTTCTTATTGATGGAAGTCTTAATGATCATGGACAGCCTCTTACAAACAATGACAACTTTCAAAGGGTTAGTTTAGAAGTTGACAAATAATCTTTGGTTGAAAAATGTCTTAACTCTCTTTTCTCATGGCTGTGTGCTACCTTGTTTGTAATTAGTTGAGTAGTCACTGTAGTGATTGTATGCACAGACGGTTCCACAGAGTACCACACTGGTGTCGAGTTACATTGACCACTGTGGCTCTGCATACTGTGTGCGATGGTAGCAGTGTTTCTCCTTTACATAAATATTTAATAGCCTTACTTCAGCCAATCGCCGTAGAGCTATGTAAATGAAGTTTGCTCTGGATTTTCAATGCAAATTTAATAGTTTTGGCCCAAAGTCCTGTGGATGTTGGGGGTTTTTTTGCAGCAATGAGCTGAACGAAAAACTTCATCCACTCCACGGTGTAAAGCAATTACAGCTTCGTTTTCCCAAAATATAATGTGTAACAAGAGTCACAAAAGTTGCATCATTTGAAATTTTGAAAGTTTGGGCCAACATTTCAATGATTCATGAGCTATATAAATAACTGAATTTCTTTGTGTGAGAAACATAATAAAGCTACAATACAGCCATCTTTTGAATTCCCACACATTCTGTACTATAAATCATGGTTTTAAAAATATATGAAAATTTTGTGTACCAAAAAAGCAATGTTTCCCTTTAAAAACATAGACTTCTTTCATTCTTTTTCCAAAGTCCCCTCGAATCTTTGGTAAAGAGCTGAAGGGGGAAAACCAAATGTTACTCCCGAAGGAGTTCTACTCCCTAAAGGAGCTATGTCCCCATGAACAACTTAGACTGAACTTGACCAATCTCTTGACCTTCCTTTTTTTAATAGACAGAGAATATCCTTACACTGGATGTTACATTTCCTGAGTGGATCTGGCCTAAGTGCTATTTATCACTACACAGGATTTATTATGTAGCATTCTGATTCCTTGTCAATGGCAAAGGAATCAGTGCAGTGATAATAACATGTGTATTTGTGTGTGCCAGTGTCTTTGTAATGCTTTGCCTGTAAACATGGTATATCAAGATACAAATAATGGATACATCCATGCATATTTGCCATATTGAGCCTGAGCAAGGACCTAGTTTTGTTTTTGATGATGGTCAAAGGTCAGTTGAGGTCACTAGTGTTAAAACTGAAAGCGGTGTAAACATGGCATCTCAGGTTAGGAAACATTAATTCTTTTCATACGTGGCATGTGGATGAATTATAATCAGTAGAAGAACCATGTCGTTCTTGGTAGAGGGCAAAGGTTATCTGAAATCACTAAAGACAAAACTGAAAGCATTTTAAACTGCTTTTTGGTTTCGATGATAAGAGAAACCTATGCAGTCATGATGGCGTGTGTATGTATGTGTGTATGTGCGGGTATGGGTGTGTGTGTGTGTGTGTGTGTTTGTGACACTTTGCTCGTTAACACGATATCTCAAGAAGGGAAACTCTGACAGTTTTCAAACTTGGTACATAGATGCCCCATATTGAGAGGAAGAACCCTATTGTTTTTGGTAGGGGTCAAAGGTCACCTGGGGTCACCAGGGGTCAAACTCTGAAAACCTTGTTAACACAATATCTCGAGGTAGGAAGCTTGGATGAATTTCATACTTTGTATGTAGATGCGTTATGGTAAGAGGAAGAACCCTATCATTTTTGGTGGAGGTGAAAGGTCATCTGGGGTCACCGGGGGTCAAACCCTGAAAAGTTCGTTAACACGATATCTTAAGAAGGTAAGCTCTGATGGTTCTCAAACTTGGTACATAGATGCCCCATATTGAGAGGAAGAACCCTATTGTTTTTGGTAGGGGTCAGAGGTCACCTGGGGTCACCGGGGGTCAAACTCTGAAAACCTTGTTAACACAATATCTCAAGGTAGGAAGCTTGGATGAATTTCATACTTTGTATGTAGATGCGTTATGGTGAGAGGAAGAACCCTATCATTTTTGGTGGAGGTGAAAGGTCATCTGGGGTCACCGGGGGTCAAACCCTGAAAACTTCGTTAACACGATATCTCAAGAAGGGTAGCTCTGATGGTTCTCAAACTTTGTACATAGATGCCCCATATTGAGAGGAAGAACCCTATTGTTTTTGGTAGGGATCAGAGGTCACCTGGGGTCACCGGGGGTCAAACTCTGAAAACCTTATTAACACAATATCTCAAGGTAGGAAGCTTGGATGAATTTCATACTTTGTATGTAGATGCGTTATGGTGAGAGGAAGAACCCTATCATTTTTGGTGGAGGTGAAAGGTCATCTGGGGTCACCGGGGGTCAAACCCTGAAAACTTCGTTAACACGATATCTCAAGAAGGGTAGCTCTGATGGTTCTCAAACTTGGTACATAGATGCCCCATATTGAGAGGAAGAACCCTATTGTTTTTGGTAGGGGTCAAAGGTCACCTGGGGTCACCAGGAGTCAAACTCTGAAAACCTTGTTAACACAATATCTCGAGGTAGGAAGCTTGGATGAATTTCATACTTTGTATGTAGATGCGTTATGGTAAGAGGAAGAACCCTATCATTTTTGGTGGAGGTGAAAGGTCATCTGGGGTCACCGGGGGTCAAACCCTGAAAAGTTCGTTAACACGATATCTTAAGAAGGTAAGCTGTGATGGTTCTCAAACTTGGTACATAGATGCCCCATATTGAGAGGAAGAACCCTATTGTTTTTGGTAGGGGTCAGAGGTCACCTGGGGTCACCGGGGGTCAAACTCTGAAAACCTTGTTAACACAATATCTCAAGGTAGGAAGCTTGGATGAATTTCATACTTTGTATGTAGATGCGTTATGGTGAGAGGAAGAACCCTATCATTTTTGGTGGAGGTGAAAGGTCATCTGGGGTCACCGGGGGTCAAACCCTGAAAACTTCGTTAACACGATATCTCAAGAAGGGTAGCTCTGATGGTTCTCAAACTTGGTACATAGATGCCCCATATTGAGAGGAAGAACCCTATTGTTTTTGGTAGGGATCAGAGGTCACCTGGGGTCACCGGGGGTCAAACTCTGAAAACCTTATTAACACAATATCTCAAGGTAGGAAGCTTGGATGAATTTCATACTTTGTATGTAGATGCGTTATGGTGAGAGGAAGAACCCTATCATTTTTGGTGGAGGTGAAAGGTCATCTGGGGTCACCGGGGGTCAAACCCTGAAAACTTCGTTAACACGATATCTCAAGAAGGGTAGCTCTGATGGTTCTCAAACTTGGTACATAGATGCCCCATATTGAGAGGAAGAACCCTATTGTTTTTGGTAGGGATCAGAGGTCACCTGGGGTCACCGGGGTCAAACTCTGAAAACCTTATTAACACAATATCTCAAGGTAGGAAGCTTGGATGAATTTCATACAAGTTTTGTATGTAGATGCGTTATGGTAAGAGAAAGAACCCTATCATTTTTGGTGGAGGGTGAAAGGTCATCTGGAGTCACTGGGGGTCAAACCCTGAAAAGTGCGTTAACACGATATCTCAAGAAGGGAAGCTCTGACAGTTCTCAAACTTTGTACATAGATGCCCCATATTGAGAGGAAGAACCCTATTGTTTTTGGTGGGGGTCAAAGGTCACCTGGGGTCAAACCCTGAAAACCTTGTTAACACGATGTCTCAGTGTAGAAAGCTTGGATAAATTTCATACTTTGTATGCAGATGCCTTATAGTAAGAGGAAGAACCCTATCATTTTTGGTGGGGTTCAAAGGTCATCTGGGGTCACTGGGGGTCAAACCCTCAAAACCTTGTTAACACAATATCTCGATGTAGGAAGCTTGAATAAATTTGATACTTTGTATGTAGATGCCTTATAGTAAGAGCAAGAATCTCATCATTTTTAGTGGAGGTCAAAGGTCATTTGGGGTCACTGGGGGTTAAGCTCTGAAAATCTTGTTAACACGATATCTCCACGTACGAAGCTTGGATAGATTTCATACATGGTAAATTGATGTGTTATAGTCAGAAGATGTACCCCACTGTTTTTGGTGGAGTTCAAAGGTCATCTAGGGTGGCCGAGGGTCAAACACTGAAAACCTTGTTAACACAATATCTCACGTGAGAAAGCTTGAATAGATTTTATACGTAGTATGTGGATGCATTGTGGTGAGAATATGAACTCAATCATTTTTGGTGGAGGTCAAAGGTCATCTTGGGTCAACGTGGGCCAAACATTGAAAAGCTTGTTAACACATATCTCCAGGTAGGAAGCTTGGATAGATTTCATACTTACAGTACTATGTGGATGTGTTATGGTGAAAAGATGGACCCTACTGTTTTTGGTGAAGGTCAAAGGTCATCAGGGGTCACCAGAGGTAAAAAAGCAAAATTTCCCAAGAATTCCCAAGAGTTTTATATGGGTTCAGCAGAGGTCAAAGAGCAAAATTTTCCAAGATTTCCCAAGATCGTCATCTGGGGTCACCAGAGGTCAAACTGCAAATTTCCCAAGAATTCCCAAAATTAAATAGGAACACAAAACTGTATTTTTCCAACATGTTAAGATAGCATTTGACCATTGACTGAAAGATATGGGACATCATGGCATTATTTGGAATAGAACATATATCATCGAAACCTCAATGCATTTTTGCATTCTGGTTAAACACATTATCTCATAATGAGTAACCTTGAATGATTTCATAGTTGAATTGTGGATGTCAGTCTCATGCTGAGTGTCAGGTCCCTATCTTGGGGATGTCAAGGTCATTTAGGGCACCAAAGGTTATGTGGTGAAAAAATGGACAACTTTTTGAGACACATTATCTAAAAAGAGGGTAACCTGCAGGGGTGTGATGCTTGGCATGTGAATGCCCCTTATTGAGTGTTAGGTCCATATTGTTTTTGGTGGAGGCCAAAGGTCATTTGGGGCCACCAGAGGTCAAACTGAGGAATCAACATATAAAGGATCAAAACAAAAAGAAACTTGGATGGATGCATGCCGTACTTTGCGTTAAAGTATCCCATACGCACCCTGTATTTAGTAGATAAAAATGCCATCACTCAAAACGAAAAATAACCCTAAACTGTCCAAACACAAAAACAAAAAAGAATAAAACTTCATTCTTAGCAATAATGGATGAGTCCACCGTAACTACTTTTCCCTTAAAACAAGAATGAATCAATTTAAAATGAAAGATCAAGGCATAAAAGTTGTACACAACTTACAGAAAATGGTATGATTTTCTTTTGAAGAATGATTTACTCTGTGATGCAGCGATGTGTACAAGCTATCTACTTTCTTAACTCAGCTAAAAGAAAATGGTAAATTTTATGCTTCGCATGGGCGTCCGGAGGGTGGGGGGCAAGGGGGGCACTTGCCCCCCCTGGAAAATAAAAAACTTGAAAAAACGAAGAAACAAATAAAGAAAAAATGAAGAAAATATAACATCAACATTTCTTAACAGTTCAGTCAGTGTGAATTTCTACTCTCAAAACAGGAATTGAATAAAAATATCAACACTCAGGACCCAGCAGCCCCCGAGCATATTTTTGGTATTTTTTAAAGTTTATATTTACGATATTGCTAGTGTTTCCCCTTTTCATATGCGTTAAATAGGCCTTGGATGTGCCACTTCCAGCGATCTGGGAAGCATTTTCGGCCAAAATTTTCTTGCGCTCCGCGCCAACCCATGGTGGCGCGGAGCGCTGAGAGTCTGTCTATGGGCTTCGCCCCCCCCCCCCCGACAAATTCCTGGCTACGTCTTTGTCAACACTGTGTGGAAGTAGCATCTAAACTCTTTTCTGGGAGTAAAATATTTCCCATGAAAAAAGTTGGGCCCCCTGAAAAATTTTGCTCCCCCCTTGAATTTTTTTCTGCGGACGCCCATGACGCCTCGAAAAAACATTTGCTTTGCGATGTCGTGACGTATACAAGTAAGTAAGTACTTAACCAGGATGAGTTGAACATAAAAGCGCCAACTCATAAAAAGTAGATAGCCTTGTAAGAAAAAGGGGCAGGGTTTCAAAGAAGTTGCCCTTGAAGAAGTTACGCATATCCGAATTTTCACCATTACAACTATTTGAGAACTGCCTTCCAAACACTGAACAAATTCTTTAGTAAAGTTAACAAAGTATAAGTTGAATATGGATCTTACCACTATATAAAATTTACAACCGCACAAAAGAGGTCAGAGACCAGGGAAGGCAGGTTGTTCTGAATTGTTTTAGTTATAAGAATCATAAGCAAGTTTGAAGAGCAGTTAACAAAGTACTCCATCAGTTCAATTTGAATTTCAACTCTCTGTCAGGAGTAGATCCATTCAAAAGAAGTTAAAGCCCAACGGAGATAAGGGTGTTGTGAATTTCTCTACAGCAAGAGTTTGAAAAATGATTTCCATATTCCAGGGGCCCACCAAATGTCTCCCGTGGCGTACCAAGTATGGCCACCGGGGAGCAGAACCTTTTTGGGGATAATTTTGGTTTTCGCCCTCAACGTCCATCTGAGGGGACTGTAAACAATTACACTAGTTTTGTTAGAGCCGCATAAGGCAGGTCTCGTTTGCTTGCACTGTTGCAAGAATGTCTATAGGGCTTCTTGGTAAGTCTCTTATCCCTTTGGGGTTGTAACTTAATTTGGGAGTCAGTTTCATTTCGTCTGTTGAGGGAGATAACCAGTGCAGCCTTTCTTAAAAAAAAGAAAAGAAAAAAGACTGGTTTTGAAGGAACTTGGATTTAAGATTGCTTAAACTTGTCTAACACCGGTAAAAACAACCTCCTGATACCGGGCATAATAAAAGAATATTTGATGCATTACTTTGTTTCAGGAAGGATTGGAACTGAAGGTCTGGCTCGTAATTATAAGGCACAATTAGGCTGGTACATGCAGAGGAAATACTTTTTTTAAAAATGGAACATAACTTACGCATTTTTAGTGTGGAAAAGACAAGTAAAGTATCGTTCTGCATTTAAGAGATATAGTGAGACTTTAGGTGAGATCTAACGACACACCAAGTTGACGCGAATATGTTATATAGTGTCAACTAGATGAAAAAGGTAAAGTCCAAATACGGTTTCAAAAACGGTTCAAGCTCGTGTCTGGTTTCAAATACAGCTCAAATACGGTGCAAGTCCTTCCCTTTAGTCGCCTCTTACTACAGGCGGGAAATACCGTGGGCATTTTCTACAACCCCCAGCCACAGGGGGCGATATAGTCAGAAGACAAATTTAACCCTGTTTTGTTTATTGTAGCCTACTGTATTGTCCACATGATCATGGACAGACCTTTTAATACACATAACTCATGTTTATTTCTAGCTGAGTGTGAAGTTAGGTTCGGAAAAGGAAAGCGGTCATGACTGATTGAACGTGTGACTATTTTACATATTTTCAAAGCCCTTTCCAGTAAAAATAGTGGTACGACCAACTGTTGATTAGGCGGAAAGGGTCTGTGATATCGTTTTCTGATAGTTAATTAATAGAGGAGGGAGAACTTTGTGCAAGGTGTGTATGAATTTATGATTTCACAGTCCGTTTGATATAAGACATTGCATGTCACGTACCTTTATGTGGACATTCCTTTCATATTTTCAACAAATTCTGATTGTAATTTTGTAAATAAATGTGTCCCTCATGACAAAAAAAATATATTTTCCTCAAAATTTTATTTATTGATTGTAGTTTGCTTTTACTTTTAGAAAATCCTGTTTTTTGAAAATCCTATGTAGATCTTGTCCAATAGTTAACTGGACAATCTCTGCCCATTTCTTTGCTGTCTTGGCAGTGCTATCTAGTCCAGGAATGGTGCGTTGAGTGTTTGTAATTATTACATCCACAACGCGAACTTGGGGCCATCACCAGCATTTTTTCTTTTTTGGTTTCGTTAAAAAGAAAAACATATGATGGTGTGTGTATGTGCGTGTGTGTTTGTGTATGTTTGTGACACTTTGCTTGTTATCACGACATCTCAACAAGGGAGCAGACAGTTGTCAAACTTGGTACATAGATGTCCCATATAGAGAGGAAAACCCTATCGTTTTAGCGGTGGTTAAAGGTCATCTGGGGTCACCAGAGGTCAAACTCTGAAAAGCTTGTTAATATGATATCTCAACTTAGGACGCATGGATACATTTCATACTTAGTATGTGGATGCCCCGTGGTGAGAGGGAGGAACGTATTGTTTTTGGTGGAGGTCAGGGGTCACCGGAGGTCAAATTCTGAAACCTTTTTAACAAGCTATCTTCTGTAGCTTTATGTCAGTGGTGAGCAGACAAACTTCGTTTTTGGTGGCCAAAGGTCATCTGTGGTCATTGGACAAAATCTGAAAACATTGTTGACATGATATCTCCAGGTGGGAAGCTTGGGTAGGTTTCATATGTATGTAGGCCTAGATGCCTCATGGTAAGCAGAAGAGCCCAAACATTTTTGGCGAATGTCAAAGGTCACCAGAGATCAAACTCTGAAAACTTTGTTAACACGATATCTCAAGACTGGAAATTTGGATAGATTTCCTACTTAGTATGTATATCCCCTGTTAAGAGGAGGAAACCTATCGTTTCTGGTGGAGGTCAAAGGTCATCTGGGGTCACCCGGGTCAAACTCTGAAAATCTTGTTAACACTATATCTCAAGGTAGGAACCATGAATACATTTCATATGTAGCATGTATATGCGGCCCCATGGTCAGAGGGAGAACTCAATAGTTTTTGGTGGAAGTCAAAGGTCATCTGAGGTCACCAGAGATCGAACGGGAAGACCTTATTAACACGATATCTCAAGGTTAGAAATATGGATAGATTTCATTAATAGTAGGTGGATGGACCTGTTAAGAAAAGGGCTCCTATCGTGTTTTGGTGGAGGCCAAAAGTCATCTGGGGTCACCGGGGTCAAACTCTGAAACCTTGTTAAACGATAACTCAAGGTAGAAAGCATGTATGCATTTCAAATTTCAATCGTGGATGTCTCATATTTAGAGGAAGAAGCAAATCATTTTGGGGAAGTCAAAGGTCATCTTGGGTCACCGGGGGTTAAACTCAGAAAACCTTGTTAACACTTTAGCTCATGTTAAGAAACTTACTTTTCATACTTTCCATGGAAATAAATTTAATCCGGTAGAAAACCCCTGCAGGCCCGTACGCAGGGGAGGTTCGAATGGTTCGTCACTGGGTTCGTTTTTTTAATCGAACCCCCCCCCCCCCTTTTGATATCGAAGGCCTTTTGTGATCTAGGGGTGTTTCGCCAATACTTATGACTTCTTCCACCCTCTTGAAATGCAGACACTGAGGTTGTTACAAATTAAACACATTCCATATAAATATTAGGATAAAATAAAAAGCATGGTTACGTCATTATCCCAATATCTCCATCTTTTTCGCGCGCAATGTCATTAATTCCATTTCCTTTCATGTTCAAAAGGAGGTTACGCTTTATGTACCTTTGCTTTCTTTTAAACCCACTCTCATGAAATGGCTGAGCTGGTTCTGTCTGATGAAACTTTCCGAAAGATGGCCTCTATGGTTTTATGTTTATTAATATTACAGGGAGCTTGCACCAAAGAGCAAAAGGTCAAATTCAATGGACGCGCTAATTTTTGTAGAGGACAAACGTCCCAAGCACTACCAAGTCAATTGCTTTAGTACATGATCTAGCATGCAAGTGTGTTTGTTTACCTTTCAGAAACTGGTTGCGGTCGTTGACTTTGGTGGTTGACTTTTGCGCACATGAAATCTCCCTATAGATCAGTGAGTGGTGGACCGCGTTGAACTAATGTAAAAAGTTTTGTTTTAAAGCGTACTTTTCAGCACTCTCGAGCAGTGTGGTGCTCAAGTTTCTCTGACACGCTCGGAGACTCGTGTATGATAGACGAGAAACTGGTGACAAGGTTAGTATTTTAAGAGTGTAATTTTGTGAAATTTATGACCATGTATAAAATCCTAAATCTATCTCATACTGGCAATCGATGGTCAATAGACGAAAATGATCTGCAATGACACACTTGTACATTAGAATAAGGTATTCTGCAATCTAGTCCATGGGCGGCGATCCCGGGGGGTGGGGGACATGTCCCCCCCAATATTTGAGAAATCGCCCATTGACTTTGATTTTTCACACAGTAAGTTATTGGAAATTCTGGTCATGCCCCCCCCCCCCCCAATATTGAGAACAAATCGCCGCTCTTGATCTAGTCCGTTTCCATTTTTAGCCTCAGCTCAAACCATAGTGAAGGCAGTGATCGAGTCGGGCACAGGTGGTGAATAAGCCAGAGTCACTCATGACTCGATAAAGTGTGTAATCTCCTTCGGCGGACAGCTAGCCTCCCCCTCACTCTACCTATACTTGCTTTTCAGAGGTTACTTTCCTTAACAAGAACCAACACTTTGCATAGCTTTCTTACTTTTCCTTCATATTTCCTAAATTTTACAGAACAAGTCTCACCCTTACTACACGGAACCCTCAATTCAGTAGTTGTCGCAGTAACCTACCTGTCTCCCGGTTTGGTAAACGAGTTGGGATGTTACCATTTCGTCGCCGTAGACGGGGTAGATACGATACTGTGCATGCCATTCCCGATAGGGATCAGCTGCCCCGACAGTCGATATATTTTTTTTCTTTTTGTGAGTGAGATTTTATCAATCAGAACTAAAAAAAAAATTGCGAATGCTTCGAAAACTGTCAAAATTTCAACGCACTTACAACCTTCTGGTCATGCTTATTACCAATACCGTCTTAAACGTATGAGCATCGTTAAACGAAAAGGGTTGTTGAAATTATACCCATTGTTTAAAGGTTTTTGCGTGATTAAGGAGAAACACAGCGTTGATCTTTAGGAAGACATATTTTAAGACACTAAAAGATTTAGAGGATAAACTCAGCATTGCCTTTTTGGTAGATGTATTTCATTTGGAAATTGAAAGTTCTGTGCAGGGTCTGGATGCAACGTTTGTAATGAAAAATAGTATTTTTTTATTTGCGCTTCCACGCGCAATCGTCACAGTCTAAAGTCTGCATCTAAGGAAAATAATAAACAAGGAATAATTCTATGGAAAACTTTTCTGAAAACTAGAAGTACATCTTCAACCCCCGTAAACGCTGGGCATTAAAAGGGCAACATGTACCAATCAAATATAAAGAGAACGGTAACGTGGATAGTATGATCTATATACAGGAACTGAAGTATAAATTTCTTTCTATACATTCTTTTCAAACAACAATTTTTCTGCGCGCTTCGCGCGTACCCTTTTCTTTGTAGATCCTGAAAGTTCGAAGTCAGACAGTGGCGAGACAAGTGCGTGTAAAATATGCCGTGCACGCACGTTGTATTTTACAACTGTGTAGTGTAGTACAGTGATGTAGTGTACAAAACATGTTTGTTCCACACGAGCCCTCAACTGGTCGCGTAGGCAAAACCATGACGTCATGTGACACGGTCTATTCGAACCCCTTCTAGGAAAATCCTGCGCACGGGCCTGTCCCTACTGGTTTTGTTGTAAGAAAAAGGTCATCTGAGGTCACCAGAGGTCGAAACGCAAAATTTGCCTAGAATTCCCTAGGCCAAATATGAACACAAGGCTACTTTCCAACACATTAAGATTGCATTCAACCCGTGACTGAAGGAAATGGAACAACCTGATATATATTATGTGCTAATCATCGAGATCAGAATGCATTTTTGCATTCTGGTTGAGAAAAAGTATTATTAGTAGTTCTCTTTAAGTGATGGGACAGTTTTCTCACAAAAATTGTTAACAGCACATTCAGTTGTCCTGAAAATAAATTCCATGTGGGAGTCCAAAAAACCTCGTTGGGACCTGAAGGAAATGACTCTCTCTCCCCGGCCCTCAGTTGGGGGATACGGTATGCTACTCGTTGGCTGGTTAAATCGTCTCTTGCCAATCCAGACGTTCACGTAAGGTTCGTGGCATTACAATAAAATCAGCCTGCGGTAGGAAGGCTGCCCCATCTCCGTCGGGGAATTTTTCATTTTCATCGATATGCCTTAGTGGGTACGATAAAACTAGGCAAATATACCCGACGGCGGTTAGTCACCCCTTTTTTGCTCTCAAAACTGTTAGATTCTTTAATAGGAAGCCAAAATTATTCGTTTGTTTCGTTTTTCGGATTATTTCATTATTCCGTTCTATAGAGCTAAATAGTACAAGCCCCTCTTCCCTTAGCAAATGGGCTAGTATTACATAAAGGTAGCTTACACAGTTACCTGATGACAGACACTTGCCGGGTATCCGATTTTAGGCCTTTGGTGGCGTCACCCTTTCGGGCAGTGACCAGGTTGATCGCACAGTAGGAGCCTACTTTGATACTTCACAGAATGCTGTAGTAATATCATAAATTGTCTTCAACACCGTAGCTGGCATATTTGCAAAGCACTTTGTGTCATTGTTGGGACCCTGGTCAAGGAAGACTGTTATAAAATAAAATTCTTTCAATTCTTGTTGTCCCGGTCTTTTCATCTATGGTCCCAACACCCGAATCCGGACTAGGACTCCGACAATTCCGGACTTGATGTCGTTAGTAACTGGACTTGGAATTGGCTCGAAATGGCAGGTCCTGTAATCAGACTTGGTCCAGAATGGGCTTCGGCAGGATTCGGACAAGGGGCCTAGTCCACAAATATAAAAGGATACATTGTTATCAGTGCACACCAGTATAACACATGGATGGTCATACACCGTCAACTAAATTAAAGGATGGCCGGATTAAAAGACTGACTACTAAAATCAGTGGCGTAGCTAGAGGGGGGCAGGGGCGGTACCCCCCCCCCCCACAAAGCCTCCGAAGGCCTCTGTCGGAAATTTCTAGTCTCTGTCGGAAATAAAAACAATTCATTTGAAACACTTACAACACTTCAAATGTTTTTAAGCAGAATTACACATCGAAATGGTTACTGACAAGGCCTGGAAGTGTCATTTAAGGCAATCTCGGAGATATTTTAATCTAATTTTTTTCCACGCGCTACACGCCAGATGATGGTGGCGCTACGCTTAGATAGCACATCATTACTTCAAGATAATAATCTGTTGGAAATTTTTTGCTTTTGCCCCCCTACAAAAAATATCTAGCTACGCCACTGACTAAAATTGACCTTTTTAATTACCTTTTCAATGGCACTAACTTTTTATGGTATAGAAAGCCCATTTGTATGCTTTGCTACATTGTCTATGGTCGGACTCGGAAATTTTCCGAAACTGGGGACACTGGAATCGAAAATCGGAGGCTACTGGAATTGGAATAGGCCAAAGGCGTAGGTCCCGGGGGGGGGATGGGGGGATATATTCCCCCAACATTTGACTAGGGGGGATGGCCCATGTAATCATCCCCCCCCCCCCCCAATGTTATAGTCTACAGATACGTGTATGCTGAAAAGTACATTTTATTTTTCATTTTTGTAAGAAATTTTTGAATCTCTGCTTCATTTTCTGTCACAAATGTTTCTCAAACTATCAGAATTTTAGCAATTCCTTCGTAAACAATCAAAATTTTCGCGCGCTCCGCGCGCTTCAAACCTTACGTCAGTGTTAGTCTTATTATCAATATCTTCTGATAGCAACTTTCGGAGATGCACAGCAGCAAAAAGTTGAAAGTTTACGAAATAACAGGTAAAAGACTGCCTCATGGCAGTGGCATGTAGGGTTGTTGGGCAATTGAAAATGTCTCGATGCAGAGCCCGAATGCAGGTTTTGTCATCGAAATCTTATTTACTGAAAAATTTCAGCGCGCTTCTCACGCATTCGTCACGCTTTTCACTCCATGCCATGACCATTATTATGGTAATAACTTCTGATCACAACATTTTCCGAAGAATAGAGATAAATCTCCAGACATCTGTGGGGACCTCGCATCAATATGGGATCTTTCAATCTAATATGTAGCATGATGCGGAAGGTTGAAAGTACGTATCTGCCGTTTTGCATTTTTCAAGTATTTTTACAGAGCGCTTCGCGCGCAGTCATTATCGGTATACATGGTGATTGTTAATACATTTACGACGAAAACAGCATTCTGAAACGCGCTAAGTAGTCATTCACCCCTTTTGCTACACCTATCAGGGAGGCCCAATATCACCTCCCTGCACCTTTACTCTCCCTCCCTGTCATTCCCCATTGCTGGAAGCTGTTCTTCCTGATTTTTGTCCAAAATTAGTAAAAATACGATAGTTGTAAAGTGCTCGGCGTCATACTCTACATTATTATGTGGATGTCAGGTAGTATATGTCATTGCCCCCATTTAATATGATTAATGCAGAGCTTCCAGAAGGTCCTATACAGGTACCTGCTAGCCTTAGATGCCCTTTCATAATGCACAATGAAGGAAAGGAAACATTTCTTAATAGTCCAAGAATGTTTCTGTGGACTTCACGCACGTATTTTGTGTAAAAACTTTCCCGAAATAGAAAGCAGTAAAAAGGGAGGAGGCATCAGAGGGTTTGCTGACAACGTATCTTTCTCTTAATAGACAATATATTCTCCTCTTTGACCTTACCAAAAATTAGCATTCACTAAATTATGGACATTTTCCAGCCATATATGATCAGTTCCAAAAACATCCCAAAGATAGCACCATTTTTTGCGTCTAAAAGACCTTAAATTAACAAAAAATTTTTAAAGGGGAGGGGGACCCCTTCCCCAGGACGGCATCTTTATGTAGTGACAAACGAAAGATCAAAACCTCTGTATACAAATGCCGGGACGCATCATAAATAAAGGTGCAATTTACGTAGACTTGGGGGAACTGAGGTATTATTACGTCATCATCTATTGTGCCCCCAATAACAAAAACCCTGGCGGCGACACTGATTTCAAGCAAACTTGCAGGTCTTGTAATGATCTCTGAATTCAACATCCAGTTGTCTGAGATGACCCTATAAGTTGATCCCTGCCATTTTAAGCTTAGCAGGACATTGTTGCTCTTGTACAATTTCAATCCAGTGCAGCTTGTCAATGAGTTTTGTGCTCAAAATAGCATTTCCTACATGTATAAATATACCAATACCCAAGAACATTACCTCTGAAATTTACCTCTTAAAACAGTCTTCCTTGCACTTCTGAGACATTAAAACCCAGGAGCTTCCGGGGGCTTCGCCCCCTATACCCCCACCGGTTCTTTGCCCCTGGACCCCACCAGGGTCCCTAAGGCGGGCCCCTGGACCCCACCCGTGATGGGCTTCGCGCTTCGCGCTCGCCGTGCACGCTCCGCGTGCACATTTTCTAGATTTGCGATAATCCACCCCATCCCCCCAAAGTTGAGAAGAAATCTACTCCCCTGGAATAGGCCCGGAGTGTTTGGCACTGGGATCGGGTTAGGTAGACTCGAATACAGCAGTGCTTTTAGCCTCACTTTCGATTTGAAACTACATGGTGTAGTTTTATTCAAGGCTGAGCCCTACCCACTGCTATTTGCTACAGTTTAAAACCAGGTGAGAGGTAGCAAAGGACGTAGATAAGACAAGAGGTAGCAAAGGGCCCCCGGTCATGGAGTTTTAGCCACCCTCCCCCTCCTGTCGGGGAAAATCTGAATACTTCTGGGAACCAAAATATATTGCATTGTTGTCTTCGTTGTTACTATAATAAAGTAAATGTTAAGCTGATCTAGAAAATAGTTTATGGAGATTTTAATTTTTCCTTGAATAGTTCATGTAGTTCATAGTTGAGTTGGCAAGATCCTTGACAACGCCCAGCCGCCTGGACTGTCAATTGGAACTTGCTTTATAGAATAGCAGATTCTTTTAAGTGGCCCCAAACATTTCAGAACAGACGTAGAGAATTTCGTTGTGTCCTTTCCTTGCATGGTTAATATAGCTAAATAGTAACTACCTGACCAACAAGGGATGGCGTCAGAATTTGTCCGACGGGAGGGGGAAGCAACTTCGACGCCCGACAAAGGAGACGGGTTGATGAAAGAATGACGAAGGCAAACCAAGGCACAATGTTTGGTGCGCCGAACCGCCTAAAAAGTGGGATTTCTTTGACAATTTGGAGGGATTTTATTAAGGAAAATTTGGGGTTTTTTTTTGAAGAATCTGTCCTCTTTAAGAGCAAAACCAAGAAATTCGTCGGGGAGACTGGTCGTCATACTTTATCGTGCCCATTAAGGCTCCCTTGCGAAATCGGAAAATTTCCCCACGATGGGGGGGGGGGGCTCAGACTCATATCCTGTACCCACCTGGTGATACCCCTAACTAACACAAGCTAAAACCATAAACTTAAAGTGGGTAAGCAGCTTATTCTTTTGTTTGAGTTAAACTTTCATTTTGTTGAGCTCTAACGGATAAATAAATTGCCGCTGGGCTTGCCAATACCCTTCTCTTTTTGTTAAAACGTTTTTATCAGAATTTTTGCTAAACATTTACTCTATAACGATGGACTGAATATCTATCAGACTTTGTTGACTTGGAATTTTTAAAATGAATTGCTAATTCCCATTTACTTTTCACATGCAGCATATCCGACTTATGATCCGGATTTTAAACTGATTTGTTGTATAGATCCTACATATTGCAAATTACATTTATAGCAGGTTGCCAAATATATAACATTAGAACTAGTACAGAAACTTTAGCGACATAGGACAGGATTTCCTAGTAACAAAACTGGAGAATTGAGATCCTTTCTTAAAATAATTCTGACACAAATTACCCCGCACTCTGTCACATGTGAAACACCCTCTTCATTGTCAGTCTCTGCATGTTTAGTGCAGTAGGCAATAAAGAGATTTACCTTTACGATATTCTGGTAAACAAATATCCAGCAAGTTTTTTATTTTGTTGAAATCATCCTCGTTGGAAAATTGTTTTAATACGGAGGGCCTGACAAATGGATTTGAAAATAACCAAGTTAAAGAAGGCCGTATTTATACTAATATCTTTACCAAGCCCTTTTGCAAGGATCATTTACATTTACATTACTCATCTTATCACAAGAAGTCAGTTAAAGACAATATTCTTTTTTGTTAGGCCCTTCGCATTAAAACAATTTGTTCCAACGAGGATGATTGCAACGAAACCTTGAAAACTAGTGTAGAAAACAGTTTAAGTAAAAGTGGTTATTCTACAGAAGATAATGGATATCGAGATTGAGACCGAGAAGGCTAAAGGTATTTTTTACTTCAAAATGAAAATAAGAGCGTCTCTACAGCGTCAGTGGCGTCGCCAAGGAGGTGGGGGCAGGGGACGTTCCCCCAAAGATTGACTGTCCCCCCGTGTGCCCTCCAAATGAGATCTGGGGTATATATATATATATATATATATATACAGGCGCGGATCCAGAGGGGCCTGGGGGCCCCGCCCTCCCCCCCCCCCCCCGCCACGAAAAAAAACGAAAGGATAAAAAAGGAAGAAAAAGGGGGAAAAAGGAGAAAGAAAATTAAGAACAAAAAATGAGTAAAAGAGTCTAAGAACGTATTCAAAGTATATATTTCTGTAGGGGTTGGGTGGAACTATAGCTAGATTATCTCTTTAGATATCTTTCAAAGTGGATGGCGACGAAAGGAGAGCTACAATGTTAAAAAACAGGTGAATAGCTGAGTAATGATCCTTGACTTAAGATCTAAATAATTAAACATCGTGACATATGTAGTATGGGCCCGGCTAGCTGCACTGAAATGTAGTAACAATTTTGCGTTAAAGAGTGAAATTTTTTGTAATCTACAGAAGACAAGCTGTCAGGTGACGTGATATTGTGCACAGTGGCACCAGCCGTTGCAGGCAAAGTAGCGGCGTGCATACCCTGTTCGATTCCGAAACTGTCTGAAAAGTTTTAAAATGAACTTAAAAGGCTTTTAAGCTACAGACAGTGGCGTCGGCACAGTTGGCAATAGGTGACGTGTGTCCTCCTCCCCCATCGATTCTTGGAAATTTTTAAAATGGTCCCAAAAGTCGTTTAAGCTACAGATTTCTGTGGAGCGTGTAGGGTGAAATGTATTTTTGATGATTGGTTTATTTTTCTAACCATTTTCTTTCACAAACTGTTCTCAAAGAGTCAAAGTATCATAAGTTTTGGAAATTCTTGACAAATTCCAAATTTTCGCACGCTCCGCTAGCGTCAAGCCTTGTGTCAGAGTTGTCCTTATTATCAATAGCTTTCGGTAACTACTCACGGAGACACAAAGGAGCAAAAGTGCTTTTTAAGAATTCTCAGTCAGAAGATTCGTTTCTGAATAGCATAGGTAGGTGGGAAAGTGAAAGTGTCCGATGCAGGTTCTGAATGCAGGTTTTGTCATGGACTAATATTTTACTCAAAATTTCGGCGCGCTTCGCGCGCATACGACAGGATTTACACCCGATTTTATATACCATTGACAAAGCTATGACGCAAGAAATTATTCCAATGCAAACATTTTTGTAAAAAGTACATCTCCTTCTCTGTAGGGCTCTCATCATTATGGGATCTTTGACAAATCTAGTCTAGCACATGATTTGAAAGATTGAAAGTACGTAATTGCCGTTGCTTATTTTCCAAACATTTTACCGCGACGTTCAATAACGATGAAAATCTTTCTGAAACGAATTTTGCCCGTCCACCATCCCTCTTGCTATACCTAAAAAGAATGTGATATATCATCTCTCCTCCCATATGGATGTCAGGTTGTGAGAGTCCTGTTGGACCCCCTTTTTAGTGTACAATTAATGCAGAGCTCCCGGGAGGCTCTATACCGAAAGTTTTCGGCGCGCTTCGCGCGCAATTGTTTACGATTACGGAGAGAGGAACGTTTTTATTGAGTGATGAATTTATTCTTATCACTTTTTACCAAAAATCATTTGAAATCTTTCACGATTTTTGCAAAGTCTTCTCAATATTTCTTGATTTTCGCTTGATCTGCGTACTTTTAGCCTTGAATTGCTCCTTTTACTATCAATAAGGTCCCAGACGTATTCGCATTACTCATCGGTGGGGTTCTACCATAAGTCAATTATTCGTGTGCATAAACGTGATTTCAGAGGAGCCAGCATTGTAAGGATGTAAAGCAACTGATATTCATTTTTTCACCCTCCTCTTCTTATGAGAACTGAAAACTTAGTATCGAACCCACCTTCTAATTGATATACATACATAAAGGGAATTGACACCGTTAGTCATAGCAATGGTTTTAAATGTAAATTCAAATTTTCGGCGCGCTTCGCGCGCAATTGTTTCATCTAACGTCCTAAACCCGAATACCGTATAACGAAAATCAACCACTCATTATGGCAAAAATCATCTCAAGTTACCTACAAGGGCTCATAATGTTGGCGTGTAAGTTTTAAGATAACTTATATTCTCCGGAACTTCTGCAGGTACATATAGTAACTTATACTGAGCCATACACATCAAATTCCATGAAACATGAAAAGGTATAAAATCTCACTGACGTAAGAACTGGAGGTCGATTTCTGTGCTCTTAAAATGCAATATTGCGAGAGCTTCCGGGGGCTTCGCCCCCTGGACCCCGCCAGGGGCCCTAGTGCGGGCCCCTGGACCCACGCGTAGGAACTCGCGCTTCGCGCTCGTGGTGTTTCGGTGCACATGAGATTTTCCATCTTGGGCCCCCCCCCTCAAAATTTCTGGATCCGCGCCTGTATATATATATATATATATATATATTGATATATATATATATATATATATATATATATATATATATATTATGCACAAAACACACCATTCACGCTGCATGTCGAAATGAACAGGAGGACCCACGTCACTTAATCACTCAAACATACGACTAAAATTGCACAAGATGTTCTCAAAACTGCAATTTTGTAGCGTGTCGCGAATCTACTTGTTGAAATGTATGAAGAAATGTCTTACAGGGAGATGTACTCTACAGCTATTGTTTCAACTTTTATTTTCAAAAGCTATGAGACTACTGCGGCCTTGAGTCCTCTCACTTCAGTACAATTCTCACATTATATATATATATATATATATATATATATATATATATATATATATATATATATATATATATATATATGGGTGTGGTTCTTACAGAGAGCAAAAGAGAGGAAAGCGACTATTTTGAATGACATGATGCTATATTTCGGTCCACTCAGGGACTATCTTAAAGCAGAATGTAACGAACATACAAAGGGGGCAAGATGCCCTACCACGGAGACAACAGCTCAAACAATAAGTGGCTTGTAGTCTTGTTTGGGGAGGGGGGAACTGCCCCCCCCCCCTCCGAGATTTCCAACCGTCAATGAAAGTTGGCCTTCCTGAGAAAAATACTGAAATGCTGAAAATTCCACTGTTCAAATGATGATTTCAAGGTCCGCAAAACCTGAGAAATTGCATTTAAGTTTCTTTTTCTCCAAATTTTCCCGGGAAGTCCCGGACCCCCGCCATGGAAGCGTTCTTACGTATGTTTCTTTGCCTGACGAATAAACCATCTTCCTGGTACAAGATACACCTCTTGAATACACCAGTATATACACTGGCCAAAGATAAAATATTGGCAAATCAATACCTTTAATTATAAGCTAAGCTCAATGAGCTCTCAATGAGCTTATGAAGTAATTTTTAATTTAAAGGGTGTAAGCAGTCTCCGCAAACTTATTTCAAAACAACAGCTAAATCTCAAAAATGTCCCCATATTTCACTTCAAGTATCTTTGATGATATGTTACAGGCGCGGATCCAGGTGGGGCGCACCCAGCGCACGCCCCCCCCCTTTCGATGGCCAACGAGTTTTTGAAAAAATGAGCTGATAAATATGGAAAATATGCTTCCCAGATCCTGGGAAATCGCATCTAAACGCATCTAGAATTCAAATTTTCTTGGAGGAGGGCCCCCAAACCCCCCACCGTGGCTTCCCGCCTTTGGAGCTCGCTCGTCGGTCTTCGGTTGACGGTGTGTGCACCCCCTTTCTCAAAATCCTGGATCCATGCCTGTGTTAGAACATAAATATTGCATATTCATGGTAAACCAAGGAGTACTATACGTGAATTTCTCAACTCAGTGAGAAACGTAGTGTAACAAGATTCTCAAGAGCCATTCATGAAATAGGATGCCCCGGTACACTAATTCAAATTGGGGTGACAGCATTTCTCCTTTAAGTCAGATCTCATTTTTCTCCTTGAAAATAACTTAGTTTGTGAAGCATGAAATTTCAAAGAAAGGAAAGCTTAGATGCAACTTTAAGGTCTAAAATGTGTCATCACCTCCCCCATTTTCATGCAAAGCCTACGCTACCGCTACGAACCAACCAAAAGAACCTTTTCCAAATAGCAACTACAAAGGATTATGGGATAGACTTTTAGTACGCGTTGTTTTTGTCCACAGTAAAATGCCATTGACAAAAATGACACATACCAAAACTCGATCCCACAATCCTTTGTAATTGCTATTTGGAAAAGGGTCTATAGTGGCTCCCCGGTGTCGTCCTAAGTGCGCTAGGGGGAACCATGCACCGAGTGTCAGCCTTGTAGGGGTGACATACATGCCACAGCTGAAGAATTCAGTAAATAATAAAAAGTTAAGATCATTTTACCATTCCAAAGCTATACCAAAGATAACACCATTTTGGATCTAGGAAGACGTAGAACAGTGAAGAAAAATTTCTCAAAGAGTAGAGGTGTCATCCCTCCCCTTATAGGCAATACTCCCCTTAATTACACCCTACCAGGACAGAAAAGAATGACTAAATAATGAAGATTCCTAAACATATAATCAATTCAACGCTTTACAAAACTTTAGAAATTTTGCATCAAAGTCACCTCCATAGACAAAAATTTGTCAAAGAGTAAAGGATGTCGTCCCCTCCTCTTAGTAAGCACCTCATGCCTTCTGTGCAGCCACAAAATAGGATGAATATCACTAAATAGGCCTAATGACAATTTGTAAAATATATATCCAGGTCAAAGCTTTGCCAAAGATAGTACAATTTTGAACCTAAGTCAGGCCTAATATGTATCCCTCCCCTTTAGCATCCTTCCCGATGTTATCCATGAACAGTCGCGTAGCTAGGATTGTCTGTGTGGGGGGCTCTGGGGGCTGGAGATTTTTGTGGGGGATCCCGTTTACTGTCTAAGCGGAGCGCCACTACGAGTTGGAGCAGAGCGTACCAAGAAAATTTGAGATCTTAATACATCCCAGATCGCCAGAAATGGCACTTGCCAGGCTTGACAGCCATCAAGACATGCAATTTTTGTGAAGAGAATGTAAAGTTTGATTTTATTTTATTACACATTTCTGAGAGGACGGATTAGCTCAGCTGGTCGGACTTTTGGACCAAGGATTGCAGGTTTCAATCCCGTTTACTCAGTGGCTTACCCAGGATTTCTCTCACGGGGGGGGGGGGGGGGCATGCAGTATACTGTGTGATCGCCGGCCTGGGGGAGGGATCTAAGGCGAGGGGGTGTCCCTCTCCCCCTTTGAAAATTTTGGAAAAAATAGGTGTCCTTACATGCAATCTGGTGCCACATAAGCTATCTTCTGAAGTACAATTTGTGTTATAAAAATTTAAGTACCGGTACTTCTAGGAAGGGAACTAAAAAAATCGGCATCAGTGAGGGGGGCATGGTCAAGTGGCCTTCCCTCTGTGTACGCCACTGCGTTTACTATCTAAGCGGAACGCCACCATGAGTTGGCGCGGAGCGTTCCAAGAAAATCTGAGGTGTTAATACATCCCAGATGGCCGAAAATTGCACTTGCCAAGCTTGATAGCAGCCCATCAAGATGTGCAAATTTTGTGAAAAAATGTAAACTTTGATTTTATTTTATTCTCAAACACATTTCTGTGAGGACAGATTAAGCTCAGCTGGCCGGAATTGGATAGCAAGTTTGAATCCCGTTTACTATCTAAGCGGAGCTCCACCATAGGGTGGCGCGGAGCGTTCCAAAAAATGAGATTTTAATACATCCCAGATGGCCGGAAATGGCACTTGCAAGGCTTGATAGCAGCTGTCAAGATGTGCAATTTTGGTGGAAAAATGTAAACTTTGATTTTATTTTATTCTCAAACACATTGAGTTTGTCTCAATCTATCCGAATCTATTCAAAATTATTCAGAGTGGGTGATTTTCTTTTGCCCAGATCGCCAGTGGGGGCTCTTGGGGGCGGCGATTTTGTGGGAGCCCACGCCCCAAGGCCCCCCGTAGCTACGCCACTGTCTATGAACATGATGAACATGTTAAAAAGGAAGCATCAGCCTGGGTGTTCACTATCTGTAGGCACTCCACTTGGTGTTCCTCTTAGATAGTGCTATGAACTACCCTCTAGAGATTTCGTACAAGCTACGGTCCTGTATCGTCGTACCCTCCTGTTTCGTCCCACTCTGCAGTAAAACTTGATTACACAAGAATAGCTTTTAGATGTTCTCTCATAGGCAAAAAATGTTGGGAAACAAACGGAATTGATGCAAATGTATGCAAACAGAAACCCGTATAGTTGGTTTCTATAACTCTTAATCGTCAATTTGAGAATCACTCACATTCCTCCAAAACAGTGGAATTCTTAAAGCTTTTGCTTTTATCATGTATAACATGATGGGGTATTTTTCCCTAAAAAGTAATTTACCGACTTGGTAACGTCAGATAGTGAACCCCCCCCCCCCTCCCTTTTATTTGACATTGCAGTGCAGTTCAGTTGTTTCAAGATATGAGCGGGATTTTACTTTCTTGTTGCTAGAATGTCTGTGGATGGTGTCATATAAACAGGGCACCGTTTACTACAACTCACAGTAAGTTGGACCTCTTAGTCGTCAGCCCACATGGGAGCCGCCATTTTGACATCCCGTACGGTCACCTGACTTCCAAAATACGTCCTCATTGGCCATGGAACGCCAGTCTTGTCGCAGTCGGGTCGGTGACAGACGCACACTGACCCGACGCGACTCAACACAAACGCAACGGCTTAAAACTTTACGACGAATATCAAACATGTTTGATATGCCCGACTCCTCATTAAAACGCTTTAAAACTGTTGCAAGTGAGTCGGGTCGCAAGCAGATTTTGCCGCACACTGCACCTACGCGGCTACGCCATTCAAACCCGAAGCCCAGTCGCAAGGAGTTTTGTTGCGTTGCAGTCGGGGGGGGGGGGCAGTGTGTGGTAGCCTATACGTCAACGCCCTGCAGTTCCCCTCCAGATGAGGATTCGATACCTACACAGATTCGTTTCACCAACGTCACATTTTTCTATGCGACTATTTTTATATAGCTTTGATTCACTCTTATATATATATATATATATATATATATATATATATATATATATATATATATATATATATATATATATATATATATATATATATATATATATATATATATATAATGGAAAGCTTAGCCCCTATCTGGACTCGAACCGGCAACCTTCTGGACACCGTGCAGACCGCGCATTTCTACATGAGCCCTCTGTATAGCTCAGCGGTACAGCTACTGTTGCACCCTAGTTTTTTTATTTGTAGGATGAAAATGGAAAAATCGGTGTTTCAAAAATTTTTAGATTTGTTTCAAAATCATGGTTGGGGTCAGAATTAAGGTTAGGGTTAAGTGGACATGGGATATTTGACCTGTTCTTTCATTATCCGGCGTCAAAATTACACAAATTAGTCGAAAAGATGTTATTTTGGAATTAGGGATGTGGCCAATTTCCAAGAAGCTGATTCGTCCATTGGCATGATTTTTCCATTTTCATCCTTCGAAAAAAAACTCGCCTGTTGCACTGTAGGCAGAAGGACACTGGTTCTAGTCCAGCTAAGTTTTTCATTCATCTTGAAGTTTTATTTCCCTATACAGCAGTATGTAGTACTCTATGTTAGAGGTAAAAGACCATAGTCGCTAAGAGACCTTAGGCCTTTTACCTCCAGAAAAAGACGCCAGGACAGATTATAGCAAGCAATACCATTATCCGAAAGCGGCGAAAGGAATACATTCGAGAGCTACAAGCACAAAACAAGATTAAAGTTTGTGGAAGCTAACCCTATTAAAAGGATTACGACTGTTGTTGAGACCGGCATTAGGTGACTTAAGCCTTAGAATTGGAATGATTCGCATCCTTTGCAGTGTTCAACAGAGTGGACCTTGCTGGCAGCAAAGGACCATTTTAGGTTTAGAAGACAATATCGAGGAAGTGAACCGCCCCCCCCCCCCCCAAAAAAAAAAAAAATTGTCACGAATAGAATTTCTATGGTTGGTCAATTCTACGCAGCTAAGATGTTTTCCTGTTCCATACTTGTATGTAGATGCAGTGTATACTGAAGATGAAGAACCCTATTGTTTTAGCCCGGGTCAACGGTTCACTGAGGTGACTGAAGTAAAATTGTAAAAGTCTTGTAATGATTGTATATTCTTAGCATGTAAATGAATTATATGTGGTAGAAAAAATATTAGTTGTTTTGGTAAAGTGCAAAGGTCATTTCTGGTCACTATAGTTCAAATCTGAGACTTATATAACAAGATAATTCATGCTTGGAGCTGCACATGGTATAAGTATCTGTCATATTTAATGCAAAAATCCTGCTATTGTTTATGGTGAAAGGTTATTTGAGGTCACCAGAAATCAAGCTCTGAAAACCTTGTAAGCATGATATCTCAAGGTAGGAATATTTTCATACTTGGGGTATCGAAGCATTAGGTTGCTCCAGAATATGTACATTGGAGGAGCTACTGGTGAAAGCTGACGTCTAGTGAAATGAATTCATCCTCGGAAACCTCAAGAAATTTTTACTTTTTTGTAAGTACTAGGAAGTTGCCAGAGCCAGGTCTATGAATGACCGGAATTTTTCTCAGCGGTCTGTAGACGCTTTAGATCTAAACTGAATCATCTGAACTTGCTTTTAAAGGGGTTCCTGCAGAAAATAATTTCTCGTTTGCTAACCCTGAACAGAACCATCCATAGGCTCACAGACTAATTTTGTAGTTTCTAGTCCACCTCTCTGATAGGCCTATTAACCACCAGCATTGACATATCCTGCCCGAAAAAAAAAAAAAAACTCTGCTCTGGGTTAGCAATACTCCCTTAAAACATAGTGTGGCCTACTACTTGTACATTATGACATCCACCATCCCTCGATGACGATCAGTATCACAGCTATAATGGACCTGGTGGTTCACACTGCAGAATGACAGTGATAACAGTTCTGCTGGGGACTGAAGTACTATAGATCTCCGAGGTAGCAATGTTTATGCACTCTCGAAGCAGGGAGGAGCTCGAACCAACTTTTTGTTATGTTTACAATCTGCCATCATGATTACGCAATCCCGATGACCAAGACCACAATTGGTTACGTGTGATGTCACTGTAAAATTACTTACCACCAGAGTATTCCATTAAAAAGTGTAAATTCTATACACGCTTCTATAATTTCGAAACGTAAAATATCAATTTAATTTTACATCGTCTACAAAAATTGTCTTACAACTAAATTTTTACCGAAAAACTTGCACATTTAGATTAGTATCGGATAACACTTAAGAGTCACGTTTGCGTTTTTAAATGATTACCCTCTAATTTAATGGTATCATCTAAAAGTATTGTTTTGGTTTTGATGTTTCTAGCCTGGTTAGATATGTGCGTAGGCTACGTACGTACACAGAAACGTATACGAATTGCGCAGGCAGCTTTAATATACGGTACATTGGGCGGACTTCTGCAGTGTTGAGAGAGCCGGTTTTTTACTCCGATTGTGTTACCTTCATACCTTACCAGAATGTCTTCACCGCCGCCTTCGAAAAGGCGAATGGATACAGATGTCGTCAAGTTGTATCCTTTGTCGTGTTTGAGATCGTTTGGTGGTTAAATTGAATGATAAAATTGGGACATAGTTACGTCTGTTCACTGTTCCATATCTGTTGTGTGCACTATTTCCTACATCCTGTGTATATGTATGATGATTAACCGAACAGCTGATTTGGCTGAGTATCAAGTTTATGCTTGGAATATGTATTGCCCATGTAGCTTAGGCTAGGTTTAGTTAGGCTAGATGTTGGACCCGATTATTGTAAGCATCAGTGACCGAATATCGGTGACATGCCCATAGTTTGGCGGTATGATGTAAAACAGTTCGATCATTTCAGAGTCCATTCAAAGCAGATCCAAGAATGATTTTTTTGATCTCTTTTAAGTTGATTCCAGTATTTAGAAGGCTAAGGTCAAACATTTCTAGACCAGTGTGGAAAGTATGGCCATTGCACACCCAAAATTTTATTTCTAAATTTTTATTGCACACTTTAAAATTCACATTGCACTCCCAATTTTTTAAGCCGACGGCGATTGCCTCATATAACCCTAGTTATATGTTATATTGACATGGCCTAAATCGAATGATCACAAGTCGTGATCATGACATGCAGATGACTTGATTGAATGATGTATGCAGTGTCAGCCATCACTTGGCCAAGACCCCTGGAGCGAGGCATATTTGGAACTTATGATCCGGTATCAATCCCATGTAACATTGCTCCCAAGCATTTATTTCACACTTGACTTTTCGTGTGTACACTTTAAGTGTGCATTTGACACCTTGTTGCACACCGCACACTTCAATTTTTTTACTTCAATTTTTTTTCGTGCACCCCAGAGATCTCAGCAAAAAGTGCCATACTTTCCAATCTGGTTTCTAGATTGTGTTTGGGCACAGTCCAGTGAGCCAAATAAGTGTTACAAATTCAGATTTAGATGCAGGGTTAGGGCCAACAGAGAAAACATGCAGGGGTGACAAGCAATAAACCCTGAAGTCCACAAATTGCCTTTGAGAAGTGCAATTGTGACCCCTCAGATTGTTGGGTGACATTTTTTTTCAGTGTAGAACTAATTCCCCAGGGAAAATCGAATTTCCCCCCTGCTTAGGACTAGTGAAGCACTAAAGGCCTGTATATAACTAGCTCTTGAACAGTACTTCCCTTGTGCACTGTGTGCAAATTTTTCACATCCCCCCGCCATAATGTCCGGTGACCTCTTACGCCCTCAAATGACGATATTTTCTCAGCAGACTTTCTCTGTCAACTCTCTTTCACACAGTACACCTGCAAATAATGCTCTTACCCCGTCAAACTTTTTCAAAAGAATGCAATTTGAAGCAGAAATCAGGCTACGTGTTGTGGTCAACAGTAAGCATGTTCACTTAGAGATATGGTGTGGGTGACTTGGTTCTTACGCATACGTATAACGTTGGTATACATCTACAATGCATATTTGGAAGTATGTCATATTACATCTTACATAGTAGTATGTATGTGTGTACAACACCATATCTATACAGAAGCATGACGTCAGTCGTCTAGGAGATTTCCATGCTTGTTCATTAATCATGAAAAGTATATTGGAATCTTCCTGGTGACTGACGTCACTCTTTAAGGAGTGTTGTCAATGTAGAGAGATTTACATGTACTAATATGTGAAATGTAAAATGCATTGTTGACGTATACATACTGTACCATAAGAACCAAGTCACCCACATGATATCTGTATGTAAAGGTGCTTTGCCGTTGACAAAATATGTAGCCTGATTTCGGCTTCAGATGGCATCTTTTTGAAAAAGTTTGTCAGGGTGAGAGTATTATGTGCAGGTGTATCATGTGAAAGAGACTTTATGGACGAAGTTTGCTGAGAAAATATTGTCATTTGAGGACGTGAGAGGTCCCCAGACATTATGGCTGGGGGATGTGAAAACTGTACACATTGCACAAGGGCTGTGATGGAGGAGTGTAATGGAAACACACAGCACTGTTCAAGGGCTAGTATATAACCATATATCTAGAGCCCTCATACAATACACAGTCCTCACTTCATCCCAGCAAACATTTGATTTTGTGGACCATTTTTTATATCTTGGTGACTGTGGACACACACAAATAGACTGAGATGAAGACAAGTACTGGGTAGTTTACTGTAGGACTGTGAACGTGTAGCAAAATAATTAAACGTTTAACTGCAAAAATTTGCGATCCTTTAGCTATTAATCGCAATTACCTATCACAACAGAAAGACTCGGTGTGTGTTGATTGATGTGATAAATAGGTCTATTCAGCATGAATTGGTAATACCTGTGAACCCCAAACACGATTCCTGTAAAGGCTTGTTCATAGTTGAAACAGTAATAACAACATGATGACATACTACATACTATGTAGGGGCCAATATTATGCACTCTTCATTTACAGAGTGATAGAAAATGGACGAAAAACAGGTTTTGCGATTAATCGCTTAGTAGCTTTTACTAAATGTTTATTCCACATGCGATCGTTTAGCAATTAATCGCTGCACGGTCACAGCCCTAGTTTACTGTTGGAATGCCGGGGCAATACTGGCTACTTATTTGATCACACTGATTCCCTTACAACTAAACAATGTTTGACATGAAAAACTAACAATACATATTTAGATAATTGCATACTTAATGTAGGAACACAAGAATAGATTGCATAGTCAATACTTTTAGCCACTGTACTGCACAACATACTTTGCTTGTTTTCAGTTAAGGTTTTATGGACTTCAGGGCATCTTATGGGGCCTTAGCCCTCCTTTGCCCTTTAACCTGTTATGTTATGTTATGTTATGTTACTGGTAAAAATTGAGTTTGTTATAGTAAAGTTGAGACTATCAGATTAATTATAGAGTACCGTGCACATTGATAGTCATACCTCATAGCCAGATGTGAGGTTGCACACTTTCACCTTTCTACTTCTTGGTGTCTCCATGGATGAAGTGCAAGTCAAATTCGTGAACCAGTCATACCCTAAGCCTAACCCTAACTGTTATCACAAGTACTGCAAGCAGCATGGAAAAGTATTAATTACTGCAATCAGACAATGTCTTTCTTGAAGTAGCTGTGCGAAAACAAAGTCAAGTTGTGGACTACAGATGTGTTAGTTAGTTAGATGAGGTTTTACGGCTCAGTTTCTAACCAAATGGTTTAAGTTGGGCCGGCCACAGCCTTTTTTCCAGTTGTGGCTCACTGGCTTGTTTTCCCTACTCCATTGCTTATGCAATGGCAGTAGGTTCCATTTTAAAGTCTTTGGTATGACCCGGCCAGGAGTCGAACCCCAGACCTTCTGGCTGCAATTGGTATGCTCTATCCACTTGACCATGCAGTCAGTTGACTACAGATGTGAGCAAGCAATCATGTGCACACATTAGCCTATATCATTTCAGAAAAATAGCTTAAGTTTGCCCCCTTTTCTTGGAGTGGCTACATCCTGGATATTTTATGAAGTCAAACTCAAATTAGTGACCCAGCCATTCCTTACCCTAAACCTACCCCATGACCCCTTCATAAACAAGAAGCACTTCAAACAGACAAAAAAAATTTGAAGTCTGACAAGATCTTTCTTGAAGTGTTTGTGTAGATACAGATTCAAAGTCGGAGTATATCGTAGATTTGAACATGTATTCAGGTGCACACATTAGCTAATATCCTTTTCTGAAAAAGTCGCAAGTCCTCCATATCCACCATAGAGTGGCTACACAGATGTGATGTGCACATTATCCCATGGTGTTATCTGCAATGTACTTACAAAGACCGTAGCATGCATCTTAAGTCAAAGTGTGTCCCTGACTAGCTGACTGGCTACGAGGTGGAGCTATTGATGTGCAGGGTATTCTACAGTTGTACCTGATTTACTACCATAACTTTTTCTTTCCTTTCAAAATCTGACAGGATCACTGCAGAACTTTTTAATCACTTAGAACTTCTGGAAAATGTCAAAAGTTTGACAAAACTCTCTTTGTCATACCACAGTTGAAAAGCTAAGAAGCTTTGTTGATATCAGTATGGAAATATGCCAGATAAGCTACTTCATTACATCACAAGGAAGATTTGATCTATGCAGTTCCAATGTATTGTAATTGCAAGTTGCCTTCTGCATAACAACCAAACATTCCAAAAGATGTAACCTTGTGGCTTATATGCTTACTGATATTAATTAAGTTATGCAAATACTGTAGGCCCTAAAGTTGCCCGTGCCTGCATGGAGTTACTACCTGGACAGGAGAAAAAAGTTTGACTTTAATTTATGCTAATCCAGGTAGACCCAGACATGCGTGAGGAGATTATTCTGTAAATGCTCGATGATGAGACTTACTGCTTTCCAGTTCTTTTGTGTGGCACTTAGAATTTACATTTCTTATTATTGGCAACCTCATTCATTTCTACTGATACCCTAACAAGTGGATTAAATAGAACAATCATTCGATGCCGAGGAAGTTGCCGACAGCTAAAAGAAATGCAGAGTAAAAAATCAAAATGACTGGTTATTTTTACTGGTCATAGGATGCTGTCCTGAAGTTAATGAACACAGCTGATTCTTTGCCTTACTTTAAGTAGCCTCAAGTAAGATTTGGTACATGGTGTCCTGTGGCATAGACCATCTCTTTTTTTCAATTAGAAAAGAACTAAGGGGAAGGGAAAGAAACTCAGGGTTAGGTCTGAATTTGCCATCTGATTTTTGGGCAGAAGGAAGTGCATCCTTCCCCCTAAAATTTTTTTGGTATTAGAAAACTGGAAGAATATGATTGCATGTTTTGAGGATGAAAACAAGTGAAGTACAGTAAATGGAAACAAGTAAGTAAATTATAGCTGAAGTAGACTTGAGTCATGCATTTAGGACTGCACTAGCCTCTAGGATTTGAGTTAATTGTTGAATGCAAGTCCTTTGTTGAAAATTTGAACTTGGACAAACAGAAAAAGAGAAATAGAGAAAGGGAAGGGTCATTTCCCAAAAATTTGACCCCCCCCCCCCACCTCAGAGTGTTTCTGAAGTAATGCACATTCACTGTGGGAAGTACAGTTGCTTGCAGTAAATTGAAGTCTTGTCAGGGGTGTCGTGAGCTGTGGCTGTCGATTAAGGAGTTAATTCTTTAACTGCATATTTTTGGGATTAATTGGCAATTAATCTCACTTAGTTCCCACACAGGGAATCACCAGTTGCACAATCATTGTATATAACATTTAAGTGGCATAAGTTTTAGTTGCAACCTGCAAATTCAGCAGTTTTTTCAGTTACATCAACTCTTGGCACAACCTGATATTACTGTTTGTTGTTCTTATTAACACTGGCAAAGTATCAGTTTGACATTGGAGTATCAATGATACAAATGCAACCATCATTAAAATTGCAAATAAATAAGTCTGACTCCATACTAACTTGAACTTAACCCCAGTTCTGTGCCATGCACTGCGTAATGTAGGCCTACACACACGCTAACTTACTCAGCTGTGGGCTCAGCCTTACTTGTAAAGGTTCTCTTAAATAATTGGTTCTAGGCCTGGCATTTTTCCTAGCGATCATTAAACCAGCCTTGGGCTAAAATACTGCAGCGATGTGTTTTAATCTCCCTTCAATTCTTCTGACTCTTCTGGAAAATATCCCCTACACACACAGAATGTTTCTCTGTGATAATAACAGTAAATCTTTATGATATCTAAAGCCCACTCCTATTGGTTTCTGCAGTGAAACTCACCCCCATATAATGTCCATGCAGGATATGACATACCTACCGCTCAGGCTGTAAAGAGCATGTAGGACTAGGGTTTTTACAATATGATGATATTGGCTGAAAATATCGATACATAATTTTGCTCCCAATATTGTTTATGAAAATGCCCAAATGATATCATGAAAATCCATGCATGTACTGTAACATCCTCACAAACTTGATGAGCGGTCTGAAAATGTTTGTTTGATAGTTCTTTTACTTTATTACTCACAAAAAACTGAGTGAAATTGCAAAGAAGATTTAGTTGATAGACCTGCAAGATCGCACAGTGGATTTGACTGACCCATGGAATAACACGAAACTGCTCTTACATGCACAATCACTGCATTGAATGTAAAAAAATGTCAACTAGAGTGGGAACTGTGTATCATGCACCTTTTAAATGAACGCCCAGCATGCATGCGTAAAGAGCTGTACAGTAGGCTACGTTATCACAATTCTTTGCAACGATGCTGAAAACTTTGTATGTTGTACGCAGTAAAAATCAGCAATGTGTTTTACATCCAGGATATATTCAATTGACCAATGAATGAGGGTGTTTTCTTTCATGTCCGAATTTGTGAGTTGCACATTTTTGTGGCAATTATCTTGTTGGCGATAGCTTTGGAGCTCAGGTGTATGTTTTATGTACCTTTGACTGAAGGAAAAGTAGGCAAGGCTTAACTTGTGCTGTTTTGTACAGAAAGAAAGCCATTGCAATAGAGCATTAATGTATGGAAATGACGAAGTTTGCCTTCGATGTTTACGTGGCAACCAAGTGATGGGCTGTGTGCTCTGTTGCTTCAGTTTGCGTTTTGAATGACAATGAGGCTTACACATAGTGGCATTAAGGGAAGGCCCTAAATCATATAGTGGATATTAGGGCAGTTTAGGTTCCACAAATTAACCAGAGATATAGGTAGTCATGTTTAAATTTCAAAATGGGGGAAATAAACTGAACAAACCAGCAGACTCGTGTCTTACCCGACTTTTTTTTTTGGCACGTTTTTAATTGTTTGCACTTTAATACAATACTTGACTTGTCTTCACAGGAACTTTTCACACCAGCACATATGTTAAAAATCACCCGATGCTGAAGTATGAGTAAGCAGCAGGGAATATATAAATACGTTGCCTTTTTCTGTGCGCTTTTATTTCTGATCAACATTTTGGTAAAAAGAATTTTTTTTATAAAATTTGGACATCGTCACAAGGAACAATATTCTGCTTGCTACTGTTTACATTCTTAAAGTCCCAATACGACTTTAAAGAAATTCTTAAACCGCCAAAAATCGTCATAGCACGAGAGCCAGATGTATGAAGTTGGTAACAGTTTAAGAGGTTCTAACATACCTAGAAGAACAGTCTTAGCTTCTTTCGGGAGTAATCTTTATCCGAAATGCAGATGTTGAATTCGGATTGCCAACTGAAATTCGAGTTCTCTCCTCGTAATGAGCCTATCAGTCAGGATTGTGAACCAATGAAAGTCTGTTTATGATTATTCATGAATAAACAACTAAAGGTACCTTGCCTACATGCTCAACTGTAGTGAAATGTACGCACGTAAACAGTGCAGAGCATTTGCTTGTGTATTCGATGGATGGACTACACAAACAGCCTAGGACTATACTCAGGTTAGTGTAGGCTTAGAATTGAATTGTAGTTAGAAATAATTACCCAGGCCAACAAAATTGTTGCACAACTAACATGAAAAAGGAGGAAAACCTCACCTGAAATCCTAAGCAAGATAACGTTGCCTGACACAGCGAGGCAAAATACAGGCAGTTTGTACGGACATGCACGCCCACAGTCCGGCCGCCAATGTCACGCAAGTTGACTGCTTGTGTGTTACGGCCCTATAGCTACTTCTTCGTGCATCAAGCACATTGTAGCCTAGTATTCGTCGTTGATTAGTGCACAATGAAAATACAGTAAGCGAGTGCGTATGCAGTAGATGTACACTGGCTGCATCATGCTGTCTCGCGTGCTGGACAGTCGTCCACACGATGTGATCTCAAAGCAGCCGAGTAATGAATATTCATAATGATCTAGAACTTCCCACCGTGATGAACCTTGTGCATACTGAAACAGCCGTTACATTTACAGTCACGATTTGTTTAAAACAACCTTTCACTTCCGTAAATGTCTTTTTTCTTCAACAAATCATTTCTTTGGTTATGTTTGGATTTAAGTAAGGTTAAACACCACTCATTTCTCTTATCCAAATTCGTATACAAAGTCGTACTGGGACTTTAATACCATGTAATTTGAGGGTGGTTCATACACATATGGACCCATCCAACTCCGTTGTAATTCTGATGCTGATTGCCTGATTGCACAAAGCTATTACCCATTTAACGCCGCGCTTGTCCCAGTTGAGAAGCAACTAGATACTGTTTTTCATTTTGATATTTCCAGCCTCATTTCTGTAAGGAAGGATTACCAGAACAATAATATAATGATAGCAGCGGGTCAACTTCTTAAGCCCATTGCTAAGGCAGTCTTTGTCACAAGTTGCATTGGCATTGGGGATGTACCACCGATAGGGCCAGTGCCATGTACTGCAGTTTTCAACATGGTGCTTTAGTAAACACAAACGGGATCACAAGATATCGTAGTATCGTTTGGGTATTGACAGAAAATTTTTTGCAATATTGGTAATGAAAATTTCATATTGCAACAACTCAATGTAGGACAGTGTGGTAGACCAGTGATTTTACATACAGGTACGCTAGTCAAAATCACCAAACTTAGTATTATGAAAACTGACATTACACAGTTTCACTACATATCCTAACATTTGTTATGTATACATGTGGTCTATGGCCTGTGCTGCATATATGTATCTTTGTGCTAACTACTGTGCACATGAATGATACACTGTATGCAAGAGATCTGAAGGTAAATATGTCCATATTGCAGGCTTCTATGATAACATAATGCAAATTTACAAGTGGATTTCTGTCTATAAAATCTTTGTGTTTGTTTTTTAGTCGGAGAAACCTGCCCCACTTGAGTAAAGGACAATTTTAGGCAAGAGAGTAAACTTTTGCGCTTGCATTTTTGTCCCTGAGGTATGTCTTACCATGAAAAGGTCCGGTAACTGTGTCTTCCTCATTATTTTATTAGTTTATCTAGCGTAAATGCAGGAGATGTACTTACCATTTATGTAACTGTTGATGAATTATGTGGCTGCTTGGCAATTAAATTAGGTGTTTGTGGCCATGTTTTTTGTGTATGGTTTACTTGGCTTGCAAATGTTTTGTATGGCTCATCTCACTAAAGGTTTACCATGCTGTAGTTGTTCATAAATGTCATTGCATTGCAGTGCAAAATGACAAAGCTGTGCGGAGATCAATCACGTTATCATAGCAGATTTGCAACATGGGATCAATCCAAAATGGCCTTTCGCTAAACAATTTGTAGTTGACCAGCAATTAATCCCTGATAGGGCATGTCTGCAGATAATGGGAAGCCCAAGATTATGTAGTCCTAGGTAGTGATTTGTCTGTTAGGTACAGTCTTGTACATTTGCAGAGCAGAGGTTGGTAATACAGTCCTTGTTTAGTGAACTCCAGGCTCCTTTCTTTTTATTTTGTACCATGACAGAGTTGGAGCTAGCTTCAGTGCTGATTTTTATGGTGTTAGCCTTGAGTTAATTCCTTATCCTTGAAAATTCTGCCCAGGCCAGCTATTAAAATGGTACCTGCTGTTATAATTTGCAAAAGATGAATGTAAAAATGCATATAATGTTTCCTCCAAGAATCATTTTCCCTCTTTCACTGAACAGAGTGCTGCTGCACCAAGTTCTTCATACAAAGTGAATATATGCTTTTACACAAAGTGAAATGATTAGGCTTTGGTCTACTGCTTTTCAAATCATATTGGTATACTGTACTGCCAGCTTGCCTTTACCTCAGAAAGTCTGACCTTGGCCTTTGGGGATGAGGCCTTGGCACTTGTCTTGGCCTCAGCCCCAGGAACTGTAGCCTTGACTGCACCATGTGGTCTGGCTTTTTAGTTTTGCTAGAACTTCCCCTTGCAGTGATAGGTATATTCAGGGGTACCATCAGTTAATAGATTGATCATATGAAATTACAGTATGTTGTAACAAGGAGACTGCTGTTACGAAGTCTTCCATTTGCATTTTAATTTTAAAAGCAGTAGTACCCATAAGGGATTCCTGCAGAAAGTTTCAGTACCATTATTCACTGATGTAATTTCATAACAATACAAAAATATCCTCTTCTTCAGTAACAATTTATTAACAATTGCATTATTCACTCAGTGAAAAGGGTAAGGAGGAAATTCCATACCCGCCTTATAGAAGGCAGAACCTGGTTTGTTTGATTTAAAGGCACAACCAGGGTTTAGGACATTTCATGAACTCATGGTTACATAAATACTTAAGATTGTAACTTGAACTGTGAATCAGGAAGGCCTTCTCAGTTAACAATCAGAGGGCCTAGTAAATTCCTGGATGAACAGTGTGTTTTAATATGGTACTGCACAATTGTACTACAACTGGGACTGGGAGATGTGGTATTTTATAATAGAGCAATAAGGTTAATTTTTTATTTAGGTTTCTGGCAGATTTCCTAGAACTGAGCCTAGTAACTGTACAAGTTCAACATTTGTATCTAGTCATGTTATGTACAATCTACTGTAGAGCAAGTGTGCTTTGTGTTCAAATATGGGTATACAGTAAATGATGGTATGTTCAGCTGAAAATGACTGAACTGTCGAAAATGTTCATGTGCCTTCAGCATGCAGTTGCTCATAGAACCAAGGAGCTGCCCTGAAAAGGGGGGGGGGTCAGGGGCTGAATATTTCAGACAGCCATCCAGGGGGGTCTAAATGAAGGGATGTCTCCTCCCATTTGGGCAAAAATTTTCAATAGTGTAGGGTCTTTAGATACAATTGATACTACATTTTTTTTATTTTAGAAAAATTGAAAACGACTTATTGAAAATGTTGTATTTTATTGACAAAGTTTGATACCTTACACAGAGTGGAGAAACAAGAGAGAGGTATTTGTCTTTAGAAGGGGGAGCAGTATCTATAAAGCTTCTACATTTTTCACTGTGGATTGAGTCCCTTCTTCAGCCTTCACTTTTTGTGCCAATTGATGAACTGAGCAAAAACTCACACACAGGCTATTTGCGGAATGTGAAAGCACCTTTGTTAGTAGTTTGGTTTTCCAAAGTCTCCAAATTAGAACTGTATGAGTCTACAAACCATTGTTTTGGTACATAAAGGTACCATTGATCTCTTTCAGTATCTGCACTGTATTAGTTGTTCATTTCAGTGAGATCATTAAAACTGAGCCTTAAAGGTTGTGTGACGTGAAAATAACACAGTTGGATATTTGATGTAAAAAGCATTAAAAATCCAGAAAATAGCCGCAATTTCCATTAAAATCCATCAAATATTGACCATTTTACAGGGAAATTTCTATTTCACCCTTGTATCATGAATAAACATGTGCTAAATATGCAAATATGTGACATCAAAAGAGGGACATACCATATATGGCACATGTTAGCCTTTGTATTTTCAACCTTAATTTCAAGGACACTGGTAGCATTGTTATTCCCTGAGGGGTTTATTATAAAGCTTAAAAATTTTTCCTTGAAAAATATTGATATCACTCATCAGATAGTGAACTATATGATCAGTAATTAAGAGATAATTTATATAGGGTTAACAAAAGAAATCATGACACTGTGCAACACTCCACATCATTATTTTTGCATAGACAATGAGTTACTTCAGAAACCATCAAACTTTGAAGACGTATATTTTGAGAACGGTAAAAGATATTGAAATAGTTCCAATGGATCTTTGATTAGAGGACTTAATTCTTTAAGTGACAAGTGAAACAGCTCTTTTTGGTGGCATGTCACTCGACCTTTAAAGCTGATGGTGCAGTACTATTAATTTGTCTCTGAATGATAATCAGAAATACAGCTTTTCTTGTTTTTTTGTAGTGCTGACAAGGTTTAGCTCACAAGTTGTAATGTGTCTGTAATGATATTTAACCCTCCTCATGTGTAGTATACATATAATCCAACATATAATCCAAAGTCTTAGTTACAGTAACTCTAGACATATTTATTTAAAATCACAGACAAATGTCCTGTGAAATGTTAAATGATTTGACAGAACATTTTTGTACTGCTGGGAATGTTGAGTGTAGATGTTGGTGTGAAACCTCAACCTTTTGACCACAAGCCCTTACTGTTGGCATCTTGATAAGCTTTAGTTTGGTCTTTGTTTGCTTGGTGTGTAGTAATTTATTTTGTAAACAATATCACTTTGCAGGAAATATTATTTGTATCCCCTGCTATGAAACTTACTCTCAAATTGGAAAGAAAGGTCATAGTGACCACCGCATATAATTTATTATTAATTGTAGCAGCATGCCATGATAGTCTAAGACTTATTGGTATGGACATAAATTATACCAAACCAGTGCAGTCTTGATGACATTTGTGTATGCTAGGGGCAGTGTTCTCCACTAGTTGTTTTGTTAGGGTGCTGCACGTAGACAAAATGTTGAGCCATCCAGACAGGAATTATCAATACAAAATCTTATAACAGAGCAAACAGCAATAATTTCAGTGTGTAAATTGAGTAATGATAATCATAAATGTACTTAGTCATCAAAGAAGGCCATTATTAAATTTATCATCTATTTTAGCAAACATTTTTCAAAGAGAGCATCCCCTCTCTTTATAGACAGCGATCACTATCAACCTTTAGCCTAACCTCTGGAGCACCTGGACAAAACTTAAAACCAGTGGAGAACGCTGCTAGTGGGTGACCCTAAGTTTGAATCATAACATCTTCAGATAAAAATACTCAGTTGTTGATGCATCACATTGATATCATGCAAAAAACTGTAATGTTTTTGATGAACATCCATACTGCCACAGTATTTGTTATATAATACTATTGTGTAGATCTATATATCATAATAGTGGTTTAGGACATCTCTTAAGTGTCATTTGTTGTAAAATACTATGCCAGCTAAAATATTTCTCCTAATGAAATGATCAAAATCTGATGCAATGTGCATGGAAAGTTTTCAATAGATCTGTATTCCAGTCCAAAGGTAACTTTGAAAGACTCACAGTCTGCTGTTTTTTAAAGAAAGTGCATAAATTTCAGATTGTACGAGCAGCACAAGGAGGTTAGGAGACATGACTGGACAAAATACTGTAGTTCTATACTATGCCAATTTCTACTCAGCCAAAGCCTGATTGATCAAAGGTTATGTCAATAGAACAAATTAACCTGAAGGTACTTGGTAGGAATAGTACCTTACTTGTCATATGAAACAAAGTTATAGATCTAACCTAAGAAGTCAAACACAGTACAATATCTTCACTTTCAATAATCTCCAGGTATTAGTGGAGAAGGACACAAAAGAAGGAACCACTAACTGTTTATTTAAAAGGTGAAGTTTAGGTGACTGGGTGTATTCTTTGCCAGCATAGCACTGTTCTATGTATAAAGTTCTCTTCAGGTCCTGGGCTGCCAGTAACATTACCAACCAGAGTAGCATCCAAACAGGATCAAAATAGTTAAACACAAACTTGCTTTACTTACAGTAAACATACTAAGCCCTCACCTTGAATATAGCACCTAACTCTTATCCCCAACATAAAGAACAAATTAGCTCTGGACGTTCAGGAATAAACCTTACAATTGGTAACAACTGCCAGACAGTGAAGTAGAATTTTGTGATTTGGAGTGAGTGGATAGTAGTATTTTCATTGTCAGACTCAATCAGTAGTGCATTTATATACTGAAGGTGTCTCGGTTGCTGTTGTATGAAAGCAATAGACTTCTGATTTTAGGTTCTGGGGAATGTTCAGGTTACATTAACACATAATCTTGTGCGGCAGGACAAAATGTGTAGGTCAATTCATATGGGAGTTGTGTGAAAATTACGATGAATTATCATGCGTCATGTAAACTAGACTTAATAAGTACAAGGTATTTAAAGTATCATGCTATTTACCTAATACCTGGAATATGACCCTTCCATGTTCTATGCAATGTCAACCCTAACCCCAACCCCGTATCCATTTCAAATTCTCCCAAGTTACTGTACAGGAAGTCCTTGTAAACATGGAAGCAAAGTTTCAACACTTAATATTTATTGTGTATGACCCACTTGAATTGTGCTGCAGTGATTATACCCAGTGAGCGTATTGTCCCCTTTACATGTAAGTATATTGATAGTTTGATACGTCACCCAATATAGTATCAAATTATATTAAAATTTTTTTGCTTTCGATCAAGGAATTATCCCTAACTGAACTCCAAGGCTATGAAGGTTGTCTAGTGTTTTAAGTCTTTAATTGATACAGAAGACTTTAATACAAACTGACAGACCAAAATCATTAATCACATTGTCGAGGGGGAATCAGCAACTTAAAAGGTTGGGCTTGATTACTGCATGCCGTATACATACATTACTTGATAGTCTAATGTGAAGAAAACAGTTCTATCAGGAAATAAAAGTAAGTTGACATGAAATATATCTGTTTAGCAGCTGTGACACAGTGACAGCCTGTGTTTTATTGACATTTGTTGTAGCTTTTTTATGGTATAGAAGTACCTAATACCTGCATGTGTACTTTGTTCTTGCCCTGTCAGCCCATAAAAAGTGATTTATATCCTGTTATGTACTCCCAATCAAGTCCAGCATCATATGTCTTTTATTGTTAAATCATTTCCGAACCTTTTGGGTGAAGGATAGGCTCAGAAAACTCTAAGATTCTAACATTTTCATGTCTGGTTAAAATGTTTCACATTGTACAGTAATGTCCAAATCATGCTTATTATTAACTCTACATGCTTTTGGTTTGGGGATAGGATACCACATAATTTATGTCATAAATGGCCGTGTAGAAATCTTTTGTTCTGAAGAAAAGTCTTTTTCAAGTTCTTTTGTTGTTAGTCTAAGAAAACTCTTTGATTAAATTGCATTTACCTACAGGTATTGTCACTATTGTGGTTATTTGTTTTGCATCAGTACTTTTGAAAGCTCAGTACACTCTGCAAAACATTGTAGGGGTCATACAACAAAATTAAGTTACAGGTACAGTATGTCCTGTAATTATGAGAGGTGCAGTATGTTCAGTGAAATGTTTATTAAGAGTGCAACTAAAGCTTCAAGCTAGTAGTTGTTACACATTTTTGGAGTGGCAGAAATCAGCATGCTTAATATCAGTTACCAGTCTCATCATAATGAGTGATACATGTATGATTGTTGCATGTGTTTTATCTTCACCAAAAAGTGTCTCTTGACACTATTGAAAGCAAATTTCTCTACAGCCACAAGCTTAGTAGAACCAGGGAGTTGTTAGGAAGGAGGTAGTCCTCAGTAAAGGACTGTGGTCGTTCGCCTACAGCTCTCTATACACAGTCCTTACACCGACCATTGAAAATAGCGGGGGGATCGGCCGTCTGTGTAATGGTTGAAATTTTCTGTCTTCTCACAGCAAATTCTGAAAGAAAAATCCTAATTTACAACCAGGAATTTTCTTCTCCAGATCTTACAAGAGTATTGCAGCTGTTCTGGATCACCGAGAATTTCCGGAAAGTGCCAAAAATATGAAATGAAATCAGCAACTTTTTCGCTCTGTAAAATTTACTGTGTGACTTTGGAACTTTGTTTACAACAGTATGCTAATGAGCTACGTCGTTACGTCAGTATAGAATGCCTGCAGAGGCAGTTGCCATGTGTATGCATAGAAACTACAGTAAACAAAATGTTGTACGTGATGTCACAATGTTACGCACACGGCATTCAGATGTCAACAGATATTTCGAGCGCTACAGTAAATTGTTAAGAAGCGGCCAAGTTGATGATTTTATTTCAAATTTTTGGAACTTTTCCGAGGTTTAAAGTGATAAAAAACAACTGCAATATAAGTGTAAGACATGGAAAGGAAAAGTTGTGGTAGTTTATTAAGACTTTAGGTCCTAACTTTGCAATAAGAAGAAAATCAATTTCGACCAGCACTGTGCTGGTCGAAGACCCCGGGTTTTCAATGAGTCGGAGTAAGGACCGTGTATAGGGAGCTATCAGCGACCGGCTACACACGGGCCTTTACTGAGGACTAGGAAGGAGGTACAATGACCAAACTGTCAGACAATATGTACTTTAAAATGATTTCTTTTCAGGCACTGTCATTTGATTGACAGGTGTCTTTGGTGCTATTGTTAAGTCTGTTGACTGAGCCCTATTAATGATGATCTCCTTTCTTTTCCAAGTAACCGCAAGACAAAGGTCATTGTTTATACATGCTTTGAAGTGAGGTTTGTTTCCACCAATGACCAAACTTAAATCAGGATTTCCAGTAAAACAACTGACAACAAACGTTTTAAGTAATGTACTTCAATTGTACCCCTGTGATTTTAATACATAATCTACTGGAAACATTGTTCAAGCCTATACATTTCTCTGTTTTTAGCAAATTTTCCCATCAGGAAGAAATATTCAAAAAGTAAGTTGTTAAGAAATTCTTAGCTGACTCTAAATGAAATGATATTTAGTGTGATGAATAAAGTTGAAAGGTTAAAATTTCTTGTTTTTGCATGACGGCTGGCAACAAAAAGTTAACCAGTTCAAGTAAGGGTTGTGTCTTCTCATTGTCTTCTCATCACTGATCCTAGTTGATCTGGGTATTGAGCTAAGAAGTTTGAGAAGAAAGGCAAGATTACTGTTGGAAACAAACATTTCTCCTGTATAACACTGGATCTCCTTCCCACACCTCCCTAGTAGAACAGGGATTGCCACCACCAGGTTCGGAGGTTAATACTGTAAGTTTGGAAAAAGGGTTGGTTTTGTTAACTTGTACAGTATTTTAACACAATTACAATCTTCTGAGCATATTGCAGTAATGAGTTAGAAGAGCTTATTTTTATTTTTTTTTCTGCTTGACTGTAGGCAAGTTTCATTAAAAAGAAGGTTAGGCAGTGCATGGTCTAGACTCAACAGCAGTGTCATTGTTTTACACCACCCTCCCCACCCCCTTTCCCCCTAAAACTTAAGTATTATTCAATGGAAACAAATTTGCAGAGCTGCTCCTTTACTATCTCTGATACTGGTACTTCAGAAATAACAACTGAGAGTGTAGCTTGGATCCTGTTGAAACAATTTTACAGAAGCTGACTGTGCTTGTAGGTCTATGCAGTGGTGGCTTAGATTATACCATTTCAATTGATATTTCAAGGTATTTGCTACAGTAGTTTGCTGCATTGTTATGACTACTGTAGGGCAACACTAGAAGCTCTCTGGTGTTACTCAGCATGGATATATGCATGATAATCAGGTGATCCTTGTTACACATCTTGGAACACTTTTATGCTGTTGACAATAGAAAGAGTAGGAATGACTCCTGTGAGTTGTTTTTACAAGTTTTGTTGTAAAATGAAGTAATGATCATATTGATGGAAATGAGTGTTTGAGGAATGGTCTGTCACTGTACACTCATTGTGTATCATTCTTTATCTCTAGGTGACTAATATGTACACAATGCTTCTGTCAAACAAGATAATAGATAGTGTAATACTGTAGCCAGGGGTCGAAATTCCCACTGTTCCGCTGTTCCGAGAACAGTGCTTTTCGTGCAGGAACAGTAACTTTTGAAAAGCCACTGTTCCGTGGAACAGTGTTTTTTCACAAGAAGAACATTGCCTTTATACGCATATATCTTAATCTCTGATAAAGTAATCATGCGTGAGTATAAAAAATTCGCGTAAATTTTGGCTTTAGTATGAAATGCAATCTCATGCCAACCATGATCAATTGCAGTTGGTTAGACTTTAAAGTGTTACTGCCCTATGGTGTATGGTAAACCTCTACTGTGTAAACGCACACACTGTCAGATAGGCCTATACTACCAAACGCAGAAAAAACTTTCCAGTATATCATTATTGCCCTGTATGCGAAAGTCATCTTACATCACCCCTTGTCTTGCATGGTACGTTCCAAATGACAGGTGCAGTAACTGTTCACTGATATTCACTCCTCATGAAAGGCTAATACTTGTGTTGAGGGATTTTTGTATTAACATTTCCCCCAACTAAGCTAGCAACTAAGCACCGCAACTTGAAAACAACTAAAAGCAAGTCTGACGACATCTGGCGACCAAAGTGAGCCTTACAGTAAGTGTGTGTTTTTTCCTTGCTTAAAATGCGAGATCTTCCCAGTGACTTTCTGTTTGAAATGATCGTTGAAGCAACATTGCGTCGAAGGACAAGACAATAACAATTTTATGTTAAAAAAACGGAAAAAACATCAGTATGTGCCCTTATATGTCGGAGAAACGTCTCATTGCTTAGCTATACAAGGAATCAATAAGCCGTAATGCAAAGGGCCAATCAAACAAAAAATATTCCTTGTAGTGTAACTTATTTGGGGGGATCACTGTAATCCCACTTGCTTTACTTACTGTACGTTCTGCATCAAAGTTGAGCATATTTCATCCTAGGCTTTGTCGGTCTCAGGTCACTGTGTGCAAGATTATATACTGGCAATAAATTTATGCTTAAAAAAAAAGAACAAAACTAAATCAGGGTATCCCACGGGCTAATTCCTCTGCAGGCGAAAATCCCACGTTATGGTCCATTTGCGCAGTTGTCCGACTCACATGCAGTTTACCTGTAGGTTATGCACGAACCCTACGTACGCCGAGGTACTGTACTTTGGAACAGTGAAATCTGATCCGGAACAGTAGTTTTGAAAAGAGTGCTGTTCCGTGGAACAGCGGCAAAAAAAAATTAAATTTCGACCCCTGACTGTAGCTACTGTATTGAAAATCTAGAGCTCCATATATTGTGGCATATGTCACCTCATAGGGTTAAGGAGATTTATGATGACAGTTTTGCCTGAAATCAAGGATTTTTGCAGCTTTCCTCAAGCCAAATTGTCCATAAATGAACAGTACATAACATATACCCCTGTGATCTGAAGCGTTACTGAACAGTGAAGCTTCAGTATTTGAATGACTTATGTAGTTGACTCACTGAACCATATAATACATTGGAAGGAGCATACAACACACACAATGAAATGATGCAACAATCTGTGCTCCTATGGCCGTTTTGGTAAACCTATGACGATGTTGCCCAGTTGTTGATGAGTATTTGCATGGAAGTTCAAGTAAGAGGCACCTCACACAATCTCAGGGATTTGCAATTGGCCATGTAAAATATCTAAAACTATTAAAATTATCATTTAAACAGAAAAAATATGGATAATTAAGGTCAATTTTAATAAACAGTCATAGTCATAGCCATGGCTGATAAATCACTATTTTGATTTTGTATTAATGGCATTCTGGCTCTGACACTTCCTTCTTTTTCTCTTTCTACGGTATTTTAGTTCATTGAATCAGTCCAAACTTGCTTTAAAACTGTTAGACCAGTTATTGCTGTCCAGTATTGGTATCCACTGATATTCCCCATTTTCATCCTGTATCACTATTGGTGAAATTTGCCCTAAATGCTGATATTATGTAACTGGTACTGTATTTATCCTATATGTCATGAAAATAGCACATTCCTGAATGTACACATAAGTTGCACCCAGTGATGTGCTGCTGCTGGTTGGCCCCAGTTGGTCCAAGACCAGGACACATAAATGCTAACCAGCACTAAGCTCAAGAAAGTGTGGTTTCCAACCTGCACTGATTTCAGATAACATGGTTAACGAAACAGTAGATTCTTGCTTCTCAGTAGTGTACAGTGATAGAAATACAGTAAGCAGTATCACATTGCAATCTGTGTTAAGCATTTTTGTGATGCATTCCCTGATTTGGCTTTGGCTCTCAATCCCTAATTGTTAACCTACTACTATACTAGAGCTACAGGACCCATTAAATCTTGCAAAAGATTTCATATCAAAGTGTTCATTAATGTTGTATTTGTTCCGTAACATTGTGCTATGGATGGAAAGACTTATTTGTGGAAAGGATGACATTGTTTTTCGTCATTATTTCGTACACTATTTTAACTGTTTTTGGCTAAATTGGCAATATATCCTACTGTTATGTGAAAAGGATAAAAAATAAGACTCACCCCATGAACACATGCTTGGACAAATTAAAATGTTACTTAGACACAACTTTGAATAGATATTGGGTTATCAGTGGTGGTCAGGGATTTGGAGTCAAAGTATATCCAGTGGTCACTTGGGGTCATTTTTTTGAAGACAAAAAAACTGCTTTGTCTCCAGCAGATTCAGTGGCAGTCTTGGGTAGTTATCTTTGTGATATAACTTTGGTAATAATTTCAATCATTGAGAGTGTTCAGAAATCTGAGGTCAGTGGTCTTCTACATCATGGCCTTTTTGGCACACCTATTACCACTGTGCACCTTCCGCTTCACAACTCACAGCATGCAGTTATGCTTTTAGGCCCCTAGAATTTTCTTGAGTCTCTTCAAAGATATGTTGAGGGTTTTTCCTTGAGCTCTTGGAACACTAATGAAACAGTGATAAAACACTAGTCTTGGCCTTTTCCCTGGACTGTAAAGCAATGTGTGGTGAGCATGATGCAGTAAAGGTCAGTGGCAGCAGCAGAAAAAAAAAATTAACAAATATGGCAGGGAGGGGTGAATGGGGACCTTTGACAGTGCAATACAATTTGAGGTTAATTGCTTTTGAAAAGGCATAGCAACTTATTGCCATGCAAGTTGAAATGCTTTATATTTTGATCTCTGGGATCAGTAGCGTTAATCTTTACTTGAATGCAGTGGGGGGACATGGCCACTTCTGTCAAGAATTTACTGTGTAAAAATCTTAATTCAATGGGTGTATTTCCAAAATGTGGGGGGGGGGGGGGATTTGTCCCCCTGTCCTCCCCATGATTGACACCCATAACTGGGATATGTACCATTTCCTTGCATGTTTACAATCTGGGTAAACTTTCACCAAGACAAAAACCATCAGCTTGTTTTGATGAAGGGTGCCAATGTGTTCACCATACAGTTGTACTGTAACTTGGAATATGTGTGGTCTGGTATATCTTCTTGTCTTAATATTGAAGAAAATTTGTTATCTATGGAAAGGTAGACTATCGTCTCATTGCAACATGTTTGGTGCGCAGGGCATCCTGCACCACAGCTTCTATTTGGATCGTTGTCACGGACCCAGTAAAAGAGCTGCCGGCACTCCAGCAAACCTGTGTGGCACCCTGCTCATCAAAATGAAATGACACTTAGTGGTGGTGCTGGGTAGCCTATGGTTTAGTATGAAGAATGCTTAATATTGCCCAAATATTGGTATTGGATCATTATCAGCTGATACTGAGAATTGAAATAACAGTATTGGTAAATATTGGGTTTCTGTGATGTTGGTACAACATTATTTAAAATACCAATTGGCTCTAGGTAGTAAAACCTTTTGCTTCATCTGTAAGTACCACTTAGTAACCCAGAAGATTCAGTCCTATTTAAGAAACCAATGAGTGGGATATCCTTTATCTTGGACAAGCAAATTTAAGAAGGGGCCAAGAACACCAGAAGTTTATCACAATTGAATAGAGGCAAGGAACATCATACCAATTGAGTGAAACAGATAGTGATCATTTGAAGCTTATGATTACTACATTTCCCTTTAAGAGCAGTGCTCTGGTCAGCTTCCAGCTGTCTCAAATGTTGAACAAAAACTGCATTATGGTGTAGTGCACAAGAAGTCAACCTCTGTGGTAATTTTGTTTTGTAAGGTGCATCTCTGAAAATAACCTTTTTATTGGTATATTAGAAATAATGTATTCAGCACAGACATTAGAGGCCACTTTCAAGGCATGGTCATCTAGGAAATAATTGTGACAAAGAGGATCAGTACATGCATTCATTGAAACCTGATTCATGTTTTTGTGACATGCTTGATAAAAGTCTAGGATGGGGAGACACAGATGGGTTAAAATAGGGCAAAAAGAAAGGAAGGGGATGTGGTTGCAGAGGCAGGGAGGGGGTGTAAGTACATAGAAAATGAGGGTGAAGGATATAAAGTCTGAATTACTCTTGCTACTGTCATTTTTTCAGTCTCACAAAATTCTGCCTTTGTGTAGTTTTACATTCATGTTTGATAACCCTTTTGTTTGTAATTACTGTAAATATCATGGTAGAGTGGTTTTGATTTTGAAGAAACAAATGTTTTTGATGCACACAACATACTCTCAATTAGTGTGGCTTGAGTAATAGGACATCTGTAACACATGTGCATTTATGATTACAAAATGTACTTGTAAAACCACAGGAGTGTTGTCACTTGAATCCACCAGAGATCTAATGTCAGGCCTATGTAACTTTCATGCCAACATGAAATTGATAGGGATCAAACATTTTATTGCCTCTGCCATTTATAAATGATAAATCAAGAGTGCATTTAATTGTTCTTTCTCCCTTTCTGAGGTTGAATCTTTCTCTGACAACATAAGTATATACCATCAAGAAATGGCCTGCTTGGGTTGTACTCTATTAAACCAATAAAAGCTGTCAGCATATACTTAAAAGGAATTAACCTTGTTAGTCCTTCTGTACCTTCGTTGATCTGTCCCAAAGAAAGTATTTTCCCTTGAATCCCTTCTGAGAAAGGGAAATTGTTTGAAAACTCCATACTGATTATCAGCCTAAGTTCAAGATAGAAAAGTATCTCTAAAATGGGATGTGGAAACCATTATGAATATGAATATTGGCATCTTGATGAGGGATTTAACAGTGGGATTATTGGAGCAGTCACATGATGTGTTACTCTGTTTGCTTTCCTGTAAATACTGTACTACTAAATATTTTATTAGAACTCACAGGACTGTTACCAGAATTAACAGAATTTCTATGCATAGTCATAGCACACCTAACTGTGCCAAAATTAAAATGGTGAAAGGGTTGTCTCTGTTTTAATTGCATAAATTAATAAGACCATTGTATTCCCAAGATGCACAATATTTACATTGGTAGTACCTTCATATTACAATTATCCATTAAACCATAACCTGTGTTGTGCTACTCAGTCAGGGAAGAGTTATGAAGACATACGAGCATGTTAGATTAATTTTCTTACCGATGCAGCTGTGTAGAGATTGCAAAGCCTCAGGGAGACCAGTTGTGATATCAAGCACCACACAGCTTTCTCCCAGGGTTCTGTTGTGTGGAATTAAGTGCAAAATTGATGCAGAGGAACTTAGTATTTCCATAATCAATAAAAAGTACTGCTTGGCTGGTCCATGGATAAATGGATAAATTAGGTCATTTTCATATACAATACTGTCATCATGTAGGATACAAGAACAGAAATGTCTTCCATCTTCTATTCACTGCTAATTTCACAATCCCTTTAACAATTTTAGTGGCAAGTGTGGGTTGTTTCTCATTCATGTTTGTTCCTTTGAAATGAAAACATGCTTTGTATGGATGATTGCATCTAACGAGTTCTAGGCAGGTTTGACAAAAATGGAAAATATTTTGTTTTTGCATTGTAGCAAGCATAACAAATTTTTCCTCTAACAAGCAATTAAAAAGGTCTGTGGGATAAAGGCTAACCTGGATTAACAAGAACTTGAAGAGGTTACAAATCTGATGTTAACAAATTGTTTCAAAATTCCACTACAAATGTAAAAGTAATGAAGTCATTCTCTGGCAAACATGGATGTGTGTACAGTAGTACAGCTCCATTTAAGTATTGCTTATTGGAGTACAGTACGTAGATGAGAATGTTTTGGAGAAAAGTAAAGTGTATTACATTTTAGAGTAGATCTACCGCAATGAAAGGGATGGGTGAAAAGCAAAGAAAAGTATTACATTGTAGAATGCATCCCCCAAGTTACATGAATGGATAAGAATAGAAGATGAAAGTATCACATTGTAGAATACATCCCCAAAATTAAATGGACAAGAACAGAATAGTATTACATTATAGAATGCATCCACTAAATGAACTGATTGGATAAAAATAGTAGAGAAATGTATTACAATGTATGAAATCCCTGAAATAAAATGAATGGATAAGAATGGTTTAAAGAACTGCATTACAGTGTATTACAGTAAATGGGTACCCAGTATGAAATGAATGCATGAGAATATTATGGAGAAAATACAGTTTTACATTGTAGAATGCTTCCTTTAAGATGAATGGATAAGAAAAATACAGAGAAAAGTATTACAATGTAGAATGCATCCCCAAAATAAATAAATAGATGAAAATGTTACGTAGAAAACTATTACATCATAGATTTCAATCAGGATAATATGAAGAAAGGGTTTATTTAGAGGATGTGACAATGCTTGATACACACTTACGTTATCTTTGTGCTTTTAAGTTAGGTGGTTGGTGGAGATAATTTGAGCATATTTTAGAGACAAAAAGCAACACCAAAAAGTTTGTAATAAAATTCATGTATCAAATATCAATGTAACACCTTTTTCAAAAAGTAGTGTGGTTTTCTGTTGAAAATCAACTTGTAACTGTATGGTAATTACATATTAATGAACTTGCCATAAATCACTTTGAAGGTTTAGGCGCTCACTGGAAAATGTTTTGAGTAGGCAAGTATGATGCATGCCATTCTTTTCATATGGAGCTGTTTATGTACTGATATCTTCCACTAAAATAACTCAGAATTTGAATCTGAGCAGCTGTACATCCAAGCTGAATTTGATGTTATTAAAAACATATAAAGGTATACTTCAATATGTTGAAATTAATGCAATGTAAAGTGACAAGTAGGTCTTGTAAAATAAAGTACATGTAATGGGACCTGTCCTGTTGAATCATCACTGGTGTGTTAAACCTTAATGATTTGTTCATATGTATTAAGGGACCCAATCAGTGGATGCTCAGTTGGTTAGTCATTACAAAGAAGTGTAAATGTAATATATGGATGCTACTGCACATAACAGTATGTAGCATGGAGGAAAATTAACATCTGTGTGTTCATAAGTAGGTTGGAGTGACTGGATACTTTATTTAAGGAATAAATCACATCTAGCGGACTGTTACTGGTGAATAAATTGCTGAGGCTCCACATTTGCAAAAATAAGGGATGAGGCAAACTGAAGTTCGTTATTTTGCCAAATTTGGATTCAGCACGGTTTATGAGACAATAATAGTCGGACAAATGTGGTTCATTCCTATTCTACCACTGAAAATGTTTAAAAAACTTCATTCTTATCAGTTTTTACGTTTACTGACCATGTGTTGTGGTCAGTGATTAACCAATCAGAATGCAGGATTCTCAATAACGGATGGCTAGAGGTGGGTAGAATGCCTTTTGCTGTAGGTACTTTCCTAGACAGAAGGTAAACTTGTAATAGAAGTTGCTTTATGTAGTTCTGTATGTATTGGTCTGATGCAGGTCCTGAAGACTTATGGTAGGTAGGCAGATGCAGTCACCTTCAGTGTGAATTCAATTGTAACCCTCCCCTCCACCCCCTTAGCTTAATCACATGGATTTCTTTTCAGTCATGTGACAATATTTTTTGTCAGTGAATTACAAATTTGTGGAAGGTAACTCCATAGTTTACCTTTGCTGTTCAATGTGAAAGAGATAGGTTGTAATGGGAATAAAAAATTGAAAGATGAAGGTGATTTTCAAAATATAAAGTCTGGATGGCTGCTCATGCCCTATAATGTAGTGTATGCATGTTTTAGTTAAATGAACCTGTGAAAATTTGATCTTCATCTTTAAGTACCAGGATCTCCTGTCAAACCACTTGAATCGATGTGGTGCAGTCATCATGTAGGAGGGTAACCTTCAGCTCTGTTGAGTTTATCACTTTCTGCTTTGAACCCTGTATCTACAATAATACAATATGTTCGTGTGTGTATGTGTGGGTGTGTGTGTTTTTTTTTTTAATAAAATGCAATTGAATTTGGTTAATGCCTATGTATTTTGCATGAAATATGTCTGAATTTTGTGTATCTGATACTGGAATAAAGTTCTTCCCTTAATAACCTTAACAATATCATTAACAGAATAAACAGTAACCACGAAGTAACAATACTGAATGGTCTCAATGAACTGATGGTGAAATTTTATGGACCAAAAGGAAGTAAGTACATGGTTTCATTTCTTAATTATTGCCTCTAAGGTCTTCATAAATTTCATTCTGTGCCATGGTTCCTTTTAGAGATATTTTTTCATCCAAATTAATACTACAGTATGTGGGTACTGTGTGCAAGGTACAGTACTAAACAAGAGCTGGATAAATGATGTACTCACTTGGCAGCCATTTCTCTTTTTAATTTACCCTTTTATGACATAACATATTTGAGATGACTCCTGTTGTTCACTTGTGAAGCATATTCAATATTTTGTTTTGATAATCATGGAGGATACTGCACTTGTGATGGAAATAAGAGATTTGATTAGTGTTTCATAGTATGGTGAGGTTGCATCGACCCAATAAGCCTCAAAAAAGGCAGGGTCAAACTAACCAGGGTTTGGGAGAGGGAGGCACAAACAGCAACCTTTCTTGTAATCCTGTTGCCTTTTTGCCTTTTTGAGGGGCACCACAGTTGACATCAGAGGCACAAATGGCTTTTTGCCATTTTGTTTGATTTATTTGTATCTATAGAAAACATTAAACACAAAGAAATATAATAGACTTATAAAAAGCATGCCAGAGGCAGATAGACAAAAATAAGACATAAAAGATAAGAGAATAGAATTACAAAACAGATTACCAGGGATAACCCAAAAAGCCTAAGAAAAGCATATTTCCACTGGGTACCTAAAATTGTCAGAGCCATATGTTTAAGTCAAGCCTTGCATACATTATCAGGGTTGGATAGTTCCTTGGAAATACTTTATTTATATTTCCTGGCAGTGCAGGAAATATTGGGAAATCGTGGGAAATAACGGTGAGTACTGGAAAATATTGGTGAATATAAAATCATGTGAGAAACAATTGTGGTTTGAGCACTGTAGTTTCACGGTTGCATGAAACATCTGCTGTTCAGTAAATCTTAATTGTGGTATAACGTGCTGATTGGATTCATCTATTTATTACAGTAACATGATATTTGTAATTGAAGACAAATCCACCTAGTGTAATGTTAAAGTAGAAGCATACAGTTACAGAATCATGTTATTGATATCTTTTCTAGTGTCTTCATGTGACTGCTAAGCTTACCAAAGTTAATAACCTGTGACTTATTATAATTCTGGGTACTTTAACATTTAGATCTAACCAATTGTTATGCTTTGATAAAGCAAAGTTGTATCTTGTCCTCAGATCAGTGCAAATGTTGAGTATTATGCAGATCAGAGCCTAATCTGTCATAACACTATTAAATAACATGATCTTGGCCAGGAAGAGGATCAGACTCCAAGCACAAGATCAAGCTTGTTGTGTAAATGCTTCAGGATCAATGGTGATTCGAGACCAGTGGCATTTCTGTCATTTCATGTGGTGCCACAGTAGGGTAATGTGCATCTGCATGGAACTACCTTGTATGTGTGGTTGGCATATGGTACTGAAATCGAAAGGGGGGAGGGGGGTCAGAGCACAAAAAAAAATAAATAAACCAGGATCAAGTGCATGTTACAGATCACTAGTAATTTGACCTGATGAGACCAGATCCTGGTCTAATAAAACACTCAAACTACCAGGTACTGTAGGAGACATGAACGTTCACCAGTTGTGTTGCTCTACCTGTACACTAGCCATCATAAGTGTTTACACTTGTGCTTTATACAGGTTGATGGTTGCCTACTGCAGGAGTTTTACTATTCGTTTCCATGTTCAGCTACTACACACAGTAGAGTATATTTATAGTCTCAAGTTTGGATTGTTTGTGACACTCAGTGGCCTATCAAGATTACTGCCAGTCAACCTCCATCTTTTTCTTTTTCTTATTTTTTTATGGTGACTTGGTTCTAAGAACACTTTTTCATGAATTAACAATGTGAACAAGTGAAAAAATTTTTGGATTAATATTTCCTATTGTTTGCTACCTGTGGATAATAGGATAATATTTGCCAGACAGGAAATACTGGGTAGGATTTCCCATCCAACTATGATACATGTTGTGCAGTATATATTCATGAAAAATATCCTTTTGAATGTTGATCAGGGTTTCCCCAGGGTTTTAGAGAGTGTGAGGTGGTATTAGTCCATGGGGGTAATATGGTGCCAGCCTTGGCACCAACAGTGAGGGAGAACTATCAATAGTTCCATAGCCAAAACAGTACCGGTGGCAGTAATAGCAATTTCTGTGAGGTGGTGGCCAAAAACTGTGAGGTGGCCGCCTCACAAAAACAATGTCAGGGGAAACCCTGTTGATGTTTAGTCATAGCCTATAGTTTTAGTAATTGGTTGAACAGTTGATTTTCATATAGTGGTCAGAGGAAAAATTTGATCACGTTGGACTTCGTGTGATAAGAACTGTGCCACTATACACATGTGAGGGCCATGACAGGAGAGGAACAGAAGGAGAGGGGTGAGGTGAAGGTAGAAAGTTGGGTAGAGGATTGAAAAGAGTGGGAAATTTGGTCATGTTGAACAGTAGAAGGTAAAATACAGTATGTTCTTCAATGTGACATTTGTCACCTGCATACCATACTTTAATATTAACTTCGACTTTTCAATAAATGTTACATTTTCAATATGAAAGTTTAATGTTGCATTACCGTTCATCCTGATTATCACATGGTATACTTACTGCACTGTGTATTTACTTAAGTGTTTATATGAGAATCAGCCACATCATTTACAGCTACTGTACACTCTGTAGAACCATCATTCCCAATTTCTGCTACGATAACACAAAGATTAGTGTTGTACCATTATCATGAACATAAGCTGCTAATATCTGATAAGTCCTTTAAGTCACAATAGTTCAAGTCATAATATGAGGTGATAGGCTACTGTTCTGATATGAAATGAGTACGGCTAGTACACAAAGCATTCATGAGCATGTAACAGATATTCAACAATTTATATCTGGACTTGCTGACTTGCAGTAGTCTTGTAATACTCTACCCCTCCCGGTTATAGGGTGGGGGAGGGGAAGGACTACCACAGTATATTTGGCATGCTCACAACAATTTGTCATAAACCCATTGTGGTTTGTACACTTGTGTGATTGTTTTGACAAGCCCATTCAAAACTTCAACCAAGGTTGTATGTACAAATGCTACATTGTTTTCTTGATTGAGTACATTATTTTAGTACAAATTACTTTTAGTCTATCATTATTTCATCAACCATAAAGGCAAAAGCTATTTTACTCGGACTACTAATGCACCTCATCTATTATACAATCCCATCTACCACAGAGTAAGACTCAGCAAAGTTAATGGGCACAGAGGTGGCTCTCTCCTTACTGGGGTCATGACCTGTTATTACATTACAGTAGAACATTCAATCTACATTATGTTTTAATATGTTTAAAATGAAATTATGAAAACTAATTTCAGATCACACATTTTTGTTTAACTGTACACAGTGATTTCAGATAAGTGTGCTGCAGCTCGTGATGTTGATGCTATTAAAAAATGCACACATGATGTGTTATAAACAGTATGGGTGGAGGCTTATAAAAAGCCTTTATAAATTGTCTTCAAAAATAAAACAATGAAACAAACTTAGTGCCAACAAATCATCGTCAGTAGGAGGGATGGGTAGCATTTCAATTTAATTTTATATCCAAAGTATTTGACCAAATTTTGTCAAGTCCTCATTCAACAGAAGCAATAGAAACAGCTTTCACAGCATTCTTTGAGCATCAAATATATCTTAAGTGCAAGTTTCCTAAGTGTGACTGACGTTGTTTCATAAGCTTAAAAGCAAACACCTCTTGAGATATGTTTTCTCTTCTTGTTCTAAAATGAAGCATTATAATGGTAACCATTCTGTCATAAATACCATGAGCAATTTTCAAACCTTTCATCACTTCTTCTGTCATCCTCTTTATGTAGACTGTTGGCAGATTTAATTTGTGGTAGGTAGCCTCGCTTAATAAGATAAACCTGTAAAGCATGTAATGCTGTACCTATGGTAAATACTTGTACGTAATTACTGTATTTCACAGTAAACGACAGTGCAGTTAAAAATGAGTAGCATTGGTAGATCTTCTTTTGCATATGTTATAGTTAATTTAATATGTGTACAGTATAGATTGCTAAAATGCAGTTGATGCAGAAACTTTACCTTTTACTAAATCATCGTAGCATGCAATTTGTTTGGCATTGTATTACATAAAATTATGCCAAAGTACTATGTGGCCCATATGCAGTTCATAATGATGAGAACTGCAAGATGACCTCATTTCTCCTCAAGTTTAAATTACTGCAACATTTGAAAATGATAGCACAGATCCATCAAGCAAGACTTTGTGTGACTGTCAGTAATACAAGCTGTTTTGAGGGAATTATTCAGACACTGGTCATTTATTAATGTACATATGTAAATTGCATTGAAATATGCTTACAGGGCAAGTTCAGCCTTCCCAGTATAAATTTGTACTCCTATGTCCTCATGGCTCTTTGTAATCATGTGCCAATATTTGTATTTCTGAACTGGTTAACTCCAGGCTCAAAATGTGCAGAGTACAAGTTTGCATGTGTTTATGTTGGTATTTGGCTGAATGCAGCTATACATTATATCTGGTCATGCTTTAACTGGCCACTTCAAAATAAAAAACATGTTTAATGGGTTAATGGGAAGGGATGGGAGAGAGGGGAGAGTGCAGTATATAATTGAAAGACAGACATCAATCAAAACTGCACATTTTTGACCAAAGTCTGAAGAATGTTCACAGGCACATGTTCCTATTTTTGTATGTTCAAAGTACAAGACAGCAATTGTTTTAAACATTAATTACTTATTTGGGATAAAAGTTGGATAGGCTATACAACTTTAAATGGTAGCATGTAGGCCTTTATACTTAGGATTAATTTAACTTGTCCCCATCTGTGCATGCATGTACAGTACATTATTAACACATCCAATAGATATATTGCACAAGATCTCATTTGTTTGAACAGAGGGTCCTATAGAGGGGTTTCACCAAGTCACGTGATCATGCGTCTGTTTGGTTTTGAAGGGCAAGATCCCACATCTCTTTGGTTTTGAAGGGCATGCGTCCATTGTGTCACAGTAGTATCTATGGTTATGCTGTGCCCATGTGCTGTAAATATGCTTATTGTGTGTGTGTGTGTGTTTTGCCCTTCAGTGCCAGGGAATCCCATGCACATGACATCACATGAAATCCCTCAATTCCTGTCCATTTGTTGGTACAGTACAGTAGCTCCAACAATTTCTATATCTGTACCTGACACTGTGTTGAGGAAATAAATTATTGTGCTACTGTAGACCTGACACACTGTTGAGGGAATAACTTATTGTGCGTACTGTATCTACTACAGTATCTTTCAGTATTATTCAGCGGGCCTGTAATATGAGGGGTTGGATTTATTGCCATACTCATCTTCCTCCCCCAGAGAGTGCTCAGGCCAACTTGTGGACTTACATAACTTAGCCCACTTCAACATTTGGAGAAATTTTGAGCTTGTAAGCCTCATAGCATTCTAAATTGGCCTATACTGCAAAATCTCAGTTGCTACCTCCTCTTGACAACACCAATCACCTGGATGCATGATATTCACATTCATTTTATTCAAATGAAATGCTATAAACACTTAAGTTACATGCATCAAAAAGTTACTCGTCCTGCACAGTAGGACAACCGTGTTTACTGCATATAGGTCTTACAGTATACCCAATAGCAGAGACTCTCAGACATTCCACATACCGTAGAATGCAGCTTGCACGTTGAGGCACCATATTCGTTAAGAGCTTTTACTCATATGAGGTGTTGAATTAAATGTGTATTTTATAAGTTAGAACATGTTCTGTGTATGGATTTTAAATGACTGTGTGCAATAGTACTTTCAGCTGAAGAGATCAACAGTATAGTCACCCTCATCTCAAAGTGCAGTACATTTCTGTTTGCAAGGTGTTGAGTTGAATAGCTTTTCTGATGTGAGCTGACAACTCGGGTGGCTCACAGGTGATTCCATTAGGGACTTTGTAATGTATTTTATACATGCAAGGAGATGTGAGGTGCATTTATACTGCAGTTTGACAGGCTACTTTGCATACAGTAACAAGTCCTTTCTTTGGAATAATTTATGCAGTGTGGTACAGTATGTACATGAAGTGTTGTTATTAAAAAACCATACTCTACTATACATTCTGCTGCCTAAGGATTTCAGATGTTCACCGCATTATCATTAAAACTCAAGTGAGTCTTTGCTTCATAGTGCACATGTATGTAATGTCGTAATAAAGCACTGTATCATTCTGGCTTTTGTTCAGTTGGTTTCCTCGAGATGTGCACATGCAAAGCAATTATAAACATTTAAAGCAGCTTAATTAGCCCATTAATACAGTACAGTAGGCCTTCTGTACTTTGGAGGTTCAATTACTGTACCTGCATTGATATTACCTGTTCAACTGGGTGTTTGTTCAACTACATATTTGGTTTTACGCAACAGATTAAGTGCAGATCTGTACATAGCATGGCAATGTTTCCGTGATGTTCTTGGATCTAGTGTATTTGATTGTGCTGTAATTGGAGGCCAGGGAGGGATACTAGATTATTTGGGGGAGGACTTAAAAAAGGAGACGAAAAGGGCAATTGTATCATATCCCTTGCACCAGAGTGGACCTACAGTAGTGCAGAAGTGGGGTTGTCGGTGGAGGCAGCTGGGTTTAAAAGTGAAGGAGTAAACATACAGTAATATCTGAAGTCATAATTCTACAGATTACTACATGACTCCCTTAAAGTGACAAAAACATATTAAAGAAAGGAATGACTGGAAAATTTTCCGTATGCTGGAATGAATAATTTATAGCCATTGTAATATTTTCATATAGAACTTTGTTTCCTCAATGTAAAGGTGTGTCGTGACTATGTACAGTAGGAACATTGGATGACATACCAGTGTACTGTCAAATTATAAATTATATTTTAACAACAAGAAAGAAATTGTTAGGGTAAGTCCTCATAGTATATAATCTACATCAAGACTTATCTTGTACATTAGAGTGTTCCCTATAAAGAAACATGCAGATAAAGATCTACAGGAAGAGCAATCTACCCACTTGCCCAAATATGTCATATGTGTAAACATCAGTAATTCATAAATCTTTGATAAGTATGTTATTCCTTTTCATTTTGGATACTTCCTAATTATTTTTCATGTTTATTACCATACCTTAAAATGGATACCCTTGATGATGATAATACAGTATGCATATTCAGTACAACATCCATGCCATATACAGACTCACAAGAGTTGGATATACTGTACTCTCATTTCTGGCCATAATTCAACCCTCTCTGATAGACATCATTCCTGTACATGTACTGTACTGTGTCAAAGTTTTACTTTGGTTGTATGGCTATCAGTCTTCAGGAGGCTTTTTATATCTTCTTCTCTTTCTTTTTCTTTAACCTCTTTTTTTCATTCATTCATTCATTTTTTTTTTGGGGGGGGGGGGAGGGAGGCTTTTTTTTTTGCTTTTTCTGCCGGCTGTTGCATAGTATGAACATTGTCAAAACTTTTGCACACTCACAGTATCTGCAACATTTGCCAACAAAAATAGTTTTCTGGGTGCCAGTTTGCCAGCCATTGAAACCAATGGCTCCATACTGAAACCTTACAAATCATGCAAAGCCTCAACTACTGATCTATACATGTACCATACTACAGTATGTGCAGTATATTATATCAGGAGTCAGAGGTAATAGCACACCTGAGGCTCATGCAGCTTGGACTTGGAAGTACTGTAAATTGCACCGTTCTTTCTACTGTATGTAACCGTTTGACAAGCAGAAATATGTACTTCAAGAATAAATTTATATAGGTAGGCACAGTACTGTAATGCATGTGGGGGCATCCATGAGATCAAAGATCCACGAGACCAAAAGTCCGCGAGACCGAAAATCAAAAACAAAAAGGGTCCACGAGACCGAAGGTCCGCGAGACCGAAAATGAAAAAAGGTTCGCGAGACTGAAAATGAGAAAGGTTCCGCGAGACTGACAATGAGAAAAGGTTCACGTGTGAGACTGACAGAAGCATCAGTCGACCGTACTGCTATGCGCCGCTTTAAGTTAATGCTGGCACCCTGTAGTATTTACCTTTTGCAAACTAGTGTGTTGCCCTTGCAACACCACCCTTCTGGTATTAAACGTTCTAGTCTCGCAAGCAGATTTTTAATTTCGGCCTCACGGACCTTTGGTCTCGTGAACCCTATTTCATTCTCAGTCTCGCGGATCCTGTTTCATTTTCGATCTCACGGACCCTATTTCATTTTTGGTCTCGCAGACCCTATTTCATTTTCAGTCTCATGAACCGTATTTCATTTTCAGTCTCATGAACCGTATTTCATTTTTGGTCTCACCGACCTTTGGTCTCTTGGACCTTCGGTCTCATGGACCTTTGGCCTCGTGGACCTTCAGTCCCATGGGCTGTAACAATGCATGCAGTTGAATTTCCTCACTACTGCAGGCAGATGTGATTTAGGCCTAAATGCTGTGTGATATGAATCCTACAGTAAGTAGTGAGACTGAATGCATATTTTAAGTCTGTGTTGCCCAGCTTCCATAGAGCTTCATGGTAAATTACATATTCATTTCCTAAAAAAACTAGCCTTTTCAAGATGCTCTGTATTTCTTACCGCCATTGAATGAACACAGGTATACAGCATTGTACATAAGTGTACTGTAGGTACACATAACAAACATCCATTACAATATGTGTCCTGTACATGTGATACAGCAAACATAGAACTCAGGGGAGATGGGCAATTTGTCTCTCCCCTCCCTGGCCCTCACCCACTGCAGCTTTAAGTCACCCCAAAAAAGATTTTAGCTGTTAGGAAAATCCACCTCCTCATCAGTTAGATAATTACTAACCAAAAAAAAAAAAACTGCTATGGATGCCAAGTAGCTCCTGTTAAGTTTTAGGCAATTTTCTTCAAAAACTAAAAGAAGACCCCCTCTAAAATAAGTTACATTAATATTATACCCTGATCTGATCTTGTAAAGTCTATTACTCACCCTTGGTATTTCCCTTGTCATTAAAGTGGCTATGCCAAGTTTAATTCAACAGTTTAAACTGTTATTTTTAGGAGTATGACTTGTTTTTCCACTCGAAAATGGAAAAAGATTATACCCTTCTTCAGCCTTGAAAAGTTAGTATTCTTGAAAACTTTCAAAATCTTGTTAGCCTACTGTATGTCATGTGACATCACTTTAGGAACTACCCTCTTGTGCTGTCCTCCTGACATTTATAGGGCCACCGATTTTCCGCGATCACGGAAATTGTCACGGAATCGCGGAATTTTAATTTTTTCACGGAAAATCACGGAACTTCAAAAATCTCTCAGAATGCTAAAGAAGTCTGCAATCAAGAGGGCAAAATGAAAAAAAAAAGTTTAAAAATCTGTATGTAACACTGGATGGCTCTAGCAGACTACAATCTGATAGAAAACTGTTGAAATTCACCCTCCGATGCTTCTTGTATGTGGGACCAGGTGTGAGTTGCGCATTTACTAGCCTTCGGTAGACCTGTCTAATGTTGCTCAGTCTTGCGAAGTTTTCCTGCGATCCCGTTGCCTGTAGCTGATTCTTGTTTATACTGTATCATGTACTGTATGTATGGTATACTATGCATGAGTGCGCCATAACAAACTGTTGCGCACGTTCTCCAAGTTTCATGCTTTGCTCTGTTGTTACGTTCATGATCGAACGATCATAACGTTCTAACTGACAAGTTACACTTTCAATTGTGGAATAATTATCGGATTTACAGTAGTACCTGCATATCATTTGGATATAATTTTATACGGATCTTTTACTATGTAAGAAAAAGAAGAGACCCACACTCAAACAATCGTAAGTCAAGTTGTTTTGGGGTTTTTCTTTTGTCCATTACGTATATGTGTAGACGTTAGGCTGGTGAATGGATTTTAGTCTGGTTAGGCTGCACTGGCCTAACACACTAATCAATGCAAAACAGAAAGTCACGGATTTGGCAAATTGCTTGCACGGATTTTCACGGAATTTGAAATTGCTGTAACGGAAATTGACTCTTTTTTTCACGGAAAATCGGTGGCCTTACATTTAATACAGTGTTTACATTCCACTGTACCAGTGATCAAGGTCAATACAATGTAAAACCTGCATTTAAAGTGGTAAATTTTGGAGTTGTTATCTCCCTGCTCCAGGGTTGGCCGGTTTTTACCAGGCCGTTTTTACCACCCGGTAAAATCAGGTTTTCACCAGGTTTTTCCCACCTATATAAGTGGGAAAAACCTGGAATTATACAGAATTCGTAAAAAATCTTGTGGAACTTGTGGAAGAGCATAAAAACTACAAGAAAATGACTTCTTAGGGTAGGGGTAGGGTTAATCCAAAGTGCAGCCATATGATATATAACTTTGTGGGTTTGCAAATAAGAGTATTGTAAACCAAACATAAACTGGATGCTCACACAACCAACTTTATTTTCCATTCCATGTATGCATAATTCTAGAATCTAGAGAATTGACAAGCATTAAACTGTTGGTGCCTTCGTAGTACGCTTTTTCATCTTACATACTGTTTGTCACTAGGGGTGCACCAGATTTGGAATTCTGAAATCCGGCCGGAACCGGATTTGCCGGATTTTTACATAAATTCCGGCCAGAATTCTGGCTGGATTTGCCGGATTTAGTCAAATGAAAGAACCAGAACCTGCTAGGTGGGGTTATGTCTATTTTTGTTTCTATGTGAATAGAATTTTGGCATTTTTATTGGTAATAGAACCAGGTAGCCTATAAATCTTTACTGTTATGCTATGTACTTAGTAATTTCCCCACACAGAAACTGTGGAATTCAAGTCTATTTTGATTTCTGTGATTGAAAGGTGACATGTCTACATGGTTAATTGACAAAATGACAAAATGTTTATACCAACCCTATTATTAGTATGGATGAGGCATTGGTATTTTTTGGTATTTTTTTTTTGGGGGGGGGGGAGGGGGTTACAAATTGTTCATTATTGAATCATACATTTCTTATGTTTACCTTGATGTATTCTCTAAATTCTAAGGGGGCTAGAAATTGAAAACATGGAACCAATTAAGCCTTCAACAGTACAACTCTTCAACTCTATTACAGGGCTATATTGACATTCAACTTCATTCCCCTTGCACCTTACAAAAACTGAGAAATGTACTTGCTTTTTCTTCTAGTACAGACCTACTAAGCTAGGAGTCAATATTACTGTGGGGGAGGGGGGGGGGGGTGGAAGGATAGGCACACCTTATTTCCCTATACTTTTATTTGTTTTCTTTTAATTCTGAACAGATCTGCTGAGTTAGGATTCAACATCTCCAAGGGGGGGGGGGAGGGTTGGCACACCTTATTTCCCTATGCTTTCAGTTCTTTTCTCTTAAATAATGCAACATGCTGAAAATTAGCAAATGTTTGGTTGTCTCTCCATGCAAATCAGGGGACAAAAAGTAAGTTCAGAAGAAAACATATGCTTTTATTAATTCTTTCATAACATTGGCAGTCATTATCCAATGGAATTTACTGTGCATCACTTTGAAATGGAATCAATTACAATTCTTAAGGTGATATTCGATGCAGGTTTTAAACTTTGATTAGGAAGATTTTCATTATAAAATCTGTGGTATGCAAAGGTGGGGGTAACCATGCTAAATATAACAGTGTGGGGGTCAGAAATTTGCTGATGGGCAATTTAATTGGTAGGAATTATCTCAGGAAGTTATCCAGTTGTTCAAGAACCATACAATATAAGACTATGCTGTGTAAATGTAAAATATTCTCACTGTATCAATCATTGGCATTATATTTCATCAGTTTTTAATTCATGATTTGTAAAACTGCTTTTAATAGTCAAGGAATCAATACAGGAAGTCTCTTGGCTTAAGGTTAATTTTTTAGCTTATACCAGCATGCTGGTGTGAGCTATTGTGATCACGCGGCGTCACTCTATCTATCTATCTATCTATCTATCTATCTGTCCACACTTGTTCAAAACGCTTCTCCTCCCACATGCTTTCATGGATTTGTTTGAAACTTGGGCACAATGTTCCTTGGGTGGTGGGCCATTTGGGGTGTTCAGGAATTTTTGGTCCAAGGTCCAATGTGGACCCTAGGGCCCATTTTATGAAATTCTACAAAATGCTTCTCCTCCTACAGATTCTCTTGTACAGTGTTGATGGTTTGCCATAATGTTACTCTGTTATTGGTCCCTTCGGGGTGTTCAGGAATTTTGGGTCCAAGGCCCAAGATGGACTGTTGGGTCCATTTTGTGAAATATTGCAAAGTAATTAACTTCTTCTCTATTTAATGTTTAAAGAGAAGTAACAGCCTCTCATTTTAATGCTTGGTTAGTGATCTCATTGTGGTGTTCTTGAATTTTGGTCTAAGGTCCCATGTGGGCCCCAATGGCTCATTTTATGAAATTCTACAAAACACTTTTTCTCCTACAAATTGTGTTGTACAGTGTTGATGATTTGTCATAATGAAGCTCTGTTAATGGTCCTTACAAATTACTTCTCCAATTTGGGATGAAGAATACTTTTGATACCTTTCTAACCAACTTTGTGCCACCCCTCTATTTTACTAGTCTCACAAAATCACTTTTCTACCTATTTTTCTCTGTACTGCATCCTCTTTAAAACTGTCTGTGTAGAAGAGGTCAATCCTGTGCAGTTGTTCAGGTTAGTTTAAAGGGAGCTGCTTAATGGGATTTCCATTGGGTATTTCCATTGTGTGTGCATTGTCAGAGCACGTGGGTGTGTTTGTCATAGTGATCCTCTGTTAATGGTTAATGGTTCTTTTAGGGTGTACAGAAATTTTGGGTCCAAGGCCCAATGTACCTTAGCTTAGGGTCTATTTTGTGAAATATTGCAAAATGGTCAATTCCTCCTCCAGTTAATGTTAAACAGAGTTGAAGGCCTGTCATAATGATGCTTGGTTAGTGATCTGTTTATGGTGTTCTGGAAGTTTGGGTCTAAGGTCCCATATGGGCCCTATGGCCCTTTTTATGACATTTTGCAAATTCCTTACTCCTGCAGATACTCTTGTACAATGTGGATGGTTTGTCATAATTACATTCGGGTAGTGGTACCTTCAGGGTGTTTAACAAGTTGGGGTCCAAGGCACAAGATGGACCATAGGGTCCATTTTGTTTAGTATTGCAAGTGATTAACTTTTCCTCCAGTTAACGTTTAACAGAGTTGACGGTCTGTTATAATGATGCTTGGCTAGTGATCTGTTTCTGGTTTTGTGGAATTTTGGTCCAAAAGCCCATGTGGACTCTATGGTTTTATAAAGTGTGCAAAAGTGCATCTTCAACTACAGATTCTCTTGTACAATGTTGATGGTTTGTCATAATGATACTTGAAATTTGGGGTCCAAGGCAGAAGATGGGCCCTAGGGGCTTTTGCTTTCTTAAATTGTATTCGTGAAACAACTTACAAAGCAAAGATAGCATGACAAATTTTTTGTGACGTTCAGGAAGGTGCCATCAGGGTATGTGAGATTTGGGGTCATAAGCCATTTGACGTCATTTAAAGTCATATGACGCTTGCACTAACAAAGACTAGAAGCCAGGGACCCTTAATTGGTTGAAGGTATGAGCTTCAGCACCATTGGTGCTCTAGTTTACTGTTTTTAAATTACAAGAAATTGTATTACAGTAATGTATTAAATGTGGTTTGGTAACATTTGATAATTTAGGTTAACTAACATGTATTTTAGATATTCACATCATTTTATGTGTATTTTATCATATATATTAGACATACTTTATGCATTGAAGCTTGAGAAAGTACAGTACCACTCAGTTTGCTATACTTTGTGTGATGCTATACATTTCTGGACTTTCAAGATATGTACTCACTACTGTATTATTCAAGGACTGTTTGACACAGTAATATGTTTAAACACATAGGATTTCAATACTTCTATTTGGTAATCATTTCAATTTGATTTGCTTTGGTTTGATTCATTGACACTTTCAACTGTTTAACAAAATACATCACTCCTACTTGTGAGTAACTTTATATCTATGTGGCATGCCTACTTCTCTTTATTAAGTTGGGGGTGACAAAGCCCTTGAGCATGTTGAAAGTTTGTAACTAGTAATAAACCCTATCATTAAATAATATTATTTAAAGCACACTGCAATCCTGGTCTATGTATTTTATTATATCTAATTAAGACTTGCTGGAAATTAAGTTGTAAGTTGTATTGTATAGCTTACCTACAAATCCGGCAAATCCGGCCGGATTAAACAAAAAATCCGGCCGGATTCAACAAAAAATCCGGCCGGATGCCGAATTTGGAAAAAATCCTCAAATCCGGCCGGAATTCCGGCCGGATTTGAAATCCGGTACACCCCTACAGTATATGTCACATCTTTAGGTTGTGTTATATGGATGGTTCGTCAGCCTGTATAATGCAACTCATCACAAAAATTTGGAAAGAGCAATCGTAATTCACCTCACTTGTCCACCACAAAGTGTTTAATCACTCATGCATGAGGTTATAATAATTGGACTATATGTGCATCATCAAGGTGAACAGTTGGGCTGTGTGTAATGTGTGTGGCTCAGTACAGTGGACATTTAATTGGGCCCATGCACCTTGTACAGCTTGAAGCAGTTTTCATTGAGCCACCTGCACTAAAGTTTACCTCAATAGACTTTATTTGTGAAAAGAAGTCCCTGAGCATATCTACAGTCCACCTAAAGAATTTAGGATGGTTGGGGGTAGGGCCTAATATTTTGGGGCAACAGGCAATACCTTCTGCAGGGAAAGAGATAGTGACAAAATAAGTGCTAAATGAAAAATACTCTTAGCCCACAAAAAGCAGAATTAGGTTGTGACAAAACAGCTTAAACTGAAGTTAAGAAACTGTCTTCATATTCAGTTACATATGTCTGTCATGACCAGTAATATACCTACTTTAGACCCTGCATATAACAGACATGTAATAACAGTTTTCAAGACGGAAGCGGTTTCTACTGGTATTTTCCAGTTTTTCCCAGTTTTTACCTGGTTTTTACCGTTTAGCGGGAAAAACAGGTTGTTCCCGGGAAAATGCCAACCCTGCGCTGCTCATGCTGGCCAGTTGTTTTGAGTCAATTAAATGCATTTCATGCAGGTTTTTCGTCTTGTGTGCCATGATAAGTGACGGCCTGTACAAACATGTACAAGGCAAAAGCATACTTAGGTAGTACATAGGGCCAATGATTTTCCGCGATCGCGGAAAAACGCGGAAAAAAACGGAATTTACTTTTCTGCACGGAATTTTACGGAATTTAGCAAAATTTATCAGGCTCAAAATACATGTAAAGTTTTGACAAAAAAAGTGAGTTACTTTTCTTCAAAACTATGCCAAATGAATGCCTGCATATACCAAAGACATACACAGACATTTTACCGCCTAAAATGGTGGCAAATTTACCTTAAAATCATCAAAACACCTTGAAGTTGCGATCAGAAAACAAGTAGGACATTTACGAAAATCGGCAAAATTTTGCCGGTATAGGCTCCAGTTTGCCTATGCTATAGTGTGTTAGGCTAGGTCATTCGTGTTACAAGTGTTTGCTGCCTTCAGGATCGTAACCAGACAAGTTTAGAACTTGTTTTCAACATAATTACTCCAAAATCAGAAAATCACGGAAATGGGTTATGCTTGAAACGGAATTTTGCGGATTTTGGAAAGTTAAAACGGAATTCTATGATTTGTGAAGCGGAAAATCATTGGCCCTAAGTACACTATTCACAACATACTGTACGTACACAATGTATCGCCGGCACTGTTTAGTAGAGCTACCATGTGAAATCAAGTTTAAACTTGCTTTGGAATGGCAAATCTGAGCCAGCACAATACTGTTGCATGTTGAAGAGAAAGTGATTCTTCATTGGGTAGATATGTTGGACTGTCAGTAAAAAGATTTTCTCGGATTTCAAAGCAGAAATTTAAGGTTTTACTGAACAAGACGTCAGTGGTGAAGCTGGGGTAAGTAGTGCGTTACACATAAAACCATGTTAATTTGAGCCTGTTGGATGAGCCAAAATTACAGCTCCACAAAAATTCAAACAAAGAACCGTATGGAGCGATTGAAAGGGACTTGACCTTGGAAAGTTTTTTGAAGGCAGTAAAAATATCAACTTTATCTTACATTCATGAAATTGTTAGTGGACTTCGTGGAACTAGCCTATGAGTGTGCATAGTAATTCCCTGGCTGCTGCTAGTCCACTCACGGTATGCATTAGCCTACTGTGGACCAAACCACACTTGTAACACTGCTGAATTTTTTCATTCCCTCATTCAGGTACAGTATAATTCAAGAATATTTATCAGTAACACTGCAGCCCACAAAACATAATAGACTGACACCACTCTCATTGTGTTTTCAACAGAGAGAATATTAGTTAAAATTTCTAGACTTACTGCGAATTACAATCGCTACAATCTCAAAACAGTGTAGTAGGTCTATGTTGTAGTCCAGGTTCTGTGTATGGAGGCTGGTGTTCCTAATATGACATCACTGTTGTGTTGGCATGAAATCTCATTTTCAAAATTCTTATTCCTGGAGCAATTTTTTAAAACATTAATTTCTCATTAATGCTTAAGGCTATAAGGGTGACGAGAACAGTTTTGGAAATAGCTTTTTGTGTACTTTCAGGCTAAATTACTCTCCCGTTATTTCACTTTACATGTCATGGCCACTTTAAGCCTACTGTATCCTTACACTCCTTCCTACATCCTACCCTCATCGTCTGTCCTCATTTCTTCTCTGCACTAATGAAATTGGTTAGAGTATTATTATATGCTAATGGTAGAGAGAATGGTTCTCACTTGTAAAGGTGAGATAGTATTCAATATATGTACATGAACTCTTTCCATCAGATCATTTTTGATAAACCCATGGACAGACATGGATAGTGATATTTATGCATAAAGTAAAGAAAATTAATTGTACAACCCATGCAATGTGGGCCACAATTTTATTCTTCTAGAGGTGGGGTGAGGGAGTGTGGATGGTTGGAATAAATATTCCCTCAACCATCCTCAGCCCAACGAAAGTATTATGTACAGATTTCACCCATGCATGATTGATTATTCAGGTGTGCATGTATACAGTGTCCTTTAATTATCTGTATGTGTGCCTTCACCAAAAAGTCATTCAGATGAATATGATCAGTTGTTTGAATTGTTTTAATTTTTTATTTTAAAAATGTACTGAGTAACAATGAACACTGTGTAATACATCAACCATCAAGAACTGGATGGGTTCTTTTGCAATTTGCTGGCTGACTGAAGATAAATCTGACTCCATGAAATTTCTTCACATGTGACCTTGTCACCTTAATATAACATAGAGGTCATATGCAGTTTTTGAAACATTAAACATTGAACTTAAAGCCTTAATTTCCCTTGAGTACCCCATATGGTTCAGTTTTAAATCATTGATACAGTATAATTTCCCAGACAAATATGGTAGCTACAGTACCATATTAAGTGTCCAATTTCTAAAGGTTAACTAAAACTAAATAGTAATTTAGACCTTCCAACATCATCCAGCTCTGGTCATAAATTGTACTGTCTATGGAACAATCTTGTTTGAGAGAGAAGAAATGTAGAACTCATGTTACTCTTCATTGCTTTGATTCGCTTTTCATTAATATGTTATGTCATTACTGTCACAGTGGATATTTGGAATCTGAATTTCTTATGTACAGTGCTATATACTCCAGCCACCGAAACAGTAGAATAGTGTAACAGCCAAATCAAGCACTGCAGTCATCCAATGTCTAGTGTATTAGGTAAACCAATTTCATCAAAGTGTTGAGAAACACTGAATTTGAGATATAATTAATTTCAACCTTGTCCAACTTCTTCAAGAAATAATTAAGTTATTGTGCTGTAAGTAGAAAATCTCCGTTTTCTCTTTTAGTTGTATTGATTTCAATGGAATTAACTTGTTTTTTTTTTTCTTTTGTATCTGTTATTACAGCACCATATGAAGGAGGAGTGTGGAAAGTCCGAGTAGATCTACCTGATAAATATCCATTTAAATCACCTTCTATTGGTAGGTATCATAAATCTATTTTGCTCCTCATTACTCTGGAAGGGGATTTACAGTAAAGATAGGTTAATTTATGCAAGTCACAAGATGATTACAAATTATAAGCTACTTTCCAGCTTACATAGACTTCTTTCATGTATTTGTTGGTTTTAATTTGCTTTCAGTCAAGTTGCAACTTCATTCATGTCTAGTAATCATTTAACAAGTAGAATGTGCTTAGAAGTGTAGATTAGTGCCCCCAACACTTTGCCTGTGTATTGAGATGAATCAAGGAATCACATTGCCCATCTCACAGATGTTTGTTCCTCCAGCACCTACAGTAATAGCTGTACTCATAAAACTGACTTTTACCATCCTTTTCAGCAATTCCATGTCTATTTGTGTACAGATTGCATGCTAGTAACATGAGTATGCTTATGTACAAAGAGAAACTCATAAATATTCAACAAAAAATGGTTGAAAGCAAGTCTGATAACCATAATACTGTATCATGCAGCATTTGAGTGAATGGGATAGTGTGTGATTTCCTCCCCATACAATTCACTTTATAGTTAGAGAATGATTCCTCATGGACATTCTGTATAAGAGTAATATCATCTTAGCACATAGTTACACTTTTAGCCCAGCCCCATTGTATGTATTTTGTAAATTCAGAACCAATCAACAGTCGAGAATTCATTCTCATGAATGCAGCAAAATTGGAGAATTTGTGTACATTGTCTGCAGGTGTTGAGATTTTGTTAAGAAATGGTACATGTGCACACCTACTGCGAAGGTACGGGTCCAAATGGCAAATGAGTTGAAGACTTATTATTTTTACCACAGTCTGGAAAATTTAGCAAGTTCCCCTGAAATAAACGAGAAATAATTTCCTGTTTGTTTTGGAGGTAATTATACTGTATGAAGTACATGTCAAGAAGTGTCCTTGGGTACAGTAAATTGTTATTTCTTAGAAGATTGGCAATGTCATGGCAGTTGATAAAATACTATTTTAGATGTAGCAAGTAATAAGCCCTTTTACTTTCTAATCCAGTGAAAGTCTTATAAATTGTAAAACTTCAAGGAGGAGATGAGTAACAGAGAACTGTCTGACCTTGACAGTGAAAACCTTCCTGCAAAGAAAGTGCTTAATACAGGGTTGTATCTGCTTTTTTACCTCCCTTGTATACTGTCACTTTTGACTGTAGAAGGGATGCCATGAAAACAAGATATATCAATTACTGATAATTATTTCAGTTTAATTGGTCATCTTCTTATTGGTAGGTGATACAATTACTGATGTATTAAAGACAAACACTCATCACCCCAAGTACATGTTTTGTTGGGGGAAAGCAATATTTTCATTTTGGTACTTTTCTTTGATTAACATCAAATTTAAAAGATGCAGAGTAGCTCACATTATACCGTGTGCACAGAGAGTGTTCTTATTACACAAAAGAACCTAGTATGCCCACCGGGTATTGCCTTAATTAAGCAATAAACTAGGTTTGTGTCTGCACAAGGAAGAGCTTAAGACAGTTGTGGGAGGGACTGGGAGAAACGTAGTTGGGAGAATTGGAACTGTCTGGGATGAAGAGATTTGCCCTTTAAAGGTACTTGGTGCTGTATGGAGATATGAAGAATACTGCTACATACACTTTACTTGTACTGTAAGGTCACTTTGTAAGGCACCATATAAGCTAACCTTAGTAACAGATTTTGAATATATGTACACCTCTTTTTCACTTACATACTCTGACACCTGCAAGCAATGACAGAGATCATCCAGTTTCACTATAGTCATGAGCCTAGCTGATTTGAAGTTATCTCTCAACTGTTGATTAGTTGGAATTTATAAACATTCACATTGCAAGACAAAGTTTAAACTGTAACATTTTACGACCTCACTTTTAAACAAATGGGACGTCTTCATTGGGCGAGTTTTAAGGAGACAAATCACACACTAAAACCCCATTTACTCGATTGTGGGAAATGCATGGTAGTCAGACTTGCTTTAGTTGACTTTTCATTGAATATTTATGATTTGTGCTTGTTGTGATTGTGTATAGGTAATAGCATCCAGTTTTCCACAGATCGTCAAAGAATTGGTGCAAAAGTTTTTGCCAATTTTGTGGACACTGGTAATTACCAGTGCATCGAATATAGACCTTTTTCCAAACAGCAGTTACAAAGGATTGTGGGATAGAGTTTTTGTGTGCATTATTTTTGTCAGTGGCATTTTACAGTGGACAGGAATGATGCAGACCAAAACTCTATCTCACAATTGTAATTGCTATTTGGAACAGGGTCTATACTCTAGATGCAGGAGTTATTCCCGTCTGCCTGGGGCAACATATAAAGAAGATATCAAAATTTTTAAATGTTTATATTTCACATAATTTTGTAAGGTATCATAATATGTAAACAATGTCCCTATAATACTGAAAATATTTAGGTCATTTCCAACAGTACCCTTGAAGTTTGTCATGATTAGTTTGCACAATTTCTGATGTACAGTACTGTACTGTACTGTACTGTACTGTACTGTACTGTACTGTACTGTACAGTACTGTACTGTACTGTAAGTCACCTTCCAGCATTACAGTGATTGTCATTATTAAAAATGTGAAGTTACTGTACATAGGCAATAAGGACAGTTTTATCAAGTGTACCCTAATACTGTGAATATCCCTTGTAAAAGTCTCCTATTGGTACAGTATTGATATGTATAATAAATGGGAGTATTTTAATTACAGTAACTCCTTGCATTCAATATTAAAACAAACAAATTTAATGCAACAAAAAGCAAGCCAAAAACAAGTGAAAAATGAGACCATACTGTAGCTAACTTTTTGAAAGGTTTCCTCTACTTAAAATTGAAGAATTCTGCATGAAGCTCAACTGGTCTTCAGAGTTTTGTTTGGATGATGTGTTCAGTGTTCATCACTTTTGACCAGATGACATGTAAAGTCTGCTGTGTATTCTGTCTGTGACAAAGCCTTTATGATGCTGGTTTGTCTTCTTACAGTGAGCTACGTAATAAACAGTAATGTTCATGTATGGATCTGAGAAGTTATTTCAGAGCTAGTACACACTACAGGGTACTCTAAAGACGTTTCTGCTGTTGTGTCATAGAAACCACACAGTAAATAGATGTATACAGTAGCACCTCATTTATTTGCCAGCTTTGATGCAGAAATTTGGTTGTTCATGATGTTTAAAGGTCAAAAGCAGTCTCCCCAAACTTATTTTGGAACAATAGCTAAATGTCACAAATTTCTTCTTATTTCTCTTCCAAGTATCTTTCATAATATTTTATGTCATAAAAATATTGCATATTCAAGGTAACCAAGCAGTTGTTCCTTGTAAATTTTACAATTGAGTGAGAAAAATACTGTCACATGGTTCTCAAGATCCATTTAGGAAATAGGATAGTCTGCTATACAAATCTTTATTGGGATGACTGCATTCTCCCTTTAATCAAATGCTAATAAACCTCAATGTTGACTTTATCTAAGAGATACAGGCGGAAGGAGCAACCCTAGCCATCTGCTGTATTGTGAAACAGTGTATTAACTAGTCTGAGAATACTGAGTACACAGAGCATATTGAGGGACTTCATGGATTCGGAAAATTAGAACAAGATGCATGCACTGTAAGAGGTCACAAACCTCCAGATCATGGCAAGTGATGACTTTGCAATGACATTTGGATAATTTTGTTCTTTTCTGGAAGACCCCAGACATGGCCACCTGTAATATTTAACTTCAGACTCCCTCACTAGCCAAAGAAACCAACCTTTCTCTATCTGTACAGCCCTTCCAAATAAGATATTGGCTAGCCTACGGCAAAAAATGTTCTGAATTAAAAAGGATTTACTTCGGCAAAAATACACTTTACCTCGACATGTTTTTAAACTAGGCTAGTTTCTCCAAGTTACAGTTTGGAGGTTAAATGAAAAAAGTAAATGTCTTACCAAAATATTTTTCAGCCAGTCGACTTACAGCTCCTTTGTGACCCAAAACAAATGCTCCTCTCATGTCAGATTACGCATAATAGTCTTTGCATACAGTACAAAAACTTTCACAAAACTGTGTCTCCATCGTCTGCTAAGTCGTAACTTATTGTGGGCAACCCCCATCCATCAACTGTTTTCTTCTTAACCATGGTAAAAGCAGTCACAAAACAACACGAAAACTTGCAGTTCCCAATGTATCAGGTAACTCTCTGACGCAAACGGAAGTAAAAGTCATGCAGCCATGAGCATGGCTACAGTAGGTTAACGTAATTTGTTGTTTAAGCTTAGGAATTCCATTGATAAAACCAATACAGCCGCTTTGGGAATTTTTCCAACTTTATTACACATTAAAAAAGATAAAACAGCTGGTTCTGAAATTTAAAGGTCGCACTTTGCCGTGTCATATTCATGTGTGTACAGTGATCACCTTCTTGACAGCAGACAGTAAGTTTCGTACGTACAGTAAATACCGATCGTAACAAACTTTTAAATCAAGATTTTCCATTAAAACTTGAAAAACTGCAACTATGTTTTGTATATAAAGCAATAATACTGAATATATTTGCTCAAGTTTCAATCGTGGTGGAATTTTATCAGAAAACGATTTCTTTTCAAGTTGCTACTCAAAGCTTCATTTCGAGCTGTGTAGCCTATTGTGCAGATTTTGTAACCGCTAAGTCCCCGTACGCGTGTCCTGCAATCTATCACCTCGGCAAGATTTTTGCTGAAGTCAAGTCAATTTGTCTCGGCATTCACCTCGGCATTGCCGAATGCCGAAGCTATTTTTGCAAGCTTGCATAAATTTCATATTTAGTTTGTAGGTGTGTTGTAGTAAGAGGACCAACCCTATTGTCTTTGGTGGAGGTCAAAGGTTATCTGGGATCACTGAGAGTCAAATTCCAGAACCCTTGTTTACACAATATTTCAAGGTAGAAAGCTTGAATAATTTTCATACTTGGTATGTAGTTGTGTATGATAAGAGGAAGAAACCTATTGTTTTTTGGTGGAGGTCAAAGATCGTCTGGGGTCACCTAGTTCAAACTGAAAACCTTGTTAACACAAGATCTCAAGATAGGAAGCTTGAATAAGTGTGATAAGTACTGTATGTAGATGTGTTATGCTAAGAGGAAGGACCCTGTTGTCTTTGGTAGAGGTCAAAGGTCATCTGGGGTCACCATAGGTCAAAAAGCAGAATTTCCCAAGAATTCCCAAGGTCAAATATGAACACAGAACTGTATATTTCCAAACATAGCATTTGATCTTGGCATTATTTGGAATGAAAAATTTGTCATCGAAACCACAAAACATTTTTGCATTCTGGTTGATTAAGCAAGTTCAGTTGAGGCTGTTATGTGTGTGATAAATAGTGAACAGCATGTGAACATGCAAGAAGCATGAAATGCATGTGACACATGCAAAATAAATGCATGTGTATTGGTAAGTCTGTAATCACAACCTCTGCAGCCAATGTACAAGATCATGTCTGTGTGTGCTTGCGAAGTAGGAATGATGTGTTTTACAGACCAGTAGTAACTCTCTGGCAAGAAGTTGCTGTTGTGTGTAGGTTGCACTCCAAGGATATTGGGTGGGGGATGGTAGGAGGGAAGGAGGAGAGAAAAGGGGTAGAGGGAGGGGGAGGAGAGCAGATGGGAACTGCAAACTTTGTGACACCATCTACTGGAAGCAGAGGGTCATCAGTGGATGGTGCAAGGCATAGGTATGGTTTAGAAACACCTAGATAACTGTAAGTAGTGTTTCATAAGGCATGTTTTGTCTTAGTAAACGCACCCTTAACCTTATTGAAATTTCATCATAGCTTAAACTCTTGATTCTCAAATGTGATCCTCAGGGCTACACAGGCCCCTGGGCTCTGTTGGTGGGGCCCTTAAATTGATTTAGCATTTGAAAAAATCCTTTTTGTTAAGAGAAAGTGAAGATGGAAAAAGAGCAAACAATCCATGCTGACATGCATTTTCAATCATTTATTTGGAAATCACTAGTTGGTTCCCAGGCTTCCAGTTTTGTTCTCTTGAAGTGATGCTAGGTTGATGCTGGCCTAGAATGCTGTTTGGAAGCCTTATTCCTTCAGTGGCCAAATAAATGGCCAAATAAATAGCCCTCTAGATTGGCAATCATGTTTTTGTAGACAGTGGGAAATTGTTATACAGTGGTACATTGTGGAGTGCATGCATTTGCAAAGCTTATATATCCAAGAATCCAACAGCTGCAGGGGGTGATTTATACAATTCAAAATCATATCATGCTAAACAGGCATTGTTTGATCATTGAAGTTAAAATATATGCAAGTCATTTTTCAGTACCTGTAGAAACTGAATCAATTGTAAATCTGTGTGGCATCACCTGCGATATTTTCAATATGCTCACTTTTTACACAGCTCTGTCAAATGAATGGAGTCATTCAGTCAGCATATGCTTTTTTAGCTCACACATTGTACACAGTACATGTGTGAGGTTATAAAATGGGGCAGATGTCATCAACTTTTTAACAAAAGTTTTCAGCCTTTTGATGTGTGGAGATTTTGAGTTGAAATTTTGGTACATGATTGTTTGTCGATAGAGCATTAAAACTTGCCTATTTGCATTTTGATATGCAAAAGTTAAATTTGGTTTTCAAGCAATTTTTGTAGGGCTGAGTTCACTGTGCCTTCTGAACAGGTAGCTGTTTATTCATAGCACTTATAGCAATGTACTTGGTTGTGTGTTCAGTTGCTGTCTCGCAACTGCCTGTGCAGGTTTGTTTTGAAATTTGATCCATTCACACACATCAGTCTTTGTTCATCAAGTGGCCTGTGCAGTTACAATGCTTTGGGATAACTAATTCTATTATCAAGGTTCATTAAGCAAGGAGTTCCATGGGAACTCACTGCATTGAGCAACTACTTGATTCATGATAACAAAATTTGAAGCAACTCTGTGGTCAGTTTGGCTTACAAGAAAGGAAAATGGTTTAACCTGTTGTGGGGATATGTCTCATTTTGTTCCTGGATCAATTGAGATGGTCAAGTAATTGCAATACTGTAACCGTTTTGAGTTCAACCCCAGTAGCAGCTTTTTGAGTCTGTGGTTTGTTTTGATTGAGTGCAAACCTGTGCAGCGTTTGCTTGTGGAGTTTTAGGTGCAACTAAATTTACTTTGCAAACTTGAAGTTTTGTGGAAGTTGATGAATAAATGATAAAATTTGGTTCTTTGAGTTCCTATTTTTAACAGACAAGAGAAATTGTGCGAGCTACACGACAGCATTGCTGTTCTAGTTTGTTTTTGTTTTTGACATTGTGAAGTGAAGCCCTCAACCTTAGCCCAGCACAGTCTGACCCTGTTTGAGAAAAACTGATCAAGAGTCCTTCCGCACCGTTACTTACGAAAGCTGAGAACATCACATCACGGTGGTGTGAAATCTGACGTGCCAGTTTTCCCACCCCTTTCTTCGGTAAGCATGGGAAGGAGAAATCGTATGGAAAAATCAAGATACGATTTCTCCTTACCATTATCCACCGATAATGTGGAGTGGAGAAAATCAAAATTAGTGAGGGGCTAACTTCAAGAAAGGACCATTACACAGTGTCTGTTTTCGAACACCCTGTGCATAAATGGACTATGTCCATTGATCCTCTTTTTCAATTTAAATAACATAGCTAGCTCACTCATCGACGATTTCTCTGTACCATGGTGGGATAAACCCACATTGGTAATAATATATATAACCAAAGTTATATAGCACCAATTCGTGTCATGTGCGTCCGTTTATGGACAGGGTGTTCTAAAATAGACACTGTGTAATGGTCCTCTCTTGAAGTACCCCCTCACAGTCTTTGGTTTTCTCCACTCCACATTATCGGTGGATAATGGTAAGGAGAAATCGTATCTTGATTTCTCCTTCCCATGTTTACCTAAGAAAGGAGTGGGAAAACTGGCATTTCAGATTTCACACCACTGTGATGTTCTAGTAGTTACTGGCCACTAATGCATGATAAATGCAGAACTCTGGCCCTTTTGTCCATTTCAGAATGCCGTTTTCTGAAACCATCATAGTCTGGGATGCTAAAAAGTTTCTTCCCTACTGCCAACCTTGCAACTCTCAGATCATAGCATCCATATGATACTGGTGACTTAATGCATGTTAGAATTGGAGAGACAAATTTGTGGTTTGGAGTGCAATTTCCTGCAGTCTAGGGCATTTGGAAAGCAAAATTTTCTGACATTAGCCCCATGCAATCATGGTGAGGCTGAGAAAGGTACTATCAAGGTGGAGACTGCCCTCTTATGGAAGTGCTTCCTCTGAAAAATTCTTCTCTCTGCTACCATTTGCTGTAGATTCAGCTTCGAGTCCTCTTAAGTATGGATTTTGCTGTCAGGAATGAGCATCGTATGAAAGCCTGCAATCCACCTCTTTGGCCCTTGACCTCAGCCTAGCCTATGCATTTGGCCCTCACCCTAAAAAAGTTTGAGAATCACTGGCTTTTAAAACACATTTGGAACTCATGACCTGGGGGAGAGGAGGGGCTGTTGGGGCTTAATCCCCCATCCCTGGTGTGTGCCATTTTTCAGCAGTGTGGATAAGTTTTGTTCTGGCTGAGATTGATAAAGCAAACCCATGGTGCTTTATGACATTAAAAATAATACGACTGGATGAAGTTAGGTTTAGAGAACCCTTGGAACCTGCTGAGACAATTAGTGAGAAACAAATGCATACAGTACTGCACTGTACAGTATTACTACAATGCAGACTGTGCTGTGTAGGGGTATTTCAATGAAGTTCATGATTGCACTGATGCATCAGCATGTACTGACAGTACTGTTCAAATGTTTTTCACTGCATCCCAGCTGTACTGTAAGCATTCATTCACCTTGGTGAGGAATTAAAGTATTTCATCAGTCTATTGGAGCCTTGTGTGGTCATATCGCAGAACCCGTTGTGAATGAATTCCTTATTGATTTCTTTGCAAGTATCTCTTGTAAAGCTTCACAGAAAAAAAGGAAGTAATTACCATGTGATTTTGATGGTTTCATGTGTACTGTAAGTTCTAAATGTCTGCAGTAAGGTTACGAAACAGTACCCCACCTCATTTAATAAGCATAAAAGTACATGCTGAATTAGCTTTAATAGATAATGGGATTTATCCAGAAACACATAGATTGTCCTAATTTTCATGTGTAATGGTTGGGATTTATGGTTGCACAGAATTAATTACTGTTCAGCCCTCGAAAATAGCATCAGCATTCGGCAATGCCGAGGTGAATGCCGAGACAAATTGACTTGACTTCGGCAAAAATCTTGCTGAGGCAATAGATTGCAGGACACGTGTACGGGGACTCAGCGGTTACGAAAGCTGCACAATAGGCTACACAGCTCGAAATGAAGCTTTGAGTAGTGACTTGAAAAGAAAACGTTTTCTGATAAAATTCCACCACGATTGAAACTTGAGCAAATATATTCAGTATTATTGCTTTATATACAAAACATAGTTGCAGTTTTTCAAGTTTTAATGGAAAATCTTGATTTAAAAGTTCGTTACGATCAGTATTTACTGTACGTACGAAACTTACTGTCTGCTGTCAAGAAAGTGATCACTGTACACACATGAATATGACATGGCAAAGTGCGACCTTTAAATTTCAGAACCAGCTGTTTTATCTTTTTTAATTTGTAATAAAGTGGGAAAAATTCCTAAGCGGCTTTATTGGTTTTATCAATGGAATTCCTAAGCTTAAACAAACAAATTACATTAACCTACTGTAGTAGAAGTTTGTAAACAAGTAAATAGGCCAAACTTTGGTTAACTTGCCATGCACTTGGCTGCATGACTTTTACTTCCGTTTGCGTTGGAGATTTACCTGATACATTGGGAACTGCAAGTTTTCGTGATGTTTTGTGACTGCTTTTACCATGGTTAAGAAGAAAACAGTTGATGGATGGGGGTTGCCCACAATAAGTTATGACTTAGCAGACAATGGAGACACAGTTTTGTGAAAGTTTTTTGTACTGTATGCAAAGACTATTATGCGTGATCTGACATGAAAGGAGCATTTGTTTTGGGTCACAAAGGAGCTGTAAGTCGACTGGCTGAAAAATATTTTGGTAAGACATTTACTTTTTTCATTTAACCTCCAATTTTGAGAAACTAGCCTAGTTTAAAAAAATGCCAATGTAAAGTGTATTTTTGCAGAAGTAAATCCTTTTTACTTCAGCACTTTTTTGCCGTAGCCAATATCTTATTTGGAATGGCTGCTGTTGAAATCGGGAAGATCAAGGGCCTTTTAAATCCTGACAGATGCTAGGATCCCCCATCTCCCCTCCCCCCCCTCCCACTTCATGATTTCTTTGATGAAACTTCAAAAGGATCCCTGCCTCCCTCTCAGTTTTTTTTTTCCATACATACTGCAACTGGTTTGCTTTGCACTAGAAATTTCCTGAGATCAAAAGAAGGGTCTGAGCTCAAATCAAATTTTGAAATGTTAGATGGTTACTTATTCTAAGCATTCTGGTGAAATTTGAATTGAAATCTGATGTGTCGTTCTCAAGGCATCAGCAGTTAAAGTTGTCACATTTTCAACACAAAGTGAATTTGAAGCAGGCACATATGACATCATTGCCATACATTAATGACCAGTCTTTTGTTTTTCTTTACTTTACTTCCAATTTTCCTCTCCACAATCACATTATCAGAATGTGATTGCACTGGAGGCATAAGAATTTTACAAACTTCACATTCCAGATGTGGAGGTCCTATCCCTATTAACTTCAAGGTCAGTACAACAGACTGAAAAAACAAAGAAAACAAAGTATTTCTCATCAATGTGAGGATAACGCCTGCTTGCCTCAAGCTCACTTTGGGTCACAAATGTAGTAGCTTCATTTGCTGATATCTCTAGTACTACATGTCCGATTTAAATGGTACAGTAGTTTCTCCAAATTGTGTAGATTTAGTTCCTCTTTCACTTAATGTTTTGCTTAAACCCTTCCATTAAAATCCATTTTAACCTCTACTGTTAGTATTTATGTGTGTTCATGAATTACAGTAGGAAAGCATGTTCTGAGAGCATCAATATATTTGTTACAATGTTATATGCCAATACTGAATTTTCCTCAAAATGTATCTTTTCTTGTCCTTGCAGGTTTTTTAAACAAAATCTATCATCCAAATATTGATGAAGCGTGAGTTTTTCTTTTTTTGTCTAATTAAGCATATTGCTTTCTTAATGCGATGAATATTAATCTACATTTTCCTTCTTTACGTCCAGTTTGCATACTGTATCTAACCCTCAGTTACTTGCAGTATTACTTGGCAAATGAAAGATAGCTTAGTGGAAGAGAGCCCTCTCAAGGAAAGGGAGCCCTCTAGGGGAGAGTGCTCTCAATTCTTGATTTGCCATGTCCAAAGTCTATGTCACATTTTTTACACCTGGCTAAGAATTTTACTGTTTAATAGCAGTGGATTTTGCTGCTTGCAGCTAGTTTTTTTCTTCAAGAAGATAGCAACTTTTAACCATCATCACAAAGTAGCTTTTGGATGAGTATACCTTTCCCTTTGGGTGTTTTAATATAGTGAATTATATTCACCCATTTGGGCGGCATATAGGCAATTAGGCTTCTGTGGATTTTGTTTTGGTTAGGCCACATTGAATTGTGTTTGTTAGGTACCCAGTAATCTTACAGTATGTTAGAACTAGTCTGTGAGTCATTTGCCAGCTAATACTGTGGGTAAAAGAGGGTTACATGTGTAAAAAGGAGGTAAATGTTGGGGCTTGTAAATTCCTAAACCAGGGAGTTTTGTGGAATTTAAATGAGCAGTTATTTTGCCTCTTTTATGACTTCATCTTCTAGCTATTTGTGATTTTCTGTCTGTGTGATCACATAGGTTAAATCCTGCTGATTTTGCACCATTCCCCTTCCCACACCCAGATGATATTGCAATCAAAATTGGGGTACTTTTATGAAGGCTGTTAATATAGATGTTATGATTGTATTTTATATTGTTGTTCCTTTGAAATATACTGTAAACACAGTCTGTCAAAATTCTGCTGGAACATTGCAAAATACAGCAGGCATGTCAGACTCCATTTTTTTTGTTAATCGAGTACCTCTGCCCACAAGTGATGTGACTATGAGTGGATCGAGTCACAAATTCCAACTTACATTCTTCCAACAGGGGTGGCGCCAGGATTTCCCCGACAGGGGGGCCAGCAACCCAAAGACTCAACGAAGGAAATAAAGTGCGGAAATGATGTTTGAAGGAAAATTTTGGTGCGCGAAGCGCGCCGAAAATTTTGGGCTCTTTTTGGAGAAAATTTGAAAAAATGCCGGCATTTTCCATGGAAAATTTGAAAAAAATGGGGCTTTGAAGAAGAAAATTGGAAAATTTGGGGTTTTTTATTGAAGAATTTGCCCTAATTTAGACCAAAATTAAGTAAATCGTCGGGGCGATCGTTGTCGAGGACTACATATTTTATCGTATACATAACAGCTCCCCGACGAAACCGAAAAATTTCCCCGACGGGGGGCCAGCCTTCCCTGACGGGGGGGCCATGGCCCCCCTGGCCCCCCCACTCGTGCCACCCTTGTCTTCCAACCTTCCATGCAGTGAGCATTAATACACCAGAACCTGCAGGACAGGCCATTCTAAGGCTAAGGAGTGGAATTATCCATGTCAGAGAATTTTAGTGGTCAGTCAAGGAAAATGTTAGTGTTCCAATTAAAAATCACTAAAACCCAGTTGTTGCAGTATTTTAGTAAAGCTTGTGAATGGCTTCAGTCATGTCAACCTTTTAGAACACTAGCTGAAACATGGTTTTTGAGCATGTATATGCAAAAATTTAGCAGGAGTTGCAACTTCAAGGAAAGTGGAGTTACTACAGTACTCAACTCTTTTCCAGGAGTCTTAGCCAGGAGGTAGAACAAATTTACCCAATTTGGGTGGAAAAAGTACTGTGGAATGGGGAGTTCACTATTTGAAGGGGAATTTATCCAATTGGAAGAAAATTTGTCTTATTTGCACACAAAAGAGTGTAAAAAAATTGTGGGAAATTTGACCTTCTTCTCAAGAAAGGAACAGTTTTCCTACGTTGGAATTATACTCACCCATGCCAATGATAAACACCAAGCAAGAGAACATTATTTTGGATGAGTGACTATACAAGTCCTTTGCTTCATTTACTTTGTGTTCCCAATGAAGAGTTCACCTGCACCAGGGTCCCATATGACCAGTAGTCACAGTATAACCCTCTTGGAACATCATGGGAATCCAAAAAGCACAGGTCCATTCAAAGCTTGTCATGTAGGGAACAGAATGGGGACAGCTCAGGAAATGTTACAGAGTGCACCAATGTTACCCCAATTGAGATGCAAAAAAAAAAAGATTTGTAGCCAATTACACAATGCTGTAGACCTTGGTTTACCTCTGTACATGGCCAACTCTGGCTGCATGGTTTCAAAATGGTAATCAAATGTTCAATTTAAATTTTTCCTCTGGCAAAGGCTTAAGCATCATTTTGGACTTTTTTAGAAGATCACCCTCTCCCTTCCCCCACACAGCAATAAGCACCATCTGCAATGCAGCCCCTTCCCCCATTGGATTTTCCTGTGTCCTTCCTACAGCCTCTGAAAAATTTTAAGCAGCCCAAAGGGCAGCTTTGTCCCCCTCCCCCTTCCCCCATTGTTCCCTGACTTTTTCTAAATAAAGTAATCATGTTTTGGGGGTGTGAAGTATCACTGTGGTAGTTTGGGTCAATACTTGTGCAAGGTTCTTTTATGTTGTAGGACAAGAAGGCATTAGTAAAGTTGTTTAAGTACAGAAACATTCTGTGCGATTGCTGTTCTTATCTCATATAGTTTTTGGTGACAACCCATGCTGCTGTGTACACTCAAGTTCAGTCATGTGTATTCCTTCCTAGAAACATGCAGTATCTTGTTTCATAAGTATAGCAAAGAATATCAGAAAAAATGTACCTTTTGTCTTCAGCTACTGTAAATAGCATGAGACAGCTGCATTCAGTCAAACATGGTATGTGTTGACATTTATTAGAAAACTGCTACAGTAGTAAGTTTAACCTATCTGTGAAAACATTTCATCTTTCCCAATTTAAAGTGTTTTTGTCATCAACATACTTGTTCTTTGGTGGAACCAACATCCATCTTGAGTGCTAGGAAGTGGGTAACCAGTTTCACACCTCACCATTTCTAAGAAAGACTCAAAACATAAAAGCACCATACAAATCACTTAGTGGTGCCAGTTTGATATCTACACTGAGAACGAAAGACAAGCCTTGAACAGTAATCAGTCTCTATATTAAAGTGCATTCACATTTTGTTGTATTATTTTGATTCCAGATCAGGAACAGTGTGCTTGGATGTAATTAACCAGTCCTGGACAGCTTTATACGGTATTGTTCAATCGTCAATTAAGTCTTGTTCTTCATCTTTGCAAATTAATTGTTTTGTTTACAGTAACATCTCTCTGGAAATGCACCACTGAATGTGTGCAGTCTGCTTGAAGAAATGTTATAAAGAGGAATGAGAAAATACCACTCTTCTTTATTGAAAGGGCACATGCATTCAGCTGTAGCTTTTGTAGAAAAACAGTACAAGTGCTTAACATAAAAGACTTAAAAAGGGTATGACAGAACTGAATCTGAGGGAGGGGCACTGACAGCAACTTAAACCATCTTTTGAATATCTTTTGAGGGGTACTGTGGCAAGCATCAGAGGCACTTTGACCTACTGCCACCAGGGCTGAACCTTATGTCTAACCCTGTAATACCATGTGTGCTTCTTCACATCATCATTCTTTGTCCTCCTCCTCAAGTAACTCTACTGATGCACCATACGGTGCAAATTATACATAACATACAGACAAAGGATTGCCTTCACAAATTGAAAAATAGATTATTTGAGGTGTTGTTGTTTTTTGGGTATCAGTATCGGTTGGGAAGGTTCATTAATTCTACTTTAGTGTACACTGCTGTTAGTTTCATACCTTTGCAGTTACAAAATTTAATGACACACCAACACAAATGTGTTATATAGTGTCAAGTAAAGTTTAAATACGGTGCAAGTCCTCCCCTTTAGTCGCCTCATATGACTGGGAATACCGTGGGCATATTCCACAACCCCCAGCCCACAGGGGCTTCATGCCTTTGCAGTAGAAATTAGTGTTGTACTGGTGTTACAAGTAGCTGATATTACGGATACCTATATTTGTTTTTCTCAGTATTGGCCGATAGCAATCCCATACTGATGTTTGAAACATGAGCATACTGAACACTAAAACAGCGCTATTGAGCACTACTGCTAAGTTTGGGGTCATTTTCATGAGGTAAAACATTGGTTCAACAGTTAGACATACTAAATTAGTGTAACATTTCAATGCATTACGTGACCAGAAATATTGGTTATGTAGTATAGGCATTTAAAGGCAATAGGCAGTCGCCCCAAAATTTTCTTTGAAAAATCGGCAAACTCTTGCAGATCTCCTCTTATTGCATTACAAGCACCTCTGAAAATGTTTTGAACATAACTGTTACAAACAATAGGTAAAGCAAGGAGAAATTCTCCTTGAATTTCATAATTTACCAACAAAAATATTGTCACATGATCAAAATAGGCCAATCATGAACTAGAGTGACAGGATACACTCACTCTGATTGGGGTGACTGCATACTGCCTTTAAGGTAAATATTACTGAGACCAATAAAGGACGAAAGGAGTGGATATCGACCGATACCAATATTGAACACCGCTATCTTTCCAACACTAGTAGAAGCCCATTAAAGCTTCCACCCAATCATGCTACCAGTATGTTTCCCTTCTATTTCCTTTACATGATTTGGTATACATTCCTCAGTATTAGTGTCCTCACAGCCTGTTGATCATGTGTCAAAAACAGCCGTAATTCCAATAATTAACTTAATGCAACAATCTCCCAATCTTTCTCTAGTGATAAACATGTGATTGTCAAAGACATTGCAGATGCTCTCTTTTGAGGCAAATCTTGGTGATGCTTCATCTGTTTCTTTTTAAAAAGAAACATAGCAACAGGGTAGCTTCAAGTTTATATTAATAGGTGCTGACAGCAATAAAATGCTTTCAACCCTCTCTATTGGTAAGAGCTACTTATTTCTGATTATTGTGATGGAGGACTTCTGTACCATATCTTGACCATATACTGCATTTGTAGATATTAAACTTTCTCTTATGTATCTATGCTTAACACGGGTGAAAGTGTAACAGATGTTTCCAGGGCCTCTGTAGAATGGTCACTGTCCAAAGGTTGTGGCTTGGTATATTGAATCATCAATTCTAATAAGCTTTGAATATGAAATGCATACTTTATGTGAGCATAGTAGTTTTACCATAGGCTGGAAAGCACCACAGTTGTATCTCATTTGCATGGGAAGTGGTTATACGTTTCCAAAAGCATTCCATTTTGTAGAACAGCAGATTTTATTTTGGAGCTTTAAAAAGGTGACACTAGTGTTAAACTCTTGTGTTCTTTGAAGGTGAAGATTTTTATGCACAGCCATAGTTCTTACAACACAGCAGTTAATTAAAATTGTGTTTAATAGATCAAAGCAATAAAGCTGTCATCAAGAATCACAAATCTTGCTTTTGTAATCTCCTATGAAATCAATATCAGCTTGCAGCCAAAACATTGTACAAACACAGCCTGATAAAAAAATATGGTGAACAATTCGGAAAATATGAGATGTAGGAATAGGTTTTCAATTGTACAGAGCTATATAATGGATGTTTTTACCATGGTACATTTTAAAGAGGAGTAAATTTCTGTAGGGTCCTGAATAAGTACCAATTTATTTGGGCCAATTAAAAATAAATTTTTTGACAACCTATATCACCTTTATTCAACCTAATTCAGCTGTGTACCATTACACATTAAGTTCACAATCGTTCTTAAATTAAGCTCACATATTATTCTCAGAAAGTAAAGAAGACCAGTACATGTAACAAAATTATGAAAAAAGGTAAAGAGAAGTGGACACTGGAAAAAGCAATAGACAAATAACAAGGCAACAAAAAGTGTTTTTGGTTTTGATGAAATAGAAACCTATTCTGTCATGATGGCATGTGTTTGTGATGCTTAGCCTTTTAACACGATATCACAAAAAGGGAAACTCTGACAGTTCCCACACTTGGTATAATAATTTGCCTTATATTGAGAGGAAGATCCCTATTGTTTTTGGTGGAAGTCAAAGGTAATGTGAGGACACAGAGGTCAAAGTCTGAAAACCTTGTTAACATGATATCTCAAGGTAGGAAGCATGGATAATCTCCATACTTAGCATGTGGATACATTGCATCAAGAGGAAGAACTGTATTGTTTTTGGTTGAGGTCAAAGGTCACCAGGGGTCATCAGAGGTCAAATTCTGGAAACCTTGTTAACACGATGTCTCCAGATAGGAAGCATGAAAACTAGTCATACTTTATGTGTAGGTGTATTATATTGAAAGAAAGATCCCTAATGATTTTCTTGGAGGTCAAAGGTCATATAAGGTCACAAAGGTCAAACTCTGAATAGCTTGCTTACATAATTTTCTAAGGTAGGAAGCATGGATCCTATTCATACTTAGCATGTAGATGCATTGCATCAAGAGGAGGGGCCCTATCAATTTTGGTGGAGGTCAAGGGTCATCTGGGGTCATCAGATGTCAGACTCTGAAAACCTTGTTACAACGATATGTTACAGTATCTCAAGTTAAGCATGGATAGTCTCCCACTGTAGATGCCTTATAAAACTTAGACAAAGTGTTGTATCATTTTGACGAGATCATCTTCCCATATGCACTTTGCCATGTAAACACATAACATTGATTGAAAGTGCCCCACTGTATTTAGTAGAGGTCAAAGGTCATCTGAGGTCACTGAATGTCTGCATCTAAAGAATTTCCATTACAGGATATTTTACGATTTGAAACTGAAAGAAACTTTCATACACGATGTTTATTTACCATATTTATTACAAAGATGCTATGTTTGATATCATAGCAACTTCTTAAACATGGTGGGGATATTGGTCCAGATCATTAACATTGTAGAGCCTTTGTCATTCTGGATGAAGCTGAAGTCTACTGAAATGAGTTCATCAATGCATTTTTGCATTCTGGTTTTTTTCTCCTTGGGTAGAAGGAAACAGGTGTTTTTAGTCGTATGTCATTATTTTAACTGATGTGTAGCTCTCCTAACATGTGTACAAGAGATATTAGGGTATAAAATATAAGTAGTGAAGTCAAAAAAAAATGAGCTGATAGCAGTTGGTTCACTTTCCATAAATTGTAGTTTGCATTGATGCGCATTGTGATAGTGTTGTATGTCACCACACTGTTTGCATGCATTTCTGATAGTGTCAATTAAGGGCAGATATGATTGGTAGCCCATTGGTAATGTGAATTGAAATGGGAGAAATGTATGTAGTGAAGTCTATTAGGTATCCTGGAGTGAGATATTAAATTTGCTTGAAACAAGTAATCCACAACTGAGACTCATTGAAAGAGTAACAGCTAGGACAGGAATAATCTCTTTTTGAGGAATTATGCATAAATTCTGTGTATATATCTTTGTGACTGACTTGGATTGTTGTCTGACAGGAGGTTACCCAGCTTTATAGAGATTAAAGGCTTAGCTGATGGCGCTCTTTCACTTTATTACTTTGCTGGTTTTGTGAAGTGTGACCATTTGTGTATGTTTGGCCATGTTGGGTTGAATGACATGTGTCAAAGTCTTTCTTTCCAATTCTGCAACCTAATCATGAAGTGATAAAATCAGCATAAGAGCTGAATTTGACATTCAGATAGTATTCTGTTACATTTTGGCTTTTCCCAAACATTTGTGCACCTTACGTATGTTCTTATTGAAGGTTGCTTATGGACTCTTTTCTGTGTTCAAAGTTTTTCCAACTGTAATAGAAGGTCTGCAGTTGTGTTGTTTGAAATGATGTTGACAACAAAAGACTTACTAATCCTTGCTAGTGATGGGAGGAGGGGGTGGGGTGGGGATATATGCATATATTATTGGCAGTGAAAAAGCAGGAACTTCTGTCACTAAATTGCTAAAAAAGTGGAAAAGTGTAAGATATCCTAAGCAAAGAGATCTTTAATGAACCAGGGCCCTATTTCATAAAGAGTTACGCTTGGTTTTAAGTTTGATCTGCCATGCAATCGTCCTATTGAAATCAACCTTAAGATGGATCTTAACCCTTTATGAAACAGGGCCCAGGACTGTATCTGCTGCCAGATCCCTAACAGGAATTGCTATGGAAATTGTATAATACTTCATAATTCATGTTAATGTTGTACAGTTCTGGCAGCATCCACGGTCGCATCATTGGCACAAATAAATAATTTCTGTAAAAGTTATTACTAGATCTTTATCTGGCAAAGTTGGAGAACCCTCATAGGCTTTTCCTCAAATTTCACTATAAAGGTAAGTGTCATATCAACATTGAAAGTTTCTGTTTGCTGTCATCTGCACATTTGTGTTTCATATTCTCTTTCTTCCACAGATTTGTCAAATATTTTTGAGTCATTTTTGCCACAGCTTTTGGCATATCCTAATCCAATAGATCCACTCAATGGTGATGCTGCTGCAATGTATCTACACAAGCCAGATGAATACAAGCAAAAAATAAGAGGTTTGTTGCAATATTCAGGTTTAAATGACAGTTACTGACCTATTTGATGTTGTTATCATGTCGAGTTCATGATAACATGACATATGTTTTATTCTTGAGCTGTATTAATGTCAAGCCACCCCATCACAGCTCCTGAGGCATTCATCAAAATGTTGAAATGGAGAATTTAGGGAAAGTGTCTTTGTAAAAAAGGAAAGCCAGTCAGTGATTGTCAAATTGTAAGTTTCATATCAGGCTTTCACTTTAATACTAAGTTACAGAAGTGCTCTCTTTGCGATAGGTGTAGAGTCTATATTGATCAGACCATGTAAAACTAGTATGTGTACATAGACATTCCTTCTGTTGTAGCTGTAAATACGTGTGTTCAATTTGTGTAATGTAGATCGCTTACATTATTCAGTCACAACATTAACTTTAATCATAGCATAAAGTTGTAAGTGAAGCATTTAAAATGAGAAGGATAATGATTTGAGTGAACATGGTAAAAAATTGAAATACTTGCAGCAAAGGCTGACTTAAACATAAAATTACATTTTGTTTAAAAATCATACCAAATCGTACCAAATGATTTTGATTGTGACACAGTATGGCTGATTTGATTACAAAAGGGATTAAGTGTTTCTTGTTTGCCACAAAGCTATTTGAAGTATCCCTGCATTTCATGAAGACTGTCATATCATGTTCAAGGCCTTCAAGCCTTTTGATATACATTCATATGATAAAAAGTCTCAAGCAGTGGTACAATATTTGTATTCTTTAAGGTTTCCATGGTTTGATTAGAAGTAAATGTGTGTGATGATTTACGTCATATGTACAAGTGTTTTGGTCCTAGTCTTGTGATTATTCTGTTTGCTTGATGCTTTGTTTGTGCATACATATGTTTGCAAGGGTGTGGCTAAGTGTAAGATACTACTGTCTAAATCCCTCTGCATATTAATACATGGAAACAGATACACGCAGCTGACACTCACACGGTAGTGTTGATGCTAAAATTGCAATTTGTAGTTTTACTGGTTGTGTTATAGGAGAGTATTAGTGGTGAGAATCTTCACGCCTTAGCACGCTTGTCTCTACATGAACTCATGAAATGGATTTGTACTCTTACTCAAAGAGCTATTCCAAAACATTGTGATTGCCCTCATGAAAGAAGATGTGTAGCTAGCTATACTAATACAACCAGAGGCAACTACACACAAACTCTCTGACTGACACTACAAGCCTGCATTGAATCATTTCCAATGTTTGATGTAATCCTGCAGTATTCAAGAATGTTGTTTACCCAAATCTTCACAGAAAGGTGCTGATTTTAATGTATATTGCTTTCTCTCCAGTACAGTAGAATCTCTCTTTCTGTATCAAGCTGTGACCTTGCAGATACATTGAAAACAGGGTTTCCACAGCCTGGAAAAGTCTTGAAATTTTATAATTTTACTTTCAAGACCTAGAAAAGTTATAAAACTTTGTAAAAAATGACAGAGGGGGTGGAATTTTTAACTGGCTGTGCAACTCTTTGAATTGAATGAACCATACATGCATATTTTTATCCCTGAATTTTGTTCTTGAGAAAAGGCTTAAGTCATGGATTTTTCAAATGAACAAACAGTGGAATATATTGTCTTGTAAAGTGTAGGAATCTTCCAGTGATATTTCTTGTAAAAATGATCTATACTTAAATAATGTGTAACATTTATGCATAGTTAGTGTACTGCTGAAATGTAAACAAGGGACCAAGAAGAATAAAAGTGTAATGATCTGGAGCATGCTAAAAACTTTATCAACTTCATGTACTCTACAATATTATGCCCCTGTAGGAGTTTGCTTACCATAGTCCAGGATGCGTAACAAAGACCTGTTTCCACAGTTTCCAGTCAGCAGAGAGGGCTGAGGAGAGGGTCTGTTTTATTAAGAGCCTAGCTATCATCCTCCTTTTAGAATTCTGATTAAAAGGCATGACCTGTGTATGGTGTAGTGACCAGTCAAATTTTGATTTTCAATAGCATGTATTTAGTTTACTATGCTTGCAAAAAAGGAAAAGCAGATTGATATGCAGTCTGTGCTGTCCCAGTTGATTGTGATCTTATTGAGTGCTGGGAGGCATAGTTCCTTACAACACATTAAGTTACAATGCTTCCTGCATTCTGCAAAGGTCCCTTTGAGTGACTTCCCTAGGTTACCCTTCCAGAAACGTAATGATCATTCGTTTATTCTTTTGTAGAATGTGTACAAAGATATGCCACAGAAGAAGCCCTTCGTAGCCAAGAAGAGCAGTCCTCAGACAGTGAAAGCTCTCTTAGCCAGTTTTCTGAAGATGAAGCACAAGACATGGAGCTATAGTAGACAGCTCTCCTCCCCTTCTGTAACGACAAAGAGAAATACATTTGCAATCTGTATATTTTTATCCATCCATGGGTGTTGAAATAGAATGGCAGAAGAATACCTCAGGAGGGAGTGAGAGCCAAACTTTTGTAGTTATCAAGGTAACAAGATAAAAGAAGATTTATCTTTGGAGTAGTTTGCCTGATCCCGAAGAATCTGCTGGTTTTGGTCGTCTAGATTTCCAAGACGTCTTTGGTGCACTGTTCACTGTCGTAGTTTAAAACAGGATGAAGGATGATACTTTTAACAATTTGCTTCTCACGTTGTTTCTTTTGAAACAGCACTGTCTTACCCTTTGAAAGCCATTTAAAATTTATAAGATATATGAAGGTTGGCAAGTTGTAATTCTGTTGGAGATAATGCAAAAGAGAAGGCAACATGTCCCAATAAGATGTTAAAGAAACGAGATGCTCACTCAACATCTGTGTGTTCTCTACATTGGTTGAAAGTTGTCAAAATACTCCTTTGATAGTGAGTTCATCACCTGATGTATCATTTACAATGCAAAGAACCTTACCCTTTAAGTTACTTCTAGGAAACGAGCTCAAAATGCCATAACAGTAGTTTTCAGAACAACAACATTGCAAGTGAAAAAGTTTGTATGTGTTCAGCAACCTATAAAAAGGCAAGTGAAAAAAAGTATCAAGTGAAGGTGTGAAATTGTCAACATTTCCTTAAAGATAGTTGAATATTGTATGAAAACTAGGCAGTTGATGAGTATCAAAATTTTTCAAAACATTTGTGCCAGCCAAACATGCACCAAGCACTTTGGTTACCGTAGAGACCTTGCAGAGGAATTCTTAAAGCTTTTAAAATTTATTTATTCTTGTCCTTTTTATCTTTAAAGTTTGTATATTATAGTAGATCTCCAAAAAGTGGATTCATTTATTGGTTTTGTATAACCAGAAAGTGGGAGTACATTTACAAGAGAAAATTCAGTTGCTATAAGTTATAATCAGGTACACATTTTAGAAGGAGATGTAAGTTTTATGAACACATAATTGAAAATGTAGTTGGGTTAAAGTAACTGAAACGAAACACAAAGTGACCTAATTTTGCTCTTATCATGTGAACAGTCTATGAACAGGATACCCACCTGCTGGTATCAAGTTATCTGTCTTCCCAAAGTACACAACCCTAAAGTTCCTGTCATAACTCACAAGACAAGATTTAGGGGTCAGCAACTGAGCATTGTCATTGAAGTTGGGTGTTCTTTTGGGATGGTCGCCCTCCTGTAGTAGTTACACAGTTTTTGCCTTGGTTGGAAATCTCAAACGAGAAGACAGCATGCAGATAGGGATGCAAGATTGTAATCCAAGTATTTGTAGAGATGTTGGAAAGGGGGATCAAAAGCAAGGAAACTTGAGCTTGATAACTGGAAGATGTGCTAGTGCTGAAAGAGGCATTTAAAAGCAGTACTGTTCATGTGTGAGATTCTGAAAGTGTTTCATAGTCAGTTTCATGAATCAATAGTATTAGTGCTGTTGGAAACTTGCACCCTTTATGCTGCAGGCAGAATTGAGTAGAGAACTGCAGAAACACTTCCACCTGTGTCTGGGTTGTCATTCAGTACATTAGCTTTAGAAAATGATGTTTCGTATAATTTATTTTCAAAATCTTGTTATGTGGTAACCCTGGTCTCCATTATACATTTGCATTGAGGAGTAGAGTGATGCTATAGTTGCTGCAAATTGGCCTACACAGATTGGTTCTTTGGATGACTTTCCTCAATTTGATTGAAATCATATGATTTCAGCTGTGTTCATTTCACATTTTAATAAAATCCCAGTAGTTGGTGGTATGTGATGATCTCTGGTACATGAGGTGGTTTAACATGTAAAGAGTTTCATAGCAAAATGCCATTTATCAACTTGCACTGTTTTAGGCTTGTAGTGATATACTGTCATTGTTTGCTAAAAATTGATTTCAGTGATCATGTAAGCTTGCTTTGAGCTAAGTCTTAGTGTTAGTTCCAAATTCTCAAAATGGTGCTTAGTGAATTTTACTGGGAAACTCTTCATGTTATCTTTTGATCATCATGTGCATTACAAGATTAGGATTGTTTTATTTAGTCAACCTAGCAAGACTCATCATCCCTTGCATTTGTGAGACTGCATATAGTGATTTATGGGTAAGCTACTCTAGGTAAGGTGATCAGGAACATTTGGTTTTTGGACTTGAGTCAATTGTTATTGTCCATAGTGAATGCCTGGGCAGATACTTGGTTCATCCATTCATTTAACTGGGTTTGGTGTATATTTTCTCTTCAAAGTCTGCCTTTGCTCCAGCCCACCTGGGGGCCAAGTGTGTAGATTCATAATGACAATATGCAGCAATTCAACTTGTATGGAGGTACTTATCCCTGTATGTTAAGGCAAGACTCTTATCCACTGTATGAAAATTACTTTTATGTTTTTTTTAATATATAATGGACACTGCATTATACATTGGGGTCTCTTTCATATATGTCAGTACAAGTGTTGTAAGATAAACTTGGTCAGTTTGGTTGGGAGAAAGGAGGGAGGTGAAAATGGCCCTGATTTGTTCGATAGAAACCACTCTACATCAACTGCTGGTCTCACAGGGATCTGCAGAAAGGTCTTTGTAAATGCATGTGCACTTAAAAAGTCTGCTTCTTTTTCTGAAGAATATTACGTGAAAGCAGAGGGGAGGAGGAAAAAGGTTATCATGAGCGAGGTATTCCCTGTAAGGGCAGACAATATCAAGGCATGTCATTGTACATACTGGTGGTAATCAAACTTCAGTACAATTAGTGATTTAGCCATGTGAGATGCTTGCAAGGGAGCAAAGGATATTGAAATGAGATTTTGCATATTTTGTCTACAAAATACAATACTCTTTGGCCAGATGAGGAAGAATTCAACTGGGGGAACCCATCATTCTCTGTCAAAATCAGCTGAGGTTAAAGAAGGTGGGTCTGTATTAAGTTAAACGTAATGTATTCCCTGGTATCAAGTGTCACAAAGATGTTGGATCATTTAGTAGTGAAGTAATGTGAATTCCAGGGAAGGAGACAAGGGAGGTTCCACACCATAGATTTACCATGGAAAGCACAGATATTTAAAGGATCAGTCTGTAAGTTGCATTCTAATAGAAGGGAGTGGGTGGGTGTTTTACAGCAAATTTCACAGAATGAAATACCTTTAGGTATTGGTTGTACAGGTGCAAAATGTTGAGCATATGCCGTTGTTGTACAAAGTCAGTAACATGAAATACAAGTTTGCAACTTGCAGTGTGTAGGGGTTGAAGGTGAAGGCTTGTTCAAAATTAATATTCAGTTAAAAACTCAAATAACTTGTAACTTACGTTCACAAATTTAGTTTTCTTCTTGAGACACTGCTGTAAATCAGGTTTTTAGATAACAGATGTGGGATGCATGCAGTTTATTGTGAAAGAAAAAGTAGTTAGAGGTTGTAATACTACCACAAAAACCATAAAAATTGTCAAAAATATGATAAAAAAACATGCATGAAAATCTGCATATTGCTGTTTGTTGAATTGGTTACATTGATCAGGGAGTTGTTAGGAAGGAGATATAACAGTCAAATTTGTCAGGCAATATCTACTTGAAAATGATTTAAGCCTTTTCAGGCACTGCTATTTGATTGACAGGTCTCTTTGTTCCTATTGTTAAGTCTCTGTTGACTAAACCCTATTAATGATGATCTCCCCCTTTCTTTTCCAAGTAATCCCAAGACAAAGGCCTTTGTATATACATGCTTTTAAGTAAGGTTTGTTTCGTCCATGAACAAGATTTAATCAGGATTTTCAGTAAAATGATTGGCAACAAACTCTTAAATAATGTACTTGGCCCCCACAATTTTTGTACGTCACCTGCTGGAAACATTATTCAAGCCTATACGTTTCTCTTAGATTTTAGCAGATTTTCCCATCATTCGGGAATATGTTTGAAAAGTAAGATGTAAAGAAACTCTTAGCTGCTTTAAATGAAATGATATTTAGTGTAATGAATAACGACGAAAGGTTAAAATTTCACATTTTTACATGACGGCTGGCAACGAAGAATTAACAAGTTCAATGTAAGAGGTGTGTCTTCTCATTGTCATTTTGACAGTGCATCACTGATCCTAGTTGATCTAGGTATTGAGACAAGAATTTTGAGAAGAAAGGGAAGACCACTGTCGGAAATGAACATTGCTTCAAAGAGTCTACAGAACTTCTTCAGAGTCTACAGATCTCCTTCCTAACAACTCCCTTTATTGATTGGCACTTTGTGCATAGATGTGTGTCATGAGAATATGTTGGATTATTATTGAGATGAGGGTGAAGTTATGTAGACATGTAAGTGGGTACAGAATGCATGAACATGATTTGCCTCTCATTGTAAAAAAGATTTCTTGTGTGTGAAAAAAAATGATAATATTTAAAAGAACAAAAAAATATTTAAAAAATTACTTGAAATTGTGGATAAAAAAAATAATAAATTGTTCACTGGAACTGAGCTAAATGATGAACCTTGCACAAGAACAGAACAAATATCTTGAATGGATCTAAGGGAAAGTGCACTGGTTGTCTCTTCTTGAGGACACCTCAGATGGCATTTTACTCCTGCTTTAAACACTCCACTTGAAAAAGACAACCTTGTCCTCAATGAACTTTTAAAGGAAAGTCGATATTGAACAATGAAGCATGTCAAAGGTAGTCTGTACAAACCTGCCATCTCTTTGTATAAACTATTGCCACAGTCAAACAGCTATAATGGCTTCAACAAACTGACCTTGGATCTATATCTGATCTCTTCAGATACGAAGGTTTGGGAGAGGTCATATTGAGGGCAGGCTTTCAACTATGGCAGTATGCATCCTTGACATTTTCCCATTTGGATTTGTAAGCTAAGTGAACTATTCATTGCGATGGATCACTGTGCATAGTAGTGGAATTGTGTAGGCAGCAAGTTTGTATTGCTCAAAGGTTGGAGTTGGAATAAAGATGTATCCACTTGACTTTGTTTTCGTTCTGTTGTTTTTGTTTAGGGGATGGAGTGCAATGTTGAAATGTATGTTGCGTTAATGAACCATTATATAAGTGATGAACAAGATCGAATTTGTACGTGATTGTTTGTTAGCTTGCACGGAACGTTGTCTATTTGTGCATGAGTGTCAACTGTGGTGTAGGTTCGCAGATATTTCATTGTTCTCAAAAAGAAAAACTAAACTGAAAAGCTACAAATGATGCAGCAGAAAGTTCTCAACAATTCTAAGTCCACAAAGTGAAGAATGCATTTACCATTATGGCGTATACGCGTTCCTGAGAACAGTTCTCCTCACTAGCATTTATTGAGAAAAGAGAAAGTTAAGAAATGGAATAATGCAGAAAAAATGGAAACTTACAGCACAATTTGGCATCGTAGACCCAGCAATGAGCACGATCTTCTCAAGGGGTGCATTAAGGGAGACACTTCCACCACAGAACCTTGGGCGTCAGTCCTGGGGGGACGAGAGGACACGCCCCTCCCCCCCACATTTCGATGGGTGGGGACACAATGTCAAATGTCCCCCCACACTTCGTAAAGAGTAGTGTCGTAGCTCTATTTAACTGGCTTTTTAAGTGGCATGTAGGTTTGTTGAAAGTGTCTCGATGCAGCTTTTGTCAGGGAAATCTTATTTAATGAAAATTTCGGCGCGCTTTGCGCGCATGCGTCACAGTTTGCACTCCATCTCATGACCAATAAAAAGGTGATTATACAAGGAACTATTCTGATCACAACTCTTTCCAGGCTCGGATCCAGAAATTTTGAGGGGGGGGAGGGCCAAGATGGAAAACCTCATGCGCACCGAAGGTGCACCACGAGCCCGAAGCGCGAGTCCCTACGCGTGGGGTCCAGGGACCCGCGTTAGGGCCCCTGGCGGGGTCCACGGGTGGAGCGCCGGTGGGGGTTCAGGGGGCGAAGCCCCCGGAAGCTCTCGCAATATTGCATTTTAAGAGCACAGAAATCGGATCCAGTTCTTATGTCAGTGAGATTTTATACCTTTTCATGTTGCATGGAATTTGATGTGTATGGCTCATTTTAAGTTACTATATGTACCTGCAGAAGTTACGGAGAATCTAAGGTATCTTAAAACTTACACGCCAACATTATGAGCCCGGTGTAGGTAACTTGAAATGGTTTTTGCCATAATGAGTGTTTTATTTTCGTTCTACGGTATTCGGGTATAGGACGTCAGATGAAACAATTGCGCGCGAAGCGCGCCGAAAATTTGAATTTACATTTAAAACCATTGCTATGACTAACGGTGTCAATTCCCTTTATGTGTTTTTATCAATTAGAAGGTGGGTTCGATACTAAGTTTTCAGTTCTCATAAGAAGAGGAGGGAGAAAAAATGAATATCAGTTGTTTTACATCCTTACAATGCTGACTCCTCTGAAATCACGCTTATGCACACGAATAATTGGCTTAAAGTAGAACCCCACCGATGAGTAATGCGAATACGTTTGGGACCTTATTGATAGTAAAAGGAGCAATTCAAGGCTAACAGTGCGCAGATCAAGCAAAAATCAAGAAATATTGAGAAGACTTTGCAAAAATCGTGAAAGATTTCAAATGATTTTTGGTAAAAAGTGATAAAAATAAATCCATCACTCAATAAAAACGTACCTCTCTCCGTGATCGTAAACAATTGCGCGCGAAGCGCGCCGAAAATTTTCGGTATAGTGCGTCCCGGGAGCTCTGCATTAATTGTACACTGAAAAGGAGGACCAACAGGACTCTCACAACCTTACATCCATATGGGAGGAGAGATGATATATCACCTTTATGGACTTCTGAAGGGTATACCCTTCAGAAATCTATGACCGATGGTGCCGGCTGGAGTTGGTGATTGGGGGAACCGCAGATAACTGCTAAACCGTGCATTTTTAGGCAGTGGGGTTTTGTATACGCTATAATTATACAACAGTGGGAGAGCCTTTTCTTATTAGTACATGAGAGTGCAATCCCAGAAAGGGGTTTACCCTCCCCTTTGAGAAATTTTTGTTAATTTTAGGGGGCCTATATGCAAAATGGTGGTATCTTTCGGTCATTCTAAAGTGATTGTATGTTTAGAAAATGTCCACAATTTAGTGAATTTTAACTTTTGTTCGGGTGAAAAAGGGGAGTAAGAGACGGTTAACATATTGTCTTCAAACCTCCTTAAGTCCCAGGAAAAATCATGGGCGTGGATCCATCTCCAAAAGTGTGTGCCGGGGGGACCATTTTCATTTGTGAATCACCGTCCTGTGGCGTGGAAGAAGCAGTTGGTGGTAGCCAGAATTTGCGTGACGGGCAGGCAATAAGTTTTGTGATCTTCGGCATGGGGGAGGGGTCTAATTTCTAGAACTGAATGCCCTCAGATGCGATTTGGTGCAACAATTTTTAGGTTATTTTTCTTCTAAAAATTTCGTTTTCCTAGGCATAATTGCAGTCTGTTCCATTATTTTTGAAAAAGTGAGGGGGACTTTTTGACGATGTCCCCCCTTCTAAAAAGTGAGGGGGACGCGTCCCCCCGTCCCCCACGATCCACGCCCATGGGAAAATTGTACACGCAATTATACCTGCGTGGAGTCCACAGAAACATTCTTGGACTATAATAAAATTTTTCCTTTACATTTTAAAAGGATATCCAAGGTTGACAGAGAACAGTATAGAGCCTCGCGGGAGCTCTAAATTAGTTACAGTATATAAAAGAAGGACCAACGGGATTCTCACTACCCCACATCCATATGGGAGGAGATATGATATATCACCTTCTTTTTAGGTATAGCAAGAGGGATGGTGGACAGGCAAAATTCGTTTCAGAAAAGATTTTCGTCATTATTGAACGTCGCGGTAAGATGTTTGGAAAATAAGTAACGGCAATTACATACATTCAATCTTTCAAATCATGTGGTAGACTAGATTAGTCAATGATCCCATAATGATGAGAGCCCTACTGAGAAGGAGATGTACTCTTTAGAAAAATGTTGCATTGGAATAATTTCTTGCGTCAAAGCTTTGTCAATGGTATATAAAATCGGGTGTAAACCCTGTCGTATGCGCGCGAAGCGCGCCGAAATTTTGAATAAAATATTAGTCCATGACAAAACCTGCATTTCAGAACCTGCATCGGACACTGTCACTTTCCCACCAACCTATGCTATTCAGAAACGAATCTTCTGACTGAGAATTCTTAAAAGCACTTTTGCTCCTTTGTTCCCCCGTGAGTAGTTACCGAAAGCTATTGATAATAAGGACAACTCTGACACAAGGCTTGACGCTAGCGGAGCGTGCGAAAATTTGGAATTTGTCAAGAATTTCTAAAACTTATGATAGTTTGAGAACAGTTTGTAAAAGAAAATGGTTAGAACAAATAAACCAGTCATCAAAAATACATCTCACCCTACACCCTCCACAGAAATCTGTAGCTTAAACGACTTTTGGGACCAGTTTAAAAATTTTCAAGAATCGATGGGGGAGGGGGACACACGTCACCCATTGCCCACTCTGCCGACGCCACTGTCTGTAGCTTAAAAGCCTTTTGAGTTCATTTTAAAACTTTTCAGACCGTTTCGAAATCGAATAGGGTATCATGCACGCCGCTACTTTGCCTGCAACAGCTGGTGCCACCTTGCACAATAGTAGGTCACCTGACAGCTTGTCTTCTGTATTCATTCTGCAAGGTCTGTTTGGCGAAAACTTTGCCTCTCACTCCCTCTAGATTACAAAACATTTCACTCTTTACCACAAAATTGTTACTAAATTTCAGTGCAGCTAGCCGAGCCCATACTACATATGTCACGATGTTTACTTATTTAGATCTTAAGTCAAGGATCATTACTCAGCTATTCGCCTGTTTTCGAACATTGTAGCGCTCCTTTCGTCGCCAACCACTTTGAAAGATATATAAAGAGATAATCCAGCGATAGCTTCACCCAACCCCTACAGAAATATATACTTGACACTTTTATTCATTTTTTGCTCTTGATTTTTCTTTCTCCTTCTCTTTTTTTTTTCTTTTTCATCTTTTTTTCTCCTTTCGTTTTTTTTTTTTCGTGGCGAGGGGGGGGGCCCGGGCCCCCCAGGCCCCCCTGGATCCGCGCCTGACTCTTTCCGAAAACAAGATACATCTCCAAACGTCTGTGTAAGGGCCCCGCATCAATATGGGATCCTTCAATCTAATTTGTAAGCATGATGTGGAAGGTTGAAACTTGAAAGCACGTTGTTGCCGTTGTACATTTTTCAAAAACTTTTATCGAGCGCTCCGCGCGAAGCCATTATCGGTGTAGATGGTGATTTGCTAATACACTTACGAAGAAAAACCTGAAACGCGCTTGTTAGTCCTTCACTTCTTTTGCTACATCTATCAGGAAGGTCTAACATCACCTTGCTGAACCTATTCTCTCCCTCTTGCCGATTCTCCATTGCTGGAAGCTGTTAATCTGGATTTTCGTTCAAAATCAGTAAAAATACGATAGACGTAAAGTGCTTGGCGTCATAATCTATATTACCATTTGGATGTCAGGTAATAAGCATTACGCCATTGCCCCATTTTATATAATGGATCCAGAGTTTCCGGGAGGCCCTATACAGGCATTTGCCAGACTTAGATGTCCTTTTAAAATGCACAATGAAGGAAAGGAAAATTTTCATAATAGTCCAAGAAAGTTTCTGATGACTCAACGCAGGTATTTTTGCGGAAAAACTTTGTCAGAATAGAAGCAGTAAAGTAGCCAAAAGGGGGGCTTCGGGAAGGTTGTTGAAAACTTACTCTTCTCTTAGACAACATACTCCCTTCTTTCACCTAACCAAAACTTAGAGTTCACTAAATTATGAACATTTTCCAGCCATATACGATCAGCTCCAAAAATAAACCACAGATAGTACCATTTTGCATCTAAGCAAACTTAAATTTACGAAATTTCTCAAGGGTACACCCCTCCCCTTAGATCCCTCCCCCAGGGCGACACCTTCATGTAGTGACAAAGGAAGGATTCCCACTGCTGTATGTACAAACGCAGGGTGCATAAAAAGGTGCAATTTACGCGTCGCCACTGCAGTTAGTAAAAGCATCCAGCCAGCCGGAAAATTGAGAAGGGAATCGCTGTAGCCCTACCTGGGAAAATTAGAATTCACTAAACTATGGACATTTTCCAGCCATATACGATCAGCTCCAAAAATATCTCAAAGATAGCACCATTTTGCACCCAAGCAACCTTAAGTTAACAAAATTTCTCAACTTTCACCCCCTCCCCTTAGACCCCCTCCCTCCCGAAGGATCTCCACAGCTGTATACAAAACGCAGGGCGCATAACAAAGTGCAATTTACACGCCGCCACTCTGTTGGAAAAACATCCAACCAGTCTGAATTGGGGCCTTCACACCCAAAAACATATGACCCTAGCTACGGGCGTGGTTGGGGTCCATGATCTCTGACAATGATCCACGCTGCGGAGCGTGGTTACAGCTATTTTTGGACATGATTAAAGTAACATCTTGAAGTAATTCCGTGGACTCCGTGTATTTCAACTGGCAGATCATCTAAAATGGTCATGTTAACTTAGGAATCATTGGCGTAGTCAGAGGGGGCCATGCCCCCATCAAACTCTGAAAAACATATGGTAATGAAACACAAAAATTGTCTTCAAGTGATGCTAAATGTTGCACCAGATTGCATCTGAGGGTACTTAAATTTTCAAAATTTTCGCAATGGGGGAGAGGACACCCCCTCCCTTAGACCCCTCCCACAGGCCGGCGATCAGGCCCCGCAGTTGGCCCCCTCCAAACAAGAATCCTGGCTACGCCAGTGTTTGGAATCCTAACTCTTATTAGAAAAGGGACAACGTCAGTCATCACAAGGGGAGGGAAGGACCTATAGAAAGGGACGCCCTTTTAAAAAACAAAGGGCGTGATAGTTTGTGCTAAGTCATGTGTGCCCCCCACACACACATACACACACACACTTCAATACGGATTGACGCCCCTGCATAGAACCCAGTTTTATGCTGCCATTGTAATTGTCCTTGTAATTGTAAAAGTGGTCTTTTTCCCAATACTGCAACAGAGAGTGAAATGTCATTTACGAGTTTCGATTCCATCTGAGTATATGGTCTTAAAACTTGAAGTTGTGCAAGCAAACCACAATTGGATGAGAAGTCCAAAACTTTTCGTGTTCATTTTTCCAAGCTAATAGCGAAGTATAGCTGTCGTATTTTAAACTTGCAACAGTCTTTACCTCCCATACGGTGGCATTTCTCTTGTTTTATCGTATTCTATATTTGTTATGAAACACCCCATGTTTAAATTAATATTCCATGCAAGTTAAATGGCTAACTACAGGGGCTTGTGACAATTTGAAGAAAAACTTGCGTAACTTGCACCTAAACGACTATCCTACGTCTAACTGGCAGAGTTTTACGGCCTGTTATCGTTTTGAAAAAAAAGATTGCTGTTCCAACGACATTCCTCCATTTTCCCTAAACGTAATATCTGGACGAAGAACTGAACAATGATCTTGAATAACTGGTTCCAAAGGACCCAGTACAAACATGAAAAGTTATGATGTGGCCGAGTGGATAAGGCGGTGGCATTTGAAGCGACGACGCTTGGCAACCGGGAGGTTCGGAGTTCGATCCCAGACCGGGTCAAAGTAAGGTGGGTACTCATCCAACAGCAATCTAGGGTTTTCCCCAAAAGAAACCAAATTTGCTCAAAATTGTTGAGTTGCTTAGCCACCCGACGTGAAGTTGTAATTTATAAGCCATTTGAGCTGTTTCCACATTTGTGGTCGCCTAGCGTCGTAAAACAACTGCCCTTCAAGGCCTCAGATTGTTAAAATGGAATGATATCAATCGCAGAAACAGGATATTCTCAAGAGAATTATATGGGAAACTAGAGTCCTCCTTGTATGCGATGTATCCGAACAGCACTTGCATATGTAACGTACGAAAGCTCGCAGGCTCATGACGGAGCTACATCGTCATTGTGATGCTACCGCATAGAGCAAGTTCTCGTATCCTGCTGCGGGTGACCACTATACACCAGCCATTTAATATACGCCAGCATTCTCTTCTCTGTATCATACCAGGGAGTTTACTCTTGCAACTCCCTGGCCATACCATGGAGAAGTCTGTCCCGCCAAACCGGAGTGTCTTTTTGCAACCGCTAAAAGTGAGGTCGGAACATCTGTACGTATGATTTCAAATAATAGAAACAGAATTCATCTCTTTACGAGAATCACGCTGGTACATCTTAGGTAATGCTTATTTAAATTATGTGAATATTGGCACACGTGAAGGCTGCATGAAGTTTATGAGATTTTAAAACTCCGCGTTATAGTTTTGAGGTATTGTGGTGCAGTGGAGAAATCGCACGACTGGTGCGAAAGGGAAAACGATGTGTGGGTCGAGATCCATCCCCGCCAGTGAAATAATGGTTGTCGTGTTATTTTCCTTTCATTTCCTCTCAACTTTCTGTTTCCTGCTTTATCTTTCAGGGCCTTTGCGAGCGGGAGGTGGGGGGTGTCACACCCCCCCCCCAAATATTTGGTCGCCGTCGGCAAATTTTCTGTCTGTCGGCAAAAGGGGGATCGGGAAAGGAAAAGAAGAGGAAAGGAGGAAAAAAGAGAGAAGGGAAAGGAAAGGAAGGGAGTAAAAACGAAGACGGAGAATGAAAGGAAAAAAGAGCAACAAGAGAGAACGGGAGCGCGTGGCCAGTATGTTATCGGCTATTTCGATTTTCAGCTCTTCATCTAATTGGCCCATTCAGGTTGAAGGCCCGTCGGCAAATTGATTATGCATGTGACGGCCGTATACGGCCGTATCAACGGCCGCCGGTGTAATTGGGCGAGTGACTGAGTCCATCGGGAACTCGGAGAAAGAAAAGGAATCAGTGGTGGCGCCAGGTGGAGGAAAGGGGGGCCATGGCCCCCGTCGGGGATATTTTCCGATTTCGTCGGGCTGTTATGTATACGATAAAATATGTAGTCCCCGACAGCGACCAGTCGCCCCGGGGATTTACTTAATTTTGGTCTAAATTAGGGCAAATTCGTATAGCGAACCGAGAGAATTTGGCTAAACTTCGTCTTAAATGCGCTTCCAATTTGCCCTATACTTTTTAACATTTTTCCTTTCGTTTTGTTGGGCATCCTGTCATTTGCCCTGGCAAAGGGTATTTTCACGTCGAAAAACACTTGTATAAGCTAGACTGATTAGGATGTAAAAGAAAGACAAGAGCACTTATCCCCTATCGAAAGTGATGCAGTGTAATGGGGGGGGGGGGTGGCTGGACATCGGTACCCTACGTGCTGCTTCATACATCGTAATAAAATCGAACCAATAAGCCGGTGTTCGTTTTCTGGCAGCTTCATAAGTACCGCGATATACATGAAACTGACCAAGGGAGATGTATGTTTCATATTGCTCTTCCCCGCCTGCTACGCATTTGTCATGTAGTTGTCACTTAGCTATCCCTTCATAGTTATCAATACTAGAAGAAGCCTCAATAAGTAGCAAGGAAGAACTTTGCAATACATTGCAGACGTTTGTGTCCGTCGTTAAACGAGTGGTACGTCAATGTGTCAAGCCTGAATCCCAACTGTTCTGCACCTTGCTGATTTGTTTCCAAGTATGTAATTATATCTCTTCTAGTAAGAGAGGTTCGTGGCCAGTCTCATGGAAACTATCAAAAGATCATCACCTGAAGCATGCCCTTCTCGGTCATCAAGCTTCAAAATGCAGGCTGCTTTTTGCAACATTTCATAACTTGTACAAACAAGTTACAAACAAATACTGGAGGTTTTCATTGTACCTTTGTAGTTGCTGTCAATCAGAGAGTACAGCAGTTTGCATTGTTTAAAGACATTAGCCGTTAGGATGGGAGAGCAAAATCTGAGATTATGCCTTGAATATGACAAAAGACTGACGACTGTAAAGTACAAGATCCATCTTCGGAGACATTTAACACAGAGTCAGTTCATGTTGAAGTATGCTTTTGTCAATTACGGCAATTCTACAATTCGATCATTTTGTAGAGATCAAAACTGGACAGTAAGCATGGTGTTCAATGCACGGTGACAATTATTTGTTACAGTTTTGAACATGTTATGGCTCCTATGCAATAGGAAACAATAAGCACTAAGCTCTTTATTTAAATGCATTGAACACCCCGAAGCCACCCTCCAAACATGTTTATATAATTACCTTAATGTAAACAATTTAATTTTCGATTAACTAAGGGTAACAAATCTCGCCCAGAGAGTAAAATATCTCCCCACTAAGTTAAATGCTTGTATCCGTGCCCTCCTCCATTCTGAAGAAAGACACTTGTCCTGGACGAAGTTACTGTGGCTTGTACCGAGTTTAAGGCCATATTCATTATCCACACACTACCGTGTGAGAGCTGTCTGCTATCGCATTGGATGTACAACTGAGTGAGTCTGCACAAGTCATCACTGACCAATCAAATTGTTTGAGTTTATGTCAATCAAAGTAAAGTTACCAATTGTGAACAGAGATATGGAAGTTTGAGATGATGCAACGTCCCCCTTTAAACAAAGAAACGTGTTTGCGGGGATGGCGTTTAAGTGGTCTCAATGTTTTTATGATATAATTAGGCGTTCAGTGCCCATGTTTTCCTCTGCTTTTCTCCAATACTTTTTCTATTGCCTAAACGCTATGACGTGTTCCAAAAGCTATTTTTTTACATTGTATGGATCGATTATAAAGAAGCTTTGCGAGCTATGAGCATTTATGTGTAAGTTACGATAACAAGATTTAATAACAGAATACAGAGACGTCGCGATTTAATTCCATGATGAAATCACCAAATCGTACTTCATAGCTTGGGCATGCAACAGATGAGCCCAAACTTGGTTACGTTGTTCGTTGATGTGAGGTAGTAACGAAACTATTGCCCTTTACAGTCAGTCTCAGTTTACTTCCTTCTGTGGAGAAAAAAAGAGGTGCGGGAACAAATAAAGTAGCATTATGAAGACACCGTTTCATACAATAAGTAAACGAAGAAAAGAGAAAATACAATGAATATACGGAATATGGTTTATTGTCTTAATTTTCACAGAGCACATCTTTGCCAGTTTCTTGTTACTGTCAGCTTGCTGCTGGTTGGTATTATTAAAATTTTCTCTCAACTACGGCTAATATACAGACCTTTCAGTTGTAAATCCATCACCAGAAATAAGTAAAGAAACTCATCCCAATACTTTCCCCGGTGTGTAAGGTACATATTCTCCTGTAGAACAAACAGTTTCAATTTCTGGTAAGAGGGTGTATTTTCATATTTCTACAGCGCGACTTTCTCAGAAGATCTTTTTTTCTCTCAAATTTTTATTTCTCTTTAATGAGCATTAGTAATCTGCATTAAGTGCATGTATACATACCACCTGCTCATAAATACCACATAGCTTCTTTGGTTTCACTTTTAAAATAGGCCTGAATCGTATAAATTTAGGGCTGTTCGAGTTATACTGGATTCATGACTACAAAGTTAAGCATGTACGACAGCCCTGCTTTATCAAAACCTGCAAGGAGATGAGGACCTTATCATGTATAGTTCTTCAAAGCCTGTACATCGTACATGTAAGTTTACCAGCGTACCAAAACACACCAATTCTGAATTAAAAACCGCACAATTTGAAGTGTGTTTGAACAATCAGCATTGTTTTCATGAAATTCTGTTGAAATTATTCCATTAGTTTAAAATCTTCAAACCCCAGGTGGTGCATGCATTTTTCTAATACTGAAGGCAAGAGTAAGGCGCGAAGAGCCGATGGGGAGGGTTCGGTAGCGGAACTTAAACTAGAATAATTTCATTTGTTATTTTTGTTCTTATTATCAAACAGGCAGTTTGAACGGTGGTGAGTATTAAAAATGATATTTTAGATAAAAATTGCCAGCAGTTTCTCCACAGAGACATCCATCTTTCGTAAAGTAAATATGCCAAAAGACGAGATTGCAGTGGGCGATAGTTTTCAGTTTTCTCTAGTAAGATGGCTTCCAAAATGGGGGTGAGGAAAAGGACTACCGTTCTTCGCACCCTATTTAGAATGTGGACCTTCTCTTGCTCCGCATTTTTATCCTAAAAATTGTGAGAGCTCTACCACCGTTTGATAGCCCAATGCAAATACGTTTTACGATAGTTTTGAGGAAACAATATAATTTTGAGGTGAAGGGCGTATAGCGTATGAAAAATGATATTTTGCGAATGATTCACGGAAGAAAACAAATAGCTTATGTCCACGTAAATTCCAGTGATGTATGCTCCCTTGTTGGCGGCACTGAGTCGTTGGAAAAGTGGCTTCAGATAAAAGGATACATCTTGTCCCACGTACAAAGGTTATGTGAAAGGAGTATAGCCTGTTCACTAGCCTTGGAATTAAACAGTAGAATATCATCTGCTAAATGTGGAATTTTGAGCAAAACAAACTCATGTCGTCATATATCAGTATTTCAGTGAATGAATGTAGTTTCTAAATTATTGTCCCACCGTCTTCTACCCCTATGTATGTTCATAGTAACACCGTGTGTATACAGTGTTGAGTACTTACCGGTACCGTTTTGTCATCCAAAGGTGGCCAGTGATCATTCCGCTGTATTGGACTGTCCAATAGTAGTAATAGGGGAGATAAGTAGGAGCGAAATAGACTCTTGTTTCCTACCTTTGCTACCATTGTCACCATTTATGTCAGGTATGTCATGACATACGATATAGTTGCATGTATCTGCCATCATGTTTGCCAATGATAGGACCACTGTTCATAAATTTCAGTGTGATTCTATTCATTGCCAAATATAGGGGCAAACCTTTTCCACAAACATTGTTACTGTCTCAGCCAGTATTCATTCGCCTTACCGTCAGTGTAACAAAGAAGTACAAGTACTGTGACCTCATGCATCACATACTAGCTATCGCAAAAAAAAATTGATGGGAAGGTTCCCTATTACACGTTTATTACAAAAAAAGTATCAATCACAAATTAATATTTCAACGTGCTTTTATTGTCTATGGATATAGATTGGCCTAATTTTCATGGGAATAATATCGGGGTAAAGGAGTGAAGAGACCGCACAAGGCCACAACTTGCTCCTTGAATCATAGTGCAAGCATTCTGTTCGTATAGTTCCAAGTTCCGTAAGTTGTTTCGCTTGACAAGTAATAATTATAGGTGAATATTCTTCACACGAGGTACTCGGAGTTGAAAGCGATCGACTTGCCACAATACACATATGTTGTCAACAGTGTTAATAGTGTCGTTCACCTCGGCTAAACCAATTCTCCTTTGTGATTTGTCGTAGATTCAGGCTCGACACTGGCATAGATTGCTAGAGTTGTTATTACAGCAAAATGTGCTAGTGCCAAACTTTAGTCTACGAAGACGAGATTTCTCACCGTCACCCTGCAACTTGCATCTGTTCACCGATTGTAGCCCCCTGTAACTGATAATATGAAGTATGAGGTAAAGACTACTTGTAATGAAGAGGGGTGCAACACCCACCCCACCCCATAGCAAAACCGAATTTTCGGCGTGTAAATGTCTTTCTTGTTAGAAATCCAATCATCCTCGTTCACTTCAACTAGCTGCAAGTAGTCGAGCAACTCCGTTAAACATATCCAAAAAGATTATACTTTCAGATTTACCCCAAAGTATGAAGTTTTAAAACTCTGTTGCGCAATCACAAAATAAGGGACATTTGCATTGATGTACAAACCAAATATTCTGTTCACGCGGTACGGAATGCTTGGTTTTATGCTTGGCATGACATCTCTCTGTCTCTAGTCTTAGGGTAAACTGGGGTAAAAACGCCCATGGGGTAAAAACGCCCAGAAAAATTTTTCCTCTGCCAGTAAAAAAATTACATGATGTGTGATAGAATGGAATATATTTATATCGAAAACAATGTTAATATATAGTAATGATAAAAAGTAAAAAAATAATTAACACATTACAGGGGTACTGAGGAACTTGAAACAAATATGACAAAAACAAGTATCGAAAAAGCCCCGTCACAGGTTTAGCCTTCAGTTTATATTTACCCCATATGTAAATGATGTTTATTTTTTATCACCTTTTAGTTGATATATGTTAAGAAGGGTTACTTACAGCAGTATGCTTAATCAGTACATAAACATCTATTTTTATGTATGCTTAATACCTGAGATTAAATGGGCGTTTTAACCCCAGGCAAAATCAACTGCCACAGTGTAAAAACGCCCAGCAACATCCTTCACAAGCAACTATAATTAAATCTTCATTTATCTTCAACCATCACAATAATAGACCTTTCTACAGCTATTACTTATCAATATTAGCTATTAGAGACCAACTACATAGATTTGACAATTCAATTACGTGATGTTCTCCCGGTATTATTTAAGTTTAAGTTCGTTACAATTTCGTAATTTCTTTTATGATGTAACTGACTTTCTTCAGTCATCATGTAATCCCCCCCCCCCCCCTTATTTTACTAAAGATACTGACAAAAAATGAATTCCATTTTGCCAATCAATCTTATGAAGACTTATAAGTGCCATAAAACTATTTGCACGTGTTTCTAAATCTAGAAGATCATAACACACAAGCCCTTTTTGAGTACAGCCAAACATTCATCGTACTGTAGTGAGTGTGTGTGGGAAAGTTCCTCTTCATTGCAATGCAAATGTGCTCTCACATGTTCAGTACATGTACTGTACAAGTTAGAGACCACAGATGTACCACAAACAGACAAACAAGCAAACAAACATATGTACAACCCAAGACACATCTCAGAGGCAAAATTAATATCTGAAGGATCCTCAGTTTCACTTCTGGTGGCTTCACCAAGGACTCCAGAATCAGATCATCTGAAAATATCACTGCAAATAACTATGTGGGAGAGTATGATTAATACAGTAAACTGAACAAATGATGCTATCTCAATGTTTTAACTCATTTGACCATCTAGGACATGCATCCCCATAGTAACATTTCAGTTAGCCAGAACAAAATAATAACATTCAGTAGACTCAGATATGAAGTAGAGTATCGTTTCACTTGCATTGCGTGCTGCAGTCTATCATTCTGATAACAACACATCAGTGGGGTTTGAAAGAGCTACGCAAAAACTTTTTATATCAGATGAAGATGCAGTGCCAAAAAAAGTAATCATGGCTGTTAGTTTGCAAGGACCCAAAGCCTTTATAACCAGTTGTATCTCAGTTGACTCTCCAGAGTGACAAGCCAATGTGCGAGCCCATGCTCATTGCGCTGTACGTTAATGTTTCACTTTCATATACTGTACATTTGTGTCAAGTACTGTAAATGACTTCATAGTCCTCCAGCTGTGATTGAGATGTTTGTGGTAGTAGAGGTTGCATTCCTCAAACTTACATCAAAAAATAAAAGGAAAATATACGGTAATAACTTTACCACAGGGGAACCTATGAAATAGTCATGTTTTTAAAGGATAGGGGTGGGCGTTTTTACCCCGAGACCCGGGTAAAAACACCCGCCAAAAGTGGTGTCGAAAACTGAGGAAAATTCCTCCTTATCAATTTCATAACCATGATGTTATATAAGCAAATTATAAAGAAGACATGTATTGCAAAAAGCCACACTTTTGTTTCCTAAAGTCTGCAAGGAGTACAGAGATATTTACCAAAAACCTCAAAATCGGGCATTTTTACCCCAGTTTACCCTATATAACGAAAATATTGCCAACGGTTATCTGTTTCCGTCCTATAAGGGTAAGGGGGGAGTATCCTCCCCCTCCATTATCAATTCTAGCAGAAATTTTTACACTAAAATGTACAGATATACGCTATTTTTGAGTACCCATGCATTAACATTTCGGACAAAGTAGCTGCACCCCAATGGCTTGTCATCTTTTCCTTTCTGTAACACGTTAATTCGAGAAGTAATAGTATGGAGCGGCGTTGCTACATCCTGGAAACCTTATTTAAAAGGGCATTCTTTGTCTTTTCTGGTTGTAAACCTACCCCTCCCCCCATGAAAAAAAAACCTGTGCCTTCCATCTTGAGAGTCAGCAGCTTCTAAAAAGTACAGAAAACATGATCTTGAGCAGAACTACTTCATTCGCGAAGTCTTAGAAGCGAGGGTCTGGGGCTTGCTTAAGGGCCCTGGGAAATGTGGGACCATAGATCCTTATATAGTGTTATCTAAAACATTCTCCACGACTCTAACCCATTGAATGGCTGTTTCCAGCATTTTCCGGTTTGGTTTGAATGAGTTACTTATTGCAAGCTATGGAATCAAACATTTTCCAGGTATTTTTTATCAGGGTTCTGGAAGAAAGTGGAGGAGGAATAATCCCCTTTACTTTCATAAGTGAAGGACTTTCTCCCCACCGTCCCCAACTGTTGACGCTCATGCCTTCAATACTTTGAGAATGGCGGCTGACCCGTGTTTGTGACACACTGAGGCTTCTTACAGAAGAAATGAATTTTGTATGAGAATCACTTCCTCATCAAAACAGAAGTGACTCTAAGTCTTTTTAGTGAGTTTCAATTACTTGTGTTCAATTTAGCCTACATGCCGCAGAAGTAATTACCACTCATGTATTATTTAAATACGGGTGCACTGAATTGATTTAGTTCCATTTTGCATTTTTCCTGAATTAGGTTTACCAAGAGTGAGGATAGGCATCCTTTATTTTGTTCTTCTTTAGATTGTTCGTTCTTTTAAGTTTTGCCCCGGTAAGGAACAGATGATTACTAGATAAATTGTTCAGGTAAAAAACACTCAGCCCGTTTTCTTCGAATCAAAGTAATGGATTTATTAGGAGCAGTAGATATGTATCTAGTCATTGAACTAACAAATCACTGCAGACCACCACTGCGTTTTAAAGTCTTAGGTCCTGCAAAATTCAATAAGGCGTTATTATGTAGAACCAGCTCGAGCCGTTGAGACCCTTTCAAGTCTACAATTATTTCAGATATGAATGTTGTAAGATGTGCCTTTAAGCATTATTCAACTATTATTCAATTTGGTTTCCGATTTTGACAAGATAAAAGTAACTGTTGAGAAATATTGGAAGCAGCCAGCTAAGTTAACGCCATACTCTCACCGGTGATATAGGGTGAGAGCAAGACGACCGACAACATGCTTTATTTGTTGCAGACAGAATCGAGGCTGCGCCCTCTCACCGCTTGTCCTGGTCGTTAGTGCAATATGCAAAAGGTAAAAATAATGTGCTGATAAGTATTGTCACTTCACATACATGCGTGTGAATATTGTTTTCGGTATTTATGGCTTAAAAATGACACTCATCATTCCCATCACTCCTCGCGGCTATTGAGGTAACTTACGGGTCATCTGGTTTTTCTCTCCTAAACAAAATCAATTCTGCAACAGGAGAAAGCGAGGCACATCACTGACCTGTTAAGGAATATGGACTATTTTCAAATGTTAAGAGCAACCGGAAAATTCACCATGCCGCGGGGATCTCGGACAATTTGCATATTCTTCCCTTCAATGAGAAGGGTTAAGTGGTCAAGCTACTTGTGTTGAGGTAAATCACAGCACAAGCTAAACTGGGACTCACAATGAAAGCAATCGAAAAAATACTATCTTGGGAAATGCAACACGTGACAACAAGAAATGTATGTATTGCCTACGGAAAAACTTGGGAGATAGGAAATGTTTTCCGTTCTTTAAACCTGACTTTCTTAACAAACGGAATGAACGCCGTCCGTCATGTCGAAATGTTTTAGAGCAGTTTCTTTCAATTTATTGTGACTATTACATATAGCATTTAAAATAGGAACAAATCAGCAAACTCAAAAATGTCACCCTTTCACGTTTTGAGCAATCCTTTTACAGTAATCCAGATCATGAATACGGATTAGTGGGAATACTAAACGCAAAGAACTAACAGTGATCACGTGTCCCGATAGACTTATGGCCTCTACAAATTTTCTAGCCCAGAAACTCATGTCCTCTGAGGAATAACGACCAAGTCTGAAGTTCAGCTTTCAAAAATCGAAATCGAATGAAATCGAGGCTCACTTTTTTAAATCTCCCTTTCGAACATTTACTCATGCGTGCCAAACTATCTTCCTTACTATTAACTGAAGTCTGAAATATCAACACCTCTCAAAGCCTCTAGGCTAGGATGCATTTTTGCAACATCTTATAGGCATTCTGTGCACATTATAATACAACATGCAGACAGTTGACTGTTATGTCTTAGACTTAGCTTCTTTAGAAAGTAAGGTCACGTTTTAGAATTTTCCTCAAAAGTTCCTGGATTTTCCTTCATATTCTGAGATTTTAGGTATTTGTTAATTTCAAACTGATAAGGATCTAAATACTTTTTATAACGTCGGTATATTGTTTTCACTGAAAAATATGAGTTAATTTAGCTCCGGCCGAGAAATTAGCAGCCTGTTGGTGTTTATTGCATAATAGTCAATTGTAGCTGTATTCCGTCAGACGTGTGTATAGCTTGTACCTGTACTGAATGTACCGGTTAAAATGAATAATATGAATAGGTAAAGATCACTCGTCATTTTGAATTACTGTCATGCAAGAGCTTTTGTCAAAAAATACTTATCATTTCCAAGAAAAAATATTTGCATAGCTTTTGAAACTGTTAACGTGGAAAAACGATTCTGTTAGTCGATTAATGAATTATTAGGCTTAAAATAAAAACAGGAAATTATTCTGGATGCCAAACAGAGGGTCGTTTTAGAAATAATTTGTGATTGATTCGGTTATGTTGTAATACACGTTAAAGGAATTTCGACTAGCATATTGTTAACAACTTTTTACAAATTCCCCACCTCTTAAATCCTTAATATAATTGAAGGTGTTCGAATGATAAATATAACATCTACACTAACCATTACAATGTCGGCAACACGTCATGGTTGGCGTTTGACTCTTCTTTCGCTGTGGAGGTGAAAGAAGTTTCGCGTAACTGATACTTTTAGTGCGTTTCCTAAGTCAACAGAAGGCACACGTGTCACGTGGGATGTCCTCTATAATTCACTGGATGACTGACCAAATCGACCGTCTGTTGACCATGCTTAGTTCAAAACATGCAAATTGCAAAAAATGCTGCAAATTAAAACAGTTAATCGAGGGAATCGAATGACTTTCCGACATGTTTTTAATCCCAATCCAGTCAAAGCAAGCAATGATCGTGTGTTAGAAATTACATTTTGAGATCAAGCGTCACACATTCTCAAATAGGTATGTTGTATGAACAGTTGTCTTTTACCTTCGTCTGTGATATACAGCAGCCATATCTGAATTGCCTATACGTGGCATTACTGTGTACATTATCCAATTTGAAACCCCGTTAGGCCCTTACGCCTTGAAGGATGCAGGTATTACGACCGAATGATGACTGCGCTCGACAACTCGCATTGCTAGCTACCTATAGCTTCAGACGAACTGAGGCTCTCTCGTTTTTTCCATGATTTCGTCAGGATCACACGTTAGAAAGAATAAGCGCTTGCTTTTCGACGCGGCTGATTGAATTTCCGACAGACGAGTGGTTCGTTGACCTGATGAATATTTTAAGGACAAGGGGGATGTTGCAGCCAACATTACCTGGCATGTGAACCTTAAATTCCTCTGCTTTACTATGGTACGCAATGCTGACCGTTTTATAGGCAAGTCGTGTAAATCATTATAGGCGTGTATTGTATGTACACTGGTGAAAATAAACGTGAAGTGTATCCTAAACAAGTGCATCTTTAATATTGGGTCAACGACTGTGACGTCATAAGCGGTACTCCAAGCTGATTTACGAAGTTGACTGGAGAACTGGACGTAAAACGTCTTTTCTTGTTACGGATTACGTGACGTGTAGGCTGCAGATAGACCAGTGTACTACACCGCGACAAGGCTACTGATAGTCGTGAAATAAAATGCCTGTCCAACGACCTGCAACCTACCTGAAGGATACAGTACGCTGCACTGTGCAGAGTTAGGGAATGGGGAAAACAGCGTGCGATTTCAAACCAGTAATTAACATAACTTCTGATTAAAAAGAAAAATGCCCTCCCACCTCCACTCGTCCCTATATTTTCATATTTACGTGAATAAGTAAATTTTATTTAGTTATACTGTACATACATAGAGCACTCTTTAGGTAAGGTCGTGTTCCAAGGGAGATCTGACTACCTTGAACTCGCGAGGATCAGATGAGGTTATGAACTCCCATTTCGAGGAGGGTGAGTCTGCCACATAGGTCTGAACGCACTCGTCGTGGAGTATTTCGTCGTGTTTTATTAACATTCGGTCATTTACTCATCCAGAGGTCAATGTTGCGCAGCGGAAAGCATTTCTGCACATTAGTGCCATCATTTACGAATAACAGTGCATAAATGTGTATACAATTATCTTTGTATGGTGTTTGCAAAATCGCCAAACTTTCCATTAAAACTTTTCATTAAAACATCTGACATTTACAGTCATGTCATGTGGACTCCTACTGACAACGATTCTTTCGGCTGTTGCGATGAAGTAAGTCTGGCGAGTTGACTCAGAAGAGAGCGCTGTTCTTTTACATGCTCCCTTCTTTACAGGGCAACTCATCACATTCAAATTTACAGGCCAGATATGCTAGTTTTCTTATTCATCTTCTAGGCCAATTTATTTACATATGTTATATGTGTGAATGGGAGAAGATACTTGAAAGGTTCAAATGTTTATACAAAGTTTCATACAAACGATGATAATAGGTATACCCGTGGTGCGTAAAATGATAATTAAACAAATACCTCTGAAATTCATCCATTCTCTGTCCCTTTCAAGGGAAGAAAAAGCCTGATATCTACATTAACGTCTGCGGTACTCTCAATGGTTTTCAAAAAATGGCGCCACTGAGTGTGAAGATCATATTCTGTAGGGGTACCCAGGTAGACCCTCTCGCCCATTAAAAGGAACAAGGGAAGGGAAACAAGAAAAAAGATCAAGAAAGGTGCCCCCCTAATTTCACCAGGCTGCACCACTCAACCCCCCCGGCCCCTCCGAGGCTCCGTCATGTCACCCGGCTGCACTAAACCTATGCCCCCATTTACACTCCAATGATTTAATGGTGTGTTTATCACGTGACAGACAGAAGTTTGGTTGTACTTACACGATTATCGGATAAGCACTGAGGACAGGAATCCCGACAAGGTCCCTTGTTGTGAATGAAATTTGCTTCTGTCTTTTCTAGACTATTAAAATCGGCCGTAAATTGATGTACTTCCTGAGGTGTATATACCGTAACTAGTGTAAGTGTGCTTAAACCATGCACATTTGTGGCGACGCCAAATATTCTGGCCGATTCCCCAGAAATGCCTTCTGACGTAACTCCCAACAAAAGTATCTTTACTTATAATTATAGTGACCACAACAAGATAGATTCAGACTGTAATTTGTAAAATTACTATAAATGGAAAGAAAATTTAATTAAAACACAGCAAACACGTACAATTGCCGTGAGTCTCAAACTTAAGTCAGCAAAACTACTGTCGAAAAGACGGTGACACCGTTTCAAATATACACTTCGAAAACTCTCCCAGATGACCCCTCCCAACAGCCCAAGTAAAAAATTCTTTAGCCAGAAACTCTACTGTAACACTTAGTATATCCAATTAAAAGTCGCCTAAGTCCTGCAGATTTAAAGATATTCCATCGCCATGAAAGTTGGACGTGACTTAATCTTGGACGAGAAAACGTGGATTTTTACTGACAAAACCTTTGACAGAAGTTTAAGGAATAAGGTGGAAACAGATATGTGAGTAGACTGCGAAAAACCACAGCTTACACGTAACTCAGGGATAGTTACAGTAATATCACCTTACAACAGATTCAGTGAAACATTTTAGCCAACTAAGTGGTGAATTGGTATGCAACTGGAAAGTGAAGCTCTTTGCAGGCTTCAAATTCTCACACCATTATTTACAACAATCATCAGTACATTCTTGACTAACACGTTTGCAAATACAGTGTATTCGTTTACCCCTGGACCCCACAAGTTGGGTAAATCACTTGGCATCTTTGCATTGGATGATACATTACCGTATGAACCAAAATATACCTACCCTGAGACTAAATTTTTCACCCAGAGATACTGCAAAACCTCGGAGCTTCCGGGGGCTTCGCCCCCCTGGACGCCACAGGGGCCCTAAGGCGGGCCCCTGGACCCCACCTGCTAAAGCTCGCGCTTTCCGCTCGATTTCGCACTTTGCACGAAATTTTGTTGCCCCCAACATTTTCTGTTGCCCTCTATTTGTCCCCCAGTTTTTGAATTTCGGTGCCGCCACTAAATGTATTTTGTGAATTAATAACATACAATATAATGTAACTCAAAATATGGCGACCTAGTAAATATGATCTATTCACGGCCCGCATTCCTACAGACATCGGGTACCTAATTAATTTCCTGCTTGTAAGTTGTTGGTAGCATTTTTTTTTTCTTTGAATCGCCGCTGTTGCAAGTGCCTTCTGAAGAGTATTTAACATTAATCAGAATGTTAGCATCGGTGATGGGATTGAAGACCATTTACATACAAGGATTAATACCAGCAAAAATCTTATTTTTTAAGTAGCAGTAAATAAAAAAGCAATTGTCAACCGTGAAAGCAGCTTATTATCAACGGTCAAGATAAATAACTGGTTTCAAGACAGCCCTGACACGTGCTTACCGGCCCGAAGAGTAGGCAAACACTGGGGCATATACCAGCCATTTTGGATGTGGCTAACTCAATTAAATGGTCATATGGCATATATACATGTACAGTAAATGAACTTACAGGTTGGGAACTTCGTTCAGTGTATGGACAAAAGAAGCATGATAAAGGCTACTGACCAATGCTCCCCTCTTTGGCTTGATTTCTGATAGTTTATTGTGTGGTATTGGACATGTGTAACTCCATTGCAAGTAGCCAAGCTGGGTAGGGTGGTGGTGGGGGGCTCACCCCCTGCGACCCCAGAACGAACAAATACATGAATGTCCCCAAATTATCTGGTTTTGAGACAATATTCCAAAATGAATCGCTTCAATATAATGGATAACTTTGAAACGTATAATGCAGTAAAACATTACCACAGTGTTTTTTAAATGTGTTTTTCAAAGTGTCTCACCCGTTCTCCTCCCAGATATTCATTTCATTAATTTCTGTCAGTGGCGCCGGCACGGGGGACATGGGGGCACGTGCTCCCCAATCGATTTTAGATTTTTTTCTTTTGAAAATTTTAAAATGATCCCCAAAAGGCGTTAAAGTTGTAGATTTCTGTAGGGGGTAGGGTGAGGTTTATTTTTGACCGTGTGTAATTATTTTCTATCAGAAATGGTTCTCAAACCAGCAGAATTATTGCAAATCCTTCCCAAACTATCAAAATTTTCGCTCGTTCCGCGCGCTTCAAACCGCCTTTCCTTCTGGGCTTTCTCAAGGAAAGTAACCTTTGCAGGAAATTTTGACATTACTCCCGCATTTGCTTTCGTCTAGACCTTTTAGTAGAATTTTGCCCTATCTTTGCAATTTTTTAGTTGATGCTCACCCCACCATCACCCTTTTTGGCTTCCCGAAAGGGAAAACTTTGGAGTCACTCTCCTAACCCTGCAAAAACTTGAGAGGGACTGGGAATTGTCAAGTCGAAATTGACTATCACAAACTTGTACGAATGAGCAGTCACTGTTGCTTGATGCATTGTCCTTACAAAGAGAAAGCGAACGCCGTTTTTGGCAAGTAAATCTTGGGGTCACCAGATGTGTAATAACGTACAAAGTCGTAATTGACTGCAATTTTAAGGATGTTTTGTGTGCTTGTCTTTGGCTCAACTGAAGCCATAGGCATGTAAGTCGAAGATGGAGGAATTCATTCTGCTTTACGATTATATCAAAGGTAGTCGTTACTACTATTCTAGTAGGGGAATTGAGTCATTTTCCTCGTATTAGTCTAATAAACATCCACATCTTTCAACTTTTTTAGGACAAAAGGTCATCTCCCACAAGTAGGCCTATCCTTTCGGGAAACATACAAAACTGTGGTTTTGATTTATCTAGTTGACACTACGTAACACATTCGTGTTGGTGTGTCGTTGAACCCCATCTAACTTCAAACCTTACCTCAAAACTGTCCTTATTATCAGTTATTTCCGGGTGCAACTCCCGCAGAAGCACAGCAACAAAAGTTGAAAGCTGTTTAGGAATTCTCAGGTAAAAGGCTGGCTTCGTAATTGGCATATAGGTTTGTTGGGGAAACTGGAAAATGTCTCGATGCAGAGCATGAATGCAGGTTTTGTCATGGTATTCTTATCTGATGAAAATTTTCGGCAGAAAACAGAAGTACATCTCCATCCTCTGTAGGGACCCATGGGATCTTTCAATCTAATTGGCAGCATGGTGTGGAAGGTTGACTGTACGTATTTGCCATTTCATATTTTTCAAAACATTTTACCGAGCTCTTCGGGCGCAGATGGTGATTGTTAATACACTTACGCATTTTTAGTCCTTACTCCCCTTTTGCTACACCTATCAGGGAGGTCTAATATCACCTCCTGCACCTATACTCTCCCTCCCATTCCCCATTGCTGGAAGCTGTTCGTCTGGATTTTCGTTCAGACTTAATATAAATACGATAGTTGTAAGTTACTCGGCATCATCCTCTTTAGCATCATTTGGATGTTAGGTAATAATCAATCAGTTTTATATAATTAATCCAGAACTTTCAGAAGGCCGGTGTCTGCCAGCTAAGCCATAGATACCCTTTTATAATGCACAGTGAAAGGAAAATTTTCGTAATAGTCCAAGAATGTTTCTGTGGATCCCACGCACGTATTTCTAAGTAAAACTTTCCCCGAGAAGGCATTAAGGTAGCCAAAAGGGTGGCTTCAGGTTTGTTGACAACATACGGTACCCTTCTCTTAAACAACATACTCTCCTCTTTCACCTAACCAAAAGTTAGAAATTATGGATATTTTCCAGCCATATATGATCAGTTCCAAAAATATCCCAAAGATAGCACCATTTTGCATCTAAGCAACCTTAAATTAACAAAAATTTCTCAAAGGGGAGGGGGCTTAGACCCTTCCCCAGGACGGCATCTTCATAGAGTGACAAAGGAAAGATCCCACACTGTTGTATAGGGCCTACAATCGCAGGGATGAGTAGAAAAGGTACAATTTACGCAAACTTGGGGGGGGGGGTAACTGAAGTGACATTACGACGCCATCTGTGGTGCCCCCCCAATCACCAAGTCCTGGCGGCGCCACTTATTCCTGTTGGGCAGCTTGAATATAACTTTTATGTCAATTCCCATGCAGCACCAAATATCCCCACCCGCAGAACTTACGTATCAATATCTTTTGCAATAACAACAACAACTATAATAATAAATGGTCACAAGTACTAATTGTTGTGGTCTGTTTAGTGCGCATACAATACCATTTGAAGATTGCAATATACTCATTTAAGTGCTCAAAATTTTATAGAAACTTCAGAACTGCCGGTGGCTTCGCCACAGGGGCTCAATGGGGTACCTTGACTCCACGCCTGCAGAGGTGTGCTCTTTAAACAGAGTGGCGTGTCCTTTGATGAAACACTGTGCCTCCCAGTCCCCCAACTTCGAAATGTCGCACTTTCGTCAGTGGATAGGTGTGAAGTTGTTACCCCCTTCCCTCGACAAGCTATGCGCTTGGTGTAAGTATTTAAGAATCTATCACAAAAACGCCCAGCGATTGCCATACTGAGTGCATAGATTAGTACTGGTTGTGAAGGAGGGTCGCCTAGGCAATGTATGCCTCTCGTTCACCCCAATTCGAAATATCTGATGACGCCACTGGCGTCAGTGGTTTAGAGTGGCGTGACCTCTCCCACGATTCTTATCATAAAAACCAATCAGCGATTGGCAACTCAGGTGCATAAGTAGCGGATTTAGAAGGGGCCTACTAAGTCATGGCCTTGGGTCTCGAGCCCTTACAGGTAATACATTAACACAACATTATTTACAAAGAGCATGAGTACAATCTTTGACTACCATGTTTTTAAATACATTCGTAATCGGAATTATTCCATGTTCAAACACTGTTGAATAACACGTAATGAATTCTATGAATAAGTAATAATATGCAAAATACAACTACATAGTGGAAAACTTTTCAGCTGAAGTAGTCACTTCGAATTATTCAGGGTCCCCATACATACTTGCCTAGGGCCCACGCACCTTAAACCCTCCCTGGTTTAGATATGGACTTGCATGTTAAAAATGTTAGAACAGGTACATGCATCATTAGCACATCACTAACGTGGAACTAGTACAGGCAGGAAGGTGGTATTAGCTAATACCACCTCCCTGGTATAAGCCTATGCTATTCAGGGTATGACGTTATGACCTGATCCTCCAAAACCACTAAGGAAATGAAAAACGAATTTTTTACTCATCTCAAATTTCAACTTTCTTTGTCAGTACCAGAGATTAAAGGCAGTAGCATGGCTATATTCGAGTCCACCTAACTTGCGTCTGGGCCAATTTCGATTCCAAAGACCCCACTTTAGAGTCCTCTACCCCACGAATCCGAGCCTATTCCGATTCCAGTGGAACTAATTCCAGGTCAGTTTCGAGTCCACCTAACTTGCGTCTGGGCCAATTTCGATTCCAGAGACCTCACTTTAGAGTCCGCCACCCCATGAGTTCGAGTCAATTCCGATTCCAGTGGAACTAATTCCAGGTCAATTTCGAGTCTCTGCTCCATTTAGCAACGCATTACATGTTTTTATAACCTTTCACATGTGCATTGTTCGGAGTAAATTTCACACCCTGGCCGACCAATTCGTTTAGTTGGCTGCTTAAGACCATTCGTATATAAAAATGGCTGTGAAACCTTCAGCAATTTTCACGTAGATTTCATTATTGTAGACTTGAATCTGAGTCCAGTCAGATGCAGCCCATTTTGGGCCAATTCCGATTCCGGGCTCGTCCTGGGCGAGTCAGGTAAAGGCGAACTCGAATCCAAAATTGAGTCCGATTCGGACGAACAGCCCAAAAAGGAGCCTTAACTACACAATCCAATATAGTTTATAGTAATAACAATTTGGTAGCTGAGTTTCTAATTCTGGCTTTTAGTTTGCGTGCAAATGTACATATTGGCATAATATAGCTTAATAAAATTTCGTATTATGAAAATAAAGAGTTCGTTCAGTATATATGCTTACGGATTGTAGTGCAAGACCAGTTATAACTTAAATTGTAAGAACCTATCTGATTCACACGGTTCTTGTTAATGGGGTTTTACGCTACATAATTTCTGTGTAATCAGTTTATAGCACACAACGGATTGTGGGTCAGGAAATGAGTATTCCTATTAGGTCACCGACAAGATACTCACCAAGTAATCATCCGCCTTACAATGTACAACCAGGCCACACCTCTGTTTCTGTTACTGGAATGACGATGTTCTCCTGCCAACAAAATTTAGTACAATTTAAGTTGTAACGGCATATCGCCTGAAAAGCAATTTCAAACTTGAGCCTACTACCTTGTATTATTCTGTAACTATCCCTGCTTCTCATTAGTAGTGTGACAAGCAATATGCAACCATCAACTTTTCCCATCCAAGCCATTGATGTTACATCATATTACGTAAGGCATAATTCCGCAGTAGGCGAACGTGCTGCCAACCCGCAACTCGGTAGATGCGTAGAATGTAATCACTCAAAGACATGTGAACGTACTAATTGGCTTCCGTGAGCACGGAATTAAAAATATAGAAGCGAAAATTCGAGTTGTAATTATACATTGGGGGTTTTGTGAAGAATGCAACAGGATTAAAATGTCATTCAGAAAAAAAGAAAACAGTGTAATGATTGGGGCAAGCCGAATAAGGCAATTGGACAACAATGTGTGTATCATAAGTCTATATATGATTACGCCTCATGGGGCTTAAGAGCTATCTACGATTGTATGGAAACGTTCATAAATTCTGAATATATGTAAGTCCACAAACAATGCCATACGAATAACTCAGTAGGCGTACAGAAAGATGGGTATTTATTAAGTACAGCATGAATGTATATATGCACATACAATATGAATAACTCCTTACAATACCGTATGAATACTCATTCTGCATCTTATCGAAAGTAATGTCGATCCACGGATTGTGGACCCCACCCACGGGCTGGTAATTGTGAATATCACCAGTGTGTCGTCAGAAATTTCAGAAGTGTTTAACTTCCAACATTCTGTGAAAGGATAAAAAGCTGTCGAGGCCCAGCTTTTAATCTAAAATTCTATTAGGCCTATTTACCAATCCGAGGATCTTTCTTGAAGCGTTACAACATACATGCCGCACATTAAAGAGTGTCAACAGCTTCTCAGAAGGGGGCATGACCTTGACCAGCTCGAGAAGGGAGGGATCCAGGTAATCTGAGGCATTTTTCCATCATTTTAATCTATTAAGTGAGGGATTTTAATCAATTAAATGAGAGATCCAGGTTCACTAAACGGCCCTAGAAAAATTTGTAGGTCAGATGAACTGTTGTGTAATCTGAGGCATTTTTCCATCATTTTAATTCTAAGCCATTTTTGTGTTTGATTTATTGCAAGCTATGGAACATACATAGGCCTATGCTTAGGCTACTATTTTCGTTATAAGATTCTGGAAAAAGTGGGGACAGTTAACTTTCAAAAGCGATGTTACATCATATTACTTCTGTTGAACCATGCATTAAAGGTTAACCAAGAAGTAATTCTCCATGAATTTTACAACTCGGCAACAAGAATATTGCCCCAGTATTAGAAAGATCCATACTGGAATTAGGCCACGAGTACATACTATAAATTCAAATTTGCATGACTGAATTTTCCCTGTATCAGAAATGTTCTTGGCAGTCATCAGATTTATTCCATACTCATTTTATCAGAACTGTCTACAAAATTGACAACAGATTATCTTTCTCTTCCGGACCGTTGGTGGGTCTCGCTTCGCATCCAAATTGTGCTCTACAGTACACACAGGGGCAGGCACGGAGATTTCTTCTCAACAGTGGGGGGGGGGGGGGTTGACGATCTTTCTTATTTCGTACGGAAAAACGGGTTTTGCGATTAATTGCTGGTAGCTTTGTACTAAACGTTTATTACACATGCGATTGTTTAGCGAATAATTGCAAAACGGTCACAGCCCTATTGCCCAAGGTTAAATGATTTTCCATGTTAGTGATCATCGCGGATTTCTGTGACATAGTTTTCTGTGACGTTCTATCCTGTTGTAAAATCTTGGCATAAGGTGCATCTGGCCATGATGTTGGGCACTATATTTACACATTTGTATCCATAATATCCATGTGCACCCATTATCTACGTGCGAACATGCCGTGATGTTCGTTCCTGACCAGGGATGTAGCTAGCCAAATTTGAGTGCCGGGTAATTGTCTGATCTGGGGAAAGTACCTCACCCCATCCCATCGCATCTACCCCATTTTTCAGCCATTAATTTTTCATTCTTCCCTCATTTTACTTTAGGGAGTAAATTCAGGGCTAGTTTTAGGTCTCGGTAGGAAGATTTGTGGTGGGTGGGGAGACGTGTGTTTGCCTGGAGTGCTGGGTGTCACCGCCCAGCACCGCCCACCATAGCTACATCTCTGTTCGTGACAAATATTACTGAAGAAACACTGGAAAGAATTGATGATTATTTTTCGAAGAAAAAGTGGCAAAGTACTGTACTAGCAAGTATTCTTTTTTGTCTATCTGTACATGCTAATGACCATGCCGTTTGAAAAGGGCACATTATTAATTTATCATTATACAGTGTCCTAGTGCTGAGTACCGTACTTTATAAGTGCAACTCAATTTCAGTTAAATTAAAAATGGGCCGGGACGGTCATCCGTGACTGATTCCGTGCCTCCGTCAAGGCTGTGATCTCGTCACAGATTTCAGTACACCCATATTTTTACATACAAAGTAAGTGTAGCTACAGTATGTATCCTAGATGCCACAAATACTACTGTGTAAAAAGATTGCATGTTGTGCTACAGTATCTGTAAAATGTGATGCCATTAAAGTCCCAGTACGACTTTGTATAAAGAAATACTTAAACCGCCCAAAATCGTCATAGCACGAGAGCCAGATATATGAAGTTGGTAACAGTTTAAGAGGTTCTAACATAGCTAGAAGAACAGTCTTAACTTCTTTCGGGAGTTATCTTTGCCCAAAATGCAGATGTTGAATTCGGATTGCCAACTGAAATTCGAGTTCTGTCCTCATAATGAGCCTATCAGTCAAGATTATGAACCAATGAAAGTCTGTTTGTTTATGATTATTCATGAATAAACAACTAGGTGCCTTGCCTACATGTTCAACTGTAGTGAAATGTACGCACGTAAACAGTACAGAGCATTTGCTTGTATATTCGACGGATGGACTACACAAACACCCTAGGACTATACTCAGGTTAGTGTAGGCTTAGAATTGAATTGTAGTTAGAAATAATTACCCACGCCAACAAAATTGCTGCACAACTAACATGAAAATGGAGGAAAACCTCACCTGAAATCCTAGGCAAGATAATGTTGCCTGGCACAGCGAGGCAAAATACAGGCAGGTTATATGAACATGCACGCCAGCAGTTCGGCCGCCAGTGTCACGCAATTTGACTGCTTAATTGTGTGTTATGGCCCTATAGCTACATTTTTCATGCATCAAGCACATCATAGCCTAGCATTTGTCATTGATTAATGCACAATGAGAATACGGTAAGCGAGTGTGTATGCAGTAGATGTACACTGGCAGCATCATGCTGTCTCGCGTGCAGGACATTCGTCGACGTGTGATCTCGAAGCAACTGAGTAATGAATATTCATAATGATCTAGAACTTCTCACCATGATGAACCTTTTGCATTGAAACAACCGTTACATTTACAATCACGATTTGTTTAAAACAACCTTTTACTTCCGTAAATGTCTTTTTCTCCAACAAATCATTTCTTTGGTTATGTTTGGGTTTAAGTAACCTTAAGCACCACTCATTTCTCTTATATCCAAATTTGTATGCAAAGTCGTACTGGGACTTTAGTTTACAGTGTTCAGGTCTGAAATTTCTACAGGTTAGAACTAGCCCATAGGGACTCTGTTAAACTTATTTTGCTACCCTGAAGGACATGTACTGTACATTTGCACTAGCCCCAAAAGTACTTGAAAAGAATATATTTTTCCCAGTTTCCAAGTCTGAAGTAAATTTCAAGGTTTGCTTGTATTAAGCAGGGTTGTACCCATTACACTTTAAAAGTAACTAGTCAGAGTTATTAGTTACAGAACTACAGTACTTATAATTGAAAAGTAACTAGTTACCTTTCAAAAGTAACTAGTTACTTTACATTGACATGAAGATGTGGTAGTATCTGAGATGCGGGGTAGGTTGGGGGGGGGGGGGGTGATAACATACTTTATGGATGGAAGTAAGCCACATCCTACCTTGTACATTTTAGTAAACTGGTGATATGCAGCTTGGTCTCAATGATCCCTCCTGATCTTTACTGTGGACATTGTGGGCACACCTGGCACACGCGAAATCAGTGCCCAAACTCCAGCATCCAATAAAAATACTGTGTCGGAACTTACAGTACCAAGACTATTTGTTAGACAAACCTTTGTGGCAATCAAGTCTTTCAATTACAAATATACTACTGCACTTTGAATGAGAAACCTTTGCAGTCCTAGCACAAATTTAAGAGAGGTTGATGGATTTTAAAGAAGATCGGTGTTATTGCGGAATTAAAAGTCAGCTCTCCTAAGAGACAGATTATGATAGCGTGATGAGCTACACTTTTAACCATGCAAGGTCTTAAGTTGGGCTAAGAGACATTTTCTAATTATGTAACTCAAGTTTCACTTTATCATGATGTACAACAATGCAAATTTTCAGAGGGGTAATGTACACATGAAGGTCAAACGTGTACCGCAGTTGACTTTCTTTTCAAAATATTTTGAAACTTCAAGTAGGACTTTTTTCTTCCCTTGCCATGAATCATGGTTTTTCATTTAATTGTTTAGAAAACACTTCAGTTCATTTGACCATCCCAATATTCCACTGTTTTCCTTTGGTTAAACTTACTGTTATTTTAGTGTAATGATTTATTGACATTTCAAGAAAAAATCACAAAGCTTAAATTCACACTTCTGATTCATCAGTTTAATAAGGATGTCATCCAGGAAACATGAATAGATGCACAGTAAATTGAAGCATGGTACCATTTTATAAGGAGGATTGATACGCTCCAGTCCCCCAAAATGGACTGCAACTGGAAGAGGACTCAGAGTCCATTTCATCAAAGTTAACAAAAATGAAAATTATTCTAAGATTAATTTCAAAGTCCAATATTATTGGTGCAAAAGGAAAACATGAATTACCACAAATTAACCAGTTACTTGCAGCATTAAAATATTGTAACTGCGGAATTTAATTTTGCAAAAATGTCTTTTTTTGCAAATTTCAACTTTGCACTGGAAAAATAATCCTCTGTAAATACAGTATATACCTCAAAAATGTGTCATGTGCTTTTTCTTCTTTTTGAAGTAAATACAAACAAATGACAGTGTCTGTAACATAGTTTCGGTGTCTAAGTCACTTGCTCCGTGCAAAAACTGGCTTCCTCTTCCTCATTTTCTGAGTCACCATCTGACTCCATATCTCAGTCAAATAAACACTGCAAAGCTTCTCTGATGGCACCTTAACATTTCTGTATTTTGTTAGACAATTGCTTCTTCTTATATGTAGAAGCAGTCATTGTAACAGTGAAGTCAGAAAGATAATACACCCACATGCTCCTACACTTGAAGTGGTAGCCTGTGAGAGATTGTAAACAGTGCAGTATGTCCAAGAACACTTCCGGGTTCCATGTGCTTGATCAATGTCTCAATATGAAGATGGATATATCCGTCCTACGCATTAGCCAACAGGCAATAGGGCCAGAACGTTCACTGTGCACAGCGAACGATCTTTTGAGGGTTTATCATTGATTGGCTGGGAATTATGTGACGAAGTTTGGTGCATACTGTATATTACAAGACGGATATATCTGTCATATGCAGTATGGTGAAGTTAGGACATGACGGATGTATCCGTCATATGCAGTTAACTGGCATTACTTCTAACTCCTTACTTCCCAACCCTGGTATTTAGAGAAAAGTGTGCACAGTGCACTTTCATCCCACTTCAAACAGGATACAATTTTGCCTTTCCTAAGGTGATTGTTTCATAAATATCTTATGACTGAGCATCCACTCAGTACAGTTACCAGACAAAACAAGGTGCTTTTGTGAAACTATATTTGAGAGTAAAAGAACACTTGAAGTTGTAGAAACATTTAACATGGAAAGAAGTTGAAATTTTGAGCACCATGTTAAAGTTTGTGCTGTGTGCCCCAGTTTCATGGAAAGAACCTGATACAAGCACCTGTACTATTAAGTGATAGTAAAGGTGTGAATGGGACTGAATTAACCGTAGGGTCTGTGTTAAACATTAGGAACTCTCCTCCTTAAAAATCTGAACTTTCTGACCAGACTTCACAAAGGGGAGGTCGGGTGTAACAAAATCCTACTTATCTGCTCATTTCTTTGTTGCCAGAAGCCACAATCACTTCTAGGATTACACTTAAAGTGTACCTAAAGTCTAAAATTTCAAAAATATATGTCACAAAGCTTGGAAAATGCATCCAGATGGTCCAACTCCCATCTTCACAGGACATTCCTAAGCCAAGATATAAAATGTTGAAGCTTATTCACTCCATCTAAAATGGTAGATTGCACAATAATTTGTGATGTCATTCTTGTACTACTCAAATTACAGTCCTTGTTTTTCTTTGTTTTTTCGAAAGCCACTGCACCTTGTGTCAAAATGGGATCACTATCGTACAGTTCTTGGGTGATTTGCTATATAAGGCCTCTCCCTGCCACATACTATGCAAGGGAACAGTAAATGTTTCAAGGTCATATAAACATCTTAATTTTAAAAGAAAACAAAAGCAGGTAATGTGAGTTGTACAAGAAGGACATCACAAATTATTGCGAAATCGACTATTTCAAATAAAGTGAATAAACTTCAACATTTTATATCTCAGCAATGGAGTAAGCTATGAAAATGGGAGTTAGATGAATGGAATTCATTTTGTAACCTCTAAAATATATATTCTTGTAATTCTACACTTTAGGTCCACTTTAATCCCTGGCCTGTGAGAAACTTTTGTCCAGTTGGTTACACAACAAATAAACTGTTGACATTTCCTCCATATTGCACAATTAAATCTTTTATGTGTGGTAAATTCACAGGAAGTCCAAGACCAATTGAAATTGGATTAGGTAAAAGATAAACAGTTAAAATGGTTACAAAATAGGCTCTGAATCTTTAAGGAGAGGAGTTCCTAATGAATACGACTGCATAGCGTCAAGCAGCTTTTACTGTGTACTGTAGTAGCTGACTTGTAATATCCTCTGTTCTTCAATTGGTACAAAGTTTGCAGCCAGCTTATTTTTCTGTACATCTCTATTTTCACAGGTTGACATTCTCTAGTTGTGAACATCGGGTGTACAGTACCATCTGCAGTAAATCACTAGACGACACAGTGATGACGATGGAACTGTTTTTTAAAACCCTTCCAATTTTTCTTCTGGTTCTTGTCCACATTTCTTCATCTTCAATAAACTCGTGCTGTCGTTTTCAGCATTTGGACTATTGTCAGGTCGTAAGTATTTGAAGAACTCATATTATAATGAACAAAACTATTTTTAAGGGCAGTGTGTACACTCAAGAGATTAAAAAAGTTGATACTTGCCAAAATGTCTCAGAGAAACAGAACTGAAAAGTTAAACTAATATTTTGCTTGAAAAGCAATCAGTGAGTTTGATGTGGAGGAGGGTAGGAATAATATGACACCAGTGGTAGGAAAAGTCCCCTTTCATTAAGGTCTTTGGAAACTACAAATAGCAAGAGAAAGAAAATAACATTTGACGTTTATCAGGAAAAAGGAAAGATTGCTTAACCATTTGTACTGTAAATATTTGATATCCTTCTCTGCTTTCAGTGGTAATAGACGTTATGCATATGACGTCACAGAGCAGAAAGTGTTCCCTCCTTTTGGGGCAAGCGTGTATAATTGCAAGTTGCAACAAAAAATGCAGACAGCTGATTTGTCAACCAGTCAGATAGGTGTGTTAGTCTACTACACACACTTGCAAAGTCTACTGTGTGAGTGTCATGTGCTTCACTGTTTTGCCTCCAAACTATCGGTGTGTGATGTCAGTGCATAGGGTTAATTGTATTGAATAAATAATTCTAAACCCAGTTATAATTGCCATACATATTTTTTATATTAAACTTGAGAAGATCATCTCAGCATTCTGGCAAAAAAATTGGTTGAAAATGTGATAACATCAGCTTTAGAGAACCACACATAAGAATTGAACATAAATTTTACCAGAAGAATATGAATGTTCCTATGAAATATATCAGAACTAAATTTGGGTTTGGAATTGAAGTTTTAAAGGCAATGTATGTAGATATTTATGCTAAAAGAAGGTGAACTGAGCGGTTAGATGCAAAATAAAAATATGTTACTATAGGAATATCTTTTGTCATTACAAAGATACAATTTTCAATGTTTAACCACTTTTAGAGTCTTAAACCATTAAGTCACATAAAACCTCTGACAGCAACTTTTTTTCATAAAAATTATGTTTCAAGAGTCATGAATTTTGCATCATTTGAAAGTTAGAAAGTTTGGGTGAACAAATTAATCATGAGCTATGAAGCAGTACATTCCTCCCTGCAAGAATGTTATTCCTTGAAAATTAAGTTTCCAAGGTACAGTGCCATGTTTTGAATTTCCTATCATTCGATGTGCATGGTATCAGTGAATCATGGTTGTAAAGTTATGAAAATTTTCTGCACCACAAGGGCAATATTTGTCTTTAATGTTTATTCAGTGTGGGTCTTGGTTTTGTATGCATGCTTTCTGTATTCATGAATGTATTGTGCAGAGCAGTTTATGTAGTGTTGAATGAGGTTCATATCAAATGCGTAACGTCATAACAGGTTAAAGGGCAAAGGAGTGCTAAGACCCCATAAGATGCCCTGCAGTCGGCATACAACCTTAACTGAAAACAAACAACCAACCAACACCAAATGAGCCCAGTACAATTAGATTCTACCACAGTTATGGAAGAACTTGTCAATGTTAACCTTAAAGCAGTGCACAGATGTGGAGTAAACTACCCACTCAGGCAGACTATTCCACTCGTTGACAACTCTGTGAGAGAAGCTGAACTTCCTAATGTCAAGCCTTGCAAAACACTATAAATACAGTATGCATGCAAAGGTCATTCACTTACTAGCTATGCCCAAATAATGATGAGTTCTTCCTTTCTGAATGCCCTGTATAGAAGTTTATTACAGATGAACATTCGATATATATTAAATATCTTATTTATAGATCAAATCACATACATACATACAGTACTTGCTGACAATTCACAGTTAAGTGATTATAAGTTTCCTAGAACTGTTTCCATAGTACAGTTCATGCTTAAGGTTTGTAAGCATTAGTTCAGTCTTAATAAGATTTATGGACTTTGTCCCCATGGTGACAATGCTGTATGTTCAGTATATAGCAGGGACTAAGTTGAGGGAGCTATGGTATTCACAGTGTACTTATTTCTGTATGGACAGCACTTGTCAGGATTTAGTAGTCACTGATTGGTTTAGAGAGTAAAAGATAATTCAGGTTTAAGAGTTCATCCAATTTCTTTTAAGGATCATTTTAATTGCCACAAATGCTACCATGCTGGTCCCACAGTAATCTACAATATTTGTGCAGTGCTGTGCTGTTGTATAATTCATAATACATTGGACAGAATTTAAACATTTTAACTAACTGTTACTGTACATATGTTATGGGACATTAACAGTAAGTAATCCTTTTGGATTTGTGTATGTATGAAATACATCTGTTTGACTGTAAGCTGTGGTCAATAATAGAATGTCCCACTGGCTTTGTACGAGGATGATATGCAAGGAAGATAGACAAGTCAGTAGAATTTTCTCACTGTGTTTGTGTGGGAAGAAAATGCAGTAAACCCTGCCTCCAAATTCACGGAAATGACATTTCCTTTTTGTTTTCCTGACAGTACAGTATGATTTCAGCACATACGAGTACTTTTTTCTTTTTGGTATATTTTTATACATTACAGTATAAAGCCAGTAAGGCAGGTTCCACTCACATAAGTAGCAGTTTTTAATTAATTTCAAGGCATATTGTAATATGCATCATAGTGCTATACTGTATGGCATTAGAAATGCAGGTAGCCATACAGACAGCTCTTCAGGGTTTTGCAAGTCATAACATAGTGCAGTTAAGGAGCCCAAAGAACCCTCTGTATTGCAAGATTTTTCAGTTATTCAAGAGCAGTAATAAAGACAAATGTCATTAATTAGTATTGGCTATGCTACTTATGTAGTTCGTTGTTGTTTCCCACCATGTCATTGCTGTAACTGCTTAGGAGTGATGTCATCTTTGGCATGAACCATATTTTCTGTTCTGTTTAAATAAAGAAACCATTTTGTTCTATTTTGTGTATGTCTGTATTTTGCTTCTATCCAGTTTGGTCGTGTTTGTTTTCAAACAAGTAAGAAACACTATTAAACAGCCAGGTCCATGTGTTTTGTTATTGTCAAAGCAATGGCAATCTTTGGATAGATTTTTAATTACTGTATTGTGCTGTTGTGAACTTGACAGGTCATCAGTCCAAAAATTGGGCTGTTTGAAATTTGGAGGAAGCAAGAATCTTCAGAATGATAAATGCAAGTTGTTCTAGAATAAACATTGTGAAGTGCTATGTAAAGAAATGACTGTTTGTCAAAACCTTTCACCTACTGTACTGTTAAGTACTTTATACACCACATGTACTGTACATAATGCATCAAATAATACAGTGCATTTAAAGCAATATTCGGTCCCTCTCTATTGCTTATGTTAAGTGTTTATCTTAAATAGCACTGTATAAAACAATGGCATAAATCCTTGCAGGCTTGCAGGATCATGTTCACCTCAGTATGAGAAAGTTGGTGGAAATGATAATAGATGATAACACTGGTGAACTATTCTTTCAATGATTGACTGAAATTCAAAATTGATGAAAAGAATTTAGAGGGGTGATACTGGTATTTCAGATTCTTTCAAGATCTTCAGGGTATTGATTTAAGGTATAGGGGTCAGCTGTTATCATTGTTTGCACAGATAGGAGTCCTTCAAATCTGACTGCAAGAAGAACAGTTCAACTAAGCTAGTTCTTAAAAGAAGAGACATTATTACAGGTTCCCCACCTTTCCTTCTATTGTAAATATTTATGTCTTTGAACATATGAGCAGGCAGGCTATATGACCCCTTAAACTCAACTTCTTGATAACAAAGAAGAGAAAATGAGGTAAATGTGAAAATTCAAGAGTGCATAAATTGCTCATTCCTCATAATTCAAGTCCCATTTGATGGTGTGTAGATGGGTATACTGTAAGCCACAAGAAATTAACACTTCTCACATTTTCCTATGATCACGTGAACAAAGATTAAAAATTTGTTTTTATCAGTAATCTTTTGGTTGCTAGTATCAATTCACTCATTTCATCAGTGTTGCTAGGAAGATAGTTGGATTACATAACTTTGCAATAGATGAGTAGTGTGAAGAGATAACATCAGTATGACTACAATAAGATCATTGCATCCTTGGGAAATAAACAGTTAAACTGCAGAATTTTGGTAACAGATACACAATGCAGTTTTCGTGAATCATGGATACAATGGGGTAATGTGTGCTAGCACTTCATCATGGTCTGCAAAGTTTTGTGTCCCTTTGGGGTGGTGCTCCTTTGCATCTGTTTAAAGTTTTCAACTGTAGTGATTTCCATTACAGCATATAGTAGGGATGGGATGAAGGTCTACAGTATTGTGTAGCAAACAGTGAAAGCTGACTGCAAGCACGCCTGCAAAAAGCTGGACATAAAGATGCATTATGTTTGCGAAAATCATGCTGCAGCTAAAAATTTTTATCTTAGCCCCAAATCAAGTAGACCAGTTGAGCTAGAAATTTTGGTTTTCAAAGTATGTGCGCCTGCGAAGTTTTGCAAGTTTTGCAGCCCTGACTGCAAGGTAATACAGTAAACATGAAGTGACCACAACAGTAGAATTCTTCAATAAATAAGTAACGTATTGTACATTAAGTATTCTAAGATTTTTTAACTGAGATCTAATGTTGCTTCATACCATTTGGAGACTAGCTATCTTCAGTTCCAAAGACACCAATGCTACTTACTGTTGTGTATTCTCAGGTAACTCCAACCAAATATCATCCTCAGTAGGCAGAAAGTAGCACAATAATAATAAGGTGGGTGGGAAGTCCACTTGTAATGTTATTGAGCACTGTTATGAGTAATATTGCATTAATTTACCAGTAAATATGGAAGGTACTATCATTTTAGTGGTTCATACTGATCTATAATCCCAGGTAGCACTGTACTTCCTGCTTGAACAGGTAGAATACTTCTTGGGGGTTGTAGCAGCTACACACTTAGTATACCCATGTATGAGTAAGGACACCACCATGGCTGAAAGTGAGAAAACCATCATCCTATGTTCCAGGCACTGTCTTTGAGTCTCATTTTTGTTAGACAGAGAGTGTCTTCATGAATTCAACACTGGTCGGTTCTTTATGCATATGTTTCTGTAAACTTCAATGTGTCACTAGTTTGAACAGATTTAGGATAGATCAGTACAGATCTTGAAGAAAAGGTTATCAACAATCTTTACTTTTTTGGTCATGCCTCAGATGATGACTGAAAATAATACTACTTTACCAAAAGTATATAAAATGAACAACTGTGTATTTTGTGACTAAAGACCTGTTGAAGAAAACAGTCTATGTCGCTCCTCCCTTACCTCCTATTTACATATGTATTTCCCTAATTGCCTGCAATTCCAAGGCAAAGACTTCCTACCAACAGAGGGCGCCCCTGACCTTACTTACCAAGCACTCAAGTAGCGAGTGCCATTCTCTCTTTGCCTTCCCGACGTTCTACACGTTTGCAATTCCTCTCTACCTTTGGATCTAACTATTTGGACATTCTTGTTCCTGCTGAGCTTTCTACCTCGGAATTCCTGTGGATCTTCATCTTGTGTTCAAGAGTGCTTGGTAAGTAAGGTCAGGGGCGCCCTCTGTTGGTAGGAAGTCTTTGCCTTGGAATTGCAGGCAATTAGGGAAATACATATGTAAATAGGAGGTAAGTATCGTCGCTCATAGACTCCCAAACCAGGTAAGTTTTGGGGAATGCATGCTAGAGACAAAATTGCAGAGAGAAAGACTCATGTGGTATAATGGCCAACATGTGGACTCTCAATCTCATGTGAGTACCCTGTAGCATCTATACTGCTTCAGCCAGTCTAGAGGAGAACCTGCATGGCATACATTGTGGTAAAATATGTATGTACATTAATTTAATGTCACATGATGAAAAGATTGGAAATTGCAAGGCCCAACAAATGAGTGGGAATGTCTTCTGATTACCTCCATGCTCTGATGCAGTATAAATGCTACATGTAAACCAGTTGGCTGATGACATCCCTACTTGGAGTGACTGTACAAATTAAAAGGCAATGAAAGGCTATCTAGTACACAATCACTGTAAATTCGTGGGAGAATTAATGTTACCTGATCCATTCTTTCAAGGAACAAATAAGGTAACTAGGCCTCTGATAAGGGTGATTCCTGACCCCATTTCAAAACCAGTAACAGATAGCATATTGTGGATGATGGTGCCATAATCAATCAGACAGTTTTTCCCTTCCAAAAGTATAAAACAGGAGCTTTACCAACCAATAGTAAATTTTAATGCAAAGCACACACTCTACTGTAGACCTTTGAACATAGGCATACATGACATTTTTCTTGATGAGGACTGGCCCACTGAGCCGTCTTTGCTCCCGAGGAACTCAGGTAAAACAAGGAAATTGCCTGAGTATTTTTAATTTTCGCCCAGAGAAATTGGTTTTGCCATTAGTGGCTTGCCTATGCCATAGCACTGTAATGTATAGGCTGGCATTTGATGGTGAATACCCTGTACATCAGTCCTTCATTTTGTATTGGAAGAGCAAATCAATTGACAATGATAAATGCTGTGTAGGACACAAAAAGATGTGAACATTTACTTCATAGCAGTACCACAGGTATGTACTGTCTTATCATGGAAAGGGTTAGAATGTTTACAGAGATCAATCAGAAGGGCAAATGTGACAAGTAGTAGGTAACGTGTACTCAACAGTGTTATTTATTCTTTAACAAGGGAGGTAGTATTCACACAAAACAACACACCTCTCAGACAAAGCCAACATGCTCCCGACCTAGAGTGGTAATGAATGCAATAAAAGTCTATTCATATAAATTTGCAGTTGCATACAAAGTTGGTGTAAATTGAAAAATGAAAATTGCTTTGTAAACTATTGTAGTCTGTAGGCTTTCAAAGCAGCACAAGTGGAACAGTGTGATATGTGTCCATCAACACTACACATTCCCAGGTACTGATTTGTGTTTGCTGTTTTGAACTTCAAAATTGTCCTAGCCTACTTTCTATGCATGTGTGCACACATGCAAATCTATTGTCTATAGCTTACACAGAAATCATGGTTAAAGGGGACTGCGTACAGTATAATTGCCTCTGCGGCCTTACTTGAAATGTTCTTGTAAAGTATTACACTAGTAGCAGTTTATTACAGTAGTAGAAGTAGACCCTTAATCATTCTTTTTACTTTCCATGTATCCCTGGTAGCATATTCACTGCACATTAAACCTAACTTTTACTTCTTGCAGCCATACCTATAGTAAAGTATGATTTTTGTTGATGAAAAATAGTGTTGATTGGTGTATGCAAAACATGTTACCCTACAGTTTATAACCGATTCTGCAATTTGTTCCATTAATTTACTCAGCTAGAAGCTGTGGATTGTTCCTTTTAATTTAAATCCCATGACAGTGTTTAATATTCACTCCTAATCACATATATCTATGCCAGCAGAGATTTAACTAACCAGACACACGGTTTAAGGTGTTGCCACCTCGGACTTACACAGATTCATGTTTGAGTTTTGGCATAAAGGTTGATAACAATGTGACGATGAACATTGAAACCCTACACACACACACGCACCCTCGCATATGCACACACAGAAGCCTCTTTCAGTTTGTTCCAAATCCACAGGTTTCACACGTGTCTGCCATTGGTAATCACAGGTACTTTGATGAAAATCTGTGTTTCCCTAGACACTGACACAGGTTTGCCAGCTAAATCTTTGCCACAGGTTTTACATACAAAACATGTAGCAATCAAAACTAATACTAAAAAAGAATTCTGAGATGAAACTTTTTGCAAAAAAAAAAAGCAAAGAAGGCAACAAAATGTGAGTTGTGTCCTATTGCTTTTGGTGCAAATTCATGCATAGTAATGAATGGGTGGGGTTAAGCCTGGAAATCTTGAAATGCCATTTCCCACATTCAGGATGGCTGATCAGTTTCATGTTTGGCATGGATATGCTGATAGGCTAATAAGTAAAGCAAAGTAAGCTGTTAGAAATAACTTATTATCTTCATTTATATTCTTGAGTAAGGCATGGTCTTTTTAAAAGTGCCTGCAAATGCTTATGAACAAGCAAACTCAAACTGGGATGGTCTGTTGTGCAGGATACTTGATGGATATGTTGACCTGAATTAAGGACACATGAGAAGATCCTGATTCAGACTTAGGTGCTTAGTAGACTCTCAGGTCATGATATGTGTAGAAAACTGCTAGGGCTCTTGGGATTGCAACTTGCATGCAGACCTGTAACACCATGAAGTTACTGGAAGTAACCATATGGTGATCTAGGTTGAGGTCAAATTTAACCAATTTAATAAAATAAGTTTGTGGTATGGAAACCATTGTAGGGTTGTCTAATTTGTTTCTTTCATTTTTCAGGCGTGATCATGCATAGTTATGGGCACAGGCCTTCTCAAATGCTTTTTCATCTTAGAGCATGAAGATTTTTTTTTTTTTTTTTGCAATACTTTAAAACTGATCAGGAAAAATTGACCATGCTATTTTGTAGTATGTTACTCCTAAAATAATATGATTTCAAAGGGATTTTCTCTTTATGAAAGGCAGGATTGGCTTCAGAGGGACAATGGCAGCTTAAACTCATTAGATGTTGCAGTGTAATGTGTTTGAAAGGCAATTTGTAAGTTAAAAACAACACACAAAAAAAATGTCTTCCTCTTTAGAAACAACCCTTGCCTGTGGCCTTTTCCACTATTAAGAAATGAAAAAAAAAAAAAAAAAAGAGTTGGGGGTGACAGAGGGGGTAGAACCATTCTCCTCCTTTGCTTCCTGTTGTGGAAACCCTGACATACACTGTACATCACAGCCATACTGTGTACTTGGCCCTGGCCACATTTAATGTGCTTGATATCTGGAGCATTTCACATAGTAACCTTAGGAATTCAGAACAATTAAAGCCTCCAAAGTTTGTATAAATGTTTGCCCTTGTTGGCTAGATCTTTTTCATTTTCTCTTCATAAAATCGTTCTCAGGCAAGTTTTCAAAATCCACTTACGTGTATATTGCTTCAAAAGAAGTCATAAACTTATAAGTACAGTTTATGTGGGCCATTATTCTCCTGGGGCCTGATTTACAAAGAATACTCCTGCACAAAAACTTGTGTAAGTCAGACTTATGAAGACTACATGTCTCTTGCTATTCACAAAAGAAAAAGTTGGTACATATTTTGTATTGATTTAAGCAAGCTTCAGAGCTGTTGTAGTACAAAAAGCTGTACGTGTGGCGTATGACCGGGCGTGTAACCACAGAAAGTTGTGCATTGTTTTAACAGTAACAGTATATGAGATTGGCTCGAAAGGTAGCAAAACAAAATGCAACAGCATACACTATTGGCCCACTTGCAGTTATGCAGCATATCTTTATGAACTCCGTAAGTTCTCTTCATGAAAACGGCAGTTCAGGAGATAACCACTTTCGGGTGAAAATGAGAATAACCCGATCGGGGGAAATTTTACCTGACTCAGAGCATGAATATTCATGAGCACATAGTGTCTACCTCTTCACAGTCGTTTATTTGTTTAATAAATGTGTGTGTATTTAAATATAAGATAGTAGTTCACACGCAAAGAGCGAAACCACAAGGAACTTTCAACATTGTGTTAATAAACACAAGTGCTGGAACAATTTTCTTGCACACCTTTGTGTGGAAAACAGTGCACAAAACTTGCGGCTGTATCAAGTCTATAAATTAAGCTTAGGACAAAGAATTTAGCGAAATAGCTCGATATCTCAAACTGTGCGCAGTGAACTGTCAGACATCCAGCTTTTTTGTTCCCCTAGCAACAAAGTTTTTAAATATGCCAGCATTTCTCTTTCCTAGAATCAGTGAAAGTTTCCAGGTTGTTTTGAACGTTCGTCTCTGTTGAATTTGCGCGGTAGGATCACAACGCATCATGGGAGAAATTTGAAAATGGCGCCACCCATGGCAAAATTTTCCCCCAATTGGGCGAAAATCCATTTCCCCTGAAAGCGGTTATCTCTGGAAGTCCCGAACTGATTGGTATCGCTTAGAATTTACCAAAAATGCTTACCTAACAGGTATTTCTCATCCATATTTCATTAAAATGTTACTTTATTTGAGGATGTTTGACTATTAAGTACCCATTTTTTTTCTCATGAAAGTGAAATGACCCTCAGTTATATAGTAGTACACAGTAACCTATGGTTTAGTGCACAGTACACTTATTCTCATATGTCAGTATTGGATTAGCATCGGCTTATATTGAGCATTAAACTATAGATATCAGTAATATCTGTAACTTACAATATCAGTACGAAGCTATATACTGTACAGAATACAACAGTAACATACAGCTTTTCATTGGATAAATGGCAATGGTCTCTTTTAAACAGCTTGGGGTTTGTCTTTCAGGATATTTTTGGCAGCAACAGTTTGATGACTTACCTGTTTGTGTGTGGTGGTTGAAGTTCTGTTGCATTGCCAAGGCTGGGTGTTTGTCAGTTTGGTGTAATTGTGTTGCTATTGTTGTGGTAAATATGCATTACTGTTGTGTTCTGCATGGTTGCCCATAATTGAGGGTCCAGACAAAAATTTGTGCCAACTTTCTTTTCGTAATTAACAGCCCAGTTGGTACTTCTGGAAAGGGAGTGTATTTGCCATGGTAAAATAGCTTTATTTCAGTTGTCATATCTGAGTCAGAATGGCAGTGTTGCTTGAATGTAAATTAATAAGTATTGCAAGTAAGAATTTTATCTGCATAACCTCACCTTTCCTCCCTTTTATCTGTGTACATACATTTTATTTCTACAATTTCGAATTGGCAAAATCAATAGAATTGCATGTGTGAGGGGTCTGTTAACCAGATATTGTGTTTGAGACTATGCTGAGTTATTTACAGGTTGTTCATGCACAATCAATGTAAAGGAATAATATATCCAAACACAATGTGTGTTTGGGGGCAATTTTTAATAAAGAATTGACTGTTCCAAGTTGGAAGGAATTGTTTCTAGTATAAACAGATTATAAAAGTAATTGATCTCAGCTTTATAAACTTGTTAGTACGGTATTCTGAAGTTCGTTTCAATGATCTTTTGTAGAGAAAATTTGGAGCAAGATTGACATATTCTGTCTGAAGCAATCAATTCTACTCAGCACAAACATGTATTTGCAGTTTGAATTCAAGGTGAAAGCCAAAGCGATTTCAGAATTTTTGTTTGGTGTATTTTATATTGTAATACATGTACAAAGTAAAATTCATACTTCAGTGCAGCAGGGCCAAATCGCAGCCGTTTTACCAAGATGGTGTTTATTTAAACATGACATCATGATGCTAGAAATGAATATCAAGTTTTAGCCATCTCTAGTTGACCACTCTTAATCCAGAATCTATCAGAGAACTTCCTCTTCAGGTGTCTTGAGATCAATAAAGTTAAAGGGGTTTGAACCCCTTTAAAGGGAAATAAATGCACCAACATAACATACAAAGAAAATGCTCTTAATCATTATTAAACTGTTCAGTCTTACCAGAAAACTCCAGCAATAGCTTTATCTCTCAAAATATTATGCATTACAAGACTAACGGATGTTGTATCCTTTGAATTTTTAAAAGTTTGGGTGAACAAAATTACATTTGTGCAACACATTACCAAATATCTCCCCACCACCGAGAGCCTTATTTCTTAAAAAGAGAGCTTCTGTACTGCCTTATTTTAAATTTTCTATCACTTTGTGTCTATTAATATTGGTTTAAAAATATGAAAATTTTCCGTAAAACAAACACAGTATCTCCCTTTAAAGACTGTTTGGGCAATAGAGCTAGTTTGTAAAAGGGATTGACTGTTGCAATTATAGGGAAGCTTCACGTGGGGAAAAAGCCTTTTTCTTGGGTAATATTGGCTAACATGTCCTATTCAATTCTAACAGCATGATAATAACAAAGTAGTAACTGTTTTACTACAAATTGGCCAGACCAACAGCTCCATGGCTGCACATGTTTTTCAGGTATGCATGCTGCTGCTCAAGATTGTGCAATAACTAAAGGCTGTGTCGTAGTCATGAATATGAGTCAAAGGATTTGCATGATATCATAGGAACAATGTATTACTGGAACCGGTGTCTGGCCAGCTTTGTTGAGGTCGGAGTATGCACCATGGGTGCTCATATTCAGATGTTGATGTTAGTTAACCTACCACTTGTACTTTTAATTAAAAGTCTACTCAGAGAGCCACAATTTAAAGGCTTATAAAGACAAACAATGGCCCACTGCAAACAGCACATTGTGTTTTTTATTAGGTTTGGAAATGAGTAGACATGAGTGGGAGCATAATTACAAAGATTTATAGCAAACCTGCATTTATGCTATTCATGCTCAGTAAATGGTTAACAACATTTTACTTTTCTGTGTACTAGTTTTACTAGCTGTGTTCTCAGGTGTCTAAGTCTGGCTGTATAGATCTGATGTGCACTGTGAGACTTGAACTATTGAGTTACTTGCAAGTAGCTGTGGCTCAATCATACCAGGCAATTGTTAAGCTAAATATTGTTGTTATTTGACATTAAATGTACAGGCTCTGTCTGTCTCTCTTTCAGTTCACATGTCCATACAGGGTAGCATCCATTGGTCCATCTGTCCATTTATCATTTTTTGCATTGTAGTATCAATCAAAATCTGGTCATTTGAGTTCATATTGGAAACGTAAACTTGTAAGTTCCTTCTGTGCTTGTCCCTTGTGTTGAGCCAATTATCGGTTGGTGTTGTAGGTATGGGCTAATAATGGCGTCATCAGTTGGATATGGCTATCTTTAAATATGGCACTTGCCACCGATAACATCAACCAATATCATTGAGTAGGTTTGTAAGCTTCCCTTGTATTACTGCCAGTTTTATGAATGTCTGGGTGTACAAAACTGTGACCTGCAATAATCCATTTTTTTCCTGAAATTCCTCCAATGAAACCTTAGGCTATGCCTAAGCCTAAACATTTGTTAACGATGAATGATGTAAACAGATAGCCTCATAGCCCAGCGGCAGTAAACATAGCTTGACTTTCATGTAATGTTTTACTTTATTATCCATATCGGGTCATTATTAAGTTTGACTTATCGGTTATTGGCAAGGTCTGATATCAATGTTATCTGCTCAATACTACTTGTCCCACAGATATAACTACATGGATATAGTCTTGAAACTTGGCCACAGAATACCTCATCAAATGAAGATTCCATGCTGGTTTTAGATGACTTAGTCTTTCCCTATGCAGTCTATTGATTAGTCCTTTGAGTGTACAGTAGTACTAAGGACATTTCGTTCCATGCAAAAACTAAACTTGTACAGTACCTTTCTCTCACACTGGGCCCTTGATACAGTCCACCATGTTTGACTGTTGCTCATTCTTTTGTTCTAAAAAGTTATGACTTGATAAGATTTTTTACACAATACAGAGCAGTGTCATCAATGGTTGTATTGCCATTAGCATTCATCACTGGCCTTGTGTGCCTCTAAATTGCTTCATTACCCACCTAAATGTCACATGCATTGTAGCAACTTTTCAGTTCACTAGTTTTAACCATGTTCTCTGTTGGTCAGCAGCACTCTGTCACTCCTGCCCAATTGATTGCTTCTAAATGTGTGAAGACCACACTACAAATGTTTGGCTAGGGTTGTTGAAAAAAATGTTTCTATGAATTGATTAAAGAAACTTCCTTTTAATATTGTTTCCCTGATACTTCCTCCTTGTAAAGCTTCCTTTATCACCACAGTTCTGTGTACTGTTCAAGTTACAGTATTGAAATAAATGAAGTCCAGAAAGCTTTTATATTACTTTCAAAAGTGTCTTGTTTAAGTGTGTTGTTTGAAAATTGGCAGAGCCATGTACTTGGAAACTTTATTCTTATTATTGTTTTTATGCTGTGAGACTTAGTTTTGGTTGGGACATGTTTTCCTCCTTTGGCAAACAGCTCTCATACCATCTGTGATAAAGGAAAAGTATAAGATAATTAATGATCTGTAACAGATGTGCCAATCATCTCCAGAGAAGTGGTGATTGTAATACTCTTTGTTTAAACTACTGTTATTAGTCAAATATGAGTGGGCCTTGAGAGGCAATTCTTTTTTGACACTTATAGATTGCAATATGGGAGAAGCATGCAAACACTTATAAATTATGCATATTTATACAGTATATTTAACTAAACTAATAGAAACAATTACTGTAGGTAATATTGATCATTTGGTAACGTGCAGAATGTCCGCTTTTATCATTAATATAAAGGTCTAGACCTCTTTTCATCCAGTACACAGACCTTTCTTGTGTAATGCAAAGAGGAAATGCTGTACTTACTGGGCTTAACTTCATTCTGCACTGGTGGTGTTGACTGGACTTATTACTGAGCACACAGTATTATGGGTCCTACAGTTGAGCTTGGGAAGCTGGAAGTGTCCACTATTTGACAGTGTATACCTGTATACATAATGTGTGTATCATGATATTTCATGTTTTTCTTTTCCTCGGGAATTTCTGTTAGGCGCAAGTGGAAGAACAGAACGGTGTGACGAAAAAATGAGGAATTTAAGGAGAGTCATAAATTCCCCTTCTGTCATATTAATACTACTATACTCATACTCCAAGGATAAAACTGTAGGATGACTGCCACACTTGCCATAGTCAAAAACATCCCTTCCCCAAAATGTCTCCCTGTATCAAAATGTCCCTGCTGTTAGTCAAAATGTCCTTGTGTAACAGAATATATGCCCATGTAATGACACTTGAAGTATTGTTTGCATGTAATATTGTACAATTATTATTACCAACATTTTCCATAAGTTTAAGGTACTGTAAACACAGGTGATTGCCATAAGCGAAATTTGTAAGAAATACTGTATTTGCAATTTGGGAAGGCTACTCTCATTTGTAATTGTAGATCCTCGCGTACAAAATGTCATACATACGGTATGGCACAAGACCATTCTCTGCACAACAGCAGTTATGTATCGATTCCCTAGAAGGATTTTACAAATATTCAATGCCTTTATCTTTTTAAAGGTCCTCATTGAGTTTATATTGAATATTATTTTGTGATGAGTTTGAAGGAAAGTATTGCATGACAATGCTTTTAATTAGCCCCATTAGCCATTTATCACTTTCTATAGTTACTGAAAACGTGAAAAATTGCAGTTTTTATAGGCGTATGAGCTCATAGTTTGCTATGCTCATCCAAGCCCGTGATAGACCAGCCACTCTGGAAAATACAAGATGACAACTGTAGCCTTGGTCACAACTCAATAGTTGTTCGTAAGAGGAGTTTAGAGCCTGTCAATTAAGTTGGTGTGAGGTTCAGTCATTGGTTCTATTTGAACAGGGGTTGCATATGATTAGTCCCTAATGGTGAAAAGTGTCTGGTCATGAATTTTTAATAAGTGATTTTAATCATAAATAACCTTATCATTGCCACTTCAGTTGTGTTCATAATTGCTTAGTTTGACCATTTACTATCAATATTTGAGTAAAACTCAACAGGTGTGACAAAGAATCATGAAATTCATGAACCAACTCAGTAAGCCCCTTTAATTGTTTACAATTTAATCACCCAAGATTCCTAGTACATTTTCTATTAGGACTCATCTATTTTGACCGTAAAAATTATGTTACAGGGTATGCAATGGGAAGTAAGTGTGTGACACACTGTTTTACCAGGGAATGTGTTGATAAAATGCAGGGATGTTTTGATAGTTAAAAAGGAGGAAAGGTTGCCAAAGGGGCATTTTGATTGGATACTAGTACTGTCTCAAATTTTATATATTTTTTACTTTGTAACAAATATTTTTCACTATTAAAAGAAAATAATGTATGTAGAAATTAAAATTACATGCTTGTCTTGAGGTTCAGTATGTTTGAAACTAGTTAGCAAACAGTTAAATGTATTGTCACCATTACCAGGGCTCCCAATGTTCACATCATAAATAAAGCTTTAATTACATTCAGAATTGACAAAACCATCCATCCATAAGATCCTTAAGCTAGCATAAATAGATTACCATTGTTGGAGGTAGAAGATTTTGTAATTTCTGTAAAATAAGACAGAAGTGTTTACGGAAGTGTGAAATGCTTTATAAGACATACGGTATTCCAAGAGAGAGAAACAGTTCAAAATCATAATTTTTAGGTCGAATGTTACAAAATTATCATCTTCAAATTAAACACCAAACTGCAGTTGTAAGCATAAGGTTCCCTGAGAAGCAAACTTATACAAGTATGTTATTTTACTTCCATTGATTTAGGCCAAGATGTTCCCACACTAATGAAGATAATAGTGAGATTAGTGTTTCCACTAAGCTGCTATGAAGGGATTTTGACGCAATGATTTGTCAATGTGACGCACTGATATTCGTGGGAAAAAAGAAAAAAGTGTTTCAGATGCAGTGTGAACAACAACATGTGCCCTATGCATGTGCAGTTCCACTAAATTGACATTTCTAGTAAGCTAAATTTTCTTAAAATCATTATATTGACCCAATGGATAATTTCTTAGAGGAAACACAGGCTGAGATGTACATGTAATAAAACACCTAGAGACCAAAACAGCAAAAATCTAGATGAATCACTTTGTCCTTTGCTTCATCAGTTGTGAGCTGTTTATGCTTGAAGGAAAGATTGCCAATAAGTCTTGGATGACTCATACAAAACTAAAATGATTTTGTAAATGCAAAATTCATTCATGAGCAACTTCAAACCATCACCTCTTGGGAACCAAACGTTGAATATACAGCATATAAGCAAACTTCTGAATGTTGGTTATAAAGAAGGTGTGCCTCCAGTTTGCTGGACATGCTGTGATTTATTCACTACAAACCTCATCCTTATTTACTGTAAGCATTGGTGATTGTTGGGCTCAGAGAAGGGAACCATGGAGTATGGCTATACATTTTGGGCTGAAATTTGGCTGTCTGAGCTCTACATGGTTTGGGCCGGGGGTATATGTTGTAGGCTGGGGGACCAACTTTTCTTGAGTTCTTACTCTGAAACAATAGTAGTAGCCACACTTGAATTAGTGTACATTGTTTCATGTACATTTTGGGATCATTGCCTTATCCAGGGACCATTTTAGAGCTTATCATGGGCTGCAAATGGCCCACGAAGCTGCCACTTGAGAACCCAGGGGTTGGGAGGTCAGTACAGTAGCAGTGTGAGAGACTGGCCGTACCATACAGATAGTTTATGTACAGTATTAAAAGCAATTCCCAAACAGTGTTATATAGGCCTATTATCCACAAGGGCTCCATGACATTCTTTGTACTTTCACAGCAGGTTAAAATGTTACACAAGGGCAAAAATTGTATTTTTAAGCATTTCTTGTCCAGAGAATTAACTGTAGAGGACTTCCACTATTGGAATAGTTACCAAACTTACTATACAATACGTAAAAACTTGCAGTGCGTCTGTGCGTGAGTATTATGAATACATAAGCACACATGCATAGGCTTTAATAAAGGAAAGGTACATTTAATTAGAACACGTGTAGAATTCCTAATTGCATTATGCTGATTTTTACATTGTATAGCAGCCACACAGTGAGCACAAATGCTCAGGTATTTCTATTAAATTTAATCCACTCTTTAGATTAATACCATTAATACTTTTGTCAGTTCCTGGATCATTCCATTGGGTAAAATCACGTAGATCCTTCATTGATTTCGTCTACATCATAAAATTGATAAATGGAAGTAAAGTTGCGTATGAGATAGCGTTCTTTATGAATGAACACTTTATTACATTGTCTCCAAAATTAAAATGACACAATGTCATTAACAATGCAAGTGGACAGTGAGTATCATTTGAAGAGGCTGTGTTGAGTTCATCTTATGAAAACACCATCCATTCTATTGTGTTTACATATACATGAGTTAGCATGTATAGTGGCACTGCTGAAAAATATTGGTTTTGTTGTTGATTGCATGAAATAGTGAAGCTTTAAGGACAAATTGGGCATACATTAAAGTGACCTTTTACCCATACACAGATAAATAAGACCCAGCAAACCCTTATGGTACATAGTATCGAGATATTGACATTTGAGGTTTACCAGTGATGGGTTTGAAGTAAGTCTAGTTAACTGTAGAGTCACACTTTGACCAAGGTGCAAATCATTTCCTTCTCTTTTTGAACAGTTTTTAAATTTTCAGAACTAAGATATGGATCATCTCATTGTTTCTCAATAAAATAATAAGGTATGTTTTTCTTCCTGAACTGATATTTTAACACCAGGAATTGGAGAAAAACTCAGGGGGGAGGGAATTTCCCTTGATAATCTACAAATAAGTGTATGGATAGCATTTTTTTTAAATTCCCATATTTTACTGTATCATACACACCTTTGCAGTTAAACAAGACCAACCTAAAAATATTTAGAGATGTTATTGACACTTTACCCAAACTATGGATTGTGGTATAGAGGTTCTTCATTGACTTCACAGATACATGTGACAACAACAAAGTCAGCCATATTGGACATCAAATTTACCATGCACAACATGTACTCTGTGTACAAAATTATTGGTCAAAGCAGAAAATGTTTTGTACTTTTCAAAGATGTTTTCTTGATGATGGGAGAAGTTTGTTGCTTTAATCATCAAGGAAAACTACAGGGTCTACAAATTTATTATTGATTTCCAGCAAATGTAACATGAAGAGGTAGATGGGTTTCTGGAATTTTTCAGAATAAAAATTGAACTTTGGAGTCCGCTTACTAGATTGAGCATATATATTAGGTGAGCATACTATGATTGAGGATTTTTTCTATGTGACAGATACAAAGCATTTCCAACATATCTAGCATATGTGTAGGCCGACACTTACAGCTACATACAATCTAACTCTAACAGTTTTAATTAGTTAAAAATACTTCCTTTGAAGCAAAGGAACAAAACATTTTAGGCTTTGACAGATATTTGTATGTACACTGTGTGGTTCTATCACATGAAGAACCTCTGTTGCCAGATGGCTGCAATAAACTACCTGCAAAGCTGGAAATAGACCAGCCAGAAGTCAGTCATGTCCTTTGTGAAGTCAGTGAAATGTAAATCATACGATACCATGGTTGCTACTTCATCAAATTCTGTTTGCCATGTACCTGTAGGATATAAAGTGCATGGCTGTGTACACATGTCATGTCATATTTAGGAATACTCTCATACCTCTATTAACAATTGTTTATAGGATTTAAGGAGGTTGACTGTGCGCTAATAGTTTTAGGAGTTTTAGTTAGGAGCGCGATGAATTGCTCTCAGTGGGCTAACTTAAGGAGCACGAAGGAGCGTGATCGCTCCGGCGCTCCTTATAAATGATATAAATGATGCCCTGCCACTGTAGTCCTGTGCAGTAGACAGGTGTTTTTCTTTTAAATTCAAGGAGGGGGTAGAAGTAATCAACTTAGGGGGAAGTTTTACTGTCAGTAGTGAGATTTGTTGCCCCACAGCTTTAATGCTATCTTGCAATCAGCTATCTGTCCTAGCTGTATCAGCTGTACAAAACAGCAAAACCATGATTGAGCTTTCCCATTTGGGTACAGCGCATCAATCGGTTTTATGTGCAGTGTCATAACTTCTTTGTGGAGAGTGTGTATATTACCAAAGTCCCTGACCAATCAAACTATCAATAAGCTGCCATGGCTTTGAAAAGTTAATCATGAAGTAACTATCTTTCCTTTTCAGGAAGTTGGAAAAACATTTGGTCCCATCATTGATAAATCCTACCATTTTGTACACTGAAGTCTATTCACCTTTCAGCAATAATTTTCCTGTGAAAATATTCATATATTTGTAGATTCTTGAAACATGTTTATCATCAGACATAATTTCTGTAGATAAGAAATTCCTAAATGGTGGTAGTTGGGTGCACATTGCATGTGAACATAAATGCAAGCTAATCACAGTCAGTCAATTATTGCAGTTTACACAGTTGAATGCACTGACCTGCAGTATAGTAGACAACCCACACTAGTGGTTGTTGTGAATATTGTATATATTCAGCTTTGAATGCATGGCCTTGGGTGATGTCGGGTTTTATCTCAATTGCACCCTTGGCTGGATATCTCTGAAAATAATAAATGAGGTGTGAAAAAATTTGACTATATGCTTGATGGGGCTAAAAAGTAATTTAGCAGACTCTTTCTGAGATAATGGATAGAATTTCTTTTCTAATCCCAGTCCTTATTTGTTTCCTTTTCTCTTATAGTTCAATTTGGGTGGTACTCCATACTGCACTCAAGACACACGGCAAGGCACACGTAAGTTTTTAGATAATCATGGTGGCACTGTTTTTATTTTTACTTATTTATTTCTTCCATTCCATCAGTTTGGAAACAACAGTAGGTTACTGCTGGTTGCTGAAAAAACATGTTTCAAAGCTGTCCAGCAGAGAGGGGTCAAGATATTACGAGCCTTACTGTTTTTGAACGTAAGATGTGTTGATAACTTGTGTGTTTCTTCTGCATATTTCGATGTCTTTTGAACTATTTCCTTACTGTGTGACAATTGCATCTACATTTATGGCAAGTGATGCATTCAGCTGTTGACCCCAGCTTAACCACATGTTATAGTAACAGCCTTTAACAGGCTGATTAACCTTCTAGAACTTGGTGCACCACCCACTTTTGGAAGGGCCAAGTTATATGCAATGTACTTTGCCTCCACAAAGTCTGTTTCTAGTCTTCTGGTTATTTACTATATTTAAAGGACATATGCTTTGATTTAGCAGGTTGAAATTAAAAATTAAAGTACTGTAAAATGAACCTAATGTTTCAAGTTATCTCTTGATGACAAAATATACTGCAGACCCACATGCAGTTAATATGGAAAGTTTAGAACTGATGTTCTCCTGAGACATAGATTACACTTGGGTCCTCCAAATGTCATCAGAAGTGATAATAAGATGAATGATTTTGATATCTATAGTCTAAAGGTTAAATTGTGAAAGATAAACAAATACTTAATCACACTCTTATTGAGAGCTTATCTAGGTACTTTAGAGAACCAGGTTGGGGTTATATGTCGCCTACAGAGAAATCCTTTTCAGTTAAAAGATAGGCAACAGAATTATAGGTCAGGACTGTCAAGGATATACAAAGGGTAGTGTATTAAGGAAATTTTGTGCTAACAAGTGAGATTTCTCCAAAGAAGAGTACTGGTCAAGTGGTTAGAGCATCCGACTTGCAGCCAGAAGGTCTAGGGTTCAAATCCTGGCCGGGTCATACCAAAGACTTTAAAAATGGAACCTACTGCCTTTGTGCTTGGGGCTCAGCATAAACAATGGAGTAGGGAAAACAAGCCAGTGAGCCACAACTAGAAAAAAGGCTGTGGTCGTCTCGACTTGAACCAGTTGGTTGGAAACCGGGACGTCAAACCTCATCTAACCTAACTTAACCAAAGAAGAGTACAGTACTTTGGATGTAACAGCCTATTTTCTTGCTGTCTTTTCCACCAAATATGAGCAGTGCAACCATGCATTTTGAAGTACTCAGTCATTAGTAATTTACCCATCTCTCCAAGGGCCTGGTCTTGAAAGCTTGGTTCCGAAAAAAAGTGTCCATGCGAAAAAATCATCCTGTATTTATCATTTTCCCAGAAGAGTTTACCATTTATTTGCTTCAATTATCACAGAGTTAATTGTTTTGGAGTTTTCTCTAAAGAGTGAGATCACTTTGCGATCCCTGTTAGTAATTTTCTACAGAACTGATCTAGGCTATGCTTTAAGTCAACTGATAGTGTGCACAGCTATCATACATAATGAATTGTGCTCAGTATGTAAACTGAGCTTAATAGGGCCCATTCCCTAAACAACTGAAACATAGCCTACGTCTTGTGTGTGAAAAGCATTGCAAGGATACCATTACGTATTAGCTTGTAAACAAGATTATGGTCCGCCATTAGCTCGTGAAAAACGAAACAGAGAACCCTCATGTATAACAGAAAAAGCACCCAGATAGCTCATAGTTGTTGAAACTTTGTATCAGTTAATCAAGCATTCAAAACTTTTGTTAAAAAATGGGAATTTTTTAAGAAAGCCCCCCCGAAAACATCTGCTCAAAATAATCGTATTTATGAAATCACTCAGTTAACACCTAGAGTATATCCAAAAGAAAGAAAAACACCTCATTTAACTGTTGAATGTCACTATTATGCAAATCAACACAATGTCATGTGTGAAATACTAGAAATAAGACTATTGACACTGTAAACATTTGTGAAATATTCATGAAAAGTTATGGACCCGAACCATGCTTTTGCATTTAGTTTGCACCAAAATGGCACTCGTGCGAAGTTTCTGACAGATTGGAAGGTGCTGGATGTCAACACAAGGCTAGCTAGGTATGATCGTATGATTATGGGTGAGCTTGCAGAGCATAAGTTACTGTCGTGGCGGTAGTATGAATGGATTATGTAGCTAGGGGTTTCCCTGGCAAACAAATTTTTTTGAATATATACTAGGTGCAGGCAGAGCATAATGGCTCTGCATGCAGGGAAAGGCTACTCTACATGCAGTATGTGACATGCTTACTGTCAACACACGCAATACCGGTAGACTGAAGGAAGCCTGTCAGTGAAAGTTCCACGGCATGCATAAAACACTGTGACACATGAGGATGAAAGATAGCGCATTTCACAAGAACGTCAAGACCTCTGAGTGATTGAAAGTTTGGCGCTCTGTGTCTGAACAGCTTCGAGTTGAGCTTTCTTTTAGCTTCAGAAAACCTCTCAAAATTCAGTCTGAGAAAGTTATAGGCCTTACTGCATGAAGTACTCATTTTCTTAATTGGTTATTTTCTCTCAAGTTTCTTTTAATAGAAATTTTTTATTTGAAACGAAACAACATGATTTTGTTGTGACAATTTGAGCCTATTTTGCTCCTCATCATCTCCTATTTACATATGTAATTCCCCAACTTGCCTGCAAGTACTGTCTCCTTGAACTAATCGCTAGCTCTCTGATACAGGTGTCAATACCAAGCATGTGTTATGGATCAAAATGAGCTTCTATTTAAGTCACTAGTGATACCGGGTACCTGACAAATACAGCGATTGGGTACCCGGTTCCTATTTTTCATACCCGTGCAAAAACTTAGTAAAACCCTGTGAGGTCTAGTTAGATTATGTTTGGTCCAAGACAGGATTCTGGTTTTGTTTGACACTGCTTAGACCATGCAGAGCCATTGAAATGTTATAGTTTACAGCACTTCCCACATCACTATCATATGCCCAACTGTTATACTTGAATAATGAATAATGTACTCTTAATTGGCTTGCTCCAGTTAATGACTTTTAACTTTTATGCTAGGGATGCACCGGATCCAAATTTCTAGATCCAGCTGGAAGGGGATTTTGCTGGATAGAATTTCAAATCCAGCCTGATAAGTCTGGCAAGAACTGAACTGGATTTTTGCACTTTCAAAAGAAACATTAAAAAAATAGTTTTGTGGGCAAGAGTTGAGGATAGGGGAGGGGTTGTATGTGTGAAGACAAGAGAGCTGGTTGTTGATAGTACTAGCCTACAGCAGGTCACTAAGCGGGTGTGATTTTGCGGGGTTTCCACTCTAGAATGATGCAGACAGAACATTAACTGAAAAGTAAAATTAACATAACACACTGCACCTTTTAAACATGACAATAATTCTTTACACTGTTTAAGGGACCATAGCTGTTAACATTGTAAGCATGTTCTGATGAAAATGACTCAGATTGTTCAGTGTCATTCAAAGAATAATTGACAGAGATTGTACATTAAGTATTTTTACATTAAAGTACATTTGCAGTGTGGGTCCTGTGGGATAACTGTGGATAGGCTAACTTTGGATTTGTCTTTATTGTTACCTCCACAAAATTTGGATGTATGTGCGTAAAGGGTATACTCTTAGACTACGACAGTTGTGTGGAAGTTGTGTCAGTGTCACTCTGAACTGGGACCACCTAAAAACCTAACACAACACAGTTAATGGGTCAATTTCTAGATGTAAGATGGACACAATGAAGAAAACCTTATGGAAAGGTTTTAAGTTGATCTCTAAAAGCAACCTCTAACTTTTAATCATAGATTTATTCTTGCTAAAATTCGAGAAAAATTCACCTGGATTTTGCAAAAGATCCTGCCAGAACTGGAACCCCGGCAGGACAGGGTATCTGGTGCATCCCTATTTTATACCTCCTGACTCTTCTTGAAAATACAGAACGTAGCTTTTTTTTTCAATCGATGTGTAAAATTAAGTCATATGACAGGGCTGAAATTTAGCACTCGTCCGATCGTCCGTGACGGGTAAAACTTGCATCGGACAATCACTTTCTCTCTTTGAACTTGTCCGATGGACGAATAGATTTTATTTGTAACTGAATAGTTCCCTACATCAGCAGGAAAGTATGTCATAAAAGTCCCCTCAAGAAGTGGCATTGAGATGATGGTATTGACTACCATTCATCATTGTACCATGCCAATAAATATGGAAAAATGCAGAATTTAAAGTAAATGTTTGTTTTCTATGGCAGAGACAGGAAATAGAATTGTTCATCTCTTGTTTGTCACTTTCATTCGGACAACCAAAAACTATTTCGGACAACCTAAATTTAGCTTCAGGTTGTCCGAATGGCAACCTGAAAATTTCCTTAAAAATCAGGCCTGATATGATTCATACCAGCTTGTATGAAATTTATTTTTAAAATGAGTTTATCTTTATTTTAGATTGGGGATGTAATGTGGAAGAAGGTGGGAAGAAAAATGCTGTTCCTGCTCACATCACTGACATTGATGTCATGTATCAAATTGAACAATGCCTGAACTTCAAGGGTAGCAGCAATGATGCTTCATGCCAACAGTATCATTCACATGGCTTCATTACTCTTAATGTATCTTTTGCACTAGGTGAGTCACATGATCATATGACAGCTACTAAAATGTAAGGTCTTAGTGACATGGATGTGCCACTCTTTTCACTCAAAAACTTTATACTTTCAAATTCGTAATTCTGTACTACTTTCCTTTACCTATCCTCCACATTGTTACTTTGGTTGTGATTTTTATCAAATGTCCAATCCAAGCAAGGTGTGATCTTAATTCTAATTTGTTAAGCAATAAATATATATCCTCATGTGCTAATGTTTGTAACTGAAACCAAAGCATGGCTACAGCCAGTGCAACTTGCTGAGACAGATGGAGTCTATGGTTTTGACATGGTGTCTTTCTGGAATGCTGCCCTCAATCAAAGGTGGGTAAAGATCTGGAATGCTTGCCATAATGAGACTATGACATGAATTGTTCCAATTACAAACCATTCTGCCATCATCAAAATTACTTCAAAGCAACATTTTGGTGATGATTAATGGTTTCACAGTTTTCTTAGATTATATGTTTACCTTTATGTAGGAAGGTTTCTTATATTGTGAGTAAACCTATATGTATTTCTTTTGTTAATTTAGGTGATCCTTCACTCACAGGAATTCTATTTCAAGTGGTTTCTTCCAAAAATCTGTTGGGCTCTCCTTCATGTCATTTTGTATTCCTAAATGGCACTCTAAGATATGATCACATTATTGAAGACCAGGTAATGTAACCTTCCTATCTTTCTCTCTTAATTCAGAGATTTTGTAAATTGTTGTTGGTGGTGTATAAACAGTCTTTGATGTTGCTGCTGTTGTTTTTCATTTGTTTTAGTAATTTGGTTGTACAAAGAAGTAAATGAAACAAAAAAATTCTTTAGTATATACATCAATAATCCTTTAGACAGCAAATTAGACTGGTAAATTTTTGGATCAGGTGCAAGGCATCACACAGAGTAATGCAAATTTCCTATTCCATCTTATTTCATACCCTATCTTCCCTTGCACTGCCCTCCTTAGTGCTTGCATTTGTTTCCTCTCAAACTTTCATGTTGATACAGAGCATTGGGGAATAACTGTCTGACATGGAAATTGTTCCTTCCATGGGCAGCAAATAAACATCATTGTCCTGATGAAAGTCCAAGTCTAAAAAAAAATGATAATAATCTAACATTAATAAATAATTCAGACCCTAAGTGGGAGTTTTTTATGAACCAAGGAACAGGTACATGAAATGGAAGCTGGGGTGACGGCAGACCCCGTCTCTTTCAGACAGAAAATTTGCTATTTTGGGGGAAGATATATGCTTCTTTGGGCAAACATGCATAAAATTTTTGGGCATAAGTACTCCACCCCCACCCCAACTGGTACTGCACCCCTTCCCAAACTGGAATTAGTCCTACCTGTACACTTATTCTAAGAGAAGTCCTCAAGTACTTGCAATGTGTAGTTTACAGCTTTTCACATCATGCAACTACAGTGGCTTTTAATGAGAATGCAGATCTTCCCATTTACAAATTTCCATTGATTCAAATTCCACTGCTTTGCTCCACTCATTCATAGCACTCACTGGGAAATTATGTCTTTATACCTTGTATTTGCCTGCTTTTTGATTCCTTGCCATAGGCAGAGGAATCTATACGATGGTGATGCCTGATGTGTGTATGTGATACTTTGTAAACACTCTATCTCAAGAAGGGTAATGTCAAGGGATACTTGGCAGAAAGATACCCCTTATTAGATAATCCCTATTGTTTTTATTGAAGATCAAATGTCATTTTGGGTCACCAGAGGTCAAACTATAATAAGCATGTAAATTGCTTGTAAACAAAATATCTCAAGAAGGGAAACTTTAAGGGATTTTATGCTTGGCATGTGGATACCTCTTATTTGAATATATGATCCCTATTGCTTTTGGTATAGTTCAAAGGTCAAAAGAGGTCAAGTCTCAAAATCTTCTAAGCACAATATCTGTATGAAAACTTGGTTTAACTTGAAACAGGCTATGTAGCCTACTTTTATTTAGTGTACATATTTGTCTTAAAATTTCTTGGAGGTTGAAGGTCATTGAGGTCAAAATTGGCAGTTCCTTTTAAGGTGATTCTACAGAAGCCCAGATCAACCATTCAGTCATAACCATCTACCTCTAGTCACTGCATGTATTGTAAAACTTAATTGTACCCTATTGACATCCATATCCAGAAGATCAATCACAACATGCTGCTGGAAGTCAATCTGATGATGGTATCAATGTACGGCCGATATCATGTATCGTTCATTTCATACTAGGCATCCGTACAATCTTCCAGGCATTTCTGCTCTAGCGTTGGTTCCAAATGGCAAGACCACTGCACTAAAATATGTAAGATGGTAAACTGGAGAAAATTTCGGTATGTGGTCACCATTAAAATCAGCGAAAATTGTTCAGTCGTATATAACCTAGTGCATGATTATGCTTTCACAATGTATAATCTGTGGTTCTTGGTTGAGTGGTGTTGTCCAGACCTTCACCTGTTGCAATATTCAATAGTTTTTATGTACGTATGTGCAGAACTATACACTGTGTAGCCCATGCACACTGCGGACGCAGCCACTTGACAACTTGACAATTCAATCATTTGTACAATGTACAGTACATCTGTCCGCAAGGGTATGATATAATTCCACGTTAACGATTGGCTTAATGGTTTATAGCAGTTGCAAAATCCATTCTTGGAAGATGTTTGTTGGTGTTTGAAGAAGTCATTGCTAAGTGTTTGTGATGCGAACAATTTTTTTTGACCTGGCAAGGGTTTTTGATCGATGTGAGTTCCTGATACCAACTTAGCCATCGTAGTTTGTTCTGTTTCATTCCACTTGCTTGTTTCCACTGGTTGTTCAACATTGGCTCCTATAGAAGTATAGGGCCTAGCCAAGGCCTTGCCTAGCCTAGGCTACCTAGTTCTCACACACACTTGGTTCCCTGAATTAGGCCTAGCCACTGAAGCATCCAATTTTTGAGCGTATGTTACTGTGAGAACATGCATCAGCACATGATGCTGTGGTGACTGTTGCTACGTACGTGTATGCGCATGTTTGAACACATCCATAGCACAGAACAGAACAGAATTAAACAGCACAACTTTCTTGTTAGCATACAGTGGTGTGCGCATCCTAGCAACAAGATTCAGCAGTTTTTGACTCCTTGTCGAAGGCAAAAGGAATCTATGCAATGATGATGTCGTGTGTAGGTGTATATGTGTAGCTTTGTTTGTAAACAAGATATCTCAAGCAGGGTAACTGTGAGGGTTGTTACACTTGATAAGTAGATACATCATATTGAATAGGTGATACCTAATGGTTTTGGTGGAGGTCAAAGGTCTCGTGGGGTCACCAGAGGTCAAATTGTAAGTGCCATGAAAAATGCTTGTAAACATGATATCTCCAGGTGTGAAACTTCAGTGACTTTCATAGATGGCATGTGGATAGCACATATAAAATAAATGATCCCTATTGATTTTGGTAAAGGTCGAAGGGCATTTGGGGTCACCATAGGTCAAACTGGTAAAACATTGAAAATTGCTTGTAAACATTTAATCTCCAGACAGGAGACTTCATTGAATTTGATAGTTGGCATGGGAATAGCTCACATTGAGTATATGAACCCTATTGATTTGGTGATGGCCAGAGGTCATTTGGGGTCACTGGAGGTCAAATAGTGAAAACTTAAAAAACTGTTCATAAAGACTTTATCTCTAGGTGGACAAGATTGAGGGACATCATACTTTGAATTTAGATATTCTGTGTTGAGAAGATGACCCCTATTGTATGTGGTGTTGGTCAAAGGCCATGAGAGGTGAAACTGTAAAAACGAAATATTGCTTGTAAACATTTAATCTCAAGATGGGTAAGCTTAAGGGATCTCATTCTTGCCAAATGGATAAATGAATATTCCATTTTGAGTAGATGATCGTTCTTGCTTTTGGTGTAGGTCAAAGGTCAGTTGGCATCACTAGAGGTCAAAGGGTGGAAAATTTGTTAATATCTCAAGAAGGACAATGTGTGTAAATCTGAACTTTCCAGTTGGTCACTCTGTAATGAGTATATAGTGTCTACAGTATTTGGTGGAGGTCAAAGATCATTTGGGGTCACTAGAGATCAAGCTTTAGAAACTGGTCTGAATCTGTTTGACCTATGCCCATGGATTTTTCACTTTCTATATAATAGTTACTTCACAATGTGTGTCAACAGGAAGCCTTTAAACTGAAATTTTATCCAAGAGGCAAGATATCACTAAGTTTCTAGTTATATTGATTTCCTCAAACTTGCTGTGATGTAGTCTTACTGTTATCTTCCCTTGCTTTCTTTAGCCATGCTATGAAGTCATTTTATCTCATGGTTTTTTTTTCCATTCAATTCAGAGAGCCAAAATATTTTATTTCGCCGGTTTTGATGAGGTCTTTGAGCCAAACACCAAGTATATAGTCTACATTCGTGTGTTGCCAGCGCCTCGAAATAGAGACCTTGACCGTATTTACAATGTTAGTGTGCAAATACCAGGTATGTAAAGATTTGTCATGCACCACAGTTTAAAGCAACCCCTTAATTGGTAATTTCATGCTGTTGTTGACTCCTGGTTTCTGAAATGGAATGTTTGAGAGTGATTTGAGTGCTGGTAGCTTTGTAGGTGTAAGTGCTATTGGAGACAACAGGGGCAATCACTTCTATCACATCATGCCAGAGTTAGCGCTAAGGTGCAGGATTGCGTGAATCCCACATTTGTCTCCTGAATCCCGCACAAAGATAAATCTTATGCGGGAAAATCCCACACACTTTTCCACAGCTGAGATCGTAGCTACAATTATAAATACACACAATAAATTGCTATAGAATCTTTTTACCAAGTGACAACTCCCTCCTAGATTTTGAAAATCCCTCCCAAAAAATTTTTTAGAGAGGGATTTCCCTCCCAGGTTCAATTACTTAGCAGGAACACTACATCATGCAATATTTAGTAGAATAACCATACAGTACATAAGGCAAAGGACACTTAACCCAAAGGAGGATCCTCAAACTAGAGTTGTACTGTATCTTTTGGCTCCTGACTTGCTTACTTTAGAACTGTTTTGATCCCCTGGAGTTTCGTAAGATTTCAGTGTAGTGTCATTTACTGTTGTGCTATAGGTACATATTACTTCTCAGTGTGGGAATGGCAATGCACTTGTAACAGCCTTGAGGTAATGTTGCATTTTCAGAAACCATTCATAGCCCAGGTTTAATATTATCAGAAATGCAGGAATAGCAACCTTTTTTCCTCAGGAATAATTGTGACATTTGCCAGAAAGACTTTACTTTGCCTGGAAAACTGGTACAGTTTAGGTTTAAATGTTTTATGACAAGGTTACTACATATTATAGTTTTATATTGTACCTGATTATTTGGTACCCTGTGATGGTGACCTACATATAGGCTTCATGCCCTTTAACTTAACAACTTGAAAAAAGTAAATTGACAGCATGGAAGTATTCTCTATTACTCTGCCATTTTGTAATGTAGTAGTGCAGAAAGCATTGCCCAAATCTCTTTCCATGCAAAATTGTGTGTATATAATGAAAATTTCTGTAATGATGTATATTTTTGTTTTGCAGATTGTAATCATCTTCCAGATGACATTTACTTCTGCTCCAAGCCATGTGAGTAATAAATTTTAACAACCTGTGGTTGGAGGCTTGAACATAAGCCTGTGCTTTCAGTCAACAGTATTCAAACTGTACAAGTCAAAGTACACAAGTAGTGTACATTTATGAATCCTATGATTAAAAACCACACGACACAGAAGGATGAGAGTACCGTGGAATCATCATTTCTTGTTTTCATTAACTACCTAGTGGAAATGCACAGTTACCCCAACCTTGTTTTGAAATCAGATCTGCAAGTCTATTATTTCTCATTAATTATCTTTTACACTGTTTTAGAACATAAAAATTGCAGATTTAAATAGAAAAGGGAGATGGAGATATTTGGCATGAGTTTAATAAATCAGTAGTGAATATTAAAGAAAAACAGTCACATGATAAAAAAGGGTCATTTGCAAATTATATTACCAGACAGTACTAATTGCTTTAATTTGAATTGGAACAACTGTCCTTCAAAGGAAAGATAAGGTTCAGATTTCAGTAACATGCACAAAGGAGAGCAAAGTGTTGTGTTCCATGTCTCAAACTGTGTCTTTAAGTATACACATGGTTGTGGAGAAATTGTATCACTTGTAGTTAATTTTGTTTGGTAATGTGATTTTTTCCAAACAAATTGACCTATGGCAATCTACTTTGACCATTCATACTCACTCAGTGTTTAGACTGTCTAACTTTCCTTTATGTTTTGGTTTCATAGTTTTGTTGATCAGAGTAGTTATTGCTCATGAAAAGTTTTCATGATAGTTATAAACCCAAGCTATTACTCTTACATCTTTGTGTAGTCCTAAATAAGCTGCTCAGTCTACTGTAAAGTTTGGACTTATTGTGTCAAATCATGGAGTAATAAGCATTTATCCTGTCTTTTCTTTTGTTCAGCTGCTGCAAAGTGGGTTTCAGACATAACCACTGCTGTCCTAGAAGACCAGGAAAGTGTTAATGTTTCATTCACGATAAACAATGATACCAGGCACTTTACAGATTATGAAATAAAGCTTTGGCAACTTCCAGGAAATGAAACAGTTCATAGAAGATTAGTTACAAATAACAAGGTAAGAAATTTTGTCCCAAGAAGTTGTTGTAAGTAACAGTAAGCATCACTAATGTGGGTAGGAGAGAGGAAGCAGGGTGAAGTGTTGACAAGCTTTGTTATTTTGCTGTGCACAAATACATTTCACAAATATGTGGGTTCGAATCCTGTGCAAGGTACATGGGTTTCTTTCTCTGGGTACTCAAGGCAAAGCAAGGCTTGCCTTCAAAATTTATTGCCAGCTGACCAGGCACGTAGCTAAGGGAGGGGGGAGGGGGCAAAGGGGGCAGCCACCCTTTGAGCATATTTTTGGTATTTTTGAAATGATTTTTTAATGATGTTGCTAGTAACTCAAAATAAGGAAATGTTTAGATGCAACTTACAAGGCCTGGGAAGTGCCATTTCCAGCAACCTGGGAGATATTTTCGGCCAAATTTTCTTGTACGCTTCGTGCCAACCTATGGTGGTGCTATGCTTAGATAGTTTGCCTACAGGCTTCCCCCCCCCCCCCCTCTCCGGCAAATTTCTGGCTACGTGGCTGCAGCCGACAAAATTGGTTGTCTGCCGGACTGAAGTGCACTAAGGCGGACCAGTTCACTAGCTGACTTTGCTTTGGCTAATACTGTATATTAATGGCAAGGTAAGGTTATCAAGATTAATACTATTCATCCAAGTAGTTTGATTTGATTTACAGTTCTGTCTATTACATTAATGACAAGATTGTAGTTAAGAGGGTGGTATCAAGAAAGTGACAGCAAGCTAATTAATAAAATAACTGTAACAGTGTTAGCAAGTTAATGCATTTTGTGGTGTGTACATAAGGGGGTGTAATAACTAGTTCTGTATTACACTGAATTTTAGAAATAAAAAACATAATAAAAATGGTTGTAAGAGAATAGCAATCAGTGGCCAGTTGCCTGTACCTGCAGCATGGTAGCCAAACCCAAGTTTGCAAAGGGTTGTAGGTCTTAAGGTTGTCATTATTATTAATTCCTTTTAAAGTTTTTAGTGTCTGACTTAACAACTGGGGTTCTGAACTGGAAATTAAATCCAAATTGGGTGCATCACCTGGTGTTAATGATCTGGATAGAACACTTGATATGTAGGCTGGGTACCTTCCAATTGAAGTGTAAATTTGAAGTCATTTCACCAAGTCCTTCCATGGCTGTTACAGTGCCTCACTATAAAATCATGATGTAAAAAGATGAATTTGAGTGACTTCTGGTAATAAAACTTTCTTGTACATGTTGATTAAAGGGATATGATGCACTTTTGTGACAAAAAAGTTTGTATCATTGAAACTAGGATATGAAAATGTAAAACGATATACAGCTTAAAATAAGACAGGTGTGTGATTTATGTTGTACAGAAGTACATTTCTTACTGAAAGAAATTCACTGCTTTTAACTTTATGAATAATTTGTCTACCCAAACTTCTAAGTTTTCAAATGATGCAACATTCATTACTCATGTAATATTTAGGAAAACTAAATCATTTGGTAATAATACAAGATGTTATTCTGTCTATGCCATGTTGATGCAATGCAAACAATATTTAAACCAAACAAGGGTCAAACTCACAACACTAATTTGAATATGTATGTTACAGTTTCCTATCCCACTTCAAGGACATTTCAAGTCATATTTTGTTTTTGACTTCTGTTTGCACAGAACAATTGGGACTGTGATGGCCAAACCTGTGTCATGCATGAGGCCTTTAACATCAGTGCTGGACATTATTATGTAACAGTGAGTTCATATTTTTTATTCTTAAATAGAAAAGTGCCTGGTTTAGTGTTTGGTTTTAAAACAGCAGTTTACAGTCGATTATTTGTGGCCATGTAATTGTATTGATCAAATACTGCTATTCATAGGGCCAAAGTATAAGAGTAACATCAGTGTCTCAAACAAGATGCAGAAGCACACACTAACATCACCAGTGCTGCGGCATGGCACGTAGCATAAAGTTTTTCCATCATGTACAATTGACAGATATTTTTGTCTAATTTCCCAGAAAGAAATAAATCTTGTACGCAGTTTGGTACAATATTATGCCTAACATCATGTACAGCGAGGGGTAGCTTGCAGTTTGATGAAAATGGCTTTGTTTCCTTCACAGTAACAGCACCAGGGCAAAAGTATTAATCAGTCACTTTATGCTGTAATCCATTAGTCACTGCTCAGCAATGGGGCACTTGGAGCTTGAAAGTTTCATTGCAATTTCAGTTTCAAATTTGTTACTTGATAATGATTCCTAGCATTAGTTAATGTAAAATACACCAGGCCAGAGAGAATAAAGGTTGATTAGTATTGGGACAGAGGTAGTGTTGGGTGTCAATCTCTTATTGATTCCTTGCCGTAGGTAGAGGAGTCTATGTGATGGTGATGCCCTGTGTGTGTGTATGTGACTTTGCTTGTAAGCATGCTATCTCAAGAAGGGTAACCTCAAGGGATCTCATACATGGAATGCAGATACCCCTTATTTAGTAGATGATCCCTATTGTTTTTGGTGAAGGTCAAAGATCATTTGGGGTCACCAGAGGTCAAATGGTTAATTCCTTAAAAATTGCTCAAAAACACTATCTCAATATGTGTAACTGAAAGGAATATCATACTGGGCATGTGGATGGTCCATATTGGAAAGATGATTGTTTTTGGTAGAGGTCAAAGGTCATTCGAGGTCACCAAAGGTCAAAAGGTTAAAACCATGTAAACACAATATCTCAAGCAAAGAAACTTGGATGAATCTCATACTTGGCATATGGATGGCCCATACTGAGTAAATAATCCCTATTATTTTTAATGAAGGTCAAAGGTTATTTGGGTCATCAGAGATCAAAAGGTTACAACCTTGTAAACACTATATCTCATGCAGCAAATTTTCAAGGGATGTCATACTTTGAAATGTGGTGGTCCATATTGAGTAGATGGTACCTACTATTTTCATGGCGGTCAAAGGTCATTTGAGGTCACCAGAGGTCAAAATCTTCTAAACGTGGTATTTCAAGCAGGGGAACTTTGATGAATCACATACTTTGCATGTGGATGCCCATATTAAGTACATGCACCTCATCATTTTTGGTGGAGGTTAAAGGTCATTTGGGATCATGGGAGGTCAAATGGTTAACATTTTGTAAACACAATATCTCAAAGCAGGGAAACTGGCAGATCTTATACTTGACATGTAAATGGCCAATAACAAGAAAATGATCCATCTTGTTTTTGGTGGAGGTCGAAGGTCATTTGGGGTCACCAGTGGTCAAAGGTTAAAACCTAGTAAACATGATATATCAAGCAGTGTAACTTTGTTGAATCTCATACAAGAGATGTGAATGACCTACATTGATTAAATGATCCCTCTTGTTTTTGGTGGTCTGAGGTCATTTGGGGTCACCAGAGGTCAGAAGGTTGAAACTCTTTAAACACTACACACACTGTTCCTCAAGCAGAGAAACTTTGATGAATCACATAGTTGACCCATATTATGTGAAGGCTAAAGGTCATTTGGGGTCATTTTGTTCTTAATATGGTATAACTGTGTTTGATCTATGCCCATGGCTCCTAGACATTCTGTGCCAAATTTAAAGACAGTAATTTATGGAACACAGTAATACATATAATGTACATTTCAGTTGCAAATAATTACTTAACTTTTTACAAATACTGGTAATTGTTTGTTAGAACTTCTAAGGAAAACTGAAAGAGTCATAAATATTGTAAATTGAAATCCTGAAAAAAATGAAATTATTGAAATGTTTGACTCTTGTAATTAAGTAATGTAAACAGATTTGAAATTTGTGGATGGGAGGGCTGATTGGACCAAGTCCATACAAATTTAAAAATTTTGAATGTGCAAAAAGAATGTCTGTAAGCATTGATACATGGAATATACTGCATTTCATGGAAATTTTATCCAAATGAAAGTTACTGCACTTAGCAACCTGAGGGTCTGCGGTAGCACAAGACTTGAAATTAAAAAACACAGGATACCACTGCTTTGAAAGATACCATATTTAATGGCAAAAAACACTCCCTAGTATGATGACATGTTTCACAAGTATAGCTTGCATCATCAGTTACAACAAGAAGAATGATTATACAGTCTACAATAGGCCAGTTAGAATACAGCACTGCAAAGCACTTAGTTGAATAGAGCAAAAGAGGGACATTCTCCCTGTTTGTTAAGATTTGGATTTTGCCAGCTGATGTGAAGACTTCCTTTAATTTTAAGCTGGAGCTTAGTTGGGGCTGAGTCAATGATTGTGAAAGAGTTGTCATCACTCTTTCCTTTGCAAGTAGCTAATTTGTTAAGGTGTTTGTAAATATGGGAGTTTTTGTCAGTGAAAAGATGCTGATGTATTCTTGTAGCCAGGTGTCTGTGGGTTTCCCCTACTCAGCAACCTACTTGTCAAAAAGTCATGACTCTTTTGCTGAGAAACTATGCAGAAACATTGTTGGATTGGATTTTAAGTTTTTATGGTTGTCCATCGAAAAAGTTTATTTGTGGTTGTCCCTTAGACAACCTGTGTGCCCGTTTTGGTGGTACAAGTTGCCCTGGGTGTCATATTTTTTCTTGTCTTGTGGAATTTGGTTGTCTGCTGGACGGCCAGCCTGTTCCTGTTGGTAGTTCCCCACAAATTTTGGTTGTCACAAGTAACTGGACAGCTGTTAAAATGGATTCCTACTGTACCCTTGATTTAAAGGTATAGAAAAAGTATATTTTAAGATGGTGGTAGTTCAGATATCAGTGCCCCATTAGCATTGAATGTTTAGTGTGAGGTGGACTTTTAGTCTTACAGCCAGTCTGTTTCATTGTGTAATTATATTCATGTTCAAATTATGAGTCACTCATGCTGAGTAATTTGTTGGCCTAGACAATAATTTTGAAACCATCTGGCCATTTGGTGAGCGGCATAAAAAATCCACTCACTGGTGGGAAATTTGTAGTTACCACATAAGTTAGGGATGTATTGTCATCAAACTAAACTAATCACAATTGCACAAATGTTGACCGTGTTAACTGAATAGCGTAGCCTGTGATCAGAAATTGAAATTTTGCAAAATCAGCCCTAGTGCTGCCACCTACGTATCTCACTGAGAGATATAAGTACACACCACTTATATGATACATAAGTTTTTTGACTGTAGGTCAGGCTCAGTGTAAAGGTTACTACATTTTAGAGCAATGAAAACCACAAAATTACAAAGGACAAATGACAAACTTTCTAAATAACATTTCAATATATAACAGAATACTGAAATTCTTTAGGAGTCAAGGGTTAAGTGAGCTCATTAAAAATTTTGTAACAAGAAAAGGTAGAAGCTACCCAAAATTATTTTTGATATGTAAAAAATGTGAAGTTTCATTCAAACCCTGTATGGCAGTTGTTGAGATGTCAGCAGATAAAGTTGTCACTGTTTGGTCCCAAAGCAGACTTGAAACAAGCAGGAATGATATTATAGTCTAGCATTGTTGAAGGGTGGTTTGGTCTTTTGTTTTGAATTAGTATTAGGTACAGTAGAGTTATGAGTTTACTAACAGTGTAAATGTTTGTAAACTTTTAGTGCTTTTCATTCATTTGTGGTATGATCAGATTTTCGAATAGGAGCTGGATGAAAATTTGAAAATAAAACATAAAATGAATTTTAACTAGTAGTTTCTTAACAAGTGATTGACTTATGCAGACTTGTAACCAAAAAACTGGTTAATTGTTGTCAGTTGGAACTGTGAACATATCTTTCCCTGTTTTAAAGATATACCTATTACAAGTTCTGAGACCACTCATTGTCTATGCAGAAATCAGTGGACAGTTGGGTTGGGTAAGAGGTCATATGAACACAACTTTTGGGTTTACTGAAAGGAATTACCCTTGCAGTCACAGTGCTGACTTTGCAAAAAGACCATTCAGTAGTTTCGTGCATTTCAGTATGTTTTGTGATTATGTTGGCACTTTTACTCTATCATAAATTGTGACAAACACAGATCCCAGGATGGACACAAAAATGCGATGCAGCCAAAATTGTGTGAGTCTTATTAAAAACATTTCTTAATTAAGGATGGAACTTATTTCCTGGAAGATTGAATTAAGTGTTGCACAGTCTTGGGGAAAATCCACTCAAAGATTGCAGTATTTTATTGTTTTTTAGATTCAAAACAAATAAATAAATCATACTAATTTTAACTAGGGAAAATATTTACCTCTGTTTTATATCAACATAATGTAAGTTTTGTTTTTTAATGAGCAAAATTGTTTTCACTTCTCAGTTACCATTCTCATAACTTGTGCAGCTGAAAATAGAAACTAGTATACCATGCATGAGAAAATATCTGCCCACGTAGAATAAATGCTTGTTAATCACTCTCTGCCATTCTTTCTCTGAAAGCAGAGCCTGTAGGGACATTTCTTTGAATGTTGCCTCAATTGGTGCAAACCTTATTCATAACATTGTTCACCTTTGGTTATAGTCCTGCATCCTCCCTCTAAAGCTTGTAAACTGCAATTCTTGTTCAAGTGTAGTAAACTTGCAATGGCTGTAAAGATGTGTTCCCAGCGTAATTCTTATATTAACTAGGCAGATGCACATATATTTTCCTGTTTTGTAATTAGCAGAAAACTTTCACAGAAAGGGGAGCCTTTTGGGTGTATTTGTAACTCTTGTTCTTGTAAAGATGCTTAAACATTGTCGAACATAAAAGCGGTGTTGGCAGTTGTAGAATAGTTCCATTTCATCAGTTAGTAACCCTTCAACCATCAGTATTGACTGTCCTATAGCTATTTGTGTGGGCATATCCTAAAAGGTACTCATCCCCTCCAACACTCTTTCTCCCATTCTTATTCTAACTATAAACTTCTTATACATGATTCAGCATAGCATCAATACCAGTCTTTCAGGAAACTACTCACAATGTAGTTTTGATCTTGAAGGGAATGTGAAGCAGATGACAATATTAGAAATATTTCATATGTACCTCCTTCCATGTGACAGATTTGAATATTTAGCTTCTGTTTATTCATGATGTAGCCATAGAAAGATGTATAATGGGTAATGTTTGATGGGAATTGAGGCTACCTTTTACTTTTTGAAATGCATTTTATATCAATAGGTTAGGCATGACATTAACTTACACAGACCTTTAGATGCATTCTCTCCTCTGCTAACATTATTTCTGAAGATGAAGTGAGCCTTTACATATTTTTCTGGTTCCCCACGCTGCATCACACTGGTACTTTATTACTGTTAAACATGACAGTAACATTCATGAAATAAATTTATGGAGAAGAACAGTAAATTTGATTAGTGAGAATATTAAGATAATAGTAGTGTACATTTTAAGATACACAGAAGGCAGTAAGGAATACTTTGATGTTTGCAATTGATTTCCAGGAATGAACTGCTATGAATATATAATCTCAGCAGGTGACTTGTGATTTTGACAGATTAATCCAAAAATGATGAACAGATGTTTTAGTTGCAGAAATATGGGACATTAGCAAGTGGATACTTTGTAGTGATTTTGGTATGTGTAGGTGTAGCGAGTAATAGAGTGAAATAGAACAAATGTCAGTGTTGATGTATACTGAAGAAATGATCTAATTAATGATTACTTGTATATTTTTCATTTCATTTCATTTTCATGTCATTTAGTTTGTGTATCACAACAATATATTTACAAACATAGTGACAGTTTATGCAGTTAACAACAAGTTAAGAAAATCAGTGTTATGAATGGAAGTACACTTAAAAACCCTTCAGGACTTAAAAAACAAAAGCACTCCCAGAGAGAGTAAACAAAATTATAAACAGAGAAAAAGCAAAAGAAACAATCCGTCCCATACCCCCCACCACACACCCACTACCCTACCATCCCTCACCTACAGCACTAATAGGTACTAATAAAATATTTTAGTAAACCTTTCCTCAGAGATGCAACTGACAGACTTAGCTGGTAATTTTGAGGCAGTGTGTTTCAAATCATAGTTGACTTTTTTTGTAAGCATCTCTATTGATGAAAAGAGTATGAAGTTGGTTAGATTGTCTAGTGTGGTAGTTATGAACCGATTTGTTAATGGTATAAAAGGGGGAAAAAAAGAACTTGGAAGTAGCTTATTCAAACAGAAAAGTAAATATAACTAAACTCTTATTAACTACATCATGAAATTTGAGTAAATTCAATGTGGCAAACAGATCACTGGTCTCGTCCCGTGGAGCAGAGCCTGTCATATGTCTGACAGCCCTTTTCTGAAGAATAAGTAGTTTAATCAATAGAATAGATTTAGTTGTACCTGGACCAGATACTACAACAGTATGAGAGATGAGGTAAGACTAGGTTTAAATAAATTAACCTCAAAGCCCTTTGGGAGAGTAAATTTTAATTTTGATAAGATGCCTACGCCTCTTGCAATTTGTGCTGACAGGTACTGGTCATGATCTTTCCATGAGAGCTTATTGTCAATATAAACTCCTTAAGAATTTGGTGCAGTGAAGTTTCAGAAGGGGCTTATTATTGGTTTTGATGATAAGGGAAACCTATGCATTCATGATGGCATGTGTGTGTGTGTGTGTGTGTGGGGGTGTGCGTGCGTGTGTATGTGTGTGTGTTTGTGACACTTTGCTCGTTAACACGATATCTCAAGAAGGGAAACTCTGACAGTTCTCAAACTTGGTACATGGATGCCCCACATTGAGAGAAAGAACCCTAGTGTTTTTGGTGGGGGTCAAAGGTCACGTGGGGTCACCAGGGGTCAAACTCTGAAAACCTTGTTAACACAATATCACAAGGTAGGAAGCCTGGATGAATTTCATACTTTGTATGTAGATGCCTTATGGTAAGAGGAACCCTATTATTTTTGGTGGAGATGAAAGGTCATCTGGGGTCACTGGGGTCAAACCCTGAAAATCTTGTTAACACAATAACTTGAGTTACAAAGCTTGGATGAATTTCATACTTTGTATGTAAATGCGTTATGGTAAGAGGAAGAACCACATCTTTTTTGGTAGAGGTCAAAGGTCATTTGGGGTCACCAGGGGTCAGACCCTGAAAACCTTGTTAACCTGATACCTCCAGGTAGGAAGCTTGAATAAATTTCATACTTTGTATGTAGATGCCTTATAGGTAGAGAAAGAACTATTATTTTTGGTGGGGTTCAAAGGCCATCTGGGGTCACTGGGGGTGAAACCCTAAAAATCTTGTTAACACGATATCTCCAGGTAGGAAGCTTGGATAGATTTCATGCGTGGTTTGTAGATGCGTTATAGTGAGAAGATGAATCCTGTTGTTTTTGGTGGAGGTCAAAGGTCATCTGGGGTCACCAGAGGTCAATGTCTGAAAACCTCGTCAAGACGATATCTCCAGGGAGGAAGCTTGGATAGAATTCATACTTGGTTAATTGATGTGTTTTCGTGAGAAGATGTACCCCATTGTTTTTGGTGGAGTTGAAAGGTCATCTAGGGTCACAAGGGGTTAAACACTGAAAACCTTGTTAATACAATTTCTCAAGGGAGAAAGCTTGGATAGATGTTATACTTAGTATGTGGATGTGTTATGGTGAAAAGATGGACCCTATTGTTTTTGGTGGAGGTCAAAGGTCATCTGGGGTCACCAGAGGTACAAAAAGCAAAATTTCCTAAGAATTCCCAAGAATATTACATGGGTTCACCAGAGGTCAAAGAGCAAAATTTCCTGAGAATTCTCAAGATCGTCATCTGGGGTCACCAGAGGTCAAAACGTAAATTTCTAAAGAATTCCCAAGAATTCCCAAGGCTAAATACGAATACAAAACTGTATTTTTCCAACATGTTAAGATAGCATTTGACCATTGACTGAAAGGTATGGGACATCATGGCTTTATTTGGAATAGAACATATATCATGGAAACCTCAATGCTTTTTTGCATTCTGGTTCATAATTATATTAAAGTAACAGTTATTTCTACCTTTATTGAACACCATATAATTGGTTTTGTCAACTTAAATGATAATTTATTTGACAACACAAACCATTTGTAGAACCTACATAATTTATCGTTTACGGTTTTCTCTAAGTTGCTGTTATTGTCTGTGAGGAAAATATCGGTGTCAGGATATTAGGATGGCATCACATGACCAGACCAGAGTAAATTCTGTTGGAGCACACTTGAGGAGACCATTCAGGCAGGGTCTGTCTGCTGCTTCTAGTGTGTTAGTAGTGCATTACTGATCAAGCTGTTTACATTAAAATACTGACATGCCCATGATGGATATTTTATATCTACCATGCTTGTTTGTCTCAGAAAACCCTCACACTGTGTGGTTCAAGACGAATTGTTTGCTGGAAATCCTTGTATCAGGGGCTTTCTATGTAACATCAGTGGATGTATTAAGGTGTGTTAATTGCATGTCGGTACCATAAATTCAACTGTGTTGTAATTAATTCTTCAAGGTAACAATATCCAACATATAGAGGTTTGGAAGAAACACAGTAGAGTGGACATCTATGTTTAGTTGTATGTTGGCACTCCACAAGTGTTCGTGAGTCAGCTGCTGTACAACAGACTTGGGTTTTCCTTTTTCTTCAGAGTTGGTGGGTCATAATGGCATTTTCCTGTTAGGTATCATCTTAAATGATGATACTGTGACTCCGGGAGGGGGGTGGCAGAGCTGTTAGAAATTTACCTGAAGTAGCTCATTACCACAGTGTGAGGAGATACTGTAACTTAAAGGATGACATAGCACTGTAAATCAGCGGTTGGATCCCTGCTAGCTGGCTTATTGCTTAGCCTGTGCAACCTTCAAGGTCACAGTGGATTGTGATATCAAGTATAGTTCTGTATGAGGGCATATCTGTGTACCAATCCTGTAATTTATTGGTGTCATGAATAATACCAAATAGACTTATCACTACATCAAACCACAATGCACTTTATTACCAAAACAACACATATATCACGTGGAGTTTGGAAGTGACTAGGATTTGCAGAATTTTTGACATTTAAATTAAAAACCATCAATTTTTTGCATGTTGGACATTGATGGTGAGCTATTTTTCTAGTCTTATGTATTCATTTAAGTGTTTTAAATATTTGTTTCTCAGGTTCAAGCAAACAAAAATGGGTACAGGTCATCCCAGGCATGCCGTAATGACCGATACAGGGTCCAGAAGGAATGCCGTATGGCATACTCCGCAAAATTTGTTGTGGAAGATACCTTTACTAGTAAGTAAAAATGCTCTTTGTGGTAGAATATTCCCTTTTGTAATGTTATTATAGGACAGAAATTAATTTTGTTTGTGATTATGGACCAGAAACTCATCTGAGACATTGTGGAAGTGTTGAGACAATCAGTAAAAGTTCCTTATGAGGAGGGAGTGTGGAAATATATCCATATATATATATATATAAACCTTGGGTTAGCCAGTAACCTGTTTTTCCTCCAATAGTAGTATTTAGTTAAATGTGCAAAAGTTGATAATTAACTTATCTAAAACCACTTAATGACTAGTATGTAATCTTTGCAATTGATTTATAGTTCATGGTAAAATGAAAAGATTTAATAAGAACTTACTTGTTTTTAGTTTGATCTTCATTTTATGGGGTAATAGTGAGGGGTAATGTGAGGTCGCATTCATGCACGTGCAGTCAGTCTTTAAAGCATGAGTAGTACAGAGTTACCAACCCATACCATATAAGAGACTTGTGTTACTATACCATACTAGATTTCATAGTGAGCCATGTAGGTGGGTTAGGTGGGCATGTTACCCCCTCACTCCCTATTACCTTATAAAATGAAGATCAAACTTCAAACAAGTAAATTCTCATTTATCTTTCCATTTTATATCATACTAGATTTGTGGTAATGTGGGACCTGTAAAGCAAACTGATGCCTCATACCAAAAGAAGTATCAAAGCAAATTGCATTATGTAAGCCTTTGTGCCCCCACTGTTGAACAAAACACTTTTTAAGTTAGATTTACAGTTGAACATGGTGAAAAACAGCAACTCAAAAGTTTTTTTAACTTTTAACTTCATTGAGAACAGCAAATTGAATTCTTTAAGCAGATATACATTGGTGAAAAACTTAGAAGTTTTAAACAATAACCTCAATACTCAAACATATGTACAGTATAAAGGTTGCCTCCACACCTCTGTAGTAATGATAATTTTCTCAGATTTTAATCAAATCAGTTTTCTAAGAGTGCATTACTGAATCCTTGGTGATTACTGACAGTTGGCTTGTTATAAAACTAGTGAAATTGTTTTACTTGTCCCATCCAGCATGAGATAGAATTTCCATCACAGACAAGTTAAAGTTAACTGCATTGACTTTCTAAATAGTGGCAGCTGGAGTGGAGTGTGGTTTGTAGTGGCTAACATTTACCCCAGCCTGTTGCATCACAATTCTTATCCATCTAGCTATTGTGTTGTTAGTGACCTTATGGAAAGGTTTTCAGAAACTAATAAATAGTCTTATACTTTTCCCTCCGCAAACCCTTTTCATCGTATTCCAGAAGTTATGTGTGTACACACAACTTTCTCTCCTTACGGATAAACCAAAGCAAACCACTTTCAGCCATACATTATTAGGCCTGGAATGTTTAAGTAAGTCTTTAATAGAGAAACAACTGCTTTGGTGGTTATCTCCATCTCAACAACATTAAATTTATGTAAGGTCTGCTGATGTTAATGCAAGTAACATGCAGAGTTTGAGGGCAAGATCTTTAAGACAGAGTGTCCTTGCGAGTGAAAGCTTCCTAAGATAATCTAGCAAATCTAGAAACGATTGTTGGGTCGGCCACTTTGGGACCACAATAGTTCCTTGTACCTGTTCTTGTTCAATCTTGTTCAGATATCTTCCAGTAAGGCAGAATAGACCCTTTTCCAAATAGCAATTACAAAGAATTGTGGGATAGAGTTTTTGTATGCGTCGTTTTTTGCCACAGTAATATGCCACTGACAAAAATGACGCATACCAAACTCAATCCCACAATCCTTTGTAACTGTTATTTGGAAAAATTCTATGGCAAAGAAGCATAAAAGAAATAGGGGTACCAATCAGTAGAAAATATGTCACATGCATGTGCTCTAGGGTCCAGTTTCCAAGACACAAAACAATAAATCTAATCATTTAGCCTGAGGGCAAACAAATGTATGTCTGGCTCACCAAACCTTTCATACATTTTGTGAAAATACTTTCATTCAACATCCATTCTACATGATCACTGAATTCCCTGGAACTCTTGTCTGCTATTTAGTTTTCAACTCCAAGAAGGTAACGGGCTGTGACTTAAATATTTCTGTTGGAGCACCAAATGGTCTTTACCTTTCATTGCATGCAATAGATTTGAAGTCCCCATCTTATTTATGTATGACACAGCTGTTGTGTTATCAAACCTGAGTAGCATATGAATATGATGGTTCTTTGAGCAGAATGCTTGCAACACTAAAAATGCTGCATGCATTTCTACATAATTGATTTCATTGTTGTTAGCTGGTACTTGTTCATATGCCTTCCATCTACCACCAGTTTCTCTTCCATTGTCAATTGCTCCCCAGCCTGCACCAGAAGTATCACCAGTTAAACACTTTGCAGGCTTCCTGTTATCTATATTTCTTACTGCATTGTGAATATTTGTGTGCCACCATACCAGCTCCTGTCTGGCTGGGTCACCTAGTATCATTTGCCTATCAGAATGACCATGAGATTGTTTGAGCACCTTCACTTTTTTCCTTCCAAGCTCGTGATAATGTAAAGGACCATATTCCACTGCTGGGAAGTAGAGACCAGTTTCCACATTAATGAGGCCACAGTCTGGATGGACGTAACAAATTTGACACATGATGTGTTAATCTTTAATGGAAGCAGGGGTCAGGTTTTTACCGCATATCCGTTGAATTTGTGACAAACCCAAGGAATGTTATTCACCGAATTGGTGAAAAACATGACTTCTCTGGGTGGATGACAAACCCCAGATCTGACAAAAGATGAGCAGCTATGGCCACATCGTTTTCCACTTTTTGTTTAGTTTCTGCCACTATAATGGTATCATCAATGTAGGCAGTGATTTCAATTCCCATAGATCTGAGAAGTGCTAAATGTGGTGTCAGGAGTTTGATGAAACTCTAAGACCTGATATGAGTCCATTTGGCATTGCGTTGAACTGCCACATATTCCCTTTCCAATAAACTTTTCTGTGTTCAAGTGCTACAGGGACTGAATAGCAGGCATCTCAGAGGTCTATTGAGGCAAAGTAGTTGGTCTTTGTAACCAGGTCCAAAGCCATATCAAAAGTTTTCATTTTAAAATGGGATAGTCAGTTGCTCTGTTCAAATTAGATAGATCTAGGATTATTCTGAATCCTCCATTCTTTTAAGGTCATGTAAAAATGTTGAAAACAAATCCAGCATCTTCACATGGGGTTTTGTTACAGCTTTGTCTCTTAATTGCACAATTTCTTTATCTACTGCAAGTACAGTGCAGTACTTCTTCTGCAGTCATTTTATATGAGAAACAACGGCAGGCATTTGTTTATATATATAGATTCAAGCCTACAGGCTGACATAATCTCTAAAATAAATTTATCTAAGGTATTGTTATACCACTGTTGTACATAATCTTGTAATCGACCCCCGACATGCTTACATTCCATAGCTACATTAAACAAATTGGTGGGCAAGTTACTTACTTCAAAGCTGGTATTCACAGCCCCAGATGGTTATGTCTGACAGGTCTGTTTGTTGGTGCCTGTTTTGCACTCTTGTGTTCCCCCACTGTAGAGTGCTGTCTGCTTTGATGAGCATATTTCTCCCCACCTTGGTGTGCAGTTGCTGTCTACTTGCCGTCATTTTGTTGTTGCCGGTATCCGGGATGAATTTTCTGTTTCAGTTCACTTAGTCACCTCAAACAGCAACAAGATATTTCCCTTTTCTCAATGTTGGGTGAAACGATTGTAAAAGCGGTTATTCCACAAAGATATAAAAATTTCTCCTGGCTATTGTTATTTCAACAGTAACTGCATTGCAAATGAACAATATAACTGCACATGCATTAATGGGTCTCACATAACCACAAACTTAGTACCAAATGAAATAAATGTTGAAAATAGTGACTGCATGAACTTCTGTTAAAGTTGAATGTTTTTCATGGCATTATTTTACTCTGTATTCATGCTCACTTCTCTTGACTTGAGGCTATTGTCTTCTTCAGCAGTAACATCCACAGGATTAAAAACAACTCCTGCAACTACAATAGATGATGCTCAAACAGACCTACCACAATTGTGGTTATTTGTGGCTGTGATTCTTGGAGTAACAGGTGCTGTGATTATCTTTTTTGGTGCTTCTTTCTGCATCTGGTGTGTTTGGAAACACAGATACCACAGAGATTGCTCACCTGGTAAGATTTATTCTTAGATAGTGACAACTTAGGGTGCATTTACACTAGATCCGGATCTGATCACCTACACAGGGTCAGATCCACTTCTCGAGATCAAATTTGTAGTGTAAACGCAGTTCAGATTCAGATCTGATCGCTTGATTTTGATCGTGGTAAGAGGGCAGATTCAGACCCCACACAGGTGATCAAAGCTTGTAGCGTAAATGCTCAAGGATCAACAGTAACCGGAGATCAACGGTGACCTCACATTATGCACATTGTTATGGTCACACGTGTGTTTTCTCATTTCTTCATTTACATTTTGGTGTGCAAGTGCGTGTCCTTCTGTTTCGTAATTCATTTGGAGGTCACTTCCACTGAAGCACAGAGGAGGATCAGAGTACAAGACAAGTGTAAATGCTCCAGGATCAAGCCACATGTGCAATTCGATCTACTGATAAGATCGGGCGATCAGATCCAGATGTAGTGTAAATGCACCCTAAATATTGCTTGATATTATTCTGGTTATACAAGTACTTTTTGCTGTATTGATCATTCAAATAGTGATACTATCTTTTGCCTTTTAAGTAATAATTAAGTCTACTGTGTATGTTGTGTGGTTGGTAATTTTAAAAGAAGTTACTTCATGTAAGTAACATTAAAAAATGACTTTCCCAAAGAAGTCTAATATTTCGTTTTCCTCACACATGTGCCAAGCAGCAGCAGATTTCAGAAGTTCTTAGTATTCTTAGATGAAAGTGTTTCATCAATAAAATGCACACTCAGTGTATTCAAATGCTGTTGAGCTTTTGAGATCAATTATCTCTTAGGCACAGGAAAGCTACACTTAAGAAATTGTATCCACAGGGATGAAGACAACTCTGCTCTCATAGAAGAATATAAAAGGAAATAAAAAAAATTCATTTAGATAAAATGTCAGAGTAAACTTGCTACAAGTTTGTTTGTGATGTAGGAATCATGGTCTGTTGCATGGGATGTAAGAGTTAGCTCTCCTTGCTGTTATCTGATTGAAACCTCATCATTTTATCCAGCTTGGAACCCTTTAGGATATAATCAACTTTCACTCAGGGTTGCCAGACTTCCAGCAATAGCTGGGATTCCGGCTTTCGTCCGACTTTCAGTATGGCTACGGCCCCACACGTTGCTTCCATCCCTGACTGGAAGTAAAGCCGAAGCCAATGTGCCGGTCTGGGATTTCCTTAAAAATTCGCACAATAGCTGCACTAAATTGCATCTGAGGACCCTCAAATATTCAAAGTTTTTCCAAAGGGGAGGTGGATACTTCCTCCCCTTAGATTCCTCCCTCAGGCTGGTGGTCGATAAATTTTTCAGGTCCTGGAGGCAAACCCTGCTGGCAACCCTGTTTGACTGAAACATTCATAAATTATTGTGCTAACACTCTTGTCATGGAAATGTTCACCTGCATGCCCCTGAAAATAGATGTGCAGTATTTGTGTGGCTATGATGTGTCAGTGTAGGCAAATAATAGTATCCAATATTGTTTGCAAATGTTTGCAAAATAACCTGAGCAATATTTTGAGAAGAGAAATACTTGCTGTAATCTTACAATCTTCTTACAAGGTATGCTACATAATGAAACTTGAGTAAAGTGTCACAAATGGCTTTTGTTGTTAAATCACAGAGCAGTGGACAGTAGAGAATGTGTTAAGTTTGATAGTAGCCTTGGCCCTTGGATGTTTCTGTACCCTAGAAAATGACTGTGAAGCTATGGGCAGATAGGATATGCTAAGAAAACAGTCAGTTGAGTCTTATAATGTAAACCATACACTACACCTTAAACATTTTCTTACTTGGTAGCATGACAAGTTGCAATAGGAAGAAACTGCTTTCATGTATCGCAGGAATAATAACTGCAAAGGTAGGTGTGGTAAGCTTTAAACAAAACTGAAAATTTAACTTCTGTGGAGAAGTTAAATTAATTAGAGGTTCAATCAGCAATGATAGGACTGGCCCAGGGCAATATGAAAAAGGTATACGAGTAAATGACAAGAGCAGGCTTTCAAGTGATTCCTACTTAACCTACTTTCTCCTACTGTCTAGCTAAGCCTTCCTTCTACCTTTCCTACTGTTTTTTTTTTTTTTTGAAAAATCCTACTTTATCCTACTTTGACCTTTGCAAAGAGAGGTAATGAAATAACTTGATGAGACATTTAATAGTAACATTGGTAAGCAATCTCTGCAAGAACCTTTGTACTTTAATAGTCATTGCACATGTACAACTAAACAAGAACTAGGTAATTGATCACTGTACCCATCAGATTCTTGGGTATCAGATATCACGGTGACTTAAATAACAGTCATTTCTGATGTGTGACAGTGACTTCATACCACATGCTTGATATGTAAACCTGTATCAGAGAGGTAGCAATCATTGCAAGGAGGCTCAAATTGTCACCAAAAATTTGTTTTGTTTCATTTCAAAATGAAAATTACAAATAAAAGAAACTTTGAAGAAAATGGCCAGTTAAAGAAAATGAATACTTAAGGTCCTATAACTTTCTCAGATTGATTTTGGGGACATTGTCTGACTCCAAGAGTAAGTCAAACTCGAAGCTGTTGAGGCATTTAGAGCATGTTCTTTTGGAAGAATTAGAGTTCAGAATAGGGGGTGTTCGCTTGCACATCCACAACTATGGTAACAACTTTCTGGTTCTTGTGTAACTTGGTATCAATTTTAACAGTATAAGCCTTTCTCTTTGTGCATAAGTATGCCACATGTTGCAGAACTTTCCTTGAAAAGCTTTGTGTATTGCATACCTCGGTGCTTGCATGTGTTAAGCATGCTGCATAGCTAGAGCAGCATCTCCTTGCATGTAGAGCTAGGACGGCTCTGCATGCATGTAGTATACACTCTAGCATTTGTTTACTATGTAAATTTTACTTTATTCATTCATACTTCAGACGGGTACTACTGTCTGTTGTTAAAGTCTCTATATGCTCTGCATGCAGGGGGCACACCGATTTCCCTACATACATAGCTAGCTGGTGTAAAAGTTCACACCGGCCCTGCTGTTGAAATTCGGGCACACATCCTTATATTAAAACTTCGCAGAAGCGCCATTTTGGTGCTCACTACTTTTAATAGTATGGCAAGATCCGCAGCATTTCATGAACATTTAAGTTATCAATAATCTTATTTTAGTACTTCACACATGACACAGGGTTGATTGGCATTATAGTGATTAACTGGACTATTGATTAAGGTGTCTACTTTTGGTGTAGGCCAGGTGTTAAGTGGAGTGGGAAGTACAGCCTAGGCCTAGTTTAGACTCTTGGCAAGCTGTGTAGCATATAGAATATTGGGCACTTGTCCAGGGACATAGGTTACCAGGTGCAAACTTTTCTTAGCACCTCACACAGAATAAAGCCAAAGACATTACTTCAATGAACAGGCCACTCATCAACGGTTTTGTCCTGTTTTTTGGTGTGTTATAATTCACAAGTGATTATGCACATCATTTATGCAGGAGATGTGTATCAGCTTTCAATTGAGAAATGGTGTTATTGCAATTATCACAAATGAGAGTAAGGTGGGTCGCTGAAGAAACTTTAATATGACTGCTTTTATTTTCTTTTTTTATTGACACCATATTGCAAAAGGTTGTGATTAAACATTGACTGCTCTCAAAATTTTCAAAGTGCTTGTCCATGCTAGACTAGTTATTTTATTGCATTTTATTTCTTTTTAAAAGACATGCATGATAATCCCTTCACATCTTATTTCCTTGAACAGGAGGTGATGATGAAACTGTTGAACAATGGAACTGGGATTTTGTTACACTCGTTGGGCTACCCCATCGAGGCCATGGACTACCTGCGAATAGTATTGGTAAAGGTTTGTCTACAGGAGACCTCAGTGAGTGTATGTCAGTGAATGGAACTTCATCAAGTGTTGCTGGAAATCATTTCAGCCAGTTTAATTATGCTCCATTAATGAGATTTCCTCATGATGCCAACCATATTGATAACCTTCACAAAATGGGACTTACAGAAAATGGACTGTCAGATTATCACTTACTGCAAACTGAGGAGCCAAATTTGTCCCATAGTGATGAAGGATATTCTGAGAATGGTGCCCCAATTTACCCCGATGATTGGCAAAGGAAGAGGCACCCTGCTGACAGACAAGACAGTGGTATATCAATGACACAACCTCAGAATGAAAATCTTGATGATGTCACAACCATTAGTGATGGCAGCAGTTTACCTGATGGAGGGCAGCATTCTTTGAAATATCCCAATGGAGTGAAATATCATTCACTGACACAGTTACCTTTGTCAGAGAAGATTACAGGAAAGGTAACAACAGTGTAGAGATGCCTGTAGCCAAAGTTGATGGAGGCTATTAACTTAGTTAAGTTCCAGGTCAGGGAGCATATTGCAGGTTCATCCAAGATTCTGGTTGCTCACACTGGTTAGTTAGTTTTCTGTTGGAAGATATGGAGGCAGTCTGGTAGTACTTCATTTCAAATTGTTCTCCTAGACAAACATTTACTTACAGATGAGACTATACTGTCCATCTGCAAGTGGTAGAAAGGCTATGTTCCATGCTACATTACAAGTAAAGCCCTACTATAAGGTCAACAAAGTAGTGAATTGCACATCCTTCATTCCAACTTGTGTCTCAGTGACACTTCATCAAGTTGTTTTTATGACATATTAATTTGTCAGATAAAGTAAAACTTACACTTTATATTTGCAAAGTGTGTTCATTTCTATACTTAGGACATACTGTGGTGAAGTTGGTTGCAGACATGAATTGTGTCCTAGGGGCCAGCGATAAACGTATATATTTGAGTATAAGTGGCACTGTTTGGTTCTAGCTAGAGAAATCTTCAAATTGGGTGTGTGATACAATTTCTACCTATGACAAAGAGTCTTCATGGCACACCAAAGGCCCGCTCGGAGCAACACCTTCATGGGACATGAGGCGAAGCCCACAAAAGCTCTCAGAATGTTGGGAGTTCTGGACGTTGAAATGTACTTAATAAGAAGTGTAAGGAGCGGATGAACCTTGAAATTTGTTTGATCATCAGTATTGCTTAAATTAGTTGTCTTAAACTATGTCATTAATTGGACAAGTGAAAATATTTTTTTCAATTCTGTATATATCATGGTATGTTCTTTCACTTATTATAATTATGAGAGAGCCCTAGTTTAGTAAGAACAGTGTCTTAATTAGTTGACTTCAACATGCCCGTAGGAACTTAAGACGTAGACTTGCAACTTTGAAGCTTGCTTGTGGCATACAGTGCAGATGGTTTAATATCCCCCCACCCTCTGTAGAAAACCAATTATATGTTTCCATGACAAAGTTTGACAAAGTAGAATTTGGAGGTATTTAATTACTCAAATACCGTAGGGAGGTTTCAGTTGTGGTAAACTATTATGTATCAGTACACACAAAATTTGTAAGTATGCAGAATTATACAAAGAACATTCCAAGTTTTATTCCAGCTGCAAAACATCTTACATACTCTTTTAATAGCTCATTGCAAAGTAGTATTTCAGAGAATCAGATATTAAGATGAAAATTGTTTTGATTTCTCTATAGATTGGAAACCTAAATGTGAACTCTTGATAATAAAGCTGTCAACAAAATCTACCATTCAAAAGTCAGTTATAAAAATAAGCTTGGTCTTGCTCTTTCATTGGATACAGTGTAGTAGCCATGAAATGCTGTGTTGAGTCACAGAGACACATCATTCTACAAAAACTGCACTGTGAGGCCCTGCAATATTGACCAAAATGTGAACACACATGCGCAGAGTCCTCCAGTCTGCAGTCAAAGCTTTAAGAATGCTACAAGCACCATTTACCATGTAATGTATTGTGGGTACTGCAGAATTATACAACTAAATGTGGGCATGTTGGGTGACAATGAGAGGTTTGGGCCTTCGTAATTTCATCATTGGCACAACTAAGACCTAGAAAGGGTTTGTTCTCATCAGTCGAGAAGGGGAGGAAAGTTGAATTTTACAACACAGAAAATTTTTGTTTTATAATTAGAGTAATCCTCAATGGTTTCAACTTATAAGTCTTGTGGAGAGGTTAGAAAGATGTTTGCTAGCATGCATTAATGAAAAGATGGTTAAAGAAGGGTGTGAGTCTCCTCAATTAGAACAAAAAGCACCAAGTTAAATGAATTTCAGCTTCACAATTAGAAATGGAATTTGGCTTCATCAGTATTCTGTTCTTAACATTTGCATGTTTGAAATGACCTGAGGGAGAATGGCGATAATGAAGGGGTGGATGTTTGCAATTGTAGACAATGCTCTGTTGTTTGTTAGTGACACCTGTTTGGCTGGTGAATTTGCTTTCATATGTTTCAAATTATGTGCAAGAAAAATATAAAGTCAGGTATATTTGTTTCTGAGTTCTGAGATTATAATTCACACAAAATTTTGGTTGTAAAAAGTATTCATCCATTACTTTGATGTCAGAATTCAGTTTGTTCTCAAGTATATTTTATCACTAATTTAATTGACCATTCGTGAATAAATACCGATACTTGTTTTAATACATATATACTTAACACAATATTATGAAGTATATGGTGTAGGTTAATACCAAGTTAAAAGTCATTGTGTTTTCTCATGCATCAATGTCCAAGTTTCATGCTCTGAATTTATTGGAGCTGTGTTACCATATTGCTTTTAACAATTTTTCCATCAACATAGGCTACAGATAGAGTCATCTTCTGGATAAACTTTATAATGGTGTTCTTGCCTGCAATGTTTTTTCTCCTTTTTTCTGGAGACTTTGGCTGAACAGAGGAGGAGTAAGTGATATCCTGAAGTATGATGTATGCATATAGATGTTGCATAAGCAGAAAATTTATCATGGCCCTCTCTGGTAGATATTTTCCTTCTAACTTTTCTCTGTCTCATCTTGTCAGACTAAAATTTTGCCTTCAACCATAATAAAACTGCTTGTTTGAAGGAAATTTCTGAAAGCCTGCTTTTTTATGTGTAAAACCACATAATTTTTTGCAAGAAATGCAAAAAAAAAGAAAAGAAAACTGGTATTCTTGTTTGGATAAGCCAGTAGAAGAAGAAAACTTGTTAAATTGTACACTCTAAGTATTTTTTGTCTTCAATCATTTCATCTGCTGTGAAAAAAAAAAACAGACCTCAAACAACCACTTTCTACTTCAAAGACATTACTCACAAATAGGAAATATTTCAGAAGCTCCTGCATGGCACCCCCCCCCCCCCTCCAAAAAGCTCATTCTTCAACAAGATTTAATCATACCTCAAGCAAATAGGTTCAACACCCTTGGCAGGTCTGGTATTGCATGGATATGATAAACTAAGTTTCCAGTGTAACTTACAATGCTGCACACAACATCCACATAGTGGTGATATGATACTGTACATACAGTCTTAACACACCCTATGGGAAGGGTTGTCACATTCTTCTGAATAAGCTGAAGATAAAAGCCGTGTAACTTTCAGCAAATATCTCAGAAGAGTGCATATCCATTAGGCCTTTTATACAATTTTGATTTCACAGGCAGGTTATAACACTGTAAGTAAACCAATGTCCCTATTTTAGTAAATGGTTATATTCACTGCATTTTCAAAAATTCACAGGAGAAATTGTCTAGCCAAATGCCATTGGTAAGGAATCATTTTCAGCACAAGAATGCAAATGGTAATTAAAGAGATTAGATGATGATTTATTAATTTTTTGAAAGTTTGAAAGGCTGTCGTCATTGTTTTGTGCCAGTAAATGTCTTTCATCTTACACTTATTATTTTTGATATTAAATTTTATCTGTATGGTTGTATAAAATCGCCAGATGCAGATATCCTTAATACTTCTATTTGCTTTGATTTAAAAACTACTGGATAAGATGTTCATGGCAATGCAGTGTAGAATAGAAGATTAATATATCATGTTCAAGATGTTTACTATGATTGCTACACAGTATGCTCCAGAAGTTTAATATATGATTGCTCAAGTATATTCTGTGAATATTAAAGCTTAATTTACTATTCAGGTGTAATGATAAGTTTCTCATAAAATTGTTGTCAATTGGAAAAGCAGTGCCTGAAAAAATGTTTTAAAATTGTAAAGAGTAAAAGTGACAGCTGTTGTGAGAGATATAAAATCTGGAAGTACTCATTAGTGCAAATATTACCAATGTAAATAAGGTATTTGCTTCATTTAGATGAATTCATGGAAGGAAAATTCATTTGTTTTTGATTCCTTGCCGTAGGCAGGCAAGGAATCTATGCGATGATGTCGTGTGTGTATGTGTGTTTGTGACACTGGTTGTAATGGCGATATCTCAAGTTAGGAATGACCGATACTTTTCATAGTTGGTATGTAGGTTTGCCATTTTGAGAGGAAGAACCCTATTGTTTTTGGCAGAGGTCAAAGGTCATTTGAGGTCACCAGAGGTCAAAGTCCAAAAACCTTGTGATCCAGATCGTGATATCTCGAGTTAGGAATGACCGATACTTTTCATAGTTGGTATGTAGGTTTGCCATTTTGAGAGGAAGAACCCTATTGTTTTTGGCAGAGGTTAAAGGTCATTTGAGGTCACCAGAGGTCAAAGTCCAAAAACCTTGTAATCGTGATATCTCGAGATAGGAATGGCCGACACTTTTTATAATTGGTAAGTAGATTTGGCATGTCAAAGGAAGAACCCTGTTGTTTTTGGCAGAGGTCAAAGGTCATTCGAGTTCACCAGAGTTCAAAGCCCAAAAACCTTGTAATTGCGATATCTCGAGATAGGAATGACCGATACTTTTCATAGGTGGTATGTAGATTTGTCATGTTGAGAGAAAGAACCCTATTGTTTTGGCAGAGGTCAAAGGTGATTCGAGGTCACCAGAGGTCAAAATCCAAAAACCTTGTAATCGTGATATCTCGAGATAGGAATGGCTGACACTTTTCATAATTGGTATGTAGAGTTAGCATGTCGAGAGGAAGAAACGTATTGTTTTTGGCAGAGGTCAAAGGTCATTTGAGTTCACCAGAGGTCAAAGTCCAAAAACCTTGTAATCGCGATATCTCAAGATAGGAATGACCGATACTTTTCATAGTTGGGTGTGTAGATTTGTCATGTCGAGAGAAAGAACCCTGTTGTTTTTGGCAGAGGTCAAAGGTCATTCGAGGTCACCTGAGGTCAATGTCCAAAAACCTTGTAATCGTGATATTTTGAAGTAGGTATGACTGATACTTTTCATAGTTGGTATGTAGATTTGTCATGTCAAGGGGAGAACCCTATTGTTTTTGGCAGAGGTCAAAGGTCATTCGAGGTCACCAGAGGTCAAAGTCCAAAAACCTTGTAATCGTGACATCTCGAGATAGGAATGACAGACAGTGTTCATAGTTGGGTGTGTGGATTTGTCATGTCAAGAGAAAGAACCCTATTTTTTTTGGGAGAGGTCAAAGGTCATTCGAGGTCACCTGAGGCCAAAGTCCAAAAACCTTTTTTTTTTTTCATTTTTTTGGTTATTCAAGTTTTGGTTCAAAGGTCATGTGGCATGAGCTGATGTGAGAAGGGGTGAAATCGTGACCACATCATAAAAAATGATGAAGTAGAGAAGTACAGATTTGATGGATGAACCTCAGTGTAACAAAGCACCCCCCTTTCGGCAAGGAATCATGAAGCCTTTTGGCTTTCTGGTTGTATTTTGTAATGATGATTTGAGCTGATCTGTCTTACATGGCTGTACATAAGCCCAGTTATGATTGTCTGCTACTTATTGTAGACTGATAGTATTGATGTAAGACTAAGTATTAAAATTGTACATTCCTGTCGGCAATGGGGATTGATAACAAGGAGAATTTCCGAAAATGGCAAGTGGCCAACTTAATCCAGTAATGCTAGTCTGGTATTTTTTTGGCTGTTCTATATGATTCAAATGTTTATGCATATATCCTTATTACATTTTCTGTGACATTTTAACATTATTTGTAGTATAATACAGTGGTGACAGAATCAAGGTAGCCAAGGGACTTTGTCCACCTACTTTCATGTAATGTTCAGCATATCCTCACTACCACCTTCTGTCATCCCCACTACCACCTCAGGCTTCAACAAATTCTTTTTTCGTCACTTGTCCATCAGGCTAGCTGTTCTCTTAGTCTACTTGTCCGTATGAATATCTACTTGTCCACTTTTAATATGCCTTTGAACTCCTTTGTGGAGGAGACTTTGCAAGGGTACTTGCCCGGCAGGCTGTGAAATTGAACAATGTACTTGCCCGAGTAAGTTTTTACTTGTCCTGGACTGTCGGGCGGGGGATTTGTCGAAGCCTGTACCACCTTCCGTCACCCCTCTCCCTTTCTCCCCCTTCTTCCTTGATTGTAAGTGTTGTTCAGTGCAATATAAAAGCTGACATCTCTTTACTATAGCACAGTATGTATGTCAGTTGGGGTTTCTGGACAGTTCACAACTGCCGGACAATTTACCATGTACATTTCCTCTGAGACAAGTTTCACCTGGACAATTGCCACCTGGGCAACCACCAGACAGTGTCCCTCTGGACGATCTCACCTAAAACATTTCCAATTTTGGTGGGGGAAGTTTCTGAAGGGTGGTTTTTTTTGGGTGGGAAGTGTCCTGGGAGAAGTTTACTGGTGGGAATTGCTGGGGGGGGGGTTGCTGGGGGAAATCAATTGCTGGAGGGGGGAAGTTGTCCTGACAATGTCAGTTAATTGGTCCTCTCACATTTATGATGGTGCTACCACCACTCTTTCTAATAAGTAACAGGCATGGGTACCAATACCTCACATTAGGTTGCAAGCACTAATAAGAAATTTGAACTTAGGCATCAGTACTTAATTTTTTAAATACATTCTTATTGAGAAAGGGCAGTCACATTTTAAGAGTACATGAGTACAAGACCTTGTATGTAGAGAGTAAGTGCCAATTAATTCATAATTCATAACTTCTTACAGTTAAAGTGAGTACATGAAGTGATCCGTTGTGTTGTCAGTAGGGAGTTCTAGGAGCATGTACATATACTTAGTGGTGTGACTTCACAATTGTTTAGTTTGAAGAATGTTATTTTTTGTATCTCAGTGACTATTGCAAGGTCAGCCATGATCATTGCAACTTTGTTATTGTATGTAAACTTTTGATGTGCAAATGATCCAATCATAATTCCTGATCACAAGTATTAACTCAAGAGTAGATTGTATGAATAGCTCTAGAAGTGTCAACTGTGTCAGCATAACTTATCACTCAACTTTAATTTCTTGATTCAATATTCCCACACTCTCAGTTTGTTAAATGTGAAATTTTATCTTTTTGTGTATTTTTCATAACATCTATAATGCTGTGTAGGAACAAGCTATGGATGGTTATATTCATCCATGCAGTTATTGTATCATATATTCAAATATAGAGTACCTAGAAAATTGAATTCCAAAAATCATATATATGTAATATTTAAAGACTTGTTAAACAGACTCCAGGATTAATGGAATGTCTGTAGGTGATCTACCAAGTGTAGTTACCGTGTCAAACTAAACTTTCTTGATCAGGACATACAAAAGTATCACTCATGAAAAAGTTCTTTTTACAAAATAATCTTACAAGCAAGAGTAACATGGTAAATAGTTAGCTTAGAAACTGTGCCTTAGTGTCGATTAGGATAAGAAGTTTTCATTTCAGATGGAAAATTTTTCATGGAATAAATGTCAACAGACTGGTAGAATACTGCTTAGCTAGAGCAGTTTTGCAATCCATGGATTGTGGACGTTAAACTCATTAGAAATTGTTGATGTTAGTAGACACAGGGTTTCCATAAAGTTGTTCTTCCATGTGTGCCTTCTTTTAAAGGTCTTTCTTGTGTTCATTCAAGAAATAGGTTAGTAGCATGTCAGATTGCTTATAGCATTGTACTTGGTACTGGTGCTGACTAAATATCATTACACTAGCTAAGACAAGATTTCACAATGGTGACTGTCTGATAAGGTATTCATTAGTTTGTTATACTTCCAAATTTTTTGAAAATCATGCATAAGTGTGAATGACAAAACCATCACTCCTGTGACAACTGACAAATGCAGGTAGTGTTGTGAGGTAAAGGCTTGACCAACCATTTTCTCTTCCCCGTTCCAACCCACATCAGTATTTATATTGCCAGGTGCAATATTTATACATAATATGGCATTACTTTTGACACATGGTGTTGTGTATAGTGTCCTACGATAAATGTATAGATGTAAGCGGGCAGTATGAAGCATGATACCTTTTTCATGCTGTCCAGTAAGATATTTTTAAACCCATACGTGTGTCAGCCTTTGGCTCTGACAGGGATGAAAGCTTTGAAAAGTTTCTTTCTGTATGGCTTCAAGCAGTATATATTATTTGTACACTTACATTGTCTCATATGTCCCATTATGTGACAATTTCACTAACAAATTATTACTTATGCAAGAAGTACAGTTGTTGTTTGTGGCCCTGAAAGGAAATGCTCTAAATTTTGGGCCTCAAGACCAATTTAGGTGCTTACCCCTGATGTATGTCTACATTTGTTGTTAGCTTGATGCTGAAGATGTTTAAAATGAGGGTATGATGTCCAGGTAACTTTTGACCCTACCTGTTGTTGGTTTATTCAGCAGTTTCAAGTTTGACCCGCTTTGACATTAGTTTGGAATATCATCAGTACAATTACGTTTTTTGTTGACTTTTTTGCAATTAATAAGCCAATTCATTGCTGGCTTGAAGTCAGTCATTAGATGACACTAAGCAGTCACAGGTGGGAGAAAAATGTGCAAGGGCTTGTGGAGTTTCACAGGGTGGCTGGAATCTTTTTAATGCAGAAAGTCAGTTCAGGATGTTTTCACATGCAGAATGTTTTGACAACACCATTTAAGTTGTGAAATTTTACCTCAAAGTTTCTCACAAAAAATAGGGTTACCATATTTATTTTCTGGAAAGGAGGACATGGATCGCCATCCTGGGGGTGTCCCTCTCCCCTTTGAAAATTTTTGAAAAATAAGATGTTCTTACATGCAATCTGGTGCCACATATGCTACCTTTTGAAGTAAAATTTGTGTTAAAAAAATTAAAGTATTTTTAGAAACTGAAAAAAAAATATTGGCATCATTGAGGGGGGCCATGGTCAAATGCTCCCCTAAATATGCCACTGGGTGTCCCCTCCCTTTTGAAAATTTTTGCAGTTTTCAACAGTGTCTAGATGCAAAATGGTGCAAAATTTGTTGATTTAACCAGAGTTTCTTTCACCTGAATGAAGTATCATTTTGATTTTGAAAGTCAAATCCTACAAAAGCCCTAAACAAGAGTCAGTTACTTAAAATGTAACATGGATTAGCTCAGTGATCTGAGCTCCGAACTTCGAGTCGTTAGCTTTTGAGTCCGCACCTTTGTAAATCTGAAGCTTCTCTGTTGTGCTGTTGGAAAAAGCACTCCCCCCTTGATTGTCCCTCTCCACCCAGGTGCTAATTGGGGTACCATGAGGGACTCCGACCTGAGCACAACTGTGCACCTTCCATGGCTCTCAAATACGGTCTGGGGTTGTTGGAGTGTGAGCCTCCAACCAGGAGTATGTAGTTCCAACCGACGCTCATGACACCCTACCTAAAACTTAACATGGCGATACTGGGATTCCCAGAGAGAGTAACAAATATAACTAGGGCGTGTCTATGCTACCAGTGACTTTGTGCACAGGTTTGTCATACCTCATGTGGTGCGTGTCTCCCCTGTCTCAGACCACGCAGCTGCTAGACCGTGAGTGTCCGGTAACGAAGGTAGCAGATGCGACAAACTGATTGTAAAACAGTAGGTAGGCCCGCGCGATGCATTTTGCGGTCACTAGAAGTAAATTAGTACAACTTGCAAATGTGTCATGTAGGTACGTGGAAGCTATAGTCCTTGTATTTCTGAAGGATACAGTTATTTTTATTCACTATTCACGTCATCGGCACATAACTTGGTCAGGCCAATAAGACAACCAGTGAAACTTTCAAATTATTTAGCCCGCAAAGCAAAATTAAGGATTATTTGAGAAGTTCACAAAATCCGGACATTGTGGGCAATTTTCAAAATCCGCCGGGATGCCAGCACAAACCAGTAAAAGGGGTAAAACTGGAAGTCTGGTAACCCTAACAAAAAAGAATCTGTATAACAATGGGTCATAACTATTTGTGTTTTCTTTGTATAATGGTGGTAGAAACAGCAGTTTTCTATTTGTTCAGCCCATGAACCTTGCCAGTGAAAGCAAAAGGCTACAATTTAAATCATTTGAAATTTTAAGAAACTTTAAAGACTACTATTAAAACCATGTATGAAATCTTTTGTACTCAGACATCATGAAATATAAAATGAAAACTTACCATTTCTTCTCTCTGCTTTATGGTGGCTCCGATGAAAAGAAACCTGTGCATTCATGATGGTGTGTGTGTGCATGTATGTGATGTTATTCTTGTAAACAAGGTATCTCAAGAAGAATAACTTTGAGGGGTCTCATACTTCACAATTCTATGCCCCATATTCAGTAGATGATCCTTATCGCTCTTGGTGGAGGTCAAAGGTCATTTGAGACCATGAGAGGTTTAAAGGTCAAACCCATGTAAAAAAAGATATCTCAAGAAGGGTAACTGGGAGGGATCTCATACTTCTTGCATGGATTACCCATATTAAGTGTATAGATGATCCTTTCTTATTTTGGTAAAGGTCATTTGGGGTCACGAGATGGCAAACGGTAACAAAACTTGAAAATTGGTTGTAAACACTACCTCAAGAGGGCGTAATTTTGAGGTGTGTCATATGTAGCATTAGACGACCCATGTGGAGTAGATGATCCCATTGTTTTTGGTTTCGATGATAAGAGAAACCTATGCATTCATGATGGCGTGTGTGTGTATGTATGTGTGTATTTGCGTGTGTGTGTGTATGGGTGTATGGGTGTGTGTGTGTGTATGGGTGTGTGTGTATGTGTGTGTGTTTGTGACACTTTGCTCGTTAACATGATATCTCAAGAAGGGAAGCTCTGACAGTACTCAAACTTGGTACATAGATGCCCTATATTAAGAGGAAGAACCCTTTCGTTTTTGGCGGGGGTCAAAGGTCACCGGGGGTCAAACTCTGAAAACCTTGTTAACACAATATCTTGAGGTAGGAAGCTTGGATGAATTTCATACTTTGTATGTAGATGCGTTATGGTATGAGGAAGAACCTTATCATTTTTGGTGGAGGTGAAAGGTCATCTGGGGTCACCCGGGGTCATACCCTGAAAACTTTGTTAACACAATATCTCAAGAAGGGAAGCTCTGACAGTTCTCAAACTTGGTACATAGATGCCCCATATTGAGAGGAAGAACCCTATTGTTTTTTGGTGGGGGTCAAAGGTCACCTGGGGTCACTGGAGGTCAAACTCTGAAAACCTTGTTAACACAATATCTTGAGGTAGGAAGCTTGGATGAATTTCATACTTTATATGTATATGCGTTATGGTATGAGGAAGAACCCTATCATTTTTGGTGGAGGTGAAAGGTCATCTGGGGTCACCGGGGGTCATACCCTGAAAACTTTGTTAACACGATATCTCAAGAAGGGAAGCTCTGACAGTACTCAAACTTGGTACATAGATGCCCTATATTAAGAGGAAGAACCCTTTCGTTTTTGGCGGGGGTCAAAGGTCACCTGGGGCCACCGGGTTTCAAACTCTGAAAACCTTGTTAACACAATATCCCGAGGTAGGAAGCTTGGATGAATTTCATACTTTGTACGTAGATGCGTTGTGGTAAGAGGAAGAACCCTATTATTTTTGGTGGAGGTGAAAGGTCATCTGGGGTCACCGGGGATCAAACCCTGAAAATCTTGTTAACACAATATCTTGAGTTACAAAGCTTGGATGAATTTCATACTTTGTATGTAAATGGGTTATGGTAAGAGGAAGAACCCTATTTCTTTTGGTGGAGGTCAAAGGTCATTTGGGGTCACCAGGGGTCAGACCCTGAAAACCTTGTTAACCTGCTATCTCCAGGTAGGAAGCTTGGATAAATTTCATACTTTGTTTGTAGATGCCTTATAGGTAGAGAAAGAACCCTATTATTTTTGGTGGGGTTCAAAGGCCATCTGGGGTCACCGGGGGTGAAACCCTGAAAACCTGGTTAACACAATATCTCAAGGTAGGAAGCTTGAATAAGTTTCATACTTTGTATGTAGATGTGTTATAGTAAGAGGAAGAATCCTATCATTTTTGGTGGAGGTCAAAGTTCATTTGGGGTCACGGGGTTAAACTCTGAAAAACTTGTTAACACGATATCTCCAGGTAGGAAGCTTAGATAGATTTCATACGTAGTATGTAGATGCATTATAGTGAGAAGATGAATCCTATTGTTTTTAGTGGAGGTCAAAGGTCATCTGGGGTCACCAGAGGTCAATGTCTGAAAACCTTGTCAAGACCATATCTCCAGGTAGGAAGCTTGAATAGATTTCATACTTGGTAAATTGATGTGTTATAGTGAGAAGATGTACCCCATTGTTTTTGGTGGAGTTGAAAGGTCATCTAGGGTCACTAGGGGTCAAACACTGAAAACCTTGTTAACACAGTTTCTCAAGGGAGAAAGCTTGGATAGATTTTATACTTAGTATGTGGATGTGTTATGGTGAAAAGATGGACCCTATTGTTTTTGGTGGAGGTCAAAGGTCATCTAGGGTCACCAGAAGTAAAAAAAGCAAAATTTCCCAAGAATTCCCAAGACTAAATAGGAATACAAAACTGTATTTTTCCAACATGTTAAGATAGCATTTGACCATTGACTGAAAGATATGGGACATCATATGGCTTTATATGGAATAGAACATATATCATCGAAACCTCAATGCATTTTTGCATTCTGGTTTGTGGAGGTCAAAGGTCAATGGGGTGACAAGAAACCAAATGGTCAAATATGATATCCCAAGGAAAATAACAGTGAGTGGTATCATACTTATTATGTGCATGGTTCATATTAACTAGGTGGTTCTTGTCAGTTTTGATGGCAGTCAAAGATCATTTGGGGTCAGAAGAGGTTAAAAGGGCAAAACCTTGTAAATGGGATATCTCAAGGAGGATTACTGAGAGGGATCTCATACATGGCAGGTAGATGGCCTATATTTAGTAGATGATCCCTATAATTTTTGGTGGAGGTCAAAGGTCATTTGGGATCATGGGAGGTTGAAAGATCAAAACCTTGTAAATGCAATATCTCATACTTGGCATGTGGATGGGCCCATATTAAGTATATAATCCATATTATCTGTGTTGAGGTCAAAGGTCATTTGGGGTCAAAAAGGTCAAACTGAAAATCTTGACAACTACTTGTTGGTATTTCAAGGTAGGTATGCATTGGGGATTTCATACATGACATGTGGATATTCCAGATTGAGTAGATGATCCCTGTTGTTTGCGGTTGAGTTCAAAGGGCTTTTGGGGCCATGAGAGGTTAAAAGGTCAGAACCTTGTGAACGTGATATATCAGGAAGAGTAAGGGATCTTAAAGTTAAAATGCAAGTGGGACATATTTTGTAGATTTTTCTTTCTTTTAGTCAAGGGTCAAACTGTGAAGACCTTGTAAACATGATATGTCAAGAAGGGAAACTGTTATGAACCTCATACATGGTATGTCAGTGCTCCATCATAAGGTTGCATGTGTCTATTGAGTTTGATGGAGGTCAAAGTTCATTTGGGGCTACCCTAGGGCAAATGCAATATACCTTTAAACTGCTTGTAACCATGATATCTCAAGATAAGTAATATGGAGGGACATATTTTGTGAAAATCTCCTAGACATGATTTGTTAAGTATGTAAGATGTTTGGATCATATATCTGGCATGTGATACTCAAACTTTAAAGCAAGAAAACTGATCTATGGCCATGTTAACATGAACCCATCTGTGTGATCTTTATCAATGGAACCTACTGCCTTTGGTGTGTGCTGTGCTTGGTGCTTGGTGCTCAGCATAAACAATGAGGTAGGGAAAACAAGCCAGTGAGCCACAACTGGAAAAAAGGTCATGGTCGTCTTGACTTGAACCAATTGGTTGGAAACTGGGACGTTAAACCTCATCTAACCTAACCTTTATCTATGGAATTTTTCACAATGAAACTACAGTACTAAACTTATATCTACATGGAATTAGGAATCACTAAGGCTTTTTGACTTTTTTGTTACAACCTGCCTTCATATCCTGGTCTGAGTATCACTGTTGAGCTTTGTACCAAAAGCCTACTGAAAAGGTACAGATCAGAGAATGGAGAAACATCATTAAAGATTACTAAAACTTACATCACCTAACACCGGTCTTGGCCAAGATTAGGTAGGCTTTACGCAGTGAAACTGTTGGCCTTCAATTGTGGAATAGGGCCAAATAAGTGTAAATATTTTTTGAAGAATTGGGCAGTGTAGTGGGCAGAAGAACAATTCACGGACAAAAACTTATTTGTTCCCGTTGTGAAAAATGTCACAAATTTGCAGTTCTATTCCTTCAGTTGTGCCCAATATTTTGTACCAAATTGCACATAAGGACCCTAAAATATCCCAAAGGAGAGGGGGACACCCCATCCTCTTAGACCCCTTCCCCATGACAACAGTCCAAAACAACACTTAGCCCCCCCCCCCCCCCCACTCAGTCAAAAACAGCTTCCTATGCCTGTGCGCCTAACAGTCCTCCCCAAGGTTTCTATAATAAGATGGCTTTTTTTTGCCAATTTTGGACCATTTTCAAAGAAAATCCTGCATCCTCCAGGTGTAATGTGAAATTCTAATGCAACGTTCTGACGAAAAATGAGTGCAGGTTAGATATTGAAGAGACATTTTTATTGCAATTTGCTGATGCTCTGTTGGAGTGCTACACCCTCCCCAGCCAGTGGACAACCCAGGGGCCACCTGACTTGCGGGATCCAGAGAAATGGCTTCCAGTGGGACCCAGCAACAAAGCCAACACAAGTCGCATGATATTATCAAAATTTTGGGCATAACTGTCTACAGATTGAACTGGATGCGCAATGAGAAAGTCACTCAAGTTGAAGTTCAACTAGGGTAATAATGAAACATATTATGAATGGAGAGCACTAAAATTTCATTGAGTTTGTGGTTAGATTTCTGAATAGTGTATGCAAGGAGTAGCAGGTATTCCATTACCTAATGCTAGCTTTTCAAGAGATTTTCATCTTAGGACTTTGGATCACATACATGGGAGACAGAATGTATTAGCCCCCCCCCCAACCCCCAACATCCCTCTAACTAAATCAATGCTTGTGCATTGTGAGAAATTTTAAAGGAAGGATTTCAGCAAACTTGAGATATGTTAGAGCAGTACTTTTTCTGGTAAAATTGGTATTCAGCTCCTATTTGTGATTGTCAAGATATTGGCATCTGAAGTTATCAGATTTTCAATCCAAAGTGAAGTTGAAGCAAGAACAGGTGGTACCAAAACTTCTAGTTTACCAACACTGTTTTGATTTCCTTTTAACTTTACAACAAATTTTGTCAAATATTCTCATGGTTGCGTAGTCTGAATACATGGTAGGCATCGGAAGTTTGCAAAATTGACATTTCCCACGGAGAAACTCATCAATATCAAAGTCAAGACAATAGACTGAAAAACAAAAAAGAAACAAAAGATAACTTTTAATTCACCCTTCTTAGGGATGGTTCTAAACACCCCAATCCCTTTCCAAATCTACAGGAATAGATTCAATGCCCACTAAGTTTCTTACTCTAATAGGTAGACAAATCAGGGAATGTTATTTGCCTATACTGCAGAGCTACACATCACAATTAATGTGTTTTAGAAGAAATTCAAATCAACCTTAGTTTAAAAAATTTTCACAACAATTGCACATCTTGATGAGTCTGGCAAGTGCCATTTCCAGCGATCTGGGATGTATTACTTGAAAATCTCAAATTTTCTCGGTTTACTCCGTGCAAACCTATATGGTGGCGCTCCGCTTAGATGATAAATGGGATTCAAACTTGCAATCCTCGGACCCCAAGTCCGGCCAGCTCAGCTAATCCGTCCTCACAGAAATGTGTTTTAGAATAAAATCAAATCAAGCTTTACATTTTTTCACAAAAATTGCATATCTTGATGGCTGCTATCAAGCCTGGCAAGTGCCATTTCCGGCAATCTGTGATGTAGTCAATCTCAAATTTTCTTGGCACGCTCCGCGCCAATTTATGGTGGCGCTCCGCTTAGAGAGTAAACGGAAGTCCCCTCTTCCTCTCCAAAAAAAAACTTCAGTCCTCCAGAGCCTCCCAAACAAAAAATCTTAGCTACACCACTGCTGCATGGATGTTGATGTTGTAGTTGTTTCCTTTTCCTTTGAAAATTTTTATTTTGCTTAAATTAAAATAGAAAAAATTATATTGAGCAAATATGATGTTCTGGTGTGGGAAGGGGGATAAAGGTCGAGAAATCGCATCTGGTCCCCCTCCCCCCATGTCAAACATCATCCTACGCCGCTGTACTGTTCCTACGGTTTTTTAGTTATATATGACATCCACACAATGAAAGTTTTCCTTTAATTAGATTAGGGACTAAACGAACGAAAGTAAGTAGGCTAAATGTTAAGGTAATCCCCTGTACCAGAGCATTGATCAGACAATTTGATATAAACGTTCGACATGCGTTAAAATGTAGACACTTTTTCTGAGCAGTGTGAAAGGCTGCAGCCTCCTCACTTAATGGTATAGTTCTGAAACTGCTTTCGACCATATGTCTGTCAAGTTTCAGAGCGCTCAATAATCCCACTTTTTGAACAATTAAGTCTTATAAAAATTTCCTAGCTGACTCTGAATAGGTAGAATGAAATCTATTTAGCTTTTTCATGAAAAAATAAGACCGCAGAACACTATGGAAAAGCGGCATGACACTCTCACACAACTTCAGTTTATTTGGAAGGAAACTTAGTGTGGCCAGGGCGTTGCCTCGCTGACATAGTTTTATGATCTGGTGACATGTCACTATATACTATATAAACCAGGGGTGGGGAACCTTTTTACTCTGGCGGAGTGGCGGGCCGTTTTGAAAGTCATTATCCACTCGCGGGCCGCACACAGAGAAGTTACAATAAGTTTTCACCATAGGGCGCAGGAATGAAAGGGTCCCCAAACAGGACTTGGTGGGGTCTAGGGGCAAAGTCTAGGCAAGAACATCTGCGAAGTCCCTGGAAGCCCTGGAATTTGTACTAATTTCAAGGCGAAAGAATATTCATCCACTATCTTTAAATGAGAAAAAAGATGTAAAAGGATACACACACCAAAAGTGCCACAATATTACCATTTGTCTTTTGACTAATATATGGACTAGTAACGATTGAGCGCACATGAAAAGTGCGCGCGAAGCGCGCCGAAAAAAAACTGCGTATTTTTTAACCAACTTTATGTATTCCTAGCAATTGTCATTTCAAAACTGCCGGCTTTCTAACGCTTAATTCACTCTTCGGAGGGATGGTTCTAAACATCCCAATCCATTTCCAAATCTGCAGGAACTTGAGATTCAATGCCTACTAAGTTTCTTACTCTAATAGGTTAGTTAGATGAGGTTTAACGTCCCAGTTTCCAACCAATTGGTTCAAGTCGAGCCGGCCACGGCCTTTTTTCCAGTTGTGGCTCATTGGCTTGTTTTCCCTTACTCCATTACTTATGCGGAGCATCACGCACAACGGCAGTAGGTTCCATTTTTAAAGTCTTTGGTATGACTCGATCTGGGAATTGAACCCCGGCCTCCCGCGTGAGAGGCGGATGCTCTACCGCTAGACCAAACATGCGGTCTACTCTAATAGGTAGATCACATGTGCAACTCTTATAGGTAGACTTGCACATGTGATAGTATAATTCTCTTCAGTGTTATGTTGCCTATCCTAAAGGCAAAGTTTCCGTTACCTCTAGAAGTAGGCTGCAAGGGTTCTGGCCCCCCAATTATGTCTTAACGAAACAGTTGGTATGTTACATCAGAGAGCTCTTATTTTTTGTCCCAAATATCAACTCCCTGGTTATATTGTGGGGGGGGGGGGGGTAGTAATATAGGTCTACTGGTAGTGTTTCCCGGCAGATTTACGTGAAATACTTGGAGTGGTACTGTATAGGCGTAGGCAGGATAAGCGGTGGGCACCGTGGGCTAAAAACATTGTCAATTACTTTTCAAGTGATTCTGAATTTACATTTATGAATTGCCTCGCGGGCCGGATGAATTGGTCTCGCGGGCCGCATACGGGCCGGAGGTTCCCCACCCCTGATATAAACAGTGTTGACCTGTCTCGTAGTATGTATTTATAACACCATACAAATGGTTAGTGTTCAGTATAACGTAAGGAAGTAACGCAGTGTCAGAGTGTACATTAGAGTTTACCTCCGGCTTCTAACAAAAAACCAGTCGATAGTCTGGGAAGCAGATTCTGTGTGTATTCTTTGGGCGATAGAGAACATACCATTTAGAAGCTATAGGGCTTACTTATTTGCTATTAACTGTGATCGATATCAACTTTTTGTTCCCTCTATCGGCTATGCGCTATGTGTAGCTTAGTAATGCAAAACTTACCTTCAAGTTAAGGTAAGACTTATAACCCAAATAAATCAACTTTAAGCTTATGGCTAGGACAATGATACGATGAAAAAACACTGACAAATCCAGAAAGCTCAGGTTTTTATTCATAGCCCGTTGTTCCTAATTTCACAAGGGAAAATCGTTTCGCGGGTTGCTCGAAGAGTAATAGCAATAAACACAATTATTTAAAAATGGATGTCAGCAATATGACACCTTGAAGAATGCCCAGTTCACCTTATGTGAATGTTTCTAAAGAAAGTCTGTGACTTACACGGTATCATAATATATTGAAACAGCGTTTCCATTGTTTATACGAGTAAATAGCAAATACTGTTTAAAGATTTAGACAGCCCTATCTCGATGTTGTTGCTTAAAACTAATTTTTGTGTTGTGCATGCTTGTTCAGTTGGTTGTGAGATCGTTTCATACAGGAAATTTTGTACATAGTCACCGATTTGGAAGTAACTAGGTTGCCTCTACCTTTCTTCATTGTGGAAATGTGAAAAGCAAAAAGATACAGTGCAGTATCTATCAATGATGACTTACAACTTGATTTATTCACAATCAGATGTTATTCTGAGATAGTTGCATGTATTACAAGATTATTTTAGGACAACAGACTTTTACGTCGTTAGCTTGGTGGTGCTTTGATGGATATGGTTTTAATTACATTACTGACCTTTCAATGTACGAACAGAAAATAGTTAAGAAAGAAATATCAATACACCCTTTAGTTAACATGTGTAAATTTAACGTTTTTGTAAGGCAAAAAGTTACTTAATGATTCCTCTTTGTACAAACTCTCCCTCCGTATGTTTGCATGTGAAACCGTTACTTCTGATTTAATATTTCACTACAATAGTAAATCCTAGATAAAGAAGGAACTGCATCTACCCCGTCAGCAAACACCTATACCAATACTTTGATTTTTTCAGTTAGTGATACAAAAGTTATCAAAGGGAACTGTGCTCTGCCTGAAGACCAGTAAACTGACTGTATACACCTTATATTTTCTGTGTCCTATTAGTTTCAGCCCACAATATATTAGTGAGGACCCTCCTCGAAGAAACAAGACAATTTGGATATTACTTTTGACATCTACAGTTGGTTCACGCGATCGACTCCTATGTATGGCTTGACTCCCAATCAATTTCATGACATATATAGTTGTGCTGAGTATGATAAGAGTCACACCGTCACACCGTTATTTTTTCAGCATGTAGGCTGGTCAATTGCCTACTGCCTAGTAATGATCCTCCCTCATACTTACCAATCTACCCATATCATGACCCAAACTCGCTGAAAACTGCTTCCTTTTAATACCCATACATTTTCACTGTCTTACTACAGCCTTCTGTATGGTATGCTGTAGCGCTCTTAAAAACGAAAGACATTTGGGGGATCACATCTGTTAACTAACAGTTGGATCGTGGGTTCAAGTCCCGCAAGTTTTCACTTTCGAGAGTACATCTCCTACAGTCGTGCTAAAGTCAGTGAACATTGAGAGGCGCCATTGTTACCTAGCAACCGATTATGCTACCCATAGCAATTTACCTTCTACCCAAATTAGAGTTTGATAACTGACGGCGAACTTCGTATTCAATTCCTACTTTGTGATAGGGTGTAATCCGTCTTCTTGTCTTATCTATAGTTGGTTTTTGTTTCGCAACCAATAGTTCACCCATACCTACACATGACTAAAATTTAGCCTACCCCCCCCCCCCCCCACCTGAAGAAGCTTACGATACGGCGCCATCCTATTTGCGCCACCCTAAAAGGGGTTGAAAAACACCTCCTATACTACTCCTTTACTTCAACGGACTGTGTCCCAATTTAGTTGAACTTTAATTTGACAGCCTCTGCTGTGATCTTAGCAACATGGTTTTGGTTTTATGGGTGTTCATTACCATTTTATTTACCTCACACCATTCACTTATAGCACACATGTCAGCAGTTACTTTTCAATGATATCATTAATATTTCTACCCATTTCGTAAAAGGTGGTATCATCAGCATACATATCGTACATGCAATGTCTTAGCGAGGGTACCCGGTCATTTTCGCCCCCTTGCCAGTTCTCCCCCAACCAGTTCGCCCGGTCATTTCGCCCCTTGCCAGTTCTCCCCAAAGTGGAAGTCGTTTCGCCCCAAGTACCAACCAGTTCGCCCCCTCGATTTTACTAACACTACCACTAACTGTTAGTTGTTGTAAAAAAAAATCAAATACAGTTGGTTTTCTTTTTCGATTATATTTTTACGACAGCAGGCAGCAAAATGGCATGAAATGTGGAAACGAAAGTGATGAGGGGACTCACTTGGACTGAAATACCGCTATACCTACATGAGGCCAGCTCATCACATATTTGTGCTAGTTGAAGTCCAGTGGTTTCTTAGTGTTAAGTTTTGTTAAGTTCGTGATTACATTTCCACTTTATTTGAATACAATTGTAATGAGATAGGTATATTGGAAACTTTTTTATATTTCAAGAATTGCATGGAATTGTATTTGGTAAAATGCCAACAAAAACTAGCACCCGGCCGCAGAATATATTGTTGACCATACTTGATCACATGTACAATCAACTAAAAACAACCAGTCAGGTATCATGTGCGCCGTATTCTCTGCCACGTCCAAAATGAATTAGGCACTACAACTTTCTGCTAATTTTCTTGTGTAATTTTTGATATTTGCATCAAAGGATGCAACATAAAGGAAGAAAAGGCACAAAAATGCCGAAAATAACAAAGGTATATTGTCAATAAATTAGGGGGCGAACTGGTCATCGCTTGGGGCGAACTGGTCATCGCTTGGGGCGAACTGGTTTTGGGGGGCGAACTGACCAGGGGGCGAAACGACCGTAAACCTTAGCGAGAGACCTATATCATTAATGTATATTAAAAATAACAGTGATCATAGAATCGAACCCTTTGGTACTCCACATACAACCTTCTGAGGATTTGAGAGAACGTCATTTATTTGACAGCGTTGGGTTCTCTCTGACATATATGACCGAAACCACTTGTAAGGAACTTCCTGATATACCATAGCTACATTACTTTTGAATCAACACGTCATGGTTAACTAGGTCGAACTAAAGCCTTTCTCAAATCCAGGAAAACCTTACCCACACAGAACCCTCGGAAACAATTGCTTCCATCCAATTATATGTAATTTTAGAAGGGCAGTCTCACAGGAATGACTTTTCCTAAATCCTGACTGGTCCACTTTAAGCAGATTAAATTCATTCAAATAACTAAATAATGCATCATGCACATGTTTCTCAAAATTTTTGAAAGTACTGGTAATATCGATATCGGTCGATTGTTTGATACATCAAGAGCAGATCCACTTTTAAAAATTGGTGTAACTCTAGCTTGTTTCCAACTTTTAGGGAAAACCTTATTTTTGATACTTAAATTTATGATACTTGTTATACTCGCAGAACTAACATCCGCACTACTTTTCAAAAGGCGAGCACTCATGATATTATCAAGGCCCGTTGCTTTAGTTGAGTCAGGGACAGCTCCCTGGTTGAGTCAAGCGATTTCAAGAACTTTAATACAGTGTTGCGAGATTTCCGGGATGTCAAAGAATTTTTCATTTGGTACATTCTTAGAAACGTATTGCTGCAATGCAGTTAAATCAAGGTCATGGATGACATAATTAGGTGCTACGTATTGAGCTGAAACCGATGTAAAGAAGTCATTGAAAGCATTTGCAACCTCCTCGATGCCTTCAATTTCCTTTATTTGTACTATTACAAGGTTTGGTGACTGGTGATTTTTCGTATTTGTATTATTCGATTGAACATTTCATAGAAGATGCCAAATTGCTTTGGAATTGCCCTTATTTTTTGGTTATTGCGTTATGGAAATAATTCCGTTTTGCATTCTTTAAAAGTCTGGTTACTTTATTCCGGGCCTGTCGATACATACTGGGCTCAGAAAATTTTGCCTTGTTTCTCTGTGTTATTGCCTCAGTAATTTCACTATTAAACCAGTCAGGTTAGAACCTCTTCCTGACTCGTTTTTCCTTCTTTGGAGCATGCTTACTCAAAACACCCATTCTTCTTTCGGATCACGGTGGCACATATACAGAGGACATTACTACACCGAACATGCGTCAGGGGTGCCCTAATAAAATTAGTAAAATATTGAACGGGGTCTTTGTGACCGTCTAAACCATCAATCAAAGCTGCAGGTAGATTATTCCAATCTTTCAGAGTCTTGGGGAAGAAACTAAATTTATAACAATTAGATCGAGAGTAGAGTTGACAAAAATGGAGGTTGTGCATCCCACGAGTAGTCCGGGTTGGGTGTCTAAGTCTGTCCATGGGAATATTAGCCTTACCGAAAAAACCTTTCACGAAGAGAATAAGTCTGTTTTGCTTGCGACGCTCAGCTAGCGTGGGGAGATCAAGGTCCTTCAAAATGGATGTCATCGACCCTGGCTCACGAGAAAATTCTGAACTTATAAAACGAGCCGATCTCCTCTGAATGCTCTCTAGCTTATCTTGTAAATAAGACTGATGTGGATCCCATACGCAACAAGCATACTCCAAGACAGGCCGGAGGAGACCCTTGTAGGCAGCTAACTTCACATCGCGGGAGCAAAAAGATAGGTTTCTATAAAGTATTCCCAAAATCTTATTACCCTTGTTGCAGATGGACTGAATGTGCTTATCCCAGTTTAGGTCGTTAGAAATCGTGACCCCTAGGTACTTTATCTAGTCAACCTTAACCAGTGGCGTAGCGAGATATTTTTTTGTGGAGGGGTAAAAGTCAAAAAATTCCGACAGATCATCACAGATTTTCGACTCCCACTGCCATAGTTGTACGATTCCAAATTCTGGGGACCCTTTTTTTCTTTTTTTTTTCTTTTTTTCTTTTTTTTTTTTTTTGCTTTCGCAGCAATTTGGGACCGACTTTTGATTTTCACGTTGACATTTAGATGTGTAATTCTGCTTAAAAACATAACAAGTGTTGTAAGTGTTTCAAATGAATTGTTTTTATTTATTTACGACAGGGACTAGAAATTTCCGACAGAGACATTCGGAGGCTTTGTGGGGGGGGGGGGCGACCGCCCCCCTGCCCCCCTCTAGATACGCCACTGACCTTAACTAACTTTACATCGTTCAGGACATAATCGAATTTCACCGGGTTTTTTTTTTTCTAGCGAATGTAATGATGTTACACTTAGAGGGCTGGAATAAAATACATTCCCATGTTTGTAAGACTTCAGTTTGGGTCATTTCCTTTGGGTGAGTCTGGCGAAATGTTCAACTGCCAGTCTAAATCTTCGTTAAATTTACACATACCTCCTTTATCGATTTCTGCATTCAATAGATTTGTGTGCATTAGTCTTGATTTTCATGTGAGAATGCTTTCAAGTAAAGAAAATTGGGGAGTGGTAGCTAATCGTTATGTCGGAGACTGTTAAATTAACAATACGTCTCCCTTCAGTAGTATAAACATGTATTAACGCAGAAGTACGTACATTCGGTGTTACAGGTCAGTAATTTGACTACTTGTGTTAGTCCAAGAGACTCAACGTCATGTAACCATTTCTTGTGTTCACCACTGAACAGATTGAGGTTAAAATCCCCAATAACTATAATATCTAAATTTGAGTTGCATTGGTTAGTCATCATTTCAAGGAATATGTTTGACAATTCAGTTTTAGAGTCAAGCGGTCGATACGGTACGGCACAAAAGAACATTTTTAATATTACGGAGAGGAATTCTATCCATAGGGCTTCAATGTCGTCTTTTTATAATCATTCCTTCTAACACAAGGTATACTGCTTTTGACGTAAGCGGCTACGCATCCTCCTTGCTTTCCCTTCATGTCCCTACGAAATATATTATATCCGGGAATGTTTACCTCATAAGTCTCGTTTAGAAAAGTTTCATTTAGGCAAAAAGTATGGAAATCAGAGTCATTTTCATATAACAGTGCCTGAGTAAGTTGATCTAATTTGTAATAAAGACGGTTAATAATGAGAAAACGTATGTTCAGTTTATTTTTCCATTCCGGTGTGTTTACAGCAAGCTCATTCCGCATCCCCACAATTTCGGCACAGTCTTCCTGGCCAGGGTCCTTTCCAAAACATCTAGCAATTTTAGAAAAGGAATAGTGTAAAACTTGCTCTCTTCTATACTTCACACACCTAAGTACCTGGTATGTCGCATAAACAGCATGTCACACAAACAGGGTACCATGATAAAATGTTATAAGAAAGTAAAACAATTATGAGGCAAATTTCAATGGGCTTGATTGCTATATTTTCATTACTGCTTGAGACAATAATTTCGGAACAAGTTTAAGAGGGTGTGAGAGAAAGGTAACACGAGATTTGTGGTCAGCAAAATTAAGTATGTCATTTCAATTTGCATCAAATATTATTTAGTATCATGTGTGTATAATGCTGAGTACCATTTTTAGAATTTATCTTGTCTGCCTTAACGATAGTGCGCCTCGCATCTTGAACTTCTCGGTGCTAAGGTGGTAGCAGACGACGCAAAACTTTTATGTCCGCGATAAATTAAACATGAACTTCCACGAAACCGTGTTAGATGCGTTGGTGGTCCACACCGTGCACCAAATGTATGTAAGAGCCGCACGCGTCATGGATGTAGTGAAGTCCATGCGTAACACTTACTGTACTGTATTCGCCGACACCAGTCGCTCGCTCGCTTGTTGTTGTGGATGCTATATATATACTGAACTATATACAAGAATTGCATACATACTGAACGTGTAGTGCGGGAAGTACGAAGTCATACAAATGAGCACAACGAGACAGAGGCGATGAAGTTTCAGCTTTTAGAATAGTTTAGCCGTCACAGTACAAAACAACACTTAAAGGTGTTAAAACGAGGGTTGGCCAAACTGTGAACAAACATGTTCTTTCTGGTAAGTTATAAGTAGATACTTGTTTTGAGAAAATGCTCGTAGGCCTGCACTTTGTTCCCTGCCTGAACGAGGCTAGTATGAGAAACCGCAAAGCAACCCAAATAGGTAGCACACCGCGGACTAAGGCCTATAGCTAAGCCTACGTAGGCTAGGATAGTGTAATATATAGGGACCTAGGCCTAGGCCTAAGTTAAAATAATAAGGTTGCACCTCCTGGTCGCGTGATTTTTTTCCCAGTTTTGGATTGGGAAGTGGGCGTCCCTATACACAAATCAGGCCCTTTAAGCTTTCCTGTATGTTGGCCCACTGGTTAGACCACAGTCTGCTGGTGCAGTATTTGGGTTGCATTGGGGCTTCCCCTACTAGACCTAGGTCACAGGCATTTGGAGCATTATAATTTATATATGCACTAGGCTATACATACATAGGCCTGTATTAACAAGGTAAGTCACCTTTCAGGAGAAGACTCAAAACTTGGGATATTTTTACATTCTTACGCCCACTGCGAAACTTTTTTTTTCCCCATCTCTTTTATTGAAGGATCCTTTGAAAGTTATACTTATATGCTGTGTCTTTTACAAAATACAAGACACACACACTCATGACAAGGGAATTTAAAAATATATACATTGACAACACCTCATCCAAGGAAATGTTCTTCTAATTTCTTCACTACGAAAAATCTGCATTTACAAACTTCACCTCATTTCTCTTAAAACAAAACTTAAATCTGTCGTTGTTGACTGGTTATAAATTTAGTATAATAAACTAAGTAAAGAGTCTTGGATTAGTACTAAAAGCTTTAATAAATCTATCTTAAGGAATTGGGCAGGTGACATTCGAATACTGCACTTGTTTTTCTACTTGTAGAACAAACTTAAACTTATAGGCCTATATAAATTCATTCAACATTGGCAACTCAAAGTTTCTTTTCTTATTGAATATGTAATATTTCAAATGAAATAGTAAGAGATTGTATGGATGATGCAGGATAAGCTTATAGCCAAAGAAAAGGTCTTCTTTTAAAAACACAAATTGATGTCCAATGAAGCACTGCTCTACGTCTAAAGTAAACTGTGATGTAATTCCACATTCCCATAATAAATGATCAATGGTTTCCTCCAGCTCCACACACAATGAGCACAATGAATCTCCCCGTATATTCATTCTACGTAGAAGTGTATTTGTACCTAGAATTCTATGGATGAAACGGAATTGAAAATAACAAATCTTAACCTCCCTGCAAGCTACCTGAGGAATCCGAAAAATAACCGGCCATTGTGATTCACTAAACTGAAAGCTTTCATTCCATTTCATTTTACATACGTGAGGAGTAAAAATTACATTGATCAATTCATTATAGATGAAGCGTGATGCTGACTGTACATTTTGTAATTTTTCAAGTCTGTTTTCTCTTGAAGTATTATCACCATTACAAAATTCTAAATTATCCTTCCAGTGCCTGGGAATAGCAGCAAGTATTCCGTAATATACAGTAAAGGGGCAACATTGTAAGAGGAACTTTTGTTTGAAATACTCATATTCCAATGGCAAATTCTTGTTATCAAATAAATCTTTAACCCTTAAAATACCGCTTTCATACATAGATTTATAAAATATTACTTTCTTATCAATTTTCACCAAAGAGTTATTCCAGATAATCTCGTTGCCAAAATCGTCAACTGGTTTCCTAAAATTATAAGAAGACCATGCTCTGCACACATCCCTGATAAATACATTTTCTACATCAAGGTCGTAAATCTGATAATTGCAACTAAACAAAAAATCTTTTCCATAGTTTCTCAAGTAAAAGTCAAAAAATATCTTCCAACCAGCAATTTTATCATCCATATATCTCTTAACCCAAGTACAATTTAATCTGTAAATGAAAGATTTCAAATGAGTGGCCTTTAAGCCACCCTGCTCGTAAGTGCTTATAAGAGTCTTACGACTAATTTTATCCGGTTTTCCATTCCAAATGAAACGAAATAGAAAACTCTCTGATTCTCTTATGTAGCAATTAGGGGGGTCTGGCAAAACTTGAAATAAAAACACTAGTTGTGAAAGGCCAAATGTTTTAATAATTGTTATTTTGCCAAAGGGAGTCAAATCCCTACTAGACCATAGGTTTAACAACGATTTAAGTCTTGACAACTTGGGGTATAATTTAGTCGAAATAAGCTATCTCTGCGAAACTCACTGATTGCTTTCAATCACGTCGTATGATGGGTATAAGAACATTTAACATCTCTTTTGGACACAGCTCAGGCCATAAAATCACTTCTGATTAGAATAATTCGTAAAAAATGGCACATCGGGTGCCAAGCGGTAGTCAAAATTCACAGGGCAGATGACCAACAATTGTACTGTAGCCTGCACAGCTATCTATGCCCTCTCGTAAGCGAAAACACGTGGTGCAAGGTTAAGTGAAGCAAAAGATCATACAGTCACTTTGCGAATAGATACGGGTATAGTCGTACGAAACATTACGTACATATACTACACACTATATATGTATAATATACATGTGTAGTATGTATGTTATGTTTTGAACAGATACGGGTAGCTCCTCATTCGACAAATCCTATGTAACGTGCGTTGCGATTGGCTAATCTTTAATCATCTTTAGTCTGCTATCTTTCCGTGTCATCTTTCAGACTACCACTTATACAGAAGTGGTAAAAACGAAAAAGAAATGTATATCCTCTGCATGTTGGCCCAAGAGATCAAGTTGTAGTTATTCACTGTCCTGTTGTAAATTATTTACAGTATTTCCATTCTCTTTGTTGTTTCAGACTAGTGATGAATACCAGAGTGACCAAGATGAATGACCGAGGAGTGTTGTTTGTTTTGTTGGTTGTTTTATTAATTGCACATCTGACAGACAGTCGTTGCTGCCATTTTGAGCATTTAGACCAGTGTGATGTGGTAAGTTTAGTGGACCATGTGTCATACATACATGCTCACTCTAAATGTTCTGTTAAAATTATTTTGCATATTGCAGTTTATGTTTGTCAATCAATATTTCACTCCTACTGACCTCATCTATTTACACATGTGAAAGATCCAATCTATTGTACTGCATAGTAAGACTCCTTAAAACTGTGTATTATACAGAGCTGGGAGCACTATCCTTACAGTACTTTGCTGTTGCATAATAGGTGTTCATGCATCCTCATTTTCATGTACCATGTAATGAGGTCAATCATGTATACATTTAGGTGCTAGCTTTCTATGAAAGTTTTTCAACCTTTTTTGGTCACCATTTTGGACCCATTTTTTGATCAGAAAGACATTGGAATAGTTTTTCAGTATGGTTACTAACTTACAGTTTAAGTGGATTTATTCCTTTTGTACTCAAGAGATTTGAAATACATACAGAGCACTTCATTCTGAATTTCAGTACACTTAACCACAGTTTTATGGTGGACCAAAGTCCACAGATATTTGAAAAGGTATCCCGTTGCACCAGTTGTGGCAGAAGAAAATTCCAGTTGGTATGAAAACTAGCTATAAGCATTACAATTGGAACTAAGTAAACCTTTATTTGGGAGTTTTTTATGGCTCAGGAATACAAGCAAAAAATGCATATTTGTGTGTGTTTGCTTGGGTGATATCAGTCACACCCACACCTCTCCCCATCCACACATACGATAAATGTTATCATTTGAACAAAAAACATAGAGAAAACTGACCTTTAAGATATTAGCCAGAATTCATTACTTTTTTCAACACATTCTTAACCACCCCTTACAAAAGGAGTGAAATAGTCACTACACCCAGTGGTTTATTGACCTTTTGTTGTCAAAGGGTTTGTTCTGTACGTATTTCTGGGGACTTGTCCAAGTGAAAATATGAGAAGACAGAATGTTGGTGCATTGGTGATTCTCTGTACATTGATAGCTACTTGTAGGTCTGTAAATTATGGGCCACAGTGTTGGTTGGTGTGCCAGTTGAGAATCTGTCATCAATGTATTTTGCTCATTGTATTGCTATTGTAAAACAGTTGGCCAAGTTGGCAACTCAGCATCATGAAGAGCTCTGTAGAATGTGGACATTCAGCAGGACAGTAGCTGTAAATGTTGGCAGTAGGGGCCAGGGCTTCAAGTAGTTACCATTGCCTTCTATTTTGTACACTACTGTGCTGCAACAAATTAAGCATACAGCCATTATCGAGCCATGTGTGTGAATTATTGTGTCACTCCATCACATTTCTTCAAATAGTCCTGTGTGTATTTTTCAGGGACTAGGCCTATATTGTACTTTGGTAAAGTGCTCACAGTTGAACGTGGTGAACTTTTTCAATGTGGATGAGAAGCCACATTGTTAATTTCAATAGGTGCAATACAGTTTCCAAGAATGAATGGTCTTGCCTTCAATAGCTTCAAGTTCCTTGTACAATGTTGTACAGAAGTGTTTACATCCTGTAGGCTTTGGCTTGACTTGACTAATTATTCTTTGCAACAATGTGGGTGCCATTGGTATTTGTCTGACATTTTGACCAAGAATGCCCCAAACTTCTGGAATTTGAAATTTGAAATACATGCATTTCTACAAGTTTACAGGAACTTCCTAAAACAGCTACGTATGTACAAGGAGTGAAATAAAATGGTACTGGACCTTGCACACCATTGTGTGTCTTACTGTAGATGCCTTCAGCAAGTAACCATGCAGTACTGATCTTCTCAGTGTTTTTGTCTCTCCCCCTTCCTTATTCTTGAGTTACCACATACTACCAGGAAAGGTATTTTCATGCAGAGAATATCATCACTGATTTGTATTTTAGCATGGTTCCAGTAGTTCCACAACCTTTTTACGAGTGAATAGTGAAGTATACAGTAGCTGTTATGTTTTAGACTTGCCAGTCTTTACCTCCCACGTGTTTACATTGCACCTGTTTTATATTATACTTTTTATGAAACACCCTATAATATTTAAATTGAATACAGTGTAGTTCATGCAAGTTAAATGCCAAGGGATTTGTGACAATATGAAGAAAAAGAAAATTGCATTACTTGCACAGGTCTAAGCGTATATCCTACATCTAACTGGCAGTGTATAATGGCCTGTTAGCGTTTTTGGAAAACGTTCATGAACATGAAAAGACTGATAAAATGGAATGACATCAATCACAAAAACAGGATTTTCTTAGGAAAATTGCACAGAAAACTAGATTGTCCTTGTAGGCAGTTCTTTATATATGCAATGTACAAGAGCTCACAGGCTCATAAAGGAGCTATAACAAAAACAGCATCGTCTGCACTGTGACTCACAGCATACAGTAGAACAGGTTCTGTATCCTGCTCTGTGTGCATACCACTATACACCAGTCACTTATGAATGAAAGCCAGCATTCTGCATTCTTTATCATACCATGGTGCATGCTGTCTCCCGAAACATTCATTTCGCAAACCGAAAAAAGTTAAGGTCTGAACTTTTGTATGATTTTCAAATACTAGAGAGCAGAATTAATTTCTTCATGAGCATAACTCTGGTACGCTTTAGTCAATGCTCATTTAAATCATCTGAAATTTGGTACGCTTGTATGCTGCAGTGAGTTTAAATAAAATTTTTCAACTACAGGTACAACTTGGGTAGGTGTATATGTGGTACAGTGGAGAAATCACATGACTCTGGTGCAAAAGGGAAAATGATGGGTTGAGATCCATCCCTGCCACTAAGCGCAATGATTGATGGTTTCTGCTTTTGTCCTTTTACTTCTTTTCAGTATTCTGTTTTCTACTTTTCTGCTTTATCTTTATACAACAGTTCATATGAAGGTGGGCCTGTGTTTGGGCACACACAGCACATGGTGTCTAACCCCTTTTCTCATCTGGAGGATGAACATTGCCTTGGATTGCCATCCTGGGAAGGGATCTAAATGGTAAAAGGAGGGAACCCCTCCCCTTTAGCAAATTTTTTAACATATATGGGTCCTTCGATGCAGTTTGGTGCAACTGATTGTGCAGCTTTTAAGGATAATTACTGCACTTTTTTTGCATTTCTTTACAGAGGGAAAGAATGGGGAGTTTGAAGATGGGAGGGGGCTACCTGCACCTTCCTACACCTGTGCAGCACATAAGTATTCTCTTAGTTACCCATGTGGAATTTAGGTATACTAAAAGTAGGCCTACCACATGTGACAGCTGAACATACCCTTTACTGTATACATTTTGACACTCACACCGAATGCCACCCCAGCCTTCTGTTCCAACAACTTATCTAAAAAAAAAAAAAAAAACCTTTTTGTGCACATTTCTCTATGGCTTCTATTCATTAGTTTTGCTGTCTAGATTCATGAGTGTGAATGTTTTGCATTCCGGCTAAATTAGAAGATAGTCTTTGAGCTTGGGCCTTAGCCAGGATTCAGAGCAACACACTTCTCCTTGGAATGACAGTGGCCCAGATAAGTAAATTTGAGCATATTCAAGAAAGAACCACTCACTTAATACTGTATGTGGAGTTGGAAGAAGACAGTGCATTACCCCTTACCTGGCTAGATTACATTGGTTACCAGTCAGTCATTGCATTAAAGTTACAGTAGGTAACTTTGTATTTTATGTATCAGTGTCATTGTGTTACAAGCTCATCACCATCTTACCTCACCTCTGATGTTGTCTTGTATAGTACTTTTAACACACAGTATCCCAGATAGATTAAATGGTGATTCTGCATTCAGTGTAGCAGGCCTACAGCTCTGGAATACCCCTCTCACTGCCAGTGTTCAAGAACTCTTTAAACTTTTTCTGTTTGTTTGATGTTGGTTTTTGTTCTTCCTCTTTGCTATTAAAATTTTTGTCGTAATTTTTTTTTCTATTTTTCTCTGTGCCTGTGTTGCTCATAGCTCTACATATAGCACATTATAGTTTTGGATCAATCATCAGTATCCTAGAATGAACATCGGTAGAATCAGGGCTTGAAAATAAGCTCTTCCTCTCTGGAGTAAAAACAGCTTCCGATGAATTTCATTTTGAAGCTTTTCTGGAGAGATGTTTTCCTCTTGTCTGGAGCTACATGTTTTCAGTTTTTCCAAGAAACCACTGTTCGCTGCATGTAACATTCTCTGATCATCTCCCAAATGTTACTTGTGCATTTAGTAAAAGAAATTCAAAATAACAGAGATAGGAAATAAGACAAAGAGCATTTTTTGGTGTAACACCAGGCAGTACTATGGTGTTGTCACTCTCATCTCTGAAAAACTTGGAAGGGGCAGAAGGGGCTGGGTGCATGTACAGTATAGTCTACGGCAGGTTTAGATCAACCTCAGAGGCAACCTGAATGTGGAGGTGGGAGGGAGGGGGATGGGCACAGGAGTTCATAAATTCTATTGTGTCATGCATTTGGCGCTATTTTTAGTGCCAGACAAACACCCACTTTTCAATTTTTCTGGCGCGGTTGTGGCTGGTCTATGGCGCTTTTGCGCCAGAGCACCAGTCTATTTTCAAGACCTGAGTAGATACACCTATTTGTTCTGTATTGTAATTGGTTCATGGGGTAATGGTACTGTACATTATTTGAGTATTTTTGAATACAAGTTCTAATATTTATCTCATCAAAATGTAACAACACTTAGTTGTGGTGCCTGATGACCTATGGATAGTATGCAGAACTTTGCCTGTTCCCCATATCAGTATTCGATCTGCATCAGTCAATATTGAGAATTTTATCACTGTAAAAAATATCGACTACTTGCATTATCGCACAACACTCATAAATAATATAATTATGTTTGTACATACTACACTTAATGAAATGCCTTTTGTCCCACTGGCACTGCGGGTGGAATCAGATTTTTTTAAAAGAACTGCCTAATGCTGTATTTATGAAAACGTGTATTTTTGTGGAAAAAGTTTGGTTTGCACAGTAATATTGCTGAGTTTTGAGTCTTGTGAAAGCTGAACAGTGTCAGATTTACACTTGGTTTGGGAAAGTTATATACCTAGCAATTTTTGGGCTGTCTCACAAGCCATATTGGATAAACTTGGCCACCTCCACTACAATTAGGCTATCTCAATGACTGCAAGATGTATGGCTAGCTAATGAACTTTTTTGGAGCATGCATTTTGGTATCAAGTTTTACAGGTAGCAAATTATGTGCCAACATGTGGTACGGTACTGTACAAGCAGTATGTGTGTTGCACTTTTATGAAAGGTTATTTGGATGAACGGTTAGTCGTAAACCAGTTGAGTGAATAATTTTATATGGAGTGTTCCTGTTGTACCTTGCATATCAGGCTTTGAAGAAAGCCTTAATTACAGCTGCCAGTTTAGGGATTTCCCCATATTTCTTCATCTAAATTTGGAAATGACTTTTTTCATACCATACTGTGTATCCTGACTGGTTATATGCTTTGAATATACATGTGTGTAGTTTCTAAAGCACTGAATCTTAGAACAATCTCAGAGATTGTCGACCAACACCTTCATAGCATAATTACAGTGTATATTATTAGGATACAAAAGTATTCATACTGCATTGAACTCCTTGTGTAAGTTTAATAGAGTTTAAACATGGAGCTATTACACATGTAGTAGATCCATGATTTAACTAGATTTTTAATCTAGGTGAACCTGAAACTATATCAGTATGTGCTGCATCCCCTTGTATTTTTTTTTTCTTTTTTTTTGTCATTTTGAGATAAAAAAAAGTGATGTGTTCATTCAAATTTCACTGTGACTTATTTGAGTTTTTTCCAGAGTTAATCCATGGTTAAGCATCTATTTTTCTTGTTAGCAAATGTAATGAGTTTTATCTTTATTTTGAAAGACCAAGTTTTTAGTTGCAGTGCCTGCCACACAGGCACCAGCAACTAATGTCACCGACACAAAACTGCGAATCTTGGCTTGTCTAAGGATCTCTTCTGAGATAGTTGGTTTTATCGAAATAGGGTGTTGTCTGGTTGAAGGGATGGTTGTTTTGTAGGCCCCTACTAATTTTGGTGACCTCATGATCTTTCTAAGGGAGTATTATGGGAACATTTCTTCGTTTAAAATGCATGGGCAGTGTCTATTTTAAAAAATCTTTGAGAGTAGTACAGACTCTGGTCTTGCTGTGCTTAATGTGGATGCGTTTCCAAATAGTGCCATCGAATTAATAAGCTGAACTTGTGTGAAATTTCACATTACTTTTCTGGTTTGCAACAACTCACGATCACCATGGCTTTATGTGCAGCATTGACTTCATCTTTGTCAAAATGTCAGTTTCTGCTAGAGGACACATTGTTTTAACTAAGAAAGGGCCAGTCTGTCCCATCTTTTAAGACCACATGTTTTTAAGTAAGACTCATCCATCTCATCATGTCCCTGACCCCCACTCTCTCAGCCCTGTTCAAGGTCTAAGTTATACCCCACTGTGGCTAACATCATGGCACCGCAACTAGTCTTGTTGTATATGTTGTAAAATCAGAGAAATGTGGAACTTTAGTACTAATGCATCATTTTACCCTGATAATGCACTGTGAAGGCAATGACAGTATACTGTGCCTTGTGTTGTATAGCTGAATACTTCGTTGTTTATACCAGTGATTTCCATTTCTCATTCTTCCCTATTTTGATAATTATGAGATGCATAATTACTGTGTATAGTAATGAAAACAATACATCAGTTGTTGTCAATATTGACACTTTCCCACTTTATTTTTATTTTCTTTTATTCGCATGAAACTGCCTGGGTGGTTACAGTAGATTCTAGCAATTCGTTACTTATCTGTAGTAGCATACAAATTGGTGGTGTGTCATCAACATTTAGCAGATAGGTCATTCTGTATAGTCTGTACATGATTTCAAAAATGTAGCTGGAAATACTACCTGGTACAGTGTACCTGGGAAGTCAGATCAGTTTGCCATTTGATGTTTGTGCATTCCATGAATTTCATACCATATTTGATTCTAAAGATATTGCCTTTGAAGTGCATTATACCCAGTCCTTTAGGTATGTGTGGTTATTTTACAGGCTTCCCTCATATTTAACACCTTGCTGTAGTATGAAAACTCTTTAATACTGTGTCTGTGCAACTATCCTGTGTAAATTTACTTAGCTGTAGGTTACTAAAGCAAATTGTGCACAGATTATTCCTAAAAGGTACATAGTTTTGAAGTTACATCTAGGCACAGCATGATGTTGACTTTTTCTTCATTGATGGGAATTATTACAATTTTTTTTGACTTGAAAAGGCACAATTGAACAATAGAGGTGCAAAATACCCTCCAAAATAAATATGTGGGCAAAAAACCAACTGAAATTTTGAACAGAAATTGCCCCTTCATTCTTTTGGGAAAGGTTCATCCAGTGTAAACTAGTTTAAAGGAATAAAGAGCTTAAAGGTCGTGTGACATGAAAATAACATAGTTGGATATTTGATGTAAAAAGCACTAAAAATCCAGAAAATAGCCACAATTCCCATTAAAATCCATCAAATATTGACCATTTTACTGGTTAATTTCTTTTTCACACTTGTATCATGAATAAACATGAGCTAAATATGCAAATATGTGACATCCAAAGAGGGACATACCATATATGGCACATGTTAGCCTTTGTTTTTTTAACCTTCATTTCAAGGACACTGGTAGCTTTGTTACTGTACTTCCTGAGGGGTTTATTATAAAAGTTGAAATTTTTTCCTTGAAAAATATTGATATCACTCACCAAACTGTAATCTGTATGATCAGTAATTAAGAGATAATTTATATAGGGTTACAGGGCTTGACATAACCGACGGCACCGACGGCAAAAAGCCGTCGTGCCCTAGATGTTTGCCGCGGCGCCCCCGAAAAATGCACTCGCGCAACGGCAAAAGTTGCCGTCATGCCCGTTTTGATTTGCTGTCGGTGCCCTCCCTTTCACTATGCACATCCCAAGTACCTTAATAGGCTAAGTTACAGTTCCTAAAACTCCCAATATTTTTTGGTTCAAATCGTCCTTCACATTGTGGTTTCACGCTGAAGTTAGACGATCAGTCATTTCTTAGAAATTTTAGTGCAAAACTAGCGTCTCCTACCTTACCGCAACATAAATCAGCGATCATCCTTCCACTCAAAGCAACGTTGCTTCTACGATGCTTTTACACAGTAAGTCAATGGGACAATCTCGCACTTGAAGCGAGCAAAAACACACACTTAAGGCCCATTGACGTTGTGCGAAAGACAGCTGAGATCAGACTTGCTTTTAGTCGTTTTCAAGTTCCGATATTTAGTGCTGAGGCGGGAGGGAGTATTTACACAAAATCCCCGCAATGAAAGTAGTATCGTCGAATTTAGGGAAAATGCAACGAGTTGGTACGATCTTGCGGAACATACCACGTACAAAAAGGGGGGAAAAACGTGCGTATGTGACTTTCTCTTAAGGGTGCTAATTATATGCAAAAAGTTTCTTTGAGCTAGCTGGATATGAACCACGCTCGCAATAAGTTTTTAAGCACTTCCGATTTACGTTCATCATGCCTTCAAGCGAAAGAACAAAAAGGAAGAAACAATTCAAGATGCTAAAGCCTCGAGAAAGTGTGCCCGCATCGACCAGATGTTCATGTAAAAAAAAATATATTTTCCGCGTGATACGATAAAAATAGCTTCGGAAAGATGGGCCTACATTACTTTAGGGAGGTGTTAGGATGTATAGGCCTAGAGATTACAGTCCTCTGGCTACTAGGCCTAGATGTACCACCCTCGATAATGCATACTTGACAAAATGCCGTTGTGCCCCTCCCTCATATTCATTTTTGCCGTCATGCCCTTTGTATCTGCCGTGGTGCCCTTCACTTTTAAGACCTACCGATGGCATTTTTGCCGTGCCCTTTTTGAAGCTTATGTCAAGCCCTGGGGTTAACAAAAGAAATCTTCACACTGTGCAACACTCCACATCATTATTTTTGCATAGGCAATTAGTTTCTCCAGAAACCATTAAACTTTGAAGACGTATATTTTAAGAACAGTAAAAGATATTGAAATAATTTCAACGGATCTTTGATTGGAGGACTTAATTCTTTAAGTGACAAGTGAAACAGTTCTTTTTGGTGGCATGTCACACAACCTTTAAAATGCGGAAACTAACTGTTACTCTGTTTTCTGTTAATTAGTGTTTCACTTTATAGACTTCTCAGGTGGATAGTGAAAAGATATCTGGTTCTCTTTCTGGTCAGATCATAAAAGAAGTCAGCCAGAGTTTGCTCATATCTAAAAGCTTTATAAGAAAAAAAAAAAAAATCGCACAGATTACATAGCACTAGCAAGGCAGTGCTCATTGTCATTTATTGTATATGGTTTACAGTATGTGTTCCCTGTTGATTTTACATCACATTGTGAGTTGGTTGTGGCACTGGCAGCTAATAAGAGACTTCATTTAATTTTTGTACAGCTTTTACGTACTGTACATATAAAGCTTAGTGGAGCTTGCAAAGGAGATACTTTCAAAGTATTCAAGCCTATTCACAGTTATTCTATGAAAGAATTTATCAGAATGGTACTATAAAGTCTTAAACTTTGCAGTCGTTTATTCAATAATTGTATTAACAGTGTGAGTCATATTTGTGTCACTGGGAACAAAAGTCCTGAACAAGTTTGCATAAGTATTCAGTCCCACTCTTACTTGAATTAAAGAATTTTTGTTGGGCAAAGGACTCAGAGTTTTGTTATGAGTACAGTAATTGAACAGTTTATTCCAAAATCATTGGAGACTTTATTCACAAGCATCCCACCGACTCACTGTAATAATGTCACAAAGTCAACCACTAGCTCCCATGAAGCCCCCTCCCCCCCCCCCTTAACCTAAAAACATTCTCCAAGATGCACACAAGCAAGGCTGTGACCTAATCCTTTATCCACTATCCACTTTTGCTTGCTGCTGTTTTGGCTTCAATTAAACAAACATGGAATTTTGAATTTTTTAACATGATTTGAGACCTTGCTTTTTTTTATTGTAGCATTATAATGGTGGTGAAGAAATTAAATGACTGAAAACATATTTGCCATAGTGTTTCACACTTTTCACACTGTTTTTAATATTAAACAGCATATTTTGAAATTAAAAAAGGGCCTGGCCCTGAGAGTGCCAAAAGACCTCTCATGAACACGTTCACATTCATGTGAGCTATTTCATTTGAACAGGAAAGTTAAATGGGTTAAAAAAAAAATGGGAGTAGTTGAGGTAAAAACCAATCTCCCTACAGGCCAGGAGAGATAAAATTTAAAGTTACTCTATAGTGTATTTTGTAACCACATGTCTCTGCTTTACAGTGACAGTATTCTGTAGACGTGTGCCTGCTCCAGCAGAAGAGCAGTAGAGTTTGAAAGATCAAAATCACAAAATACTCATAACACTCAGAACACTGTAAACATATCATTTATTTTGTATTAACATCATGAAAAAACTTAGGACTCTTTCACAGATCAAGTTAAAAACCTAATGTGTTCCTGAGGGTCACCATGTGAATCACACCCGCCCATACATGATAATCAGTTGTAGTTCATTTTCAATTTAAACACATCCATGACAGTTCACATAGTATACTATGAACTAGGCCTAATATTCAGTTGTTCCTGGTTTGAAGAACTCTCAAGAAAAGTTGTGCAAAGGGAAATATATTTTGTACTTTGACCTCTAAATTTTAGCCATATAAAAGGTAAAGTCAACAGTGGTATTACCATGTACTGTATCTTGCATTTTTGTATGTTACTACAGAGCAGTCAACCCTGCTATAAATGCAGATTATGTAAGTATAAAAGTTCAATACTGTAGTTGAGTGGATTACCCAGTTAGGTTAGATGCCACCGGCTAGAGGGCTTGTGAGTTATTACCTGATTTCTCAGGGAACAGTGCAGTTGGTGGCAGGGTCCTTTTTTCTTTTCTTAGCTAGGTTTCCTAGTCTGGACCTTGCAAATGCCTTTTCCCTAAATTACCCAAATTTGTTTATCTTTCTGAGCTCTACTACTACTATTACTACTCCGTATTTTTTCTATAAATTTTGGCTGGTGTCTTCAGTGTCCCCTTAGAAGTTCCACATATGCTCCTTAGCTTTTATTATCCCCTAGACCGAAAGAGTGGTTTTTTTCCCACTCAAATGGAATGGTAACCACACACACGAGTTGCCTGTAGGTATCTTGCAGTATGTGTTACCATACATGTTTAAAATTGAAAAAGAAGTGCAGGCCCACAGAAAGCTAATTCTCCGTTCTATTCAAGTTGGAATATACAGTATCTCTGTATTTGTCACCAGGGCATGCCAACTGGGATTGAACATTCTTCATGCAAGCTCCATTAGAAAACTTCTTTAATTCTTGATCAATTAAGCTGCAAGCATGTGAAGGTGAAATTTGTCCAAAGGTTCTCAACCATTAACAAGTTTTGCAATAACTTGAAAAGTCAGTCTTTTTGCTTCTATAGGTATCAGGGTTTGCATTTCTCTGAAAAAGTCGTCGTAATTTTTCATGGTAGTATTTTCTTTTTAAAACCATACAAAATTTTGCGGCGTAATTTTTAAAATTTCTGGTGTAAATGATTAATATATAATGCCTACCGCGATACACCGTAAACAGCAATGTTAGGCCTAGCCTATAGGCTATAGCCCACAACAACATTAGCACAACTTATCAATAAATTCAAGAGTGAATGAAATAATTTAATACAGACCTGTTTCTATGATGAGAAACAATTGTTGGATAATAAAAATATTTTCACTTCACTCGAAGAGAAATTTAGCCGAAAATATCTAATATATTCCGTGTATGATCCAGCAACAGGTGTAGCTTTACCCAGTGTTAGCAATTTTACATTAAACACAATGACAGTTGTATAAGTTTCCATACAGCGTACACTCAGTACATATAGGACTACAGTAGTATTAGAATAACCCATGTACAACAGCGCAGTATATAGATCCTGCCCTCGATGCGATGTATACTGCAGAGAATAGACACTTGTAATGTTAGACCTACCGGTTTTAGGTTCTTTTTTATCGTTACGGTAAACTAGTGGAATGCGTAGTGCGAACAGTATTATAATTCAGCAAGTGAGTGTTAAGTGAGTTGAATTTTCTGTCGTAAAGTGTAAAGATGCCCCCCCCCCCCGCAAGCCAAGGTTGTTGTGGGTTTCAATGATTGAAAAGATTAATTCATTTATCTCCATTAAAGGGAAGTATAAAGATAGGAATCTATTTTCAGTGGGAATCCCAATTCTGGATAGAAGGAACACTTTTGTCCAAGTATGGAGGAATCCCAACCAGTCCTAATTTTCCTATGCTTGTTGTGACTTCTTAGCTGTTACAATAACAATATGTGAAATGACTAACTGACCACAATTATCAATGGTTCACAGTAAGCTTAAACCTTTTTTTTTTGCCTTTTTGATTCCTTACCAAAGGCAAAAGGAATCAATGCAGTCACAATGGCGTGTGTATTTGTGTGTGTGCATGTATATACAGGTATGTGTATATATGTGTGTTTTGTGATGCATGGCTTTCAAACATATCTCAGGATAGGAAGGATGGATACTTTTCATATCTGTTATGTGGGTCATATAGAGAGGAAGAACCCTATTGTTTTGGGTGGTGTCAGAGGTCATTTGAGGTCACAAGAGGTCAAAACCCCAAACCTTGTTAACACCATATCTCAAAAAAAGTATGGATACTTTCCAAACTTGGCATGAAGATGCTTTGTAATCAGAAGATGAACCCTATTGTTTTTGGTAGAGGTCAATGGTTAAGTGAGGTCACAGAATGGGAAACATCAAAATTCTTTGGAATCACTTGTAAATAATATCTCAAAATAGGAATGATGGGTACTTTTCATACTTAGCATATAGATATATGTATCATATTGAGAGGAAAAATGCTGTAGTTTTTGGTGGAGGTCAAAGGTCATGTCAGGTCACCAGAGGTCAAAACGTTGTAAACAGGAAATCTCAAGGTAGGAGTAGTGGGTACTTTCCATACTTAGTATATAAATTTATATTTTAGAGGGAGAATACTAATGTTTTTGGTGGAGGTCAGAGGTCACGTGAGGTCACCAGAGGTCAAAAACCGAATCCTTTTTAGTTGGAGCCTTCGCTTTGTGGATATTGCTACAGTATGCTGATGTTCGGCATGATCATTAGGGTATGTGCAGCTCTGCTTCCTGCTGTCAGGTCCTTCTGCTAGCTTTCGCTTACGAACTGCAGGCAGAGCTTGATATCACAGTATGCTAGTGCTAGTAAGGGAACTGGCCAACAACTGTGCCTGTGCATTAAAGCCAGAACATGTTATCATTATATATCGGTTTTACATGCTGTTGTATATGTGTTACATGCATTTTCTTATGAATCAGTGGAGCATACCAAGCTTCAGCTTTGAAGTACTGGCCTAGCATGAAAGGAAGTTTCATGCACTTGAGTGTGAAGTTTTGAATTTCACAGGTTTTATTTGGTACGGTATACTATTTGGCCTATGCTGTAATGCATAGAAGCCATACACTCAGGGCACAACAACAACTTTGGCTATGACGTTTAGTTATTTTACCAGGGCATTATGGCAAACAGGGAGTGTACGATGGCTGTGGCCGTAGTTAAATTCGAGGCCTGTAGTTGATAGTTTCTAGCTGGTGAGGTGTATGTTCCTGAGTCAGTTATGGTGTCACAATAAGAGTCACATCTCCTTCATCATCATGACTAATTGGGCAGCAGGTACTCGACTCTAAAAATATTGCAGTCATCCAAGCTAGCTATCGTTTTGGTCTGTATAGATACAAGGTAGTAAAAAACATACAGTATGACAAGAAAGAGCATGCCTGTAAGACCATCATTGTGACACATAAGTTTCTGAAATTTATACTTCAGTCTTGAAAAAGTCATGGAATGAAATTTTCACCTTCAGGGAGGGAAAGTCATGGAATCCTGTAAAAAAGAGATAGAAATCATGCATGAGTCATGGAACTTTGACAAGACTTGTTTTTTGAATAATTGTGTATGTGAGTAGCCAGGTCTGAGCATAGCATGTAATTCTTATATTGTAGGATTAGCGTATTTGTGCACTCTACATAGTATGGATAAAGCTTAGGCTAGGATGTGTTGGAACTAGTATTACTAATAGTATCTAATAAGCCTAATGTTATGGCTTACTTTTATTGCCTGGATCGCTGTCACATTCTTTTTACCATTCCTAATAAAGGTAGCTCCTTTGGCGGTTGGTTGTGTCTGTTTGCGCGTCTGGGTTACCTCGCGCGGAAAATAAGTCTTGCTGCGCGAAACGGCTGCGAACTGACGTCTTGCTATTGTTTATTGAATGCGCGCACCGCTTGTAGTAACTACTGCGTTGTTATTAATTGGGACTAACGTTACTGCTGTAAATTGTCTATGATGTCATACTGACTCAGCGTTACGTCACAGGACTTTTCTAGGGATTCCGTGTTCACTCTCTGCGTACTATTTATTATGATTTGAGTTTTGCGTAAGTACAGTTTGTCTTCAAAAAAAGTTATTTTTGAGGACTTGGACTTTGGCATTGGAGCAGAGTGGTTGTATCGGTGTGCGGAGGATCCTCGGTCGTGATTGATTGTAGTGAGAGTGATTTTGTAATTGTGTGTGAGTTGAATATTGGAGCAGAAGAGTGAGGAGAAAGAAGAGAAGATAAGGGAGATAAGTCAAAAGTTTTAGTTTTATTACTTACAAATCCAGCTTTTCCGAGTAGTTTAGGTCATTGGTCATCTGAGTCAGAGTCTAAGTTTGTAAAATTTCCGTCTAAGATCTTAGACAAGTATTCTTAAGTGTTCATCTTAAGCTACTTAAATTATTCAAGTTTCTTATCTTACTCTTAGTGTATTTCGCATATTTCCATGTCGTTCAATGAATAATTCTTGTTCTCGTTAAATTATTTCATTAAATATTCAATTCATTCTCGTTAACCATCATTTATTAAAATAATTTTGTTTTCAAGAATAATTCGAAGGGGAGATTTGGACGAATAAATTGTTAGTTTTCTTTATCGGCAGTTTCCTTGATTATTCCTTTCACCCACTTGGAATCTTCATATTCCTAGTGGGGGCGGCCTTTTTAACTTCTTAAGGAACCCAAATTTTACACTGGTAGTACGAGTGGGGTAAGAAGGTTAACTTGGCAATTAAAAAAAACAAAACGATAACTTTACAGCATTTTTTTTTTTACGAGTTTATTCTGCTGAGTACCTACAATTCGCTCAAGTCTTCCCTATTAGTAGACTGAAGTTTTGCACATTAGGCCTATAATCTTAGCTCTAGGCCTAGCTTAGACATTGTCCAGTCAGGATGCCTGACACTACGCAAGTAAATCCACCAGAAAATGATGGGGTAGACTTGTGTGACTTCTAGGTTGCGTGGTTGAGTGGATCACTTAGTTATGTGACTCTTATTTAGGAGACGTTTGGGGGGGGGGGGTGGGAATTAGGCCTAAGGATGGGCTGGGTTTGTGAGTGATGGAAGGGGGTATGGATCTGGAAAGATGTTTGGGTTGTTGGGGAGTAGTCATGGGGAAATTTCTTAGTTCAACCTTATGCAATCCATTTAAATCATAAAATACTGTAGGTCTATGTAACCTGGAAGGAAAGACAGAACAATACCTCTGAGAGATGATGCCATGTCAACGATTTCTGTGAGGATCCGTTTCGTTGCAGAGGTTGTATCTGAGTCAGTTTAAAATAAGGGGAGTTTATATGAAGGAATCTGAACAGGCCAGCTTTTGCAGTATCTTATATAAAGAAGAGTGTTCCTTTGCAAGAAAGACTGTTGTTAATTAAATGGAATATGAATCTTACTTGAGATTGGACGGATATGAAGGAGCTGATTTGGGCCTCACTGGCCTAGGCAAGAAAATATATGATCACATATGTTAACGGAAGCAAAATTTTGACTTATAAGTCTCGGAGATATTGGTTATGAGAATGAGACTCGGTTACCTATCAGCCAAACCCTGAGATCCCAGTATATGTGCTAGCACCTGAAAGTGGTGAGGGGAGAGAAAGGACCCTGCATCGGGATGAGATGAAACCCTGTCCCTTTCCAACTGTTCAAGGCAATAATGTTAAGCAACATGAATGCATTACTCAGTTACAGGGGAATGGTCCAATTCAATATATCCCTGTCTGTGGATATAGCAAACCACTAATCCGAAAGGATTATGAGCTCCAAAAGGATTATGAGCTCGTACCTCTGAGAAGGTCAAGTAGAACAAATTTTGGCAGAGCTCCAGAAAGATATGGATATTGAGTAGCTTAAAGACCATTGTGCCGGCTAGAAACTACAAGTTGAACACATGGGATTTATTTATTTGAAAAAGATTTTTCTTATATTCTCTTATATTTATCGATTTATTACTTTTAATATTACTGATTAAGACGTATGTATATGTATAAATTTTTGCGACTTCAGGAGAAGTCTGGAATTCAGGTGGGAGGAGTGTGAGTAGCCAGGTCTGAGCATAGCATGTAATTCTTATATTGTAGGATTAGCGTATTTGTGCACTCTACATAGTATGGATAAAGCTTAGGCTAGGATGTGTTGGAACTAGTATTACTAATAGTATCTAATAAGCCTAATGTTATGGCTTACTTTTATTGCCTGGATCGCTGTCACATTCTTTTTACCATTCCTAATAAAGGTAGCTCCTTTGGCGGTTGGTTGTGTCTGTTTGCGCGTCTGGGTTACCTCGCGCGGAAAATAAGTCTTGCTGCGCGAAACGGCTGCGAACTGACGTCTTGCTATTGTTTATTGAATGCGCGCACCGCTTGTAGTAACTACTGCGTTGTTATTAATTGGGACTAACGTTACTGCTGTAAATTGTCTATGATGTCATACTGACTCAGCGTTACGTCACAGGACTTTTCTAGGGATTCCGTGTTCACTCTCTGCGTACTATTTATTATGATTTGAGTTTTGCGTAAGTACAGTTTGTCTTCAAAAAAAGTTATTTTTGAGGACTTGGACTTTGGCATTGGAGCAGAGTGGTTGCATCAGTGTGCGGAGGATCCTCGGTCGTGATTGATTGTAGTGAGAGTGATTTTGTAATTGTGTGTGAGTTGAATATTGAAGCAGAAGAGTGAGAAGAAAGAAGAGAAGATAAGGGAGATAAGTCAAAAGTTTTAGTTATATTACTTACAAATCCAGCTTTTCCGAGTAGTTTAGGTCATTGGTCATCTGAGTCGGAGTCTAAGTTTGTAAAATTTCCGTCTAAGATCTTAGACAAGTATTCTTAAGTGTTCATCTTAAGCTACTTAAATTATTCAAATTTCTTATCTTACTCTTAGTGTATTTCGCATATTTCCATGTCATTCAATGAATAATTCTTTGTTCTCGTTAAATTATTTCATTAAATATTCAATTCATTCTCGTTAACCATCATTTATTAAAATAACTTAATTTTGTTTTCAAGAATAATTCGAAGGGGAGATTTGGACGAATAAATTGTTAGTTTTCTTTATCGGCAGTTTCCTTGATTATTCCTTTTACCCACTTGGAATCTTCATATTCCTAGTGGGGGCGGCCTTTTTAACTTCTTAAGGAACCCAAATTTTACATAGTATTTTGAAAATTGATTCTCTTACTATTTAGGAAGCCAGTGAAGTTCCTTTAAAAGTGGGGTTGTGTGGCAGTGTCCCCTTTTCCTTTTGACAATATGTGCTGCCTATTTTTGAATTTTTTGAAGTTTCTTTTACATGGATAAATCTGACAGACCATAAAGCAAAGAGTTGTGGAGTTAGACTGAGATTTTATGGCTCAATTTCTAACCAGTTGGTTTAAGTCAGGCTGGCCACTGCCTTTTTCCAGTTGTGGCTCACTGGCTTGTTTTCCCTACTCCATTGCTTATGAGTTGTGGAAGTCAAGCCTGGAATAACAAAAGCATGAACTAGCATTTCACAACTTGTATCATCAAGAAACTTTTGCAGAAGGTTGATGTTCCTCGACTGCCATTGGCAAAACAACAGAAAGTATCAACGTTTTCCCATCATCAGATATATTGTTAAGATACAGTACATAAGAGGTAATGGTATATCACTCATCATGCCACATAAATGCTGAATTTGTCGGATTATTGAAGGATAGGTCAGTCAAACTAGGCATATGCATGCTCTTGTAACTACTCCCATGACAAAAGATTTTAGTAATTGTATTTGTTTGGCCAAAGGTAATTTAATGCTCTGGTTCTTAGAAAATTCTACCCAGTAAATCTCCCAGCATGTTAGGGGCTCTTAAACCTACAGTATCTTTGCCCCAATTTCCCTGTCAGGTGGTATGCTCTTCCCGGGCGCACTACACTTTTTCACTGTAGCAACATTATAAACCGGGTTTCCACAGGTCATGAAAACCTGGACAGTGACAGAATTTGAAAAGTTGAAAGTCATGAAAAAAAGTCAACTTACTTTAAAAGTCGTGGAAAGTCATGGAATTTCAAAATTTTTGAAAAACAGCTTTACTTGGCTGTTTTAAAGCTAGCTGTAATTCTGTCCTTAAAAATCAGAAAGTACTGTACCTTGTTAGTGTGGGAAGGTCATGGAAAAGTCATGAAATGTTTGCTGTGAAGGTCATGGAAAGTCATGAAATTGTCTGATAGATGAAAGTGTAAGAACCCTTGAAAAATTTCCACCTGGCACTATTTAAAATATTATGAATCTCATCCTGCACTGTACTACCATCTGGCAATATATTATCTCTCCCTAGACCCCATCCCAAGAATGACAACCGTCTTACCTAGAACTTATCAGAAAAACCTGGATTTTCATTAAAGTGGACATGATACAAGCAAAATAAAATTTGTTTGTGGCTAGAGTGGATACAGTATACATTTAAATTAACTTACACTTATCAAAACATGTAAAGCTTTGCCAAATGGATGTTTTAGGAAAGTGTGTTTAAGTGACACTTGGCTAACTTTTCTAGCTGGTCATGTGACAGCTTGACGTAATTGGTGGCAAGCATGTGCCTGTTTTGCCCGCCCAGCATATTACTCCTGCATTGCTCGTAAATCATAATACGTTAGAGTATGTACATATTCGACACCTGCTACACAGTTAAGTGCTGGCTTGGCATACAGTACAACAGAGTAATGTACAAGTAGCCTATGTGACATGGTATAGATTGTTTTGTCATAAAGACTCATCTGAGTGGCTGATCTCATTGCTGCTATTAAACCCTAGTATGATACTGTGTCGTGAACCACTTACAAACATGTATGCAGACTATTAACGTTCAACATAGAACATGCATACATACCGTATAGGACTTAACTAGAACTGTCTGTGCATGTTGTGCACATGTTGCAGAGTAAATTGTTTTTAATTATCTCCTTCCACAAAATCTAATCAGGTTACCTTCCTTTTTTGCTTGTTTTACGCTGCTGCTCATAACGTTTCTTCTTAGGTTGCAGTGTTACAGTGTATGCAATCTACATTGCCCCTCTCTTACCTCCTATTTACCTATGTAATCCCACCTACCCACTACTAGACCCTGGTAATACTAATAGCACAGTGGATAGAGGGCGTCCTCCGGCGGTGGATAGATTTCATACTTAGTATGTGGATGCATTATGGTGTGAAGATGAATGGTTTTGTTTTTGGTGGAGGTCAAAAGTCATCTGGGGTTCACTGGGGTCAAGAAGCAAAATTTCCCAAGAATTTTTAAGATTGCCATCTGGGGACACCAGAGGTCAAAATGCAAAATTTCCCAAGAATTCCCAAGATCAACTATGAATGTAAAACTGTATTTTTCCAACATGTTTTAGATAGTACTTGACCATTGACTGAAAGATGTGGGACATCATGGCATTATTTGGAATAGAACACATCAAAACATTAATGCATTTTTGCATTCTGGTTTTGACTTCAGTCATATCAAATGGTTTATACTTATGTGCTGTCATGTGTGATAAACATTTTTTATCTTTATGTTTTAGTTTGTTAGGGGACCATACTGTACATAAGCTTTTCAGAGCTTCTTTGGTTTCTCAACCTTTCATTTATATTAAATGTATATAGTTTATTACATATAAGCTACTTTATCAATTTTGATTGTATCCTATTCATGCATTTCTGTGTGTTGATTACCAGTTGGAATAAAGTTCAACTGATTGCATTAATGGCATTGTTAATACCAAAAAAGTTAAAATTAGCATCACATCTTACCAAAAAAAGTAGTAGTACAGTAGATCACTAGATTAGCCTTCTTAAGGTGAACAACAGTGTTAGAGTCTGAAGACTAACCTCTCCCTGTCAATCACCGAAGTTAATCTTTTTGATATACAAACTTGGGCATGGCTGATTAGACGATTATTTGCTTGACTCCCCCCCTCCCCCCCCCCCCCATGGCAAAGGACACCACAACCACAAGCAACAGCTTTGATTACATTCATTGTTAAATTGGCATTGCAAATTGGTAATGGCACTGTACAAGAAATTCAAGTGGCCAGCTGGTGGGCCAAGCAATCAGATGAATTAGCACAATGGAAAGAAAGCAAGTTGGGTTCTGCAGTTTCATATCAAATCCCTGAGAAGGATGTTACAGTTCCCTAACAGAGCGGTATGTGATATGACATATGAAAGTTACAGTTAGGCAAGGCCATATAGTCAGTCTGTGCCTATAGGCTCAAGGAATAAGTATGGTCAAGCAAGTCCTGCAAGCATTAGATTTTCAAAGTATGGTGTTTATCAAACTCATCAAAGTTTTGGCCATAAACTTTATGTTACAAGACAAATGGGAAGCAAAACAACATTTGTTGCTGCACTGCATTTGCATGCCATGAAAAGGACCCTTACAGAAATGCACACTTCTAATGCTTTTCTGTGTAAAGCTGTTCTGGGGAAAGATAATCAGCTTAAGAGAAGAACTGCAGACAGGAAATGAGAGTCACTGGTCAGTGGACTCAAGAAATAAACATTACATGCAAGGCTGCACAATTTCTGTCAAAATCTGTAAAAAGGGGCCTTGCTTGACATGTGGAGTTAAGTGACTGTCATTCCACTATGGTGTACATGTACATTTCTGTGGAGATGAGTGATGTCACTGCAAAACCTATAGTACTTTATGTCTTGTAAAACCATGTCACCTCTGTTTTTACCATAACCCTTAATGTACATCAAGAAGATACAACTGAAGTCAAATCACTCTTGGTATGATGTTTCTTTTCTTGTACTGTATATGTATACACCATGCTGTGTGAGAACAAATTCTAGTCAGTGATTTACTCTTAAGCTTTTTCATTCCTGGGAACCACAGTCAGTCCAAATAGTTGTAAATTATAGTCCTCATATACTGTACTGTATAGTCTCTTCAAAGACCGCAGTTTTGTTGAATAGCAGATTTTAGGCCTGTGGTAATTGAGCTACTGTAGCTTTTATTAGAGGGAATTCTTTGTTATTGGTGTGCACTGGGGTTTATCTGTTCAATAATACATGAGTTTTTCTTAACAGAGCAGTTTGACTACTAGTGCACAGTTTGTGGATATTGCTGTATCTTAAAGGCACAGTAGAATTAACATTAATGCTGAGTCCTTCATTCTTAGAAAATAGACTTTACAAAATGAATGAATCGAAGAACAGTGTGGGATTGATTTAAGAACATCTCTACTATTCTGATACACAATTAAACTTCTGGAATATAATATATAATAACAACATCAACAGCAGCAACAACAACAACAATAAAACTATGCATATCTTTGTGGCGGTTTCTCCAGCATTGGTCACCACTTTGCTTTGCTATGTGTAAATAGTGTTGTACCGATATCACCAGTCGCAGATATTACCGATATTTCCACTCACACCATCGGCCGATACCGATCCGATACCGATATTCTAACCATGGCTAACCAAGGCTATCCCCTTTGTTTCTCTTTATGCATACTGCCAGTGAGCCACAACTGGAAAAAAGGCCGTGGTCGTCTCGACTTGAACCAATTGGTTGGAAACTGGGACGTTAAACCTCATCTAACCTAGCCTAACCTAACTTACCTCATTATGCATACTACCTAAGCATATCTCAGACAAATGGTTCACATTTGTTGTTCAGTATGACTTGGTAAAAACAACAACATATGATCATGGCTAGTTCTACTAATCAAGGCACCTGTCCTTCTTAGTTCTTATCACTTACAGCCTTAACATAATAAATTTTGATTAAATATATTCATGTCTTACCACCGCAGGGTTCGTATGGTGCCTGGAAAAGCATGGAATTAGGGTATTTCATTTTCCAGGCCTTAAAATCCTGGAATTTTGACCTGATAGCCTTGAAATTGGTAACAATGGCCTGGAAAATTTGAATGATGCTTTGTTACAAATATGGACAATTATTCTTTAACGTTGGACAGAAATATTTCAAATAACAACATAAAATTCCTGACAACTCCGAGCTGTCTAAGCCACATGGCATAATTCACCATCAAAATGTAGCACACCTTTCACGCAGCACCCCTATGCATGATAGTTAATATGATTCGGATCGAATACATATGCATGGGACTTGTCCAGGCTGAGATTCCCGTTTCACCCTTAATACCACATAGTACAGCGTACAGACATGCATCTGCACCTGTCTAAGAAACGAAATCTACCACAGCTTGATGAACGTAGATGGGCCCAAATTCATGCTGTACTTACATTGCCTATTATGTACGTATTAAAATTGCCAGACTGCATTCAGGTTTGTGTAACTGGGCAGTTACAGAATGTACAACCAAGGGTGAAATTAGCCGGGCACCAGGTGATGTTTGGCACTTGTTTCCTCCCAAACAGTGCCTGTTAGTCCCCAAAAGAATGTTACCAGGCGCCACTTTTTCTTTGCCAAAAGTAGCACCCGGCCATCATTCTTGAAGATACTAAGTATGGACATGGGTCAGTTTTAAAGCCCTCTGTTTTAGCAGACTTCAAATGGACAAAGTAATTGTACAATTCACAAAAACACTTTCAAAAATATGGCAAAACAAAAATTTGTGACTTAGCCTTAGGGTAAAATGGAATAGACATCGGTAAAATGTGGTAAATATCACTTTGAGATATGTTAGCTTCCTAGTGAATGAATCACATTTGGCTTTTCCAGTCGATGCAGTCATTCATTAACACCAGCTGTGATAGGCTTAAACGACTTTCTGAAACTTGTACTGTACTGTGTATGCAGTGTCGCTTTGGTTAAGCCCTCAGAATCTTGAAAAGATGTTCGCCGTATGAAATGAAGATGGGTGGAAAAGATAAAGTACACTGATAATATTCTACAGTGACAAGTTTGGCATTAGGAAAAATCAAAAACACAAAGTTTCTAGCTCAACGGAAGAAATTTTGAGAATACAAAAAATTGGGATAGACAACCAAATCTCTAAGAATCGCCATGGTGGTGGAGCTTGTAGCCTACTGTATTAACAGTACTGCATATTGTATGACACGGTAGACCATATGTCAGTGTAAAGTTGAAACATGACATAGGCCTATGCATCATAACATAATTAAAAATGGTCACTTTTTTTCTGGTATTACATGTACTGTAACACAAAGTTTCTCCCGGTTACTTGGGAACCCTGCAGGAGCTACTTTTGGCAAAACGTGGCTCCTAGTGTAGAATTTAAAGTTGCTCCTAAAGTGTGTATCAAAAATTAATAGGCTTTTTGTCATGTATAAACCAGGTTACAGTTCTGTGAGTAGTCAATTTCAGTAGCACATCAGGTTTTAGCATTAGTTAATGACATACCTTGAAGAAGTAAGTGCAGGAACCCTGCCACCGGTACAAACATTAGGACCCCAAATATAGCGCATGATGTGAACACTATACGCTTATGCCTAACGTGATTGTGTTAACTTTATTTGGTTCCATAATATATTGGTAGTGCAATATTTGTTGGGCAGTACTGTACATGTCATAAAAATTTAATCTTAACGTTATATTGTCGCTACACCAAACCCTCACTTTTGTTTTGTAAAGTGTCACATTCCAGTCTCGAGACATTTATAGGCTATTGTGCCTGATATCATGTCACAATGTTAGGTTAGGGTTAGAGACAAGAGTACATATCGGAACATGCCCACCATTCAAGCTGAGACGAACCACAGTGACTTCTTAACTGTGCAGAAAATCTCGAACGTCCTCAGTTAAAACCAAATATCTTAAGTTATACAAATCGCAGAGAGCTGGGGTGTTCAGATATGCAAAGAAAAATTTGTTTTCCTTTCAGGAACAATGTGCACTTTTTTATTAAAAAAAATAAAACTCGCAAAATTTCAATGGCGTAACCGTCACATTATCAACTTATAGGCCGTGAGCGTTCATTTACTCAGCGACAGATCTCCATGCAGTGCAGCTATTGTCTCTGGTAAATTGGATATTTTAGAACAACTTCTCCCCTTTCCATTAATGTATATTTCATTCTGATTGGTTTGTTGGAGCAATGTGCAGATTTTGATTGAAAAAAAAGTACTTCTCAGAGTGTCTTAACCCACCAAACCACCCGGTCTATTTCTTATGGTTTTCTCTGTTTAAAAATGACGTCATTGCATCCTTGGCTCTCAGAGGTCTTTCAGCTGTAAATGTCGAGCATGCCAGTGACTGATACCTGTTGAATTCTTCGCTATTTTATCATTCCTTGTTTGTGATTTCACGTCTTTTTTGCATTGAAGAAGAGCTTACAAAGTCTACTTCTGTTATCTACAAAATTTGACTCGTTTTAGTGTGAATTCGCCGAAGACAGACAGGTTTAATTCTTGAACCATTGTTGCCGAAGCCCAGGAATGGCATTGTAATGGAACAGTCCATTTACACAACAGTGAGCTGGAACTGCATACATGGCATAGTGCGGGACTTGCTGCATGAAGTGGTTAGACCTAGGCCTATGTAGGTATTTTTTCTTGAAGTGAAATAATTGTCTCAATCATATCTTAGAACTTGCATAGGGTCAAGGATGTTGGCAAGGGTTAAAGTAGGCCCAAATCGATTTGTCTAAAAAGCAATGCATTCTTACGTAAAGAAAATCCCCCCCTGCTGAATAATCGACTAGCCCACGTTCCTCCAACAGAAGCTGCATTCAAGCGTGGAAGAGAGATAAACCGCAAACTAGGGAATGCTGCACAGCAAAATGGTCAGTTTCCAAGTGGTCGTTTCAAGACGCTGTGTTCCAATATGAAGGTTAGGGTTAGAAGTTTGAGACTTTTCATCAGGCATGATATCATGTTCTGCTGCATGCCTCTATCCTTCTCAGTGAAACATTGCTCATAGTTTGCGTGCTAGGGAGATGGTCTCGCATCAAGCATAAAGCAGAGGGAATCAACCGTTGTCAATGTCAGTGGTATGAAGCTGTACAGTTACTGTAGTTGTTTACAAACTTGGCAATTGCTTCAGATAAAATTTCAAGATTCAAGAAAGCGATAAGAGGTAAAATATTAAGAAAAAAATGATGATGGAAATAAAGGAAGTAAATGTCATTAAAAGTGGCAAAATATCAGTAACAGACTATTGGCATTTTAGTCAGATTTGCCGATACCGATAGTGGGCGAAAATGATGAATATTGGCCAATACCGATATTGAGTACCGATTATTGGTCCAACACTAAAATGAAGTGCAAATGACAGATTACCACAGCAACTCAATGAGCCCTTTGTTTTAGCCTGGGTACATTGACTGTAAAGTTTGTGCAACCAATTTGTAGTGTGAAATAGTCACAACAAAATTGAATGCCAAATGATTTCAGTTAGCATTGTCCTGAAATTGTCTTGGCTTGCACTCGGTCAAAACACCAAACTAATGTCTGCTCTAGGCAGAATCAATCGCTTCGGACGAAAAGAAGGTAATTTTATTCAAGATTTCCTCCCACATATTGTGATGAAATGTGACAAAATCTTCAGAGAAGATTACTGACAAGATTTAAAAGCAATGTTTTGTCCCCATCAGGAAGAAATCCTTCCAACCCTGATCAGTTCCAAATTGCCCTCTAAATACATGGTTTTTCATCATATTGATTATTCCTGATCAAGCTGTGGGCATGAACAACCTGTGAACGACTGTGCAAAGTTTCTGCACAAATATCAGTGGGCTTGTGGTTAGAAGAAGGGTTTTATAGCCAAAAATTGGAAAATAAACTCTAGCCGCACCATATAACCATCAATCAACACAAAATTTTAGTGGCTAAATTTGTGTGACCCATTCCACATCCTCTGTAAATTTCAGATCTGTAGCTGCTAAATCGGTCGAGAAAAGGCAATCAAGTGGCAAAAATCCCTGAACTTGCTGAAAACTGCAGTGGCGATTGCATTACTTTGACTAGACTTCTATTAATCCAACTAAAAATCACTCCTAAGTGTAAACTAAAGCTGCAAAAACATTGATGCTAAGCCTCTAAACAACAGACCTACAAACCTTCAGAAAGTAAATTCATAGCCATGTGCATCTCAGGGAAAAATGTGCACCGTGACAGCATTGTAGAAAATTGCATAATTTCCATTAATCTTGTTTTATACAAAATATGGAGACAAACACATAACTTTAATGGAATGATATTGCACAAGAATTACCTTACATATTTTAGTGTACAGTTTTATGCAAAATGAGTCCTTTTTGATTCCTTGCCAGAGGCCGAAGGAATCCATGCGATGGTGATGTCGTGTGTGTGCGTGTGTGTGTATGTGTGTGTGACGCTGCTTGTAAACACTCTCTCAAGAGCGGTAACCCATGGGTAATCTCATACTTGGCATGTAGATTGCCCATATTGAGTAGATGAACCCTATTGTTTTTGGTGGAGGTCAAAGGTCATTTGGGGTCACCAGAGGCAATTTGGTGAATTTCTTTTAGCAGCTGTAACTCAATGTCCGTTCTTCAAATTGAGTCATAATTTCAGGATAAGAGAGATTGGTAGGAGGTGGAAATATTGTAATATGAACCACATTAATCGTAAAGGGTCAAAAGGTCAGAAAGTGATGTTTTGTTGATATCTCGCCAACGAAACATTTTAGAGGGATGGGATAATGGAGAGTTGTGTTCGTCTATGTGAAATACGCGTGATGACCTACTTTGACCTCAGTTGACCCTTGTGGCTTTTTTGTGACCCCTGGATTTGTCTTGTTGAGACAAACCAAAAAGGCAATTATAGTACGTACCCTGCTACATATTCCTAACTCTAGTTATTGACATTTAAGTGAAATGTTAGGAGTGTGTGTGTTATATGCAGTGGAATGTGAGGTATGTGGTGCGATAACTCAGTAAGGAAGTGACATAGGGGGATGGTGTAATGGAAAGTTGTGTTCGTCTATGTGAAATGCACGTGATGACCTACTTTGACCTCATTTGACCTTTTGACCTTTCTGGCTTTTTTGTGACCCCTGGATTTTTCTTGTTGAGACAAACCAAAAAGGCAATTATGCTACCCTTCTACAATGTTCCTATCTCGAGTTACTGACATTTAAGTGAAATGATAGGGAGTGTGTGTTATAGGCCTATGCATTGGAATGCAAGGTACGTATGCGGTGCGATAACTCAATAACCAAGTGACATAGGGGATGGCATAATGGAGAGTTGTGTTTGTCTGTGTGATGTGCATGTGATGACCTACTTTGACCTCAGTTGACCTTTTGACCTTTGTGGCTTTTTTGTGACCCCTGGATTCGTCTTGTTGAGACAAACCAAAATGGCAAATATAGTACCCTCCTACGATGTTCCTAACTCTAGTTATTGACATTTAAGTGAAATGTTAGGAGTGTGTGTGTGTTATATATGCAGTGGAATGTGAGGTATGCGGTGCGATAACTCAGTAACGAAGTGACATAGGGGGATGGCGTAATACAAAGTTGTGTTCGTCTATGTGAAATGCACGTGATGACCTACTTTGACCTCAGTTGACCTCATTTGACCTTTTGACCTTTGTGGCTTTTTTGTGACCCCTGGATTTGTCTCGTTGAGACAAACCAAAAAGGCAATTATGCTACCCTTCTACAATGTTCCTAACTCAAGTTACTGACATTTAAGTGAAATGATAGGGAGTGTGTGTTATAGGCATATGCATTGGAATGCAAGGTACGTATGCGGTGCGATAACTCAATAACCAAGTGACATAGGGGGATGGCATAATGGAAAGTTGTGTTTGTCTGTGTGATGTGCACGTGATGACCTACTTTGATATCATTTGACTTTTGTGCCTTTCTTGTGGCACTTGGATTTGTCTTAAACCAAAAAAGGCAATTAAACTACCCTACTACGATGCTCCTTACCAAACTTACAGACATTTTAGTGAAAGGTCATGAGTGTGTGTGCATAATGCAGTGGAATGTGAGGTATGTGGTGCGATAACTTAATAACCAAGTGATATGGGAGGATGGCGTAATGGAAAGTTAAGTTTGTCTATGTGAATTAGCACATGTGATGACCTACATTGACCTTATTTGACCTTTTGACCTCTGTGGCTTTTTTGTGACGCCTGGGTTTGTATTGTTTAGACAAACCAAAAAGGCAATTATACTACCCTCCTGTGATGCTCCTTACTCAAGTTATTGACATTTTAGTGGAAGTTAGGTCATGACTTTGTGTATGTTACTCATTGGAATGCAACATATGAGGGTGCGATTTCTATAACTGAGTAATCAATTTTTGATTTGAGTCACAAGATTTCAAAAGGTTAACCTTATTAACATGAACTTAAGTATGATAACTGTGAGGGATCTCATGCTTGTTATAATCCTGGCTGGGTCATACCAAAGACTTTAAAAATGGAACCTACTGCCTTTGTGCTTGGTGCTCAGCATAAGCAATGGAGTAGGGAAAACAAACTAGTGAGCCACAACTGGAAAAAAGGCCGTGGTTGTCTCAACTTGAACCAATTGGTTGGAAACTGGGACGTTAAACCTCATCTAACTAACTAACTCATGCTTGTTATGTAGGTGATTCATGTTTTTAACAATATATATATATATCATACAGCAAGGAATCACTAAGCCTTTTGGCTTTCTGGTTAGCATACCAGTATGAAGTATATTTCTGAAAAAAAAATAGTTTGGGTAGAGTGTGATGTTGGTGATAAAGGCCCATTGAAAGACGTAAAGAATTTGGAAATGAGACTCAGATGACATCAGCCATCTGACTGTATGGAATGGTTTTCAATGGAAGTATTACCATCCAGAAAATGTGCAGCACATGGAGCCATATTGTTGAGCAGTAGGGGTCTTTCATGTTATTGGGTAATGGTTTTACCCTTTCAATAGTCACACAAGCTTTGGCACACACTGCTTGAAAATTTTTGTCAATTCACAGAACTAGCAGTCAGACAGAAATTTCAGTTATATACATGGTACAGTATGTAATTGTAAAAGGTAAGCATGTGGAAGATCTGTATTAAACAATTGACAATCATATAGACATGTTGGACAGCGTGTATTGTTTAATATTTATGTATGTTAGGAGTATTTGTAAGGAAGTATGTCAATACATGGTTGTTATAATGGTGTTTAAGTTTATTTTTGTCATCACAATAAATATAGGTTCCAAAAGGAAGAAAAATAAAACTTGTTGCTTGATATCACGCAATGATTTGCAAATTATTGTGTGACCTAACTTAACCTTTTTGTTTTGGCCATCTTTGTTCTTTCAGATTGTGCAAACTTTAATAATAATGTCCATTGATATTAATGGTACAAATTAAATTCTTACCAGTACAATAGTACACATGACTTTTTTTTATTGAAGCAAACCAGCATAATAGTAATTGCCTTTCTGTACTTCAAAGGAGGTAACATGCAAATATATGCAAAAGAAAAACTTGAAACTTAAAATCAAATGCCATTCTACTAGCTTAATCAAGGCACACTATAAGTACATTTTAATTTTACTTAAAAGGGGATAAAAGATCTTTTGGTCTTTTCCTGTATGAGTTTTTCCACTTGCAGTTTAAATTTGAGGTTGTGGAAAAATTTGGTCAGATCTTGAGCTTTGCTGCTTAATTTTGCTTGAAAAATGAAGTACTTCAAGCGGTGGATTAGAAAATTATAAGGGTCTGGAGCAGTAACCAAAGAAAATGACCTCCTTTGAGAAGAGAAATTGCTCACAGAGAAGCATGAATTGAGATAACAGTACAGTGCCAAAATAAATGCTCAATAGTTTCATTCTTTATGCTGCAGAAGGCACAGAGTGCATTGTCCATTTTTTTCACATTTTGAATAATCACTCATTTGTGCCGAAAATTCTGTGGAGGAAATGGAACTGGAAAAACTGCAGCAGTGCTCTCTGGGAGTGAGCTAAAAGGAGAAGAATGGATGGAGTGCCATTGAGCCTCACTATAATCAAAGAGGGAATTCCACTTAATAGTTAGAGCTGAAGGACAAGTTGCAACATCTCTCAATAAAACATTTGTTATGAAGGCTTGAAGGTGAAGGGGTTTGATTCAATGAATGATATAGGCTATTGACTCATTCTCATTACATGACATGACCTCTTGAGATACTGACTTCCAATAAGGTGGAATCGCAGAAATAATACCAAAATACAGAGTGAATGGACAAAGAGTCAAACTTAAACTTATAAACTTATCATAAAGGTATAAATGACAGGGTCTCTTTGCATCATAACACCACATGGGAGTACTGTAGTTGGTTGATAATAGCTGTTGACAGTAGCTGTGGGACTTTGAAAATTCCTGTTAATTGACTCTGATTGTCAAAACTTCATCCCCAAATTGGCAAGTTTCCTAGTTTCTTTACCTTCATGGTTTCTTTCAAGAGAACCACAGAGCAAATCTGAACTGTCTGTTTGGGATGATATATGTAGCTCTGTAAATTCAATAATGCCATCTGTTGGTCCCCATTAAGTTCTTGAAAACTAAAATTATTAGTACTTACTACAGGAATTTTAGTTCATTAATAATTCATAATGACAGAGTTATGGCTGATACATATTTACTGCCCCCAGGAGTGTCTTTGCCTTTTGATATATGACATCTTTACTTATTTTTTTGTACGTGACTCCTGAGTAGATCCTTTATTTGTTCTTTTATGTTGTGTATAAATACCTCCCTAGTTTTATGGATCCTGAAAGGACTTTGCTCCTATCACTTTGTGTATTAGTTTAGTTTAGGGCTTGTTGGAGACAAAACCTGATGAAATAGTCATGCTTCAATGATACAAAGCTAAACTAAAATTATTGAAGGAAAGTAAAGAGTTTGTTGAATCATGCAGGGTCATAGATCCTGTCTTCAAACCTCTGTTTGTTTTGTACTTGACTGGGAGCATTCATTGTTTTACATGGCACAAACTTAAGAAGAAAACGATAACTAACATTTCAAATTTTTTAAAACAAGTAGAAGTAACCTGATGTAACTATTCGGTTATAAATAAATTTTTGGTCACTTTTGTAGATGGCTTAATGGAAATGCGGAAAGAAGGAAAGAAAAATAATGATAAGATGCTAGTTTTGACAAGTTGAGTAACATACATTTGCATTTACCATATAAACCCCATAAAAAGCTGTGTTGAATGATTCTCCAGGACTCTTGTATGTGTCCATATTTCAATTTGGTTTCTGTGATGTAAGTACTGTTCACAAGCAGCACAATAGGAGAGTTCATGAGTGGACTCACCATGGACATAAGGGTGATTCAGAAGAAAAGACCGTTGTCAATTCATTTATATGGTGGAGCAAAACATCATACCTGTAGGACTGAATTACAGTTGGTAAAGAGCAAATTCTTTGCCTGCATGTAAACTACATGCAGTGGGTGACTTCAAAGAGCCTCAATAGGGTGTGCCTTTTTGAGCAATCTTATAATGTATCAGTACATGTGCACAAGACATGATTTAGCCATTTTGTAGATTTTTGTTATCTGCATGTGAGGGTTATGGCACAAAGGAGGGGGGGGGGGAGAAATCACTTATAAAGATCTGGTCATAGAAGGTATGAAATGGCAGAATATAAAACTTCTAGTTGAAGATAAAGTGGTTACAAGGTTTGTGCAGTTTGACCTTTAGTATATTACCTCATATTGGCCAATAATAAAAAATGAGGTAAATTTTTCTCCATTACATAAAGCCAAGTCCGAGATTTATCAGTCTTTCCCTTCATAAGATTTCATTGTTTAGCTCTCCATTTTTAGCTCAACAAGTTGAGCTATTGTCACTGTCAGTCTGTCTATCAGCATGGGGTCAAAGACTGCTGTCTGCAGGTTCTTTGATCATTCCTTGTCAGGGATGGTAACGTTATAACACATATCAAAAACTTGATAATTATGGTAATAGGAAGAAGGTCAAAGATCGTTTGGGGTTGTGAGAGGTCAAAGAGTGAAATCACGCAAAGCCTTCAAATCCTAGTGGTTATGCCAGAAATTTTTCAAATATGACAGGAGTGAAGTAAATGATGGTCATCAAAGTTGTACTTACGAAGTAGGTCAATTGTCATTTGTGGGTCAGTCAGAGGGCTTCAAATACCGCCGCCTTTATCCACTCGGCCCTAACACCTCTATAAAGCATATCTTCCGTCCCTCATTGTTGACACCTTTGATAAGGTCTGCATTGAGTGTACTCCCAAGGAACTTTCTTTAATCACCATGTATAATACTCTCTGTAAAACTATCTGCCATGCTTGAAGTGTGAGTACAATGTCCCGAGGAAGAGTTCATGTGTAGCCTGTAGTCTTTGGCTGCGAGTACCGTACCGCTAGTGGTATATTCATACATTATTAGGAAATGCTATTTGGAGCACAAAACTCGTTGATAAGCTGCACTGGATTGAAATTGTACAAGAGCAACAATGTCCTGTTATCCTTAAAAAGGCAGGGATGAAAATATAGGGTCCTCCTAGACAACTGTATTTTGAATTTGGAGATCATTACAAGACCTGTAAGTTGGCTTGAGATCAGTGGCGTCGTCAGGTTTTTTGTGATTGGGGACACCATAGATGATGTCGTAATAATACCTCAGTTCCCCCAAGTCTGCATAAATTACACCTTTATTTTTCATGGGTTCCTGCATTTGCATGCAACAGGTTTGATCTTTCGTTTGTCACGACATAAAGGTGTTGTCCTGGGGAAGGGGTTCCCCCTCCTCTTTAAGATTTTTTTTTTATTAATTTAAGGTCTTTTAGATGCAAAATGGTGCTATCTTTGAGATGTTTTTGGAACTCATATATGGCCGGAAACTGTCCATAATGTGGTGAATGCTAATTTTCAGTAAGGCAAAAAAACCTGAATAGGGTCTGCATTAATAATATTAATTGGGGCCGGGGGGGTGGGGGGGAATGACATAATGCGTATACTACCTGACATCCAAATGATAATATAGAGTACGACGCCGAACACTTTACGACTATCATACTTTTACTGCTTTTGAACTAAAATCCAGACGAACAGTTGCCAGCAATGGAAAATGAGAGGGATCAGGGGGAGTATAGGTGCAGGGAAGTGATATTAGACCTTCTTGATAGATGTAGCAAAAGGGGTGAAGGACTAATGAGAGCGTTACAGAGTGCTGTTTTTGTCATAAGTGGATTAAAACAATCACCATCTATACGGAATATGGCTCAGCCGAACTGGGGAAGCTCTGGTAAAAATTTTTGAAAATGTGTAACGGCAGATACCTACTTTCAACCTTCTATATCACCCTACATATTAGATTGAAAGATCCCATATTGATGCGAGGTCCCCACAGATGTTTGGAGATGTACAGTATCTCTGTTATTCGGAAAGTAGTGTGATCAGAACAGTTTTGTGTATTATTAACTTAATAATGGTCATGACATGGAGTGTAAACAGTGACGAATAATATTTCCATTACCTGATTACAAACCTGCATTCAGACTCCTCATCGAGACACTTGCAATTGCAATTGCAAATGCTATGCAATACATGCAAGAGACCATGCAATGGTGGGAAGTACATTCTTCAATGATCGACGTAAAAAGGAAAGGGTGGAATTAAATGTACACTTACATGAATTGTTTTCATGTACAGCACACAGTAAGTACATCACACGCAATTTCGAAACCTTTCGATTTTTTGAAGAATGTGAACTATTTAAGGGACCATAGGCGTAGGAGCCCAAGTTTTTTTTGGGGGGGGGGGGCTGGAACGACTTGCCCGAAAGATATAACCCCAATTTTCAGCATGTGCCACGCACGTTCGACATGTTAATGTGCATATCATATAGGCATGCATCGTTTATCACACCGCATGTCAATTACAATAATTTGCTGTGTTACTACCTTCTTTACTGGTTTTAATTTTTGCCAAAGTTGGTGATCGCCGGCCTGGGGGAGGGGGTTTCCCCCTCCCCTTTGAAAATTTTTGGAAAATTAGGTGTCCTTATATGCAATCTGGTGCCACATATGCTACCTCTGAAGTCAAATTTGTGTTAAAACATATACGTATTTTAGGTACTGAAAAAAAAAACACCGGCATTACCCCTTCCTCTTTGAAAATTTTAGAAAAGTAAGGTGTCCTTACATGCAATCTGGTGCCACATATGCTACCTTTGAGTCCAATTTGTGTTAAAACATTTAGTTATTTTTAGGTACTAACAAAATCATTACCCCCTCCCCTTTGAAAATTTTTGAAAAATTAGGTGTTCTTACATGCAATCTGGTGCCACATGTGCTACCTTTGAAGTCAAATTTGTGTTAAAAAATTTATGTATTTTAGGTAAAAAAAATCAGCATCAGCATCATTTCAATGACCCCTCATATACAGTACACCACTGATAATCAAAATATAAGTTCAACCATTAAAAACAGACTGATGAATTAATACGGAATATATAGATGCTGGTGCAATTCAATCAGAACTTTATATTAATTACAAAGGAAGTTTTTTAAACTATTAGTACCCTTTAGCTACATCATTGCATTATTTTTATTTCAGTAGGTGCCTGAAAAATTATCAGCATTTTGCCCGAATTTTCACAAAAATTTTGGTTGAGGGGCTGCAGCCACCCAGCCCCCCCCCCTCACCTCCTACGCCTATGTACAGGACATTTACTATTACAAAACTCGGCGAATGTAGTAAACTATTGGTACAGCAAAGGCCATGCACACCACATAAAGGTATACACAGTCGAAAATCTATCACACTTAATGCAGTAGCGTACAGTTGTGATATCGCAAGATGGCTTCTGGTCTCTGTTACTGTTACGTACACACTCAGACTGTAGGCCTAGATCATTGACAGCACTATGAATGATGTTGGGTTTATCCAGTGTGTCAGATTACAACAAACGATAATTTGAGTGGCTGAGAAGATTTGCAAAACCTGCCGTACTCCGGCTAGACCACTCAGGCAAATGGTTACATTCATGACTGACTAGTTGGTGGGAATTTCAAGATTTTGAAATCACTTCAGTGTAAACTTTCTCTGTCATGAAAATGTACACTGTATGCAACATGTATGGCTGTCTCAGAGGGTGTGGACAGATTGGTTTCAGGCTAGTTTCAGCCTCAACTTACCTTAATTATATTCACACGGCACAAGTTTCCAAGCACATGAAAGGCACCCCTACACTTTAGCAGTCCTTTTTTATTTGTTAGCTTTGGGCCCCTTGATTGCTCATTTGGCCCCTAGATTCCATGAGCTAGGGGCCCGACTGGCCCCCATAGTTTGAAGGCTTATTTCGACCCCTGATACTGTACATGTGTAATCCCAAATAATGCCAAGATGTCCCATTTCTTTCAGTCACATGGTTGAATGTGATCTTAACAGTTTTGTGTTCATATTTGATGTTGGGAGTTCTTGGGGATTTTTTGCTTTTTGACCTCTGGTGATTTCAGCTGATACAGTATTTTGTGATATGTGCCTATTGGCCCCTGTGCAACACTTGCATGTCTTCATTATAGTATCCAAATGTTATCATGAATTCTCTGTTTGCACATTGCTTTTGCCATCTGTTGTAATTATTTTGACATGAACATTGCTCAATACAACCTTGTATGTTTATAGGTCTGTACAGTATGTCAATTAGCTTTTGATGCTTTGTTCATTTAGGTTCTCTTTTGAGTTGTTTTATAATGGCAACAGTGTTGCAGGATTTAACAGCTGTCCCCCTGGACATACTTTGGGGTTGGCCCTTTCCCCCCTCTGCAAAATCCTGTGTATGCCTCTGCATGCTATGATTGCAGGTAACACAGATGATCAAAACAAATGCGTCTTTCCTAACATGAAAATACGAAGGAGAACTCAAGAACCCCCCCCCCCCTCCCTCCAGGCACTGCCATCTTTCAGTCTGGATCACATCTATTAATGCAATCAGTTGTTTAAAATGATTTTACATGCCATTTTAAGTACAAGATTACTTCCTTTATTTTGCAGTGTTAAACTCCCAATAAGGGCCAGTAGGACAGGATAACAATAAAACAAAAAGGCAGAGCTTATAATGCCAAGTCCTATTTTCTCCATAGTACAGTATTTCCTGAATAAAAATTGTTTGATTATACCTTTCCTTGAAAGTGTAAACTTCATACTATGAAATCATTAAACAAGAATTGTAATAAAGAATGTGTGGCAAACATTTTCTTGTTTTTCTTTGAACCAAACCATGGTGGTGCTCTGCTTTGAAATGATCACATATCCCCCTCCCACAATGTTCCCTCAAAGGAACAGCCCAGCTTGGGCCCAAAGCATTTTAGTACCAAACCATCTCTGTGCCAGGCCAGCTTGGTGCCAAGCAAACTTGGTCTCAGTATGAAATATATGGTTAATGTAGGCTACATGGGTCACAGAAATTTCAGGCTATTCCAATTCGTATATAAATCAAAACTGAATTTTGACATGTTTTTGTAAAGGCATAGGCCTGTCTAACAAATGGTAATTGAATGAGAAAAGGGGATCATTCACACCCTCTAAGTGTGCATGGTTTCATGAAAAGCTTTTATTGGTTGCGATGATAAGAGAAGCCTATGCATTCATGATATCATGTGTGCATGTGCATGCGTGTGTATCAGTGTTTATGCTAAGGTGCGCGATTGCGTGATTCCCACACCTGGCTCTTAAATCCCGCTCAGAGAATTTCTGTGAGGGAAATTCCCACATCGTTTTTCCTAATGTGTTCAGGTTGTTGTCAAAGTGGACCTTTCTACCCTGTTCATAGTGCAAATAAAAATTCTTGCAAAACGAGTAGAAAAAATACTCTGTTAAAATGTATGTTGTCATTGGCTAGTAGTGCCACTATTCTAAACCAATGGAAAGTTTGTTGAAGACACAAGCTCACTAGCTAGCCGCACACATGCACAGTACATACTGTACTACATACGTGGTACATTCAATTAACACAACACGAACGATGCTATTGCTTACTGCATGATTCATACTGTAAGCTAGGCTAGGCAGGCCAGGGTAGTATACTTAGTACTGTACGTCGTGACTGTACCTTGCTATGGCTACCACACCCAAGGATTTGTACTCATTTTTTAAAGGAAAAACAGGCAAAAACAATGAAGAGACAGATGGAAATGGATCATCACAGCTATCCGCTTGGAGAGACACCAGGCCTGTGCCAACTGCCAAGTATTAAACGTTAGTGAAAGTGCTCCATGTAACGTCAACATAAGCGATCTTGGCAGTGACAGTAGGCCTAACGTTAGTACTGCTGAGGGTTTCACATGCGATCATATGAAGAAGGCAAACAAATTCCAAACTGGTTCAAACTTTGGCCATGGTTGACTATGAAAACGGACAAATGTTCTGTGAAACATGCACAGAAACTATATTATTGAGTCATCTACCTTTGTTGAAGGGTCTAAAGACTTGCTTTAAAATTAAGTTGATTTTTTTACTTTTTGAAAATCACTCCTTTAAAAGAGAAAATTCCTCTTAAATATTTTTTGAAGGATGGCATTTCTCTCTTAATTCTAAAGCAGCTTAGCGCTAACACTGGTGTGTATGTGTCTGTATCTATGTGTGTGTTTGTGATACTGCTTGTTTAACACAATATCTCAAGAAGGGAAAGTTCTCAAACTTGGTACATGAATGCCCCATGTTGAGAGGAAGAACCCAATCGTTTTTGGTGGTGGTCAGAGGTCATCTGGGTCACCAGGGGTCAAAACACTGAAAACATTGTTAACACAATATTTCAAGGCAGGAAGCTTCAATAGATTTCATACTTTGTATGTGGATGCATTATGGTGAGAAGATGAATGCTATTGTTTTTGGTGATGGTCAGTGGTCATCTGCGGTCACAAGGGGTTAAACACTCAAAATCTTTTTAACACAATGTATCAAAGTAGGAAGCTTTGATAGGTTTCATACTTGGTATGCGGATGCATTATGGTGAGAAGATCAACCCTCTATCATTTTTGGTTAGGTCTAAGGTTGTCTGGGGTCACCAGCATCAAACACTGAAAACCTTGTTAACACGATATCTCAAGGTAGGAAGCTTGGATAGATTTCATACTTGGTATATGTATGTGTTGTTGAGAAGACGAATGGTGTTGTTTTGGTGGAGGTCAAAGGTCATCTGGGGTCACTGCAGTCAAAGAGCAAAATTTCCCCAAAATTGCCAAGATCATCCCATGGTTCAGTAGAGGTCAAAAAAGCAAAATTTCCCAAGGTTATCATCTTGGGTCACCAGAGGTCAATAAACAAAACTTACCAGGAATTTCCTAGATCGTCATCTGGGGTTACCAGAGGTCAAAATGCAAAATTTCCCAAAACTTCCCAAGACCAAATATGAACACAAAACTTAATTTTTCCAACATGTTAAGATAGCATTTGACCAATGACTGAAAGATATAGAACATCACGGAATTATTTGAAACAGAACATTTATCATCGAAACCGCCATGCATTTTTGCATTCTGGTTAAAGTTCTTGCTTAAGGTCAAACTTCAGTAGTTCGGTTGATTAGTACCCTCAGAATAGTATGGCAGACAGGGACAAGCATTAACAGTTTACATATTCCTATAACAACTTGGTTTTAGACTGAGATCTTATCAGAAAGAGTTTGCTTGGGATCTAGTTGGCATGGGACAAACATGGGTGGGATCGAAAGCCCCCAAAATCATGTCTGAAGGAAGCTCTGTCAAGATAAGGTTGGACAACTTGAGGGTATCTCCAGCCCTGAAAGTGAAAGCTTTTCAAGTCCATATCAACATCGACAATATTTTAAATCTTTGAAAACCCATTTTTGTACATTCAGTGGGGCGTCGGAAACAGGATATTTTAAGGGTCTCGGAGGCTTGATATTTACAGAACCCCATTTTGAAATGAGAATTGTCCTGATTCCATTCAACTGTGGTGAAATCAGTGTAGCATATCATATTAGAAAGCAGCCTTTGAAACAGAGTATTAATTGTTAGAAGTGTTTTTGAATTCCCCACAGTTGCAGAAAATTAAACCTCCTTCTCCACAATTATTCTATTGTGGTAGCACACCTTGTTACATTGTAGTGTAGCCTCTGTGCTCAAGGGTTAGATCAATGATTAGAATGGGATTATTCAAGGAACAAATACGCAAATAATAGGCTAGCAGCAAAATTATTTAACTGTGTAACTTCCAAGTCTTAGACTATGAAATCGAACAGTGAAATTAACTCTCAGCCAGATTAGTAATTAGAGAAGGTGCCTTGTGTTTAATTTTAAAGTGCATTTACCTATGTGCAGAAAAGAATCCAGTTATTCGTCTCATTGCGGGTAAGAATTTTTTGTGCGGGAGAACGTATGGAGCAGTGGCTAGAGAGGAGCATTGTGGCTAAATGGCATTGTCAACCATTTGGTCAATGTCTCTATTTTAATTATGATCTGAGCAAAACTAGACTTGTTCCACATCATCATTTTTATAGCTCAAACCAGCTAATAGCTGTTTGAGCTATTGTGATCTGCCACCGTCACTCTATCTATGTCAGTCCTCAATTGCTCTCAAACGCTCAATGTGTGATGGATTTTTGTAAAACTTGGGAACATTGGTCCTTGGCAGGTGGACCATGTGTAACCTCCAGGAAGTCATGGTCAAAGGTCATTTAGGGGTCATTACAGGCCATTAGAGGGAAAATTTTGTAAATTTTCCAAAGTTATCTTTTCGTACCCAGAACATTTTATGATCCTATAAGTGAGTAAGAAAGTTCCTTGGGTAGCCTGCTCTTGGGCTTGTACCAGGATTTTGGACTTAATGTCATTTGGGGTCAGCAGAGGTCAAAAGCTCCATCTGTTAAATTTGTGCAAAATGTTGCTATTCCCACACTGTACAATGGATCTTGATGCAACTTGGACATATCTGTCCTTGGACCATGGGCCAGCTGGTGTGGTAAAAAAATTTAAAGACGGATTTGCATCACCCCAAGTATGACTTTTAGTTGGGGGTAACCAAAAGTCTCGGTTGCTGACTACTCTTTGATTGACGTCAGGGTTAAAAAATTCAAAAGATGCAGAGCAGCTCATATTACACAGCATGCAGAGAGAATGTTTTGATTACACATGTAATCAAAACCAGGATGCTCACCAGGATGTGGCCTTGAGCAGTGAACTATGTGTCTGCACAAGGAGAAGCAGTAAAGACAATTATGGGCAGGCTTATCACCAAGTGAAAGTCATACTTGGGGTGATGCAAATCCCTCTTTAAGGTGAAAAGGTCACCAGGGGTCATTTGGGGTCATTTTGTAAAAATAGCCAAATGCTCCTTTTTCTACAATTTGGATCTTTTTGAAATTTGGTCTCACAAATCTTTTATGGTGGTGGTGTGCATGGGTGTTTAGGAATTTAAGGCCAAAAGTCATTCTGTGGTCTTTTGGGAAGGGGTTGTTCTTTGAAAATACATCCAATACATGCTGCTTCTATAAATATCAATAGATTTTCTTGAAACCTTATCACTGTAACCATTAAGTAGTGACTCACAATCTCATGCTTTGTCCAAGAGTTTGAGGTGGAAGGTCATGTAAGGGTCATTTTGGGTCATTCTTTTAAAATACTTTGAAGGCTTTTTCACGCACAAATAGCAATGGACCTTGAAAGTTTGTTAGAATAATCCTTGAGTGACTCAGGTAAGGTGTACAAGAATTTTTCATTTGGGTCTATGTACATTAGTTTGAAATAAAGCATTTTAATAAATCAGGGATACATCAGATCAACAAATGATAGTGCTACATGACCAACGGCCAGGGGCGTCAATCCGTATTGAAGTGTGGGGGGGACACACATGACCAGGCGAGTAGTCAGAATTTTTTTGGGGGGCGAAGAGGTACATTTTGCGAGGGAGCAAAGCGACCGAGCCTGAGCGCGCTTGCGCGTGAGGGAGGGGGGTGGGAGGGGGTTTCCCCTTCCCAAGAAGAGAAGCTTTTGTGTTTTTTACTGTGAAAATATGTGATTTGGTGCATACTTTACGTGGTATTTTGTATGCATAAGGAGACATACTATTATGTATTTTATGAAATATTTTGTAGGAATAACCATATAGAAATCAAATACACACATATTGCTGGTAAATAACTTACCATTCTACAAGTATGCAGAATCCCATAACAGCTTCCAACTATCAAGCCCTTTTTTTGAAAAGGGCATGTCTTAATAGGCCCTACCCTGTGTCCCCTCTTTTGTGATGACTGACGTTGTCCTATTCTAAAAAGAGTTAGGATTCCAAACACTGGCGTAGCCAGGATTCTTGTTTGGAGGGGGCCAACTGCAGGGCCGGATCACTAGCCTGGGGGATGGGTCTAAAGGGAGGGGGTGTCCCCCTCCACTTTGAGAAATTTTTTAATATTTAAGTAACCTCAGATGCAATCTGGTGCAACATTTAGCATCACTTGAAGCCAATTTTAATGTTCCATTAACAAATTTTTTTCAGAGTTCAATGGGGGGGGGGGGGATGACATGATTAAAGTAACATCTTAAAGTAATTCCTCGGACTCTGTGTATTTCAACTAGCAGATCATCTGCGGTGGTCATGTTACCTTTGGAATCATTGGCGTAGACAGAGGGGAGGCATGACTCCCTGCCTCCCCTCTGTCTACGCCTATAGTTTGCAGAAAATGTCTTCAACAAGTCTGGGATTGAAATAGTATGGTTAATATGGTAGGCGCCACATAACCACTAACAGTGAGTGCTGTAGTGAGTACAATATTACAATATTGCGTTAATGACACCTTGCAAATTGCTACATTTTTATCCCATTCCTGCCCATGAGTAATAATTTGCACAGATTATACTTCTGTTCACAGTTTTGTAAGTTGAAATTGTTGATGTTGAGGCAAAATGTTTTGCTTGCCTTCATAAGTGTGTGTAAGTTACAAAGTTTTTACATTTAGTAGCACAAACTACATGTTCATATTACAGTAAAACCCTGTTTATCTAAATACAATGGGACCAAACATTACCTGGATAACAGAAAAGTTCAGATAAACTGGGTTTCATATTTATCGTTAATTTGCAATGTTGGGTGCAGCAATGTACTTATCAATAGAGTAAAATTAACCTTTGTTATATTGTCTCTGTGTCATTACTGTCATTTCACAGTAAAAAAAAAATATTTTTGGAAGATTGAAACCCTTTCGTGTGTTTTTACGACTGAGCTCGGGAGGGTCATCATAATGAGATACAGGCAATGAATGTCAGTCTGGCCAGGGGATTGCCAGCTTTACTCAGCATTTGGATAGCATATAGCCTACACACATAATCCTAATGTTATGAACCAAAAAGTATCGGAACATTTTCAAAAATATTGATGCTACAAAAGTCAGGCGCGGATCCAAGGGGGGGGGGCTTCCCCGGTCTCAGCCCCCCTCTTTTTGCCTCATCAACAATAACAAATACGCAAAAATTAGCATAATGTTAATCTAGGACAATATTCAAGGGGGCTTTCAGCCTCCCTTTTCGAAATGTCTGGATTGGCGCCTGAAAAGTGAACATGCGGTAAAAATTTTACATTAAGTTACAAAACTGGACAAACAGTAATGGACATGCAGCAGGGAAATTTAAAGTGAGAAGCCACACCACACAGCACAGACTGTCAAACTGCACCCTGCTAATTTAAGTAGCACTACCTTTGAGCAACTAATAATTGACGAGTTTCTGTTTGAAGACTTGGCTTCTCGAAATGGAATCCTGGGCGTAGACAAATAACCTAGCTGCTGCATTTTCCTAAACAGAGATTGGAATAAACTGTGGCAAGGGAAACGTTAGTCCAGTGATTCCCAATGGGGGCATTTTCACAACTCGGGGGGGTGATAAGAGCCAAGGGGGTGGCAGGGGGACGTTTGCAAAAATGAGATACTAAATTTAATCGAGACTTTGAAAGATATCAAGCATCTTCCTTTAGCTGAACTTGCAAATTAGTATGCAATAAAGTAGAGATAAGTGGGAGTCAACAAGTTGAAAAAGTCTAACTTTCCCTCTGTGGGTTCACTACAAAGTTAGTGAATTATCTCATCTACTAGATGCCAGGAAATTGCATTTAACAGTGTTGCATTTCAAAAGACTTGCATTTACGGACAGTGTGTGTTTGCAGAACAAGAAGCTATGGTACAACTAATTGTGTTAACAGTAGATTAGAACTTTAGTTGAAAAGTTCCCTGTCTATGAAGTGGAGTTCCGGTCTCGAAAGGGCTGTCTCAGCTCTTGGATATTGAGGTTTGGACAACAACTTTGTTACATATGGCCTAAAGCAGCATTTGTTTCACAGCTGGGCATGATATAACAATAACTCAGCTGAGTACTTGAGCTAAAGACCAGATAACATTTTTGAAGTGACTGATGAGCTAAGGAGTGTCGCTCATGGGGAATTGCGCCTGCCAGAGTGGAAAGCTTTTTGTGGGTCAGAGAAATTGAAATAAGGAGGGATGTTAAAATGTTTCTTTTGCTATTTTGCAATTGTAGATAATTGAAAACGTTTGCAGTATGCAACTGCTTAAGGAAGTACAGTAGGGTATTAAAATGTCTTCTAAAACGCTACATTTCTTTGTAGGAATTTGGGTTATCTGTAATAATACCCTGTGTAGGACACCTTGAGTAACATACGTCTTCCAAAGCCCCATGCAGCCACTATCATCCTCCCCCCCCCACAGGAAAAGCCAACCCCAGAATTAAAGAAACCTTCCATTAGTTACTACTCGAGGACAAATGGTCAAAGGGTGATTTAATAAAATGCTTCATTGGTTCTCGTGCTGACAATTTCGTAAATACTGTGGAACTTCAGGGGGCTTTTCCCCTGGTCCCCCACTGGGACATTGTCCCATCAGGGGCAGCTAAGGAGGGCCTCTAGACTGCCCATGCATGGGGAATACTTCAACTGTGTAATCCCCAAAATCTTTCTCTCTTTTAGTACAAACATTTCTTCACCCTTGACTCCAATGAAGGCTTCACACCCTTGTTAATTGCAGGTTTGGATTTGCCATCACAAAGGAAGACCTGGTACCACTTTTATCTGTTTGTACTACCCTGGGTCAGGTCCAAACCTGCAGAGGCTGTATGACTACCTTTATTTCAACATGTGCTTCAACTTTTTTTGTTTCATTTATAGTAGTACTTGGGACATGGAAGGGGGGCATTTGCCCACCCCCCTATATGGTGATAGGGGGCAATGAGATAGAAAAGCTTGGGAACCACTGCTTTAGCATCGTGTTTTTTTTCTTTTGATTTTGACAAATTTTTAGTGCCCTGCCCTTTTTGGTTCTCGAAAGGGACATCTGTGGAGCTGCTCTTACCAACCTTGCAAAAACTTGAGAGGACTGTGGATTACAAAGTCAGAAATGACTGTTATGCAGATCACAAAGTTAGCAACTGCTGTCAGTTAGGATCAGTTGTTGTTACTGCTTCATTTATTGTTTTCCTGTGATAAAAGCCAATGTCGTTGGTTGTACCAACAGGTCTGAGGTTTGACTCCTGGCTTGGTCATACCAAAGACATATGGAACCTACTGCCATTGTGCTTGTTGCTCAGCATAAGCAGTGGAGTAGGGAAAACAAGCCAGTGAGCCACACTGGAAAAAAGGCCGTGGCTGGCCCTACTTAAACCAGTTGGTTAGAAACTGAGCCATAAAACGTCATCTACAGTAACTAACTGTTTTACCAGTGATTTACAGGGCTGTCAGATGTTACATAAATTGCAAAGTCACAAATGTCTGCCAACTTGGTTGTCGTTGTTAGCAGCTACTGTATGGTTTTACACGTCAAACATGAAATGGTAGACACGCCGTACATTATAAAGTGGAAGACGATGTAGTTGCATCACTGACTGCTTTTGCTATGTCTGAAAGCAGTTGTTACTACTAAATATCGTAGTGTGTGTCCTGCTTTAAATGCTAAAAGCTTCCAACACATAGAATGAAATTAGTCTGAATGCAAGTGCCTTAATGAAGTGGGAATATCATTAATTTTTGTAGCTAAATTATCGTTATATTCTTGAATACCTTGGCTTTTCATACCCAATTTCAAAATGCCTTGCTTTGTAGTTTAGGAACTTGGAGCTTCCTGAAAGGTTACTGCTATTGTGTTGGTAGGGACATCTCTGAATGTAAAAGGCAAAAGTGGAATTGCATTGTACACCGTTAATGACACCTTGCAAAGTAGATTGTGTGCAGAGAGCACACTTTTTGTTTCATCTCATGTAGTCTGTATTAGCTTTAGCTACCTAAAAATTAATATCGCATATGCCACCTTCTCATGTAATGGAGGGAACCCCTTTCACAAATCTAACAACATACAGCATGACCTCTACAGGTCACATATCCAGGGACTATCCTTAAGAACAAAGAGAATACTACTTTGTTTTTAACAGAGACTGGATCTGGACACAAAAACGTCCACTTGTTATATGATTGCACAATCAGTGAACATCGTGTATGCCTCATAGAGCAGAAATGGAATTTCTCACAGTCAAAATGGCAACTATAATAACAGCCATTTCTACATATTTGACTAGCCAACCGTCCTGATTTTGGCAGGACAATCCCGATTTCCGATCTCAAAAACGTATGAAAAGCGTGACGTCCTTATTTTTCCAGTTTTCATGCTCACAGCATAATACTCCAAAAGAAATAAAAAAGAGAGGCCTAGTGGGCCTAATATTCGAAAAAAGAAGGGAACACAAATACAGCTTGTGACAGTCAATGCCGTTAGTACTTTCGCAATGGCCTTACTAAGTACAAAACGGCAGATCAGAAGTGAAGCCCTGTTATCTGCACATATGTTTAACAGTATATTTCATGAAAGTAATGCTTGCAAGGTGTTGCCGTGGTCACCGCGAAAAAGTTGCAACCCGCGAAAGTTGGGAGTGGTTGAAATTGTCAATGTAAAACGTGCCCTGATGTATATGTTTTCAGTTCATTGCAATATTGCTGCAAAAAATACCAACCCGTGTGGGTGATAGCCACCACACGTGCTATTGTACGGGGCTCTTAATTCACTCAGCAGAGGTATTTTTCAACATGTCGCAAGATCAGCCTCTTCGTTAGTCGTAAAAAGTTTCATATTATCTCCGGCATGATTTTCCCAAGCCTACAGGACTTTTGCAAAGCCATATTCTATTCGAGCATCACTTCTTGAAATCATATGCCAAAGACTCAATCTACAGCTCTGTATCTACAGCTTGCAAGCGTACTCTTATGTACTGTAACATTGAAAACTTTCCGGTGGCTAAGTGAAGCCGTTCGAATCTGGATCCAGACATAATTCATATCAATTTAAAAGGCCGGATTGATAATTGTTCAGGAATTTCTCACATCTTGCAGTAATACTTTTTGTTCTCATAATAAAACAAACGGGACTTGAGATTTTCTTGGGGCTCATGAAAAAAATTAAGGCCTGCAGTTCTTGGTCTCTTGAATTTTCAACCCTAATGAATTTACCCTTCTTGCTTCAGGAATACAAACTCAGTGTTATTGTAAGCATTAAAACATATATAAATTTAGCACTCAAAAAGTCTTCCTAACATATTGAAACTACTAAAACCTAGAACCCCCTAGACCCCCACTGGGGCATTTCCCCCTGGACCCCACCAGGGGCCCTAGGACAGGCCCCTGGACCCCATCCGTTTTAGTCTCGCATTTCGCGCTCAATGTGCGTGCTTGGCATGCACTTCCGTTACACCCTGACAGTTTGTCCCACTTTGGGAAATTGAAAGGTTGGCAGGTATGTTTGTTCAGTTTTTCATGTAGAATCCCACAATATTTCAAACGAATTTCAAACAGTATACTCTTTCAGGAAACAATCATTACTGTAGTTCCACCTTCTTCCTCTTCCCTGGGGGTCTGTGTCACCTTTTTACAGATTGACTAATGTCACACAATGATTGCAAAATCAAAACAGCGCATGTCTTGGGTATTGCTCATTTAATTCATTTGAATTGTTTGTTGTACCGCAAATAATTGGATATTGGAGAGAGCCTAAATATTTGGAGACAAAACTTTGATCGAGTTAATCAAAATGGGTTGATGTTCAGTAAGTAAAATACAGCTTCACAAGCTTGTTAACTTGTTCACAAGCTTGTTAAGTGTTAATAGGGAGATCAGTTCCCACAATGGTGTGAATAATATCAAAGGATTGTCAAAAAGATGACTGATCTTATTTGTTTTAAGACCATAGCAATTTACCTACACTGTGACATTATTGCACATCATTCACTGACACCTCAGTCATACTTAACACCTGACAGTTAAGTCTGATCAGGGAGTTGCCAGTCAAATAGCAACTCCCTGGTCTGATTGACATTCTACTGTGCAGTCTTTAATTCCAATCTATGGAACGCCGATCGTACAAATATTATCGACATTGCGTGCATACCCTATTGTAATTAGACACAAACGAAACCAGTAGACACAAACGAAACCATTAGACACAAACGAAACATTAGACACAAACGAAAAATTAGACACAAACGAAACATTAGACACAAACGAAACATTAGACACAAATGAAACATTAGACACAAACGAAACCATTAGACACAAACGAAACCATTAGACACAAACGAAACATTAGACACAAACGAAACCATTAGACACAAACGAAACATTAGACACAAACGAAACATTAGACACAAACGAAACATTAGACACAAACGAAACCATTAGACACAAACGAAACATTAGACACAAACGAAACATTAGACACAAACGAAACATTAGACACAAACGAAACATTACACACAAACGAAACATTAGACACAAACGAAACCATTAGACACAAACGAAACCATTAGACACAAACGAAACATTAGACACAAACGAAACATTAGACACAAACGAAACCCTTAGACACAAACGAAATCATTAGACACAAACGAAACATTAGACACAAACGAAACAGTAGACACAAACGAAACATTAGACACAAACGAAATCATTAGACACAAACGAAACATTAGACACAAACGAAACATTAGACACAAACGAAACATTAGACACAAACGAAACAGTAGACAAACGGTCTCGGTAGGCAAACAAATCATTAGACAAACGGAATCGTTAGACAATCGAAAACAGTTACGAAATTAAGGTATACACGCAGATCAGGTATGCACGCGAAAAGAAATTTCAAAAAGAGTCAGAGCGCACCTGTTTGATTACGTAATAACGTGATGAGATATATAAGTGTTTTTGTCCACATGAAATTGACTAGGATTAGTCAAGGATAAATGAACTATTAATCTGCTGTCAACGTAGGTGGTTTTACAGAGCTACACGTGTCGGTTGATTTTTTCAAGGACTGGCATTGCCGAGCAAGAATAGCGATAGCCCATACAAAGTTTTACCTCCCTGAGTCTGATACTGTAGCAATAACTGCTGTATAAATCACTCTGCTACTGCTGTAAAATTTTTGGGCTTATGATATTCTGCGAAACGAAACGAAACGGAACGAAACGAAACGAAACAGCCTTTCCATGAAACTATAAGTCTGTCTCACACTTTACCTGTAGCACTGGCATAGGCTTCTTAGTACTAACAGAAGGAAAGAGATTCAATGGGCCAAAGCATACAGTTATTTCGTTCTGTTTCGCAAAATATCATTAGCGTGGTGGGGTATTGATATTCTGCGAAACGAAACGAAACAAAGAAAAGATGAATATTTCCATTAATATCTGAATAACGAATTACAAACACATCCTTTTTGTTCGACCATCGTGAGTACGTAGGTTTCCGTAGTTTAGCACGATAAATAAGCTTACAAGCCTGTTGCAGTCACGAAGATCGCCGGGGTATAAAAAAACAATCGAGAGGCTACATATAAAGCATTTGTCGGGGCTAAGATTCCAATAAAACAAGGCAGATGTTACATACAGTGTTTATCACGACTAAAATCCTATTGAAAATGAGTCCAAAATAAACTTCCCTGTGCTGTCAGTAACCTTGACCAACTTGGTATTAAAAATTCGTACCACCTTCCCTGAATCCCTCTTTACTTATCTCAAGAACATTCCTTTCTCTTCATCTGTCCCGTGGGAGCTATAGAAGTCCCTTGAAGCCTTCCATGCTTGAAGCCGATGTGCTTAGCGCCACTACGACGGTGGCACAGAGTGTTAGGACCAATCAGGGTTAGACCAGGGAGTTGCTATTTGTCAAATAGCAACTCCCTGGTTAGACTTAGGGTTAGGGTTAGGATTTTAGCCAATCAGAGATATATAACATGCATATGCATGCCAATCAGAGATATATAACATGCATATGCATGTCTCAGAGCGTTCAAATGCTCCCATATGAAAGCGTACAAATTTTCCTAACGTATTGTGCCACCGTCACCATCGCGGCCTCCAGGCAAGAGGGATTGCGTAATCACAGTGAGCTTGTTTCTTCTCATTCACAACTTCAAGACTTACTGCATGCCTACTACGGCTGCGCAGTGCGTATGCCTTGTTTACAATCTAGTACCATTACCGATGTGCAGTTGGTACCATAGAGGACGATAGTGCTTCCATGCATATGATTGCTTATATACCCCGATCTTCGTGACTGAAACAGACTTGATCGTTGTAAATATCGTGAGCAATAAACTACGGAAGCCTACGTACTCACGAGGGTCAAACAAAAAGGATGTTTTTGCCATTTTTTATTCAGATATTAGAGGAAATATCCATCTTTTCTTTGTTTCGTTTCGTTTCGTAGAATATCAATACCCCACCACGCTAATGATATTTTGCGAAACAGAACGAAATAAGTGTATGCTTTGGCCCATTGAATCTCTTTCCTTCCCTTAGTACTGAGAAGCCTATGCCAGTGCTACAGGTCAAGTGTGAGACAGACTTTTATGGAAAGGCTGTTTCGTTTCGTTCCGTTTCGTTTCGTTTCGTTTCGCAGAATATCATAAGCCAATTTTTGGGTATTTGAGGGTCCTCGGGTGCAATTTGGTGCAACATTTTGGACAAACTTTAAGGAAAATTACTGCAAAGTTTGACATTTCTTACAGAAGAGACAAGTAAGGGGTTTTTGCCCTCGAATTTTGGGGGGCGGAAGCATACTTCAGCCCCCACATTTTTGACTGGGGCTTAAGCCCCCAGTAAGGGCGGTTACAGCCCCTAGCTCAGGGGGGTGGTAGTTTGAAAAGGAGGGGGCCAACATGTCCGAATAATGGTAGTTTTTACTTAATTTTTAGGACGCAAGAAGGCGCATTTTTCTTGTATTGAGGGGCGCCAGATTGGTCATTGGGGCAGTTGTCCCTAGTCGCCCCCTGAATCCGCCCTTGGCCCCCAGCCCCCCGCTTCCTACGCCTATGAGTTAAAGTAAAAGTTAAAAGACGGTCACAGTAAGAGAGCTACTAGGTATTTAACACTTTCCAAAATCACTAAATGTTGTTATGTAATATTGTTATGTAAATATTGTTATCGTTATAGCTGTTACAGAGACATGACAACGAGCGCCCGCCTCAATTTTCATTTGAGGCTGCATCTTTGTAAGGTGTGGCAGCTGCCACGGCACAGCCTTTTACAGCGAGCGCCAAAAGCATGGGGCGGTAAGTTGTTATCTAGAAAATGTGATAGCTTTGGGGCCTTCCTGAATCATTTCTAGAGAAAATCCTTACGTAATATGTTACATTTTTCTTATGGTAAATGCAAATTATAAGTTGTAAGCGTTTAGGTTAACTTGATGAGGATGCTGTTAGTTTGTGAGGAAAGTGAACAACTGGATGCGTTGCAACGGTTTTGCAGGAAATATCAATTTACTCAAGCTATCCCACAGGATAACATGTCGAGGCAATTTAAAAATAAAAAAAAAACGTTCTCATATCGACGGCAATTGACTTATATTAAATTTAATTCATGTGAAATACCCCGTAGAATTGAAACCGCGATGCCCTACACACGTATATACTTCTGAATTGTAAATCCAAATACCATTGTGCGCCTACTGACGTACATGTAATACAGTCAGTGGCCCTTGTTTCCGGTTGAAAGTTACACACAGAGCGGTGGGCCCGCGGAGGCTAACAACCGTGCTCTGAAAGAAATTTTAACTGAGGTACAAAACGAAAGATTTTGACAACGATTTTCCATTGCCAGATCTCCACATATGGGCTCGTCCAGTGTATTAGCTAGTTGTCACTGTGGGGGTGGACATCGCTGAGCAATTTTATCTGTTATTTTCCTTAAGTGTTTGTTTGTAACCGGGGGGGGGGGGTGTTATTACCTAATAACACCTCCCTGTTGTAACTTTCCTTCATTTTACATTGCAAAATTTACCGCGCCATTAACATTTCCGTCATATTTTCTCTGGTTTCACTTCATTTCTTTAATTGTTTTTATTATTTGAATGTCTGGAAAAAGTATGATGCTTCCTTGCCTTTCACATCGTCATCCCGTCTATGGCTTTCTAGGTCATAAAATTTGCCGGCAGCCCCCAACCCCATGCCTCTTGATCAGTGGGAATTGTGATTTATACCATCTCAAATAGCACATGCTTTTTTGATGGATGATTGAAGACCATGCATTGCAAACTTGGGGGGGGGGGCACGTGGCCCCGTTCCCTTTGGCGAGCAGTTCATATAATAGGGGCACAGAGGTCGACAAAGGGATGCGCCCCCGTTCCCCCGCCTGGCTAATTGCCTGGGTGTGAGGCTCATAATAGGAGACGAATTGCGCAAAAAATTTTTGCATGTCTTGTGGAGGAATTCCAAAAAACTTTTGTAGTTTCTAAACTACCTGTGAAAGAAAATGATAAAAAAAAATAGATCCATCACTCAGTCAAAACACACGAGGACACCTCTTTCGATTCCAGCAGAAATCTATGGATCAAAAACCTTTTGCACTCATTAAAAGGGAATCTTTTTATAAATTGATTAGGGAATGTATCCACCCCCCCCCCCTCGAAGCGGCGCCACGTCTTTACCCAGTGAGATATGGTCTTTTAACAGACAAAAGGCGTACAGCATGTGCCTAATCAGTATCTCTAACCATAGAGATGTAACCCTAAAATGTGATGTTTCCCGAAACGTATAATACGATCTGGATCCCATAAACCAGGCAGTTTATTGGGACTCACTGCAATAACCATGGGAAAGAAAGGTTTACTATGCTCCTATTGACTAAAATTAACACAATGTCTTTATTGACAAAAGTCCACAATAAAGTATTCACTAGAGGCACGTGGCAACCTCCAAAACCAATTAATTGGTAGTATGGTAACTTGAACCAGTAACTCCAAGGCGAACTTTCTGTATGGACGTTGTGAAGGTCAGCCTGCATGAAATGAACCATGACTAGCCAGGGTTCTCATGTCTTGGTGACAGATTGAAGAGTAAGCGCAGGACTGTTGTAGTATGCCTACATATCGCATGCAACGTGGGAAGTGGTTACTATAGAAAAAATGAATCTAAGATCATATGAGGCATACCGGTATCATTTTAACTGTTCAGAAGATAAGGCCACATAAATGGCATATGGTTGTGCGCTTCCTGATAGGAGTCACAGCCCCTTATGCATTCTCCCCTAGATACCAAGTATATTGCTCAGGTATGAAATCATAGGCATCTCAAGCATGTCACTGCCAGTGAGAGCCCTACCCTCGGTAAAAATGTGAAGGGATTAAGTATATTTCCGTCCCCTCGTCAAGGACAAAATGCTTTGTCCCCTCTGTGAAAAAATCAAAACTTGTCCCCTCTGTAAAAAATCCAAACATGGCACTGATATTCCTTCGAATTTACATATCGCACGAAATTACATGGATGAGATGCTAAAATATTAAAAAAATCTTTCAAAGGGGACAGGGACCCCTCAGACCCTTTCACCAGGTCGTCCATCACCCCTTCCTTTTAATATGAGAACTAAGAGCTTTTGAATGCTCGACCTAGACAATCGCCTCCTAATTTGTATAAGATGTCATGATTTCTGTAGTGCGACAGCCCTCTGCTTAAGTAAACTATAGCCCATGCTGACTATAGATCATACTTTGTTTCAAAAGTTAAAGGCCTTGACATTATTTCATTTAATAAAGTATAAAACGGGTGTCTTCATGTATAAGGCATATCATACTTTATTGCCTAGAAAGTTGTATATACATTGCCTACGTTGTAAATATTATACTTATAGCTGCTAGAAGAAAAAAAATAAAAAACAAGATAGAAAAAACGTTAGCCGTTCAGTATGCATACGACTTTGTGAAGAGCAGCTCAACTCGAAGGTCGAGTGGTCAAAAATTGTGTAACCTAAAGTGTACCTTGGTTTATATCGTTCCATAGTTGCAGTTTCTTGGTTGTATCTCCCAGCCATTTTTTTATTTCACACTAAATGACACTTTTCCCCATCAAATTTTCAGGTCTTGCTTTTACAAATCTTAGTTTTACAATTCTTAGCATAGGCGGGATTACGGGGTGGGGGAAAGCAGGGCACTTGCCCCCACTTTTTTCCAGAGCTTAAAGAAAGAATGAAAAAAATGAGCGAAAGTAAGCAAGACCAGAGAAATTATAAGAGAATTTTCAATAGCCTGTTATGATTAAATTGTGCAATGTTTAATGAAGGAAAATATTAATATAAAAAACATAAAATTGCTAGGAAAATTTTTCTCTGCGCGCTTCGCGCGCACCTTCAGTGAGAACTGAAAATTTTGTCTGGCACCGTAAAATTTCTTTCGTCCTACGCGCCACACTAAATTGTGACTTGAAGCTCTGCCACTGAAAGTATTAATGAACGTCATAAAATGCACCATGTCCTTGCAAACAAGGTTCCAAACCTTACCCATTTATACCTGTATACAGAACCGCAAATCTCGACAAACAAGAAAAAAAAATCGGCGTGCCTCCCATGACCCTTATGTAAATCGATGTCTCATTAGTACTGCTGTGCGTAGGAAAACTATGGGTGTCTATAAAACAAAGACCTAAGACCTATAAAACTAAGACCCTACTAGCTATAAAACTAAGACCCTATTAGCTATAAAACTAAGACCTATAAAACTAAGACCCTACTAGCTATAAAACTAAGACCCTACCAGCTATAAAACTAAGACCTATAAAACTAAGACCCTACTAGCTATAAAACTAAGACCTATAAAACTAAGACCCTACTAGCTATAAAACTAAGACCCTACCAGCTGTAAAACTAAGACTCGGAAGTATCTTTTTTGAGACAAAATCTGCACTAAATAATACTTGCACACGTTTGCGAGACTTTTTAGTGTGAAGTAAACTGGAGCCCATGCATAGTGCATGGGCTCCCGAAGCTTAGGGAAGTTTTTGCCATAGTTGTAAGTGTAAATTCTTTTTTTCAATTTTTGGGCTCATTATTTATGAATTCCTTATCATCTGGCACATTAGACATACCACAAACTTTAACTCGGTTAAAAGTAAACGTTGAACTCATCTTTCTCGAACTAAATATACCTGACACTTTACCTTTAAGCTTGTTTTACATATTGATCATTTTGTACCTGTTTCTGTAAAGCGCGGAGAGTGTGAATGTATTTTGTGCTATTTGTTAGGTACTGTGTCAATGGAAAGATTTATGGAAACTGACCATTCAGCGTATTTCCTCCGGACATTGGACAAGGAGGGGAGATTATGGAACAGGGCCACCGAGAGGGGTCGGACAGAGGGTACAAATGTTCCGGGGACCGGGCAATTTAGGGGCCCGACAAATTGGACCATGGAGTAATATATACGAAAATAAGAAAGAATTTGGAAATCATAAGACAAATTTTATAATTACTTCACTACATTTGTGATTTAGTACGTGACCTTGATCAGTGCACACTGATTCATAAAGCCCACGAAAATCTTCTCTAACGACGATATGCGGTGTACATATATTGGTCAGCTTTACGAACTTTTCGCTACGTTAGATTTTGGCTCCTTCAGAAACTCGCAAATCTAATAATTTTACCGAATATAACTTGAACTGTTAGGCCTTTCCTCTAGCTCACCCCATTAATCTATCAGTGCAGTGGTTACCTGTTGGCCTGACTTTACATAGCCTTGATTTCCTTGATGCAATTGACAATTTCGCCTTGAAGAAAGCTCGTGAAGTAAGATTTTCATGAGTAAAATTATTGCAGAACACAAGGTGACCTCACTGCGAAAATCAGTTCTGCTGATCACTGATTCAATTTGACGATTGCACCAATTTATTTATATAAACAAAACAGTGGTGCACTCAAAAGGGCGGGGGGGGGGGGGTAAGGGGCTCGAGGAACCCCCTCCCGAATGGTCGTCAATGTCTTTCATGAGATGAAAATGTATTTAGTTTCAACAAAGGTAAAGGGGTCGAGAGGATTGTTCTTTTGAATTGTTTTCTAGAATGTAACAAACTAGCCATAACAATGAGAAAATGTACAAATTTTATCAGACTTTTGTAACTCGAAACTTCGGGGAAAAACTTGAAAGAAGTCTCCAAATGCCTATTATTAGCATTAATAAAATTCTCACTGTCAGTTTGACCGCCGTACTGACTGTTAGTTATGCAGGTGTCTGACAACTCTCAGTAGCGTAGCTAGAGGGGGGCAAGGGAGGGCGCGTGCCTCAGGCGCTGGGTTTGGGGGCGCCGAAATGGGAGAATGAGAGAAAAAAATAAGCACTTTTTTAGAAAAGCATAACGAAATTGATATAGGTCGTAAGGCATGAATATGTTCCAGATACTAATTAGAATCTGAATGCAGTTGTTTCTGTTGGCAAATTTACAGACTGTGATTTCTTTTCAGTCCATTTCGACAGATTTCTCTTTTTTATCCTGTTCCGTTGGCTACATGTCACGTAAATTTCGGGTATTTCAGTACACAGCTTTACAAAGTTGCGAACAGTCGTAATGCAGTTTCAAAAGTAAGAAAGATTCCATTATCTATGAGAGAGAAAAAGAAGTTATTCGGATTTAAATAAGGTTATTTAGACAGTTTACTTATTTTCAAGGGCGGTGATCCTGAGGGGATGGGGGGGGGGGATATATCGCCCATGAAATGGGTGGAGGGGGTATAATACAACATATCCCCGAAAAATCTCTGAGCCAAGAATATTTTCATGCCTACTTCTATACATTACCATGCATTTACAGCTCTATTCGGATGTATTTCTAGCCTAATATATTAAAAGATATCTCGCTACGCACGATGATGTATAGACTGTAATGTTGCTGCTGTGCAAGGCTATAGGTATAGCTCCAATCATGGATGGCTTTGGTAGCTTGACTTAACTACTTTACTTCAAAACTGACTCACATTGGTATAGGAGTTAATCTATTGCAGTGTCATTAATTCAAAGAAGATGTGAAATGACATCATAAAGCAACAATAGTTTACCGTATCTTACATAGCCCAATTAAAAGACTACGATCCGTATTGTTCAAGACGTTGTGAGTTCAGGCCTACCATAGCCTATGCTTTTACTTATACATTAAGGGTCCTTATCTCTCACCCCCAAACTTCCAGGGAAATATCCATTATTTTGTCTGAAATGTAGCCGTATAGAAGTATAGTCTGTGTGGCTGATAGTTTTTACAGCTACTGGCAATCCTAATCAAAATGTAATGGTTACTTCGGTGGTATAATTCAATTGTGAATTCCTCCAGTATACTAAAATGAACATTTTGGAATTAATAATCTAAGATGCTCACACAACTGAGAATTCCTAAACATATAATCAGTTCAAAGTTTTGCCAAATAAAGCAACATTTTGCATCGGAGACACCTCAGTCACATGAACAAAAATTTCTCAAAGGGAGGGCACACCCCTCCCCCAGCGGCGTCCAGTGACCGGGTCCATGCTTCTACATGTCACACATATTCCCCAGACGCGTAGCCAGGATTTTGTCATGGGAGGGGTTTGGATTGCCGGAAGACTATCTAAGCGGAGCGCCACCATCTGTTGGCGTGGAGCGCACAAGAAGTGTTGGTTTACAAACCCTCCAGATGGCCGAAAACGGCACTTTCCGACTGTTCTAAGCTGAATGTGTATTGAATCGATAAAGAATATGCGGCACCCACTTCGAAATTCTCCCCGCGGTCCCCACTTCTTGGAGCACTTGGCAAATATTGGGTGGGGGGGGGCTAAACATACCTTTAGCCCCTTCACTTTTTTCATTGAGGGGGCTGAGCCCCCAAGCCCCCAGTTCCGCCGCCACTGATTGCAATGACTCAAGTCAAAGACGTGACTCGAGTCTGACTCGAGTCACGATTGCAAAGACTGCAAAGACTCGAGTCTGACTCGAGTTATAAACTTACATGAATCGACTCGACTCGAGTATCACTTACCAAGACTCGAGTCACGACACCATGTGACTCGAGGTGACTCGTGACTCGACATCAGGTGACTCAATTACAACACTGGATCTAGGGGGGAACAAATCGCAGGCGATCGCTATGATCTGGATAAATGGGGAAGCATAATAGGCTCACCAATTCATTGAAACACACAAACAGCTAGGATATACTTAGAGCTGAGGTATTATTTATTGATGGGCTGCAAAGAAGGGGCCTATCCCAGAAGTTTCAATATAGAGAGTGTAATGTTTTATTGACTGCTGTTCTGGGGAGGGGTCTAAGGGGGTTCCCCCTCCCCTTGTAGAAAATTTGACTTTTGAAAGACGGCTGAGATGCAGACGGTTCTATGTTTGACACATTTTGAAGCGTACTGAAACCATTAGACTTCAAATATGGGGGTATGTCCCTTGCGCCCCGCCTGGATCCGTCAATGCTTAATGTAGCCTTCACATCGTACGATTGATGAACATACCTAAGTTAAATTAATAAAAAGGTAGACGGTGGCATTATCTGATACTACATGGGCAGTCCCGTGTTTTAATTTTTTTAGATATTTTCTGCGTTCTTAACGGTCAATCGTCTTACAATTAGACAAGTAGCATCTCTGTGTTTTTGGATGAGATAGAACAGGGAGTTGCTACCAACTCCCTGGATTAACCAGGGAGTTGCTATTTGACAGGGAACTCCCCACAAGCTCGTTTCAAAGAGGTCTAAATGACCTCGAGCAAGGTCGTTGAGATCGAAAGAATGTGCAGGATAAACATGAGTCGCGTGCTGTTTAATGATGGTATAATTGGTAATGAGCGATACGTCTGAATCAATGCGTCTGCTTCTTTAGCAACTCCTGACCAGACAAACTTTTCATCAGTCTACGGACGGAGCATTCCTTAAAATTTGGTACAAAGGCGCAACTGGTCCGCTCATCGCAAGGCCATAATGCTTGAAGTTTCTATGAACATCGGAATGCTGTATATCCTTGTAAATGTCAGCAAAGAGCATTTAGTGCCTCTGTAGGTTTACTATCTGTTACCAAAGACCCATTGGGTATGCTAGTTTTTCAAAGACCATGTGCGGTAAAAACATTGCTGTATATGTCTCATCACTCTACTTCATAAATAAACAGGTGGGTGGTCATTTTGCAAACATTTTCACGTGCATGTCAAATCCCTGCATATTAAGTTTTGGCACATGGAAGTGATAAGAACTCAATCTGCCATGTATGCCATGCGTTGTGTATCACATACCTACCTATAAAACTATTGCTCTACCCAGGGGCGGATCTAGGGTCTTTTTTGAGGGGGGGGGGGTCCAACAAAAAAGGGCACATTCATTTTTTTTTTAAAGTTTGGTTCTAATAAACGTCAGAGATTATACAATTTAGCCCATATTGACAAAGAAAGGATCAACCAAGAAATATACAAAAACTGGAATGATCTAAACAGTGAAATTGCAAAGCGCGCGGAGCGCGTGAAAATTTTTTTGGGTAAGCCTACACTCATAAAAATTTGTATTTATTTAAAGCTTATACAGGACAATTGTCCCAGCAGAAGGGCCCGTTTGGGCATAACTTTCATTGTAGGCCTACTTTCCTCCTCGAGTCAGCAGCCGTACCGCACGACAGACACAAGAGAACGTTGACCGAAATGATATTTACATAAATCCGTGTATTCTACTTGAAAGAGTTTGTACTAGCGTATTTAGCTATAAGTATAACGGAACTGAGGAAGAGTGGACAAAGCGTACTGAAAATTTTGGGTTTTATCACAGAATTCACCCTTTTGAAAGCCAAAATAAGTAAACCGACCATGGGTCAGCGGCGTAGGAAGATGTTTGACATGGGGGCAGACCAGACGCGATTTCTCGACCTTGACCCACCTTCCCACACCAAAACATCATAGTGAGAAGGGGACATGAAGGAGCCTAACTATCCCATGCCATTGCAGGGCATATTTTGCAAAGGGTCACTGAATACTCCAAAAACCGAGTTGCGCACTGATAGTGTACTTTAGAATCTGAATTGTGAAACTGTAAAGTGCGCTGTAAAGTATTATTTAGTGCAGATTTTGTCTCAAAAAAGATACTTCCGAGTCTTAGTTTTATAGCTGGTAGGGTCTTAGTTTTATAGCTAGTAGGGTCTTAGTTTTATAGGTCTTAGTTTTATAGCTAGTAGGGTCTTAGTTTTATAGGTCTTAGTTTTATAGCTAGTAGGGTCTTAGTTTTATAGGTCTTAGTTTTATAGCTGGTAGGGTCTTAGTTTTATAGGTCTTAGTTTTATAGCTAGTAGGGTCTTAGTTTTATAGGTCTTAGTTTTATAGCTGGTAGGGTCTTAGTTTTATAGGTCTTAGTTTTATAGCTGGTAGGGTCTTAGTTTTATAGGTCTTAGTTTTATAGCTGGTGGGGTCTTAGTTTTATAGTTAGGTCTTAGTTTTATAGCTAGTAGGGTCTTAGTTTTATAGGTCTTAGGTCTTAGGTCTTTGTTTTATAGACACCCGAAAACTATGGTGGAATTGCCTCGTTATCACTTGACTAAATTACCATTTCCAAAACCCTCGCTACACCTCTTGCTGTTCGCTTTCCTCACCAACTACCACCATCCTCAGCAAATTGACTGACGGTTACTATCTTAAATTTGCGATGATCATATGAAATCTATTTCATTAGCAGTTCAAATTACACCTGGAAGCAGGATTTTGTCAAGAAATGGTCCAGAATGGCCGTAAAAGCCGTCAAATTTAAGAAAGATTTCTTGGGGAGGACCCTCAGCCTCCAGCTTCGGCAATCGCGGTTAAAGGCTTCGCCGGCCACAACTTCCTAAAATGCAGCCTTCAATAAAAATTACTTCCCTGGCACTTTAACTGCCGATGCCCTTGACAATGCCCACAAAAGATTTCATTGACTTCTTTAGTATCACTTAGTCTATAACCTTCAAAATCTACACTTTCTTATTTTTCACACTAAGATAGTTGAGGAGCACTTGTCCCAGATCATCGACAAAATGAAACATGAAAAAAGCCTCCATGATGTAGGATATAGGTTTCCATATGTTGCTTTATGGAAAGAACAGGCATCTGGGGAAAGTAAGAACATTTTGTGTGCAATAAAAAATACTGCATTTAAATGGGCTTATTGAGTTGATATCGATTATTTTGTGACGAGTTTGAAAGAAATCATCGCATGACAATGTTCTACTTAGCCTCATTACTCATGTATCTCTTCCTATATTTACCGAAATATAGAGAAATGGACATTTGATAAATTGTAGTTTTTGTGGACATTATTTGCATATGATTAATACCTAATGGTAAAAAGTGTCTGGTCACGAATTTGTAATAAATGATTTTAATCATTATTTATTCTATCATCGCCATTTCAGTTGTGTATGAGATGTGCAGCATCAGGCTCTTAGTTTGGCAATATACCATCAAGATGTGAGTAAATTTCCACAGGTGTGAAAAAAAAACATGAATTTAGTGAACCAATTCAATACGCCCCTTTAAAACTGAAGAAAAACAAGAGGTTACAATAAAATGTCTCAAACGCTGTCTCAACGCTGTTTACTTCTGCGCGCTTCGCGCGTACCCGTTTTAAATATTGCTTCGGGGTTTCGCGGTTACTTCCTGTAGAGCATTCTGCTTGTCATAGCTTCGTACTCTTCTCTTCGAACTCTTCTATTATCATTGACACCACTACTGCCCCCATGGCCGTACGCAGCCTAGGGGAAGTTTCCCCTCCCCCAGAAATTTTCAAAGCAAAATTTTTATCACCATCAATCTGTGTAAATTTACAGACTTTAAAGATTGTTCTGTGCAAGTTTTCAGGTACGGAAAGTGTCATTTTCCGTACGTACCGTAATAAGGGACGGGCGCTTAGCGAAGGGAAGGGGGAAAGAGCCCTCTCCTTGAGGATACTTTTCTTACGTAGCATTTCTATTATTCATATCACTAAAAAGTATGAAAAATGGGATTTTTTTCGGCGCCCTTCGCGCGCACCCATTCTAAGTACTACAGCTCCCATTCTTAAAATTATTGTTCCAAAGCGCCGGGAAAACCTCAAAATAATCCATTCTCCCCACTTCCCTAAGCACTCAGCATTATCGATCCCATCTGACTGTTAGCCGCATGGAGTGAGAATATAATTGAAAATAGTCAAATTGTGATTATTGTGGTATGTTAATTGTCCACCTCATGTCATCTGAAGTTGAAGCTAAAATGCATCATTTTAATGCTTACAATTTCGTATATACCCCAGAGGTTCCGGGGGCTTCGCCCCTGGTCCCTGTCGGGACTCTGCCCCTGAATCCCGCTAGAGGCCCTGAGGTGGGACCCTGAATTCCCCGCCGTAAGGGGGAGCTCTTCGCTTTCCCGCAGCACCGGTGCCGTTTGAAAGTCCACCTGGCTTTGTCTAACCACTTTCAGATATCTAATCCCGCCCCTGATTCTTAGTTTTAAAGGCCTTAGTTTTAGAGGTCTTAGGTCTTTCTTTTACAGACATCATTCCATTTTAAATGAGATAAAAACTCACCAGAAATACGGGTGCGGTCACTAGCGTACGCGGGGGGGGGGGGGGGGATTGGGCCATGGCCCCCTCACAGATGCCGATTTTTATTTAGTTCCTAAAATACCAGTGGCGTAGCCAGGTTTTTTTGTCGGGGGGAGGGGCAAGAGCACCAAGGTTCCCCCAATTAGTGATCTGCTTCCTAATAATCAGTGTTCTCCGCAGGTCCAAATTTTGTCCGGGTGATTTCTTCTGACCTGGCTGATGTGACTGATCGCCTTCCTGGGGGAGGAGTCAAAGGGGAGGGGAAAACCCCTCATGTAAGGTGGACTAGATGCAAAATGGTGCCACATTTGGTGCTAAATGAAAATTGAATTCCCACCAAGAATTCCTATTTTTTCGGAAGCTTTTTTTATCTTGCTTGTCTTGGTGAATTTTTCTTGAGTCCTACTGGTACTTCAGAATCACAATGGGTGAATTACAGTAATTTAGTGAACCCTGCACTTTCCCTTCATCAGTTCACCACATTCACCACAATCAGTGAATTTAACGAGGACCTGCCCTGGTATCAGAGTATATAGCACTTGACCACTGACCCATTCTAACAACCTGCATATACCACAATGCTGCTCCTTTAATTATCAAAAAAACATTGAAGTATACAGTAAAAGGACAGAGTCCCTTGTCAGAGGTCCAGACAGGGACGACGCTAGAGGAGGGTGTGGGGGTGTGAACACCCCCCCCCCCCATCCACGCAGTCGGCAAAATCCTGCACTAGTCGGCAAATGAAGGAAAAAGGGAAGTGCAAACGAAGGAAAGTAAGGGGAAAGAAGAAAGAGAAAAAAAGAGAAAAAAGAGGAGAGAGAAGAGGGAGAGAGAAAGACAGAGCGAACAGAGAAAAGGACAGGGGAGGGAGGGACAAAGCAGGCCAAGAGAAAGGGGCTGGTGCAGCGGAAGACAGGAGATTGGAATGCATTTATCAACAACGTTTTATTACAATATTTTCAAAGCCCGTAAGCAACACTTTTTGAAACTTAAAACATATTCTGTCGGCAAAAAAGCTACGTAGGGCTTTTCAGTATCATTGTATACTAAAGGAGTTCAACGTTCATGTGGTTTCTGGCATTGAGTAGGTAAATTCTGCACCAGTCGGCAAAATGAAGGAAACATGACGAAAAGAAAGGAAAAAAGTGAAAGAAAGAGGACAATTTTTGTAATCATAACCCAAAATTTTCGACGCACTACGCGCGCTGTAATGTCACCCGTTTCTTCAGTAGTTCCATTCCACATAGCTAGATAGCATAAGTCCTGTCAACCTTACCAAGGAACATGTAGGCAGTGTACACAGGTTATGTAAATTTCATCCCATATCGCAAAGCCTAGTTGCCGTTCTCTTGTCATGGGGTATACGGTCAGTTGGTGAGCGACTCACGGAGTAAAGTTTGGCTAGTCCAGGTGGTTTCGACACAATGTATGTTGTCCCTGATACAGACTACAACCCTTACAGTTTTTATATTTTTACTGTTTTTCTTTGTTCTTAATAATAGCATGTTTTTGTGTCAGCCTATCAAAAATTTTCGCGCCCTTTGTAATTTCACGATTCAGACTCAAGTATCAGTGCGCAACTCGGCTCTTGACATATTAAGTGATATTATGCTAAATATACGGTACTCTGCAATGTCATGGAATAGTTAGGCTCCTTCATATCCCTTTCTCATCCCCTCGACATGCTGTCGGAACTTGGGGTCGCTGGCATGGCCCGGCCCCATATTGGGAAAATTCTGTCGCCACCCATGGTCGGTTTACTTATTTTAGCCTTCAAAAGGGTCATTTCTGCGGTAAAACCCCAAATTTTCGGTATGCTTTGCCCGCTCTTCCTCAGTTTCGTTACTAATAGCTGAATATAGAACAAACCCTTTCCATCTTTTCAAGTAACTTAAGGTGAATTTATCGTTTTATGTAAAATGCCGGGAATCTCATCTCATTTCGCTAAACTAAGTTACTAGTAATGTTCTCTTGAATCTGTCTTTCTGTTCGGCTAGTGACTCGAAGAGGGACGTACAATGTAAGTTGTGCCCGATTGGGCCCAACTGCCTGGACAGTTGACCTCTGTGGCGTACACAGGGGGGAGGACATTGGGCCATATCCCCCTCACGGATGCCAATTTTTTTTCTGGTCCCTAAAAAACGTAAATGTTTTAACACAAATTTTAATTCCAAAGGTGGCATATGTGGCACCAGATTGCATGTAAGGACACCTAATTTTTCAAAAATTTTCAGAGGGGAGGGAGAACTCCCTCCCCTTACACCCCTCCCCCAGGCCGGCGATCACACAACATATTGCATCTCCCCTTGAGAGAAATCCTGGGTACGCTACTGGTTGACCTATATAAGCTGTAAATAAGTACAGATTCTTTTTAGTGTAAGCTTACCCAAAAGTTTCGCGCGCTTCGCGCGCTTTGCAATTTCACAGTTTAGATTTCGGGAAAAACCTTAAATCGGGCGGAAGTATTTTCCTCTAGTATATACAAAATTTTATGCAATATATGCCCCGCAATGACATGGTATAGTACACAGGTTTTCTTCAAATCTCCCCTCACCAACCCCATCTACGGCATTGGGGCTGTCGAGGCTCCGGGTCGTTGCCCCCCCCCCCGTTGGGCAAATCCTGGCGCCACCCCTGCTGGACCACTACTGGTTGGACTAACGGTTCTCAGCTGTAACTGCATCTCTTATCAACACTTTCAGTCGGCATTTCTTTCTTCTTAGTCGGCAAATACGGCACCACACCCCCCATGATAAATGCTCTGGCGATGCTCTGGGTCCAGAGATCCCATGCTGTATAAAACAGAGAGTAAAACATAACTAGTACAACTATAAGCATGGTGTCATCATTCCATCTCTGAAAACCTTAATAAGGACTGGTTGTGCCAGTGTGGCATATACTTTAAAATAAGTAAAGTGTACTGGTTGAGAAATTTAAAATTTTACCAGATCATGCGCAAATTTCACCATATATTCACTTTCAAAATTTCCCCCCAGATTTTTCCAGAGGGGGCAACTTTCCCCCCTGTCACCCCTGGCTACGCCACTGTAAAATACGTAAATTTTTTAACACAAATTTTACTTCGAAAGGTAGCATAAGTGGCACCAGATTGCATATAAGGACGCCTAATTTTCAAAAATTTTAAAAGGGGAGGGGAACCTCCCCTTAGACCCCTCCCCAGGCCGGGGATTCTTTTTTCTCCCTAAAAAAAGGAAGCATATGTGGCACCAGATTGCATGTGAGGACACCTAAGTTTTTAAAAATTAGGAGGAGCCAGCGATTCTTTTAGTTCCTAAAAATACGAATTTTCCCACAAATTTTACTTCGAAAGATAGCATATGTGGCACCAGATTGCATGTAAGGACACCCAAGTTTTAAAAAATTTTCAAAGGGTAGGAAGGGACACCCCCTCCCCTTATTCCCCTCCCCTAGCAGCGATTCTTTTTTTTTAGTTCCTAAAAATAGGTAACAGATTTACCACAAATTTTACTTCGAAAGGTAGCATATGTGGCACAAGATAGCATGTAAGGACACATATGTTTTCAAAATTTTTCAAAGGGTGGGAGGGGACACCCCTCCCCTAGCCCAGCGATTCTTCTTTTAGTTCCAAAAAATAGATAAGAATTTTATCACAAATTTTACTTCGAAAGGCGGCATATGAGGCACCAGATTGCATGTAAGGACACGTTTTTTTTTTTTTAAATTTCCTTAGACCCCTCCCCCAGACCGGCGATCGTACATCATACTGCGTTCCCCCTCCCCCTTGAGAGAGATCCTATGTACGCCACTGGGTGCGGTTGTCCAACTTGCGAAGCTGGTTTCTCCTCAATAAATTTGCTGTCGTTCCCATGCTAACGGGAAAATGCTCCTCTAGCTATGGCCTGGTATACCCTGCCTTCACAAAATGGGCTAGCTCCTCCAGGTTTATATCTTTACGTGGCCTACCTTAAGCCATCTTGCTTTCATTCAAATTGCTTCAATGTTTTGTAGTATATCTGTTAAAAAAATGTGTTCAACTTAATAGTTCTTGTGGGGAGAGAACACGAATAGAATAACCTTTCAGGAAGTTTAACCTTGATACCTCGGTATGTTTACTGCTTTGTAAGAAGCTCAGTAAAACCACCCACGTTAATAGCAGAGTGATAGTTCATTTATCCTTGAAATCCCCGTCAATTTTATGTGTGCAAAACACTTATATATCTCATCACGTTATTACGTAATCAAACAGGTGCGCCCTGACTCTTTTGTAATTTCTTTTCGCGTGCATACCTGATCTGCGTGTATACCTTAATTTCGTTCGTAACTGTTTTCGATTGTCTAACGATTCCGTTTGTCTAATGATTTGTTTGCCTACCGATGCCGTTTGTCTACTGTTTCGTTTGTGTCTAATGGTTTCGTTTGTGTCTAATGTTTCGTTTGTGTCTAATGTTTCGTTTGTGTCTAATGTTTCGTTTGTGTCTAATGATTTCGTTTGTGTCTAAGGGTTTCGTTTGTGTCTAATGCTTCGTTTGTGACTAATGTTTCGTTTGTGTCTAATGTTTCGTTTGTGTCTAATGTTTCGTTTGTGTCTAATGTTTCGTTTGTGTCTAATGTTTCGTTTGTGTCTAATGTTTCGTTTGTGTCTAATGTTTCGTTTGTGTCTAATGTTTCGTTTGTGTCCAATGTTTCGTTTGTGTCTAATGTTTCGTTTGTGTCTAATGTTTCGTTTGTGTCTAATGTTTCGTTTGTGTCTAATGTTTCGTTTGTGTCTAATGTTTCGTTTGTGTCTAATGTTTCGTTTGTGTCTAATGTTTCGTTTGTGTCTAATGGTTTCGTTTGTGTCTAATGTTTCGTTTGTGTCTAATGTTTCGTTTGTGTCTAATGTTTCGTTTGTGTCTAATGGTTTCGTTTGTGTCCAATGTTTCGTTTGTGTCTAATGTTTCGTTTGTGTCTAATGTTTCGTTTGTGTCTAATGTTTCGTTTGTGTCTAATGTTTCGTTTGTGTCTAATGCTTCGTTTGTGTCTAATGGTTTCGTTTGTGTCTAATGGTTTCGTTTGTGTCTAATGTTTCGTTTGTGTCTAAGGTTTCGTTTGTGTCTAAGGTTTCGTTTGTGTCTAATGGTTTCGTTTGTGTCTACTGGTTTCGTTTGTGTCTAATTACAATAGGGTATGCACGCAATGTCGATAATATTTGTACGATCGGCGTTCCATACCAATCACTGCATTGATATGTTTGAAAGGAGGGGCAGTTAGTGCTAGTACTATTACGGCTTTGTATGAAAAGGCTATGCTAACATAACAGTGCAATTTGGTAGACTATTGAGTTAGTGATTCTAAGTGGACGCAGAAAGAAGAAAGACACGGAGAAGAATTAGAGTAATTCTGTACCATTTGTTTTTATTTTCTAGTGTGATAGTACAGGTTGGTAGTGGAGGTAAACAGTAATACGTAAAAATCTGCATCAGTCGAAAAGTTTGACAGCACGACAAAATGTTGTCAGATCTAGGCTGAAATTGTACGGAGATTGTGTAACATACCAGTTTTGTGAATCCAATCGGTGAGTTTGGGTAAACGAGGCATCAGATAAATGGGGTTAAGATAAACGGGGTTTTACTGTAACCCTTTTTTATAGTACTTCTCTGTATGAGCAGTAACCAACACTCTAACAGTTCCCAGCAGAAAACAGGTAAATTTGTTGCAGTGTTGATGGTAAAAGATGAAATTCTTCTTGCTTCATCTTTTCAAAGAAATTTTTTAGGTTACAGTGCAGGTGGCAGCATCATAACCATTGCAGTCAAGTTTGTGTGTGTAGGTGTGTGTGCGTGTGTGTGATGCCAAACTTGTGTACAAGCAAATGCAAAGTAAGAATGGGCTGCTATGCATGATACTTGGCAGGTATGTTGACCAGGGTATGGTTAAGCTCTGTTGCTTTGGTGCCAATATCATGCATACTAATGGATAGGTAAAGCTAAATGAAAAAAATCTTAAAATGGCAATATCTCCCAACTAGGATGGCTGATTAGCTTCGTATTTTGCATGGGTATGCAACTAGGCGGATGTAGTTTTTTGGGAATTTACCTTCATTGGGATTCATGATTTAGCAGGGGTAATATTTAAAGATGGTTGAAAATGATGTGAACAAGCAAACTCATGGAAGGAAAGTTATACTGTGCATGATACTTGCTAGGTATATTGACCAGGGTGTGAAGTTCTGCCCCCTTTTTTGGCACTGATATTATTTATAGTAATGATCAGTGGGCAAAGCTAAATGTAAAAATCATAAAATGGCAATATAACCCAACCAAGATAGCCATTAATATTCATGAGTGGACTGGGTTCATTTTGGAAATGGATGAAAATGCTTGTGTACAAGCAAACTCATAGCTGGAAAGGTCTGCTGCATGTGCATGATACTTGGCAGGTATGTTGGCTGGGGTGTTAAATACATGTCTTCCCTATTGCTTTTGGAAAAAATATCTTGCATAGTAATAAGTGGGAAGCGCTAAACAAAAATCCTAAAATGGCAATACTCCCAGTCAGAATGATCGACTGATTAGCTTCGTATCTGGTATGGATATACTTATAGGCAGATGTAAGTTTGGTTGGGGAGGGGGGGGGGTGAACAGTGTATCTTCATTAATATTCATGAGTAGGAGGGGTTCTTTTTGTGTGCACAAACGGTCTGCTGTGCTGAGACTTGGTAGGGATGTTGACCCTTGTGTGAAGTTGTGCCCTTTTGCTTTTGGCTCCCATGTCATGCACAGTAATGAGTGTGCAGGGCTAAACCTTTAAGTGTTAAAGTGTTTGGCGTGGATGTCCTAAGAGGTAGAGAAAAGAGCCTTCTTGTAATTGTTCATCTTCATTAATATTCATGAGTAGACATGGTCATTCTGATAATGGCCAAAAACATTTTTTACACAAGCAAACTCAAAGTGGAAAGGTTGCTCTGTACAGTACATGGTAGGTATGTTGTCCTACTAAGGAGTGAAATAGGGTGAAGTTGCACCCTATTGCTTTTTATAGCGCCAATGTCATGTATAGTAATAAGGGCATGGCAAAATGTGAAATCGTAAAGGTAATATCGCTCAGTCAGGATGACTGGTTACTGGCATAGTTTTACTGTTTTTCCCAGAACTGTCATTCTCCGTCAACTCAACAAATGTTCAGAAAATCATGGTCGAGCACACTTGGATTTGGATAAAAAAAAAATTCTTCTGGAATAGTTCAAGTAGTGACAAGAACACATAAAATTAAAGTTCCAAAGTCCAACTCTTTTGGGAGTTAAGGCTCATTTAAAAGTGGACCTAGCCTCCTTCAGTTCTATCATGGAAATACTACCTGCAGGCGCAGATGCAAGGGGGGGGGGGTACTTCCCTGGCCTCAGCCCCCTCTTTTTCGCCACATCAACAATAACAAAAACGTGAAAATTAGCATTTGTAACCTAGGAGAATATTCAAAGCGGGTTTCAGCCCCCCTTTCAAAATTTCTGGATCCGCGCCTGACCTGGGACTTCCATGGTTCTAGTAAACTATGGCAGATTTGTGTATGTGTAATTCCTTGTATTTTTGAAGGCCAATATGACCACACAGGAAGTAGGTACAATGCTTAAAATATCTCCCAGAGGTATTTTCTGCCCAAATGTGAAGAATCTGGTGTCAGAAATACTGTATCTGCTCTAGTTTTAAAGATCATGGAGCTCAAAGCAGTAAGCTTGAAAGGGTCAAGCACCTTGTAGGGTTTTAGAGATATACAGTGCAAGCTTCCCACAAGATAGACATCAAAACTGTGGCAATAATGTAAAACATTCTGAGATTTAGTCCATCAAAATGTAAAAATAATTTTTTTTGGTTTCCTGTAATTTTACATTTATGAGATGCATCTGTCCATTCCCTTGGTACTATAAACAAGTCCTAGATCTCTTGCTCATTGATGCAGTTTCTCCTTGGAGAGTTACAGAGCAGCCATAATTAAATCATCATAGCAGCTGCATGGTTACAATTGCAGGGTTGATGATAGAAATCCAGCAAGTATGTTAGGACCAGATGTTTTCAGTGTAAAAGTATGGGTGTGCTATTAGCGTCATATCATGGGATATCCCCATATACAAATAGGAACAGAAGTGTGATTTTAACTTTATAGTACCTAGCTGCCAAAGGTATAATTTCAATGTACATGTGTATAGAGGGATTTCATGTGACATCACGCATGTGGAATTCCCAGGCACTGAAGGGGAAAACACGCAGTTAGCGTGTTTACAGCACATGCTGTAAACAGGGGGCTCATATTGACTCCCAGACCAGCGAGTTTTGGTGAATACTACTGTGAAACAATGGATGCGTGCCCATCAAAGCCAAAGAGACGTGCGATCTTGCCTATCAGAAACAAAGAGACGTGCGATCATGTGACGTCAGTGAAACCCCTCTGTATAGGATCATATGTTGATTTAACAGTCAGACATATTCAACTGGCTAAAAAATTGTCATAAAATGTAATTTTTCTCATTAATATATTATGTTACCAGCTGTTTATCATATATAATTTCAGGGAAGAACTGTTATTTCATATAGAACTGTTTACATGCCATTTGAAGTCAAAGGTCCAAATCTTCCTCATCCCAGACTGAAAATTCTCCCACCAAAGTATAAGTAATTACCCCAGACCTCGGAGATGCCAAGGTGAGTGAGTGGGTGGGAGTGAGGTAATGGAAAGCAACTCACGATGAGGGGAGATTTTATGCTTTGCTGGGAGAGTGATATATGCAGCCGCAGTTAGGTACATGCAGCACACATATGTAACAATGTAGACCTTTTCGGTATACTATGGTACAGGTATACTTCGACCGTGATAGTTCGGCTCATTGCAGGCCTGCAATGCATGCTGTAGTGTTGCAAGATTAGTTTGGATTTCACATCGGGAATTTCAGGAAAAGTCTGACCCTCCAATTTTTCCTCTCCAAATATAGCTAAGGTGTGTGATTGGGTTAGGTGAGTGTGCATGTAAGCAGTTGCGATTCCGAGTTGTGTGTCTCATGCCGGAGCTAGTTGTGAGACTTGGTATGTCTGAGACCTTCCTGCAATATATTATAGACAGACTTTTAGTGCAAGTACAAGGTCTCGTCCCCATCAGATAGGGATGTTAAGTGGCAGTCTCTGGAGTGGACCCTCAAACATTAAACTTTAACTGCTTGTCTGTTTGAAAACCTGTTACAAATAAATACTGCATTTGATATCTATAGACCATGCACTATCAGTATTACATTTTGAAGAATGAAACGCTGGTTACTCACTCAAGAGGTGAATGAAATAATAACAGTGGTATGATTATTTCCAGTGCTATAAAAACGCTTAGCCTTCTTCACTTTGTCAGAACTTAAGCAGGAATATTAACTTGGGGTTTGAAACCCAATGACCAGTTCAATGTCATTTTGTTCTAAATGGAAACCCTCTGTCATAGTACAGTATTTTATTTCAAAGTAACTTAATTTTCTGAGAAATACTACGGTCTGCAGCAAAACAGGTTTTCAAATTCAGTGGAGGGGCAAAGGTTTGCATTTAGCATTAAAAAAGAGACTAATTAAGATTGATTCCAGCCTGTAAAGAAAACTGAAATATTATACAGGTTTTTGTTTTGAATTTTGGCTTGTGTCTTAGTAGGATTTGTCAGTTTTTAACGATTGTAGCATTGATCCAAGTAGGCTATTCCAACATTGGTCAGTTAAGATCTGATGCAGGCTGTCACCAAACATTTCAATCTACATCGCCCCTAGCTCTCTTACCTCCTATTTAGACTTGTAATCCCCACTTACCTGCAACTAGACCAACAACTAAAAGTAAGATCAGTCGAGTCATTATGTTTTGAGAGGTAGACTCTGACTAACTTACTGACTGTAGGTAATTTTAAGCACTGTAGTTCTAGACTACACCAAGGCAAGATGCCTTTTTTCAGTAGGGGACCATGTGGACACTGCTGGAATTGTTTCATGAAAAGCTATGACTGTTGCTTGGTAATGAATATATAATACTAGGCATTACTTCAAGTATCCACAAGAAATTTTTGTGATAAGCTGTTTTTTTTTTCTTTTCTTTTTGTAATCATGTAATATGTCTGTGAAAAGTTAGAAAAACTTAACATGCAGAAATTTGCAGTTAAATCCTCTACAGTATTTTTTGCTGTACGTAAGTATCATACTTTGTTGCATAATAAGTGTTTAGGAGCTCTGCAGAATCATGAAAAGTGGAGACCACTCAAAAGTGTTTGGAAAGGACATGCAAAATTAGAGTCAGAACTGTCCTGTGGGTGTTTCATGAGTCCTAGAAAACCACACTTTTGAGTGATGATTACTATTAAACCAGGGAGTTAGAGTGGCAGCGCCCTGATTAAAAAAACATAACAAAAGCAGAGAAGACTATGAAAAGATACAACGTAGTCCAAATTTGTTAGGCACAAAGTGTATCCCATATTGTCCATTTTATTGACCTTGTAAAACATTTTTTTTGTTAGGATCAAACTGCTCATACAATAGTATAATTGCATACTGTGTTAAAGATTGTTTGTTTACAACCAACCCTGTAATGGAGTGGCTGCATACCATTCAGTCACTATGTTTAGTATGTAGGAGTCTACAAAAGATTAGGGTTGATGAGTGATTTTTTCATGTTATAAAATATTTGATTATAGAGTTTCCATTTTCTTAATATCAAAGGTTTTATTATATAAATGCATTGTACATGCTCAATTAAGGAATCAGATTATAAAAGGATTAATAGGGCAACAGTCCATAAAAAGGTGAATAAAGTGAAGTCATTTCTCCATAAAATATTTGCAGAATCATTGAAATGAAACTTGAATGATTACATTATTTTGAAGGAGATCCAAAACAAAAACAAAAAACAAAACAAAAAAAAAAAAAAATCAGGGATAAGAGTTGCTGTGCTTGTGATAGAGGAAGTATATTCTTTGGTTTGGGGATTACTGGTAATAAAATATACTCTTTGGAGGACTTGAGCATATAAAGTATCACAATAGCACAAGATGGAAAATTTAAAATGTATGCATGGTTATTATCAGAATTAGCTTTTCCCTTGAGAGTAGGAATGCGCCCGATTTCTAGTCTTGCCAAATATTGAAATGAACTAGCCAGATCTTTAGAAAAATTGTAGCCAGAATAAGGCCTACCTCAGTACAAGATAGTGTTAGCTCCATAAGTGTATTATCCATAACTTTATTTGATATCTTTTCTAGAGCTTAGTTTTGCTCATTTGTGCATACTGCCTCTAAGGGATTTCCTAAGATATTGTGGGTTTATCTTGCTTTATTTCACTTCACATGTAATGCCTACTAATATGGCAGTGGCAACAACTCTATACCAATATTTGAAATATCTCTTAAAATACATGTAGCTTAATCGCACATGTCCATATAGTAGCATTGGAAATGAAGATAATTGCAAAATTTGTCTCCAGTTATTTCATTTAAGGCTGGCAACTTGGAAATGTACTGATACAATATTGTTGTCAATGTCAGTATATAGATGAGTTGGGAAATTTGATTTTGCTTTACCATGTGGTACCACAGGTCAGTGGATATTTCCGTAGGGATACAAAGTTTTCTAGCAACTGTTTTCTTGTCTTCTACAGTTCACCGTCATACTGCCCAACCTTTTTTGTCCAAGTTAAGGGAAATAACTCATAAAAGAACTTTTTCCTCTAAAGGAAATTCTCTTTGACCTGTGACTGATGTCTGGAGAATCATAATTTTAAACTCGAACATTGTGCATGATTACACCAAATATATGTCTTGCACATGCAGCTTCTGTTATGGTACACTTTCCTTCCCAGCATGCATTATGCATCACAGTTTTTCAAATGGCTTATTAGTCCTTCACAAAGGAGCAACAATCAAAAACATCTTTTTGCTAAGTCTCACTCTAACAGTGTAATGATGTTTGTTGAAACACTAGCCTTCCCCCATTACCTACTGCCCATGATGCAGTTCATCGTTTCACTTGCAAGTGAAAAAATCCAGTCTGGCAGGACGGCCTTGCTGGATTTCAGATGATGTCAGGTAACAACTTAGAGCCAGATCTCAAAAGTTGGCTCCAGTGCATCCCTTCTTGAAGAATTAGAAAAAATGAAGTATTTCATTATTTTGAAAACTAAAAACAAGCTACAAAACAATAAAAGTATTTGATGTGCCTTGGCAGTACTGGTTTATACTTGGTCATCATTGTATCAATGTAGTAGTTGATTCAGGTTGTTAAGAACTACTTGAAACTGTCCAAGTCATGTTGGCTCTAGATGTCATAGCAAGTTTCCTACATTATACAAGCAGGAACCCCTGTGGTTACCAATATGAAGTCCATGACTGAGGGAGGTGACCATGTGTGTGTGTGCATGTGCAGGTGTGTGCTGCATGTGCTTATCTGGTTATCTTCAAACTTGGTGGGAAGATACCCAAGATGGAAAACTTGTGCATGCTAACTTCCAGAGGTCAGGGTGAGAGGTCAAAGGTCTAGTTTTGTGAAAATCACTTTTTTTTAAGAGGAAACGTTCACTGAAATGAAACTTTCCACATATGAGAAAGATGTGTAGTACTACAAAAATGGGTGGTTTCCATGGCAGCCAAGGTCAAAGTTCATATGAAGAAAGGGAAAGTGTATTATTTTTAAGTGAAAACTTGTGTCACAAACTTTTAATGGGCTTGAACAATTCTCTTCAAATTTGGTGGCTGAGTACCCAAGGAAGGAAGCTGCCTCCCACATCCCAGAAGTAAGATCAAAGGTCGGAAATGAAAGGTCAAATTGTAAAAATCATTTTTGGCTGTACAATTCCAAGAGGAAACATTACACTGACAGGAAACTACCAAAATATGTGGTTGCTATGGCAAGCAAGGTCAAATGTCACATTTTGCATGTCACATGTACATTTTACACGTCAAAAATGGCTTCTAGCAAGCTGGACCGATTCTTTTCAAACTTGATGAAGAGGTGACCTAGTGCAGGAAATTGTGTCTCAAAAGCCTCAGTAGTAAAGGTCAAAGGTGTAGAATTCTTTTTTGTATTAAATTTAAAAGTGGCTTGACTAGACATGGTGCAAGGCCAATCCTTTCCCACTGGAGAGGGCCCGGACACTCAAGGAGGCCATGTCCAGGCTCCTGGTAGCTCCACAGAGCATGTATGGCCGGTGCCTGGCTCTAGAAGCTCAGTCTCCTTGCAAGTCTGGTCAATGTCATGCTCCTCTGTTGCCTGCACATGAGGCTGCTTCAGCTTCATCGACTGACCTTCAGGTCAGCATCCAGTGACCTCTGAATCCTTGTCCCGGTAGCCAACCACGTTTGCCCCACCTTGTCTGGTGGACCAGAGATGACCACCTCTTTGAGGGAATCCCCTCGGAATTTTTTCGCCGTGGTCTTTCCGTCACTACTAATGGTTCTCTGTCGGGCTGGGGTGCCTTCTGTGAAGGCAGAACCCTCACAGGGGTGTGTCAGAGGAAGAGTTTAGGCTCCCCATCAATGTCCTCCCAACTCAAAGTGGTTGCAAGGCCATAAAAGTCCTTTGGAAGGGTGCACAAGGCGGAAGGGTGTCTGTCTTCTTGGACAACACTAATTATTTGCTTTCTGAATTTAGTTTTACAGTAACATAAATATAAGATGGACTTTCAATTCCGTTTACGATACAAAAAAAAAATGTTCTTCCTTGTTCTTCTGCCTGTTCCTACAAACACTCGGCGAACACATTAGGAGTCACCCTATTACATGCATAAATATTACTCCCTGACACTCATCGAGTGACTGTTCATATCATGCCAACTCAGCCGACGAAGTTGGGTCTTTGCCGAACTTAGTGATGGTTTTGTAACGTCAGACACAACCTGTGGTGGCAGTCTCCAAGTTCCACGTCAGTCAAACACGAACCACACCTGGTAGGATAACACTGCCCCCTCAATGTCAGCCTTACACCGACATACCAAACCAAAAGAAACCCAGAAAACCACGTTTAACTGGGTTTCACCGTCGACCAAACCAAATACTCAGAGACGAGCTCCTTCTGCCTCAATGCAGTAATTTAAGACGACACACTTGTTCTCAATAACGAGTGATATACATAAAATAGCTTCAATGTCCAGTAATTCATTTAGATCTCAATATCCAAATATCCTGGTTAAGACCTCATTGCCTTATTCGAAGAATAAACCCGCTCTCAATAGCGAGGAACTTGCTCGTTCTCTAGGTACCGTGGCGACGTGGTTGCAGGATGGAAGGCAACTGCTTCTCATTAACATGCCCACACCCCAGCAATTAACAATGGAATTGCGTAATCATGCGTCCCAAGTATTTCCAACCACGCGAAACTAATATAACAGGTGACAAAACACTAGAATTTCGAGACAGCTCCCTCAATATGTGACACTACCCCCTTCTCATGAAATTACTAGGGTTTCGAAATCAGAGTTAATATACAAATGAGACTTTAATATAAACATCTACTCAAAAAGTCTGCAGCCACATTACCTTTTCCTTTTATGGCGTGTATGACAAATCGATACGGTTGAAGAGTCAAAGACCATTGCATCACTCTACTGTTTGCTACTCTGGTGCTTTGTAAATATGCCAAGGGATGATGATCAGTTTCCAGGATGAACTCTTTGCCGTACAGGTAAGTATGGAATTTGGCAACAGCCCATACTACAGCTAGGCACTCGCGTTCTATTACTGCATAATTGCGCTCACGCTGCAACAACTTTCAGCTTGCATAGTAAACTGGAAAACATTGGTTTTCATCATATTGCATGAGGACAGCGCCAATACCTATGTCCGAGGCATCGGTTTTGAGAACAAACGTTTTCTCGGGATCCGGCAAATGCAAAATCGGCTCCGTTGACAATCTATCTTTCAGAGTATTAAACGCACGTTGTTGTGGGATGTCCCACTTAACTTCTTTCGGTTGTCCTGCTTTAGTAAGATCTGTGAGCGGCGCAGCTATAGCGGGATGAACTTACGATAATAGTTGGCTAAGCCTAGAAATGAACGGACTTCTTTCTTGGTTCTCGGCCGTGCAGCTCCCAAAATTTTAGTCAGTTTGTCTGCTTGAGGTTTTATTATCCCCTCCCCTATAACATGTCCTAAGAACTCCAAAGAGTTATATCCCAAGAAGCATTTACTAGGACGAGCCGTTAGGCCGGCATTTCTAAGTCGTTCAAAAACTGATTTCAAAATTTTCACATGTTCTTCCCACATTGTGCTACATATGAGAATATCGTCGATGTAGTTAATCACGTTAGACTGTCCCTTAAGCAATTTGCGCATCATGCGCGAAAATATGGCAGGCGCGTTCACCAACCCGAAAGGTAAAATTTTAAACTGGTACAGCCCATGGCACGTGATGAAAGCTGTTTTGGGTTTGTCTGCAGGCTTGACGGGGATCTGCCAGTACCCTTTCGACAGGTCAATTTTACTGAAATACTTCGCTTTTGCCAGTTTGCACATTAAATCCTCGGGATTTGGGATAGGCTCAGGGTCAAAAATCGTTACCTTATTCAGTTTTCTAAAATCTACACAAAAGCGATTTGTCCCGTCAGGTTTTCGAACCAACACAATGGGTGAAGCATAAGGCGACTCTGATTTTTCTATGACATCCATTTCAAGCATTTTCTCTATCTCTTGCTTTACAACTTCTTGCGTTGCTAATGGGGATGGATATGCCTTTGACCTTATTGGGCTATTCGTCGTCAAGTGAATAGAATGATATTCCAAACTGGTTAACCCAGGCAAATCTGTCAATATATCTGAATACTTCTCAAGAATTTTTGAAATTTCCCTTTTCTCACCATCATTTCTCTTTCCATCTACATTTACATTCTTGTAATTTTCTTGTTGAACAATTGGCAACAAGTCTAGTTTAGTTTCATACATCGTTTCGTCAGAATCCTCTACAACACTGACATGGCTTTTCAAATTACATGAGGAAGCAATTTCACTCTCGTCTTCAATTTCATCACCGGTCTGTTTACCGATTCTAGTTACACGAGAGGGTTCATCGTCACTACGTAATATATACCTTTTCAAAAGGTTTGCGTGAAATGTCTTTTCATGACCATTTACTTGTACCTTATAATCATTTTGACCAATCTTATTTGTAATCACAAAGGGGCCTCTCCACTGCATTTTCAATTTATTATTGTTTGTCGGGAGTAAGATAAGTACCAAATCATTAACCTTGAATTTTCTTTCTTTAGCGCGAACATCATAGTATTTTCGATACCTTGCCGCGGATTTTGCAAGCTCATCGTGCGCTATCTGACATGTTTCTGTCAAGCGATTACGTAAGTCTAAGACATATTCGTACGTTGTTTTAACGCCCTCGGTATCGTGGTTACCGGTCCATAATTCTCTTAGTATGCCTACAGGACCTCGAACAGTTCTCCCGTAAAGAAGTTCGAACGGTGAAAAGCCAAGTGATTCTTGCGGAGATTCACGGTACGCGAATAACAATGCTGGTAAATACCTATCCCAATCTTTAGGTCGTTCTGCGGCCATTCGTCGCAACATGCGCTTTAAAGTCCCATTGAACTTTTCGACCAGGCCATTACAAATCGGATGGTAGGGACTTGTGTGAATTTGTTTAAGAGATTGTAATCGGCTTACCTCTTTCATTACTTCGGATGTAAACTGTGTGCCGAGGTCGGAGAGAATCTCTTCAGGGACACCGAATCTCGAGAACATTTCTAGAAGCGCTTCGGCGACGCGTTCTGTTTCGATACGTGGTAATGCGATAGCTTCCGGGTACCGAGTCGCGTAATCGACTAATGTAAGTATGTAGCGATTCCCTTTGTCGGTTATCGGCTGCAAAGGACCAATCAAGTCAACGGCCACCCTCTTAAAGGGCGTATCAATAAGAGGAACATTTCCCAACGGTACCTTAGTCACGCTTCCTTTCGGTACGGTTTTTTGACATGCCTCACAAGATATACAAAATCTTTTCGCATCGCTTTGTACCCCGGGCCAATAGAAGTGTGATCTCAACCTATCAAATGTTTTCTTGATTCCAAGATGCCCTGCCATGATAGATTCGTGTGACAACTCTAAGACTTTCCTTCTAAATTGAAGAGGAACAACTAATTGACAGAATACTTTACCGTTTTCAATTTTCGGTGAGGAAAACTCTCAATACAAGAAGTCATTCTTTTCAACAAATTTGACTTCGCCACCAGTTTTAGACAATTTTACAGAGTCTTCCTTTGCAAATGTGAATAATTTAGTCAATGAAGGGTCAGATTTTTGAGCCTTCTTAAATTCCTCTGGTCCAATGTTCAATGTATCTCCATCAGCCACTTTCAATGGTGTAATGTTTCTTTGCTTTTTAGCCTTTTGGGCTCGAGTCTCAACTGCGGAAACACTTTTTTCCCCATCTTCAACCTTTTCTGTTGTGCTCCTTTTCATAACCCAGTCTGCATCTGGATCATTTGGATCTCGACAACCCTCAATATTTCCAAGAATTAGATCGTAAATAGGGTGATCCATGCAAAGAGCTTTGACCTTCCCTACTAAATAAGGTGTATCTACTTCCACGTCAGCTACGGGTAACTTTCTTACTGTTCCGTCCACCAAAATACATGTTTGCGTGACGTTCAAAATTTGTTCAGGAGAAACCATACTTTTCTTCACCACAACGGTGCTACAGCCACTGTCTCTAAGGACGCTCCCTACTTTGTTTCCTATAAGACCTTGTGTCACAGGCAAATTGTCACTTTTACCAGTCTTATCGTAAGCGTCGCGTGAGCAGGCTGCGCTCATAATCGGCAACTCGTGACCGCATACTAATTTTAAAGGATGGCCGGATTGTCGTTCGCAATTGCAAAGATTACTTGTGACCAAACACGCTACTGGCTTACTTTGATCATCTTTAGCACCCGTTTGCTCACCATCGTCCCTTGGACTGTCACACCTTACAGAAGCAACTTTGTCGATTGACCGTTTTGCTCTATCCCCTGCTCTATCCCAACAATCTTTGGCGATGTGACCAGATTTTCCACATACAAAACATGTTCGAGATTCTCTTACCTTTTTGTAACTAGGACGATCTTCGCCTGTGCTTTTAGCAACTCCATCTTTATCATTTTCATTTTTGTCTCAAGTCCTATCCTTAAAACTCTGATACCCTTATCATAATTACCATAAGCCTCCCTGTATTTATCAGCAAGCAGTGCCATGTCCGAAGCCTTGTCCGGGGTCCGTTCCTTCAAGAAAACAGCAAGTTCCTTGCTACTGGAATTGATCATCTGTTCCTGTAAGAGCAGATCAAGCAAATCATCATAAGTTTTCTGTTTCTTGCTCATTTCAATCCACCTGATTAAATAACTCTTAATTCTTTCGAGATACTGAGAATACGTTTCTCTTGACTCACATCTAGAATTTCTAAATTTCCCCCTAAACCCATCTGCAGTTAATTGGAATTTAAATAATAACGCAGATTTCAATTTTGCGTAGTCTTTAGACTGGGAGTCCGACATACGGGAATACACTTCCAGAGCCCTACCCGTGAGTAAAGCACCCATAGAAGTTGCCCAAATAGTACGAGGCCAATTTGCTGCAGTTGCAAACCTCTCAAATCTTAAAATAAAAGCGTCCATATCGTCAGTGCCCTCTTTGAACAACGGTAACTTTGGCAATTTGGTTGGTGCAGTATTGCCCAAACCGCCCTTACTATCGGCCAAGTTTGAACCCGTAGAAGCAATTTTTAGATCATATTCTTTCATTTCTTTTTGGTGCTCTCGTTCCTTTTGTCTTTCGTCCCTTGCAATCTTTTCCCTTTCTCTAGCAAACTCAATCAAAGCATCACCTTTTAACCCACTTTCCTTGCCCAAAGTAATATATTTTTCGAAATCCATTTTTCTTCCAACTAGAGTACAAGTTGATGAAACTAATAGGGCAATTTCTAGTGAAAGTAATAACACAAAAAATATCTTCAATTTCTCAACATCGCTTTGGAAATATAACTTCAATGAACTTTTCAATAACATCGTAACTTAATTAATTATACACAGGTTACTACAGGTCTCTTTTGCTGTGTCCAATGAATCCTTTTCTGATCGCCAAGTTGCAAGTAAAAATTACATTAAGTTTTTTTTTTTTTTTTTTTTTTGAATCTACCCCGCATCTCCACCAGAAATGTCACGAAGTGGCATTGATTACTCGCTTTGGCGATGCAGTTTGAGATCACAAGACACAACAAATTACCCAACACAGCATTTTAAGTATTCTTAAGTCTATTTACATATTCTTGCTTGAAGTTTTTTCTTCAATTGTAATAAATGGTAAGTAAATACTGGCTTTCAAATTTTGCTTTGAAAATAACAAAAATAATTATTTGCTTTCTGAATTTAGTTTTACAGTAACATAAATATAAGATGGACTTTCAATTCCGTTTACGATACAAAAAAAAAATGTTCTTCCTTGTTCTTCTGCCTGTTCCTACAAATACTCGGCGAACACATTAGGAGTCACCCTATTACATGCATAAATATTACTCCCTGACACTCATCGAGTGACTGTTCATATCATGCCTACTCGGCCGACGAAGTTGGGTCTTTGCCGAACTTAGTGATGGTTTTGTAACGTCAGACACAACCTGTGGTGGCAGCCTCCAAGTTCCACGTCAGTCAAACACGAACCACACCTGGTAGGATAACACTGCCCCCTCAATGTCAGCCTTACACCGACATACCAAACCAAAAGAAACCCAGAAAACCACGTTTAACTGGGTTTCACCGTCGACCAAACCAAATACTCAGAGACGAGCTCCTTCTGCCTCAATGCAGTAATTTAAGACGACACACTTGTTCTCAATAACGAGTGATATACATAAAATAGCTTCAACGTCCAGTAATTCATTTAGATCTCAATATCCAAATATCCTGGTTAAGACCTCATTGCCTTATTCGAAGAATAAACCCGCTCTCAATAGCGAGGAACTTGCTCGTTCTCTAGGTACCGTGGCGACGTGGTTGCAGGATGGAAGGCAACTGCTTCTCATTAACATGCCCACACCCCAGCAATTAACAATGGAATTGCGTAATCATGCGTCCCAAGTATTTCCAACCACGCGAAACTAATATAACAGGTGACAAAACACTAGAATTTCGAGACAGCTCCCTCAATATGTGACAAATGCAATTGCTCCAGATTAGGCATCTGCAGCACAGGAGACCTCTGGTTCTTGATGACCCTGTTTGATGAAGGCCTTGCAAGCAGGTAAACACCTTTAAGAACTACCACTCAGCCATCACCGTGATCCAAAGTTCCCTGACAGGACCATGGTGCTGGGCTTTGCACCATTAGGGTCCATCAAGGGAGTCTGCAGGCCCTAGCAAGCGAGCCATTCAAGCCGCCATACTCCTTGTTGCTTAAGCTTTTGACCCGCAGGACTCTGTTCTTGTGGCAGCCACGGCCAGACTACAGAGCTGCCTCCAGGCACTCTTATTCAAGCCGGGCCACATATGGTTCAAAAACTACTGGGTCCTTCTCATTCTGGACCCACGTTGTAAGCCAAGCACCAACCTTAAACATCCTGCCAGGCAATCTTCTCTATCAGGGAGGAGAGGAAGTGGTACCTCCACCGGACCAAGGACATCCACACCTCAGGCAGGCTCTTTGTCCTTATGAGGAGGCGGCACTCTGTGGCCTGAAGGGACATGATCTCCGGCTGGCTATCTGATGTCGTTAAGCACAGGCTCGAGGATAAATCCGGGTGTATAAGGTCTGCGGCCAAGCAGTTTCGAAGGCCCTCTTCATGGGCATGACAGTTGAGGATATACTCAATTAAGGCAGCTGCCTGGAAGACTCCAGACACCACCATCCTTCATGGGTTGCCACCTCATGGACACCCACTTTGCTGAGGCGGCCTTTGGTAGTGCAGAGTGCAGTTCTGGGCTCCATTAGGGTTACCTTCTTCCAGCTCTAGCTGAGTGCCACACTAATGCAAATTAGATGTAGCAAGGGGTGTTGGTTTATGTCTGCAATGTGAATTTCCCTCACCTTCTTGGTGTGGGCATATACATACACTAACCCCGTGCTACATTCCCTCTGTCCCACCTCTGGGTGGGATCAGGGGGCACCCTTTTGATCTTGTACATATAGATATATCTGTAAATATAAATTACAGGGTTTTCATAAACTCGAGCTCCCAGGTCTCAGACGCACGATAAGCTGCCTAGACGCTTGGAAGAAAATCCAGTGCATCTCGTGGATGCATGATGTTCAGCCCTATATGCACAAAAATTGTAGCTCTAAATGTTGCAAAATTTCTTGGCAAAAAATACCCCAAACATGCCACAACATACCGCACACTTGCAGTCAAAGTTTCTTTGAAGCTTTAAGCCTGCATGTTTTACAGCGAATTTTTCAGTTTATGCTGACATACTACTGGAAGCAATATAATGTTGTAGGTCCGTCATGCACACCAATCATTAACACTCATATGAATGCTGTGCAGTGACGAGCACGATATACAAATGTACCGTGCTGTCAAAATAGGGAAGTAGTGTACACAAACATCCATATATTAGGCTAGCCACGTGTTACTTGAAGTTCAAGTGAAGAGCACACTGCACATGCACAGTAATGGCTCGAAAATTCTATGCGCCGGTAGCCCCACGCTGACAGCTGCGTATTCAAATGTTCAGGCTTCCAAAATTCATGATTAAAATTGCCTGTCGGGCTAAAGCCACGAACACTGCAAAACCTCTGCAGGCCCGCTACTTACGGGATGAGAAGTAAGAAAAGTAAAAATAATGCTGCTGTTCCCCTACCCTGTTGTATTTCTTCTCAATTAAAACCTTAATCATAGCCCAATTCTCTAAAAAATGAACGGTAAAACAGAAACCGAAGCATGCAGTGTTTCAGTGCAATTACTTGGCTATTTCACACTATCCTATCATGTATTATGTATGATTGTAGAGTGTAGGTCTAACACGTTATAGTTTCATACAGCAGTGCGGAATGCATGATGTGATATATATCTATACTTACATGTATTTGATACTGTGCATAAATCAATGAAGCTTGTACTGTTCCGTTTAAGCATGAGTTCGAGTGTATCAAACTTTCTTGCACAACCAGCTCACGTTTCAGGTATCGTAATTTCGCAAATAATGTAAAAAGTACGATTTATATCATAGGAATAAACATGCATGTTTTGTATAAAAAGTACCCACCGTTATTAATGCAAAATATGACTAATAATGGCAATTTTACAAGTACAAGCAGCGATCAAAAGCATACTCTAGGCCTACTCTCTTGAACCATACCCTAAGGACATACCCACGCACGTATATACGAACGTAGGTACGTCTGTCAACTTCTCTACAGACCTCGTGTGTAGCCTTATGTATGGGCGTTTGCATTTAATTACGGAACTACACATGCACTACAAACTTTGCCGGCTTCACCGTTCATTTCACTTGAACCTGGCCTAAGGTATCAGTGTTCGCATACATTACGGTCCTATACCAAACGTAGTACAGTTTTTGACTGCGAATTCTTTTTGTTCTCTTCGCATGGACAAAAAAATGTAGTCAGAGAAAAGGACGAGTGTTAATTGATTTTACATCAGTTCAGTATGAAAAAGAATGCAATAAATGAAGAAAATATATGTTCAAGGTTATAGTACAAGAACGGGACTCTTGGAAAATTTTGGAAACCCTCGAAATTTTTGGGGGATGCTTGAAAAAGAAAGCTGAGAGTTTCGGGACTCTTGATATTGGAAGCCTAATAAAAACCCTGAATTATAATTATATATATATATGTATATGTATATGTATATATATATATATATATATATATATATTCATTCATTCATTCCCGCTTCAGGGATTACCATGGTAACAAGGAGAGAGAAACTGAGCTCGCTGGTATAAGAAGTCTGTTGTCTCGTCTGGAAATCAGAAGCTGCATTGGCTGGTGGTTCTAGGCGCGGCCGCGAAAGCCGTTGACCGCACGAGTTCAAGTTCCAGTGCTGCTTAGTTTTCCTCTCTGGTGCTTTTCTTTCAACCTTTCCTTCTTTGATAAGGGCTAAGCTCTATCTAGGATTGGTTTCAATTCAAGATCGAATGTATTAACCAATTACTCTTCGACCTACACATTCTAACTTCGATCTACCAATCACGACTTATATATATATATGTGCTAGTACAATTTTTCCTAGTTAGTTGGCCTCTCCCTCCCTTGAAAGGGGTTCAATTGGGGATGTAAGAAATAGAAATTGGAAGGAGAAAATGAAGGAGATTGACATAAGGACTCATAACTTGTAGAATTTGAAGCTATTTGGTACATGTACCTGTAGGATGGAGGTATGGGGTTTTGTATGGTTTCTCTGAACATGTCTCTGTGATTCAATCTAACTGGATGCTGAGTCCTTTGATGAATGCATGTTTTATTGTTTCCATTTTATTCCAGTTCCAGAAAGGCGGGAAGTCCGTCTGCAGTAGATCTATTGTTTCAGGAAGTGGTAAGTATGAGTTGCTGCAGAAACCACAGAGTTTGATTTGCATGTTTAAAAATTTCACAAATAGCTACATAAATTTTTCCAATCTGAAATTAGCTTCATATGAAGTTTCTGTTGACATTGTAAAGGAGGTATAGTTGTGTCAAATAAAAATTGGTGAAGAAACGGCAGAAATTTGGTTCTACTCTTGAAGGTGCCTCTGTGAAGTAGTTTCATATTCATACAAAACTGGTGCTGTTAATGAATATTTGTGTAAAAAATGGATGTAGCTAGTGTGTGTTATCTCAAAGGATCAGAGAATATAGCTTTTTGATTCCTTGCCGAGGACACTTTCCATATTTGGTACATAGATTTGTCATGTTGAGAGGAAGAACCCTATTGTTTTTGTTGGAGGTCAAATGTCATTTGAGGTCACCAGAGGTCAGAAACCAAAAAGCTTATAAACATAGATATATCAAGGTTGCAATGATGGACACTTTTCATATTTGGTATATAGATTTGTCATGATGTAAGGAAGAATCCTATTGTCTTTGGTGGTGGTCGAAAGTCATCAGAGGTTAAAGGGCAAAAAGCTTGAAAATGTCTTATAAACACAATATCTCAAGGTAGCAGTGATGAACACTTTTCATATTTGGTATGTAACTTTTCATGTTGAGAGGAAGTACTCTATTGTTTTTGGTGGAGGTCAAAGGTTATCTGTGGTCACCAGGGGTTAAACACTGAAAACCGTATTAACACGATATCTCCAGATAGGAAGCTTGGATAGATTTTATACGTGGTATGTGGATGTCTTATGGTCCGAGAGAGTACCCTGTTGTTTTTGGTGGAGGTGAAAGGTCATCTGGGGTCACCAGAGGTCAAACACTGAAAACCTTGTTAACACGATATCTCAAGATAGAAAGCTTGGATAGATTTTATGCATGCTATGTGGATGTGTTATGGTGATAATCTGGTGCAAGTCAAAGGTCATCTGGGGTCACCAGGGGTCAAACACTGAAAACCTTGCTAACACGATATCTCCAGATAAGAAGCTTGGATAGATTTTATACGTGGTACATGGATGCCTCATGGTCTGAGAGTGAACCCTTTTGTTTTTGGTGGAGGTGAAAGGTCATCTAGAGTCACCAGAGGTCAAGCACTGAAAACTTTGTTAACACAATCTCAAGGTAGGAATTTTGGACAGATTTCATGCATACCATGTGGGTGTGTTATGGTGATAAAAAGAAGCCTATTGTGTTTGTTGGAAGTCAAAGGTCATCTAGGGTCACCAGGGGTCGAACACTAAAAACATTGTTAACACAATATCTCCAAATACGAAGCTTGGATAGATTTCATATGTGTTACGTGGATGCCTTATGGTCCGAGGAAGAACCTTTTTATTTTTGTTGGAGGTCAAAGGTGATCTGGGTTCACCAGGGGTCAAAGACTGAAAACCTTGTTAACATGATATCTCCAGATAGGAAACTTGGATAGATTTCATACGTGGTACGTGGATGCCTTACGGTCCGAGATAGAACCCTTTTGTGTTTGTTGGAGGTCAAAGGTCATATGGGGTCACCAAAGCTCAAAAAGCAAAATTTCCCAAGAATTCCCAAGATTGTTATCAGGGGTCACCAGAGGTCAAAAAGCAAAACGTTCCCAAGAATTCCTACCTGTAAGATTGTCATCTGGGATCACCAGCAGTCAAAAAGCAAAACTTCCCAAGAATTCCCAAAATCATCATATGGGGTCAACAGAGGTCAAAAGCAAGAATTCCCAAGAGCATCATCTGGGGTCACTAAAGGTCAAAAACCAAAATTTCTCAAGAATTCCCAAGATCGTCATCTGGGGTTAACAGAGGTCCAAAAGCAAAATTCCCCAAGAATTTTCAAGATCCAAGATCCATTGGAGGTCAGAGATCATTTGAGGTCATCAGAGGTCAAAGACCAAAAGCATTGAAAAACACGACATTTCAAGACAGGTGTTGGATACTTGTAATACTTGGAATATTTTTTGCTTTAAGAGAGAGAGAACCCTATAGGTTTGCTAGCAGCTGAAGGTCATCGGTGGTCATCAGCAGTGAAACTCTGAAAACCTCATAAACTAAATACTCAGTGGGCGGTACCTTCAAATTGTGTCTGGCATTTCGTTACCAACGAAAAGTTAGGGATGAATTTTTGTACCATTCTGAAGATTATATCCAAAGATGTAATTATAGAGTACAACATTTTTTTCACAGGCATAATGTTACAGTTATAATTTTAATTTTAGGTACCTAATTATAAACATGTGTAAAGGATGATGTGACTATTACATGATTAGAAGCACCATATAACGAGTTTGTTGGTGGTGTAGTGGAAAGTACTCAACACAGGCTTATACAGATGGCCTGGCTTCGAATCCCTTTCAAGACCCATCCTTTTTCCTTTTTTGTTATACTTGGTGGGGTTCAAAGGTCATGTGACGTCAGCAGAGGTCCAATTGTTAAAACGTCGTAAAATGATATAAGTCAAGAAAGATAAATTTGAGGGATAAACCTCAGTGCAACCCTTACAAAAAAATTGTGTGGCAAAAGTTCCAAAACCACACTGGAAAAACCGTGTCATAGTGTGTAAAACTATGGTTGGGTGTGAAAAATAGTGAGTTCTATGTGATTATTTGTAGGGCAATGTGTGATCTTAATAACAATTTGACCCACTTTTTAAAGGTGCCATGCTTTTACCTGCGTTACCGCAGTTTGCCCCATGTGACAAAGAGTCATAATACAGGCGCGGATCCAGACATTACACATGGAGAACCAAAATACATTTTTACAAAGGCAAACATGTGGCAAAGTGGGGTAAAGTAGAATATTATGTGTCAAATTGGTTCCAATCCCACATGTGTCACCACTCATTACCTCACTTTTCCGGTTATCTATTTTCCTATGCCCTGCCACATGTGATTATGCATGTTCACATGTGGCATGCCCCACATTTTTTTGTAAGGGAACAAAGCATCTCCATTTGGCTAGGAATCACATAGCCTTTGGGCTTTCTGGTTTTGTTAGTATGTCTCCTTAAGGATGAAGCTTCTTTCCTTCAAATTTGGTGGGAATTGGTGCCCTATCTGGAATCCCTGTGCAAAACCCTCTGCCTAAAGTAAAGGTCAAAGGTCAAATTATGTGAAAATCACTATTTGCACTGCATTTTCAAGAGGAAACATCCCACTGACATGAATCTTTACACTATAAGAATAATGTCTAGTACTGCCAAAATATGCGGTTGCCATGGCAACAGATGAAAGATAGCATGATAGAAGGGAAAATGCATAAACAAAAATTTGTGCCATGAACTCCTCCTAGGGGCTGGACAGATTCTATTCAGACTTGGTGGGAAGGTACCCCAGGGTGGGAAATTGTGTCTTGCAGACCCCTGGGAGTAAAGGTCAAATTTTTGTAAAAACAGTTTTTGGCTATAATTCCAAGAGAAAGCACTGCACATAGGCCTGCATGAAAGTTCACATGTATAATAAGGATGACTAGTTATACCAAAGTATGTGGTTGCCATGACAACCAAAGTTTAAAGGTCACATGACAGGTCAAATGTACATTTTCTTGTTTCGAAAATTGCTACAAAATGGCTGAACCAACTTTCTTCAAACCTGGTGAGAAGGTTGGGAAAATGTGTCTAGCACACCCCAGAAGTAAAGGTCAGAGGTCAAAGGTCAAAATGTGTAAAAATTCATGTTTTGCTATAATTCCAAGAGAAAACATTGAACATACATGAAACTTCATGTATAAGTGGGATATGAAAGATTTTACTGAAGTACATGTGGTTGCCATGGCAACTGAGGTCAAAGACCACATGACAGATGGTCAAATATGCAATTGTTTCAGTAGCTGTTAGTCGCAGCTGGACAGATTTTCTTCAAACTTGGTGGGAAGGTACCCCAGGCATTGGAAAACTCACAGATCCTTGGAAGTAGAGGTCAAAGGTCATTGGTTATATTGAAAGGTCAAAGCTAGGCCAAAAGTCAAACTGTGCTAAAATCACTTTTTATCTTTAATTCTAAGAGTAAACATTGGACTGACAACTTGAAGTGTATAATAGGGATGACAATAAATTCTACCATAATATGTGGTTACCTTTGCAACTGAGATCAAAGTTCACATGACACGAGGTCAAATAAACATTGTAGGTCAAAAACTGCAACTAGTCAGCTGGACTGATTTTTTTCAAGCTTGGTGAACAGGTGTCCCAAAGTGGGAAATTGTGTCTCATAGAATCCAGGAGTAGGAAAGCTTTGGTCAAAGATGTAGAAATTAGTGTTGTTGCGATATGAAATTTTTGTAATCGATATCGGGAAGCACATTCCTTCAACAGCCAAACGATATCGCGATATCGTGAAAGTATATGTAACCATACGTGAAAACCCTGTGGTATACACTTTGTAATATGTACAAGTAGGCCTAACACTAACGTGTATGCAGTATTGTACTGCTGTACAGTGATCATTTTGTACAAACTGTACAGACTCTACTATCTAGTCTACTCTGTTCATTGGTAGTCCGTGCTTCCGTGGGCAACCGATTCCCAGGTGGAACTTACGGATTTTTTAAAAATCCACGTTGCAAATTTCCTTCTCTTTGTGTCTATTCATATGTGAAAGAAGTGATAGCTTCTTCAAATTAGTATGCCTATCACAAAGTTTGTGCTCAAGTTTGTGAGGCAGTTATGTCCATGAATTTTAACGATATCGTTTGTGCCATTTCATAGACCATATCGCGAGCAAATTAGTAACATATCGATATTTTTTGCGGATATTGCAGTATCGCAACAACACTAGTAGAAATGTTTTTCCATATGTATAGGTCTGTAAGGTTCATTAGTGGTATGAACCGATATTTAAGTTACTTCAAGATATTACAAGCATAGATGTTATGAAGAGTGGATCCTCATGAAACAGATATTGGGACAGAAGTGTCTATTTGACATGTACGTGCGTCAATCTGTTCAGTGACCTGCATACAAAACTATGAAGGCATTATATCAAATGCAATTACAAGAATAGCTTGGTGTGCTTGCTGTAGTATACATCCAGAATATGTGTATTTGTCTTGAACACTTGGTACGCACTACTGTGCACGAAGGAAATGCACTAAATGCTTCACTGTAGTAATAAAACTAATGGGACTTAAGGAGTGGGTCCAGCCTGTTCTTAGGACAGCGTGTGAGACTGCACTGCTTAACATTCACGATAGCAATTAAGGTATAAATGAACAGTATGTGCACAGTGTAGATGCTCTTGTTACTAAGTACTGACTGTCCATTCCAATGATGTGCATTCATGCTAACATGCACAAATATTGCACATCTTTGGTGCACTCATATTGTGTGCATAGATTTCTGTATAGCATGCTGAACACATCCTTTTTGCACAACAACAAAAGGGCGCATGTAGGGAAGCTCACACTTGCGTGCTCAAAAGCAGCTAGGCATGCATTTTGGCAACTGCCTCAAAGCCACCAATGCGGTCTCACTTATATGTATGTACTGTGGGTCCTACACATAGATCAGTGGCGTGGTCCACATTTGGTGCTTTGTATGTTGTAGATGTATCTTTCAGTAGCACTGTCATGTAGTTTGTAGCCAATGGAGTTAAGATTCATATTCCTTCTGTTGGATTTACTTGTACTGCATGATAACACAAAGGTAAAGTACAACTACTTTCTTTGTCTTACAGTAGTGTTACTACGTTTGTGCCAGGTACTGTGATGTTGCTAAGGCAACTGTACCTCAGTGCAATGATGTTTATGCTAAATTGTGATAGTGTGAGGGTTTAGTGCATAAGAGGCCAAAGGAGAGGCTGGGGTGCATTAGTGTGCCACATTTCCTCAAGGTTACATTATTTCCACTTTTGGGTATGCATATCCAGGGCAACAGAATTGACTTGAGTGTAAGCTAACCTGCTTTAAATGACCCCCTCCCTACCCCTCCCAAGTCAGCTTTAATTTCAAAGTATATTCCACTTTGATGTGTCCTCCAGTTATATAGCTCTGTGCATGTGCTGGTGATGAGATGTGCAACTCTGTGGATTATCCTCTTGTTTTGGCTTTTGGCTGCAAAAATCGTGTAGTATTCATGCCAGAGTAAAGCAGAGTCACGCATGACAGACCCACAATGTATAGTCTGAAGTATCCTGCTGACAGGTTGGTCATCTTAAGTTTGGTGTCTGTTTCAGGGATATAGCTCCACTAGGTGAACAGATATCCTTCAGGTGTAGTTGTTGGTTTTGCCCCTTAGTCTTGCCTTTTGAGGTTATTTTAGTAATATTTTATGATGAAACTTGTCCTTTTGGGGAAGGTTTAAGTTTTTGCCAGCGGTGGCAGATAGCCCATAGGACTTTTCTCAAAAACCATTTTGTGATCATACTGTTAATTTGAAGGAAGGAAACACTAAGCCTTTTGGTTTTATAGTTTCAGAAGGGAAGAAAGCAGTTAATTTAGATATATCAAGCACAGTTGCCAAAAGTTTGTGAATTTCCCTTGAAAACCACAAATTACAATAATCTATTTCGCTCCTACTTACCTCCCGTATCACTACTATTGGACAGCCCGTATACCGCGGAACGATCACGGTTCAGAATTACAATATTTCATGGACAACTTTATTTTCCAGTGACATTTTGTTTTCATATGTATTTTAAATCATTTTGTTGCAGATGTGGGGAACATTTCAGAACATGCCTTCCTCAGAACTGATGTAATTTCAGAATCAAGTGTGATAGAGCTGCATGATGTAGAATTTTCCATGTGGTTTCCAGATGCCTGTGTTCTTTGTGTGTCTGACGAATGTCCAGAAGTTCATGACAATTGTTTTGAGTGGGGCTATCATGGAAAACATTTTCTCTTCCTCAAACTGTCATTTTCATTATGTAAGTATGCAGTGCATTTGCTCAAAGAGTAAGGAAATAGCTTTGAAAATGTTTGTGGCAGGATCAGACAGCAGGATTCAAAATTGACTGTATCTCACAGGCTTGAACAAAAGTGGAATTTCATAAATTTGTTGGTAGATTTTTGGTTTCGATGAAAGAGAAACCTATGCATTCATGATGTGTGTGTATGTGTGTGTTTGTGACATTTTTCTTGTTAACATGATATTTCAAGAAGTGAAACTCTGACACTTCTCAAACGTGGTACATAGATGCCCCATATTAAGAGGAAGAACCCACTTGTTTTTGGTAGGGTCGAAGGTCACCTGGGGTCACCAGAGGTCAAATTATGAAAAACCTTGTTAACATGATATCTCAAGGTAATAAGCTTTGATAAACTTTATACTTAGTATATAGATCCAGTATGGTAATACAAAATACCTTATTGTTTTTGGTGGAGGTCAAAGGCCATTTTAGGTCACCAGGGGTCAAACCGTGAATTTCTTGTTAAGACGATATCTCAAGATAGGAAGCTTGGATAACTTTCATACGTAGTATGTGAATGCCTTGTGGTAAGAGGAAGAACCCACTTGTTTTTGGTAGGGTCGAAGGTCACCTGGGGTCACCAGAGGTCAAATTATGAAAAACCTTGTTAACATGATATCTCAAGGTAATAAGCTTTGATAAACTTTATACTTAGTATATAGATCCAGTATGGTAATACAAAATACCTTATTGTTTTTGGTGGAGGTCAAAGGCCATTTTAGGTCACCAGGGGTCAAACCGTGAATTTCTTGTTAAGACGATATCTCAAGATAGGAAGCTTGGATAACTTTCATACGTAGTATGTGAATGCCTTGTGGTAAGAGGAAAGGCCTGTTGTTTTTGGTGGAGATCAAAGGTCATTTGGGGTCACCAAGGGTCAAACTCTGAAAACATTGTTAAGGTTATATCTCGAGGTAGGAAACTTGGATATATTTTATACTTAGTATGTAGATGCTTTATAGTGAGAATATGGACCCTATCATTTGGGGTCACAGGGGTCAAACCTTGAAATCCTTATTAACAAGATATCTCAAGGTAGGAAGCCTGGATAAATTTGACAAGACAATTTGGTAAGACAAAGCACCCTATTGTTTTTGGTGGAGGTCAAAGGCCATCATCTGGGGTCACCGGGATCAAGTGTGAAAATATTGTTAACATGATATCTCAGAGTAGGAAGCTTGAATGAATTTCATACTTAATAGGTACCTTTCATGTTGTGGGAGGTAGAAGCCTATTGTTTTTGGTGAAGGTCAAAGATCATCTGGAGTTACCAGGGGTCAAACCTTGAAAACATTTTTAAACATGATATCTCAAGTTAGGAAGCTTGGATAAATTCCATACTTAGTATGTAAATGTCTTATGGTAAGAGGGAGAACCCCACTGTTTTTGATAGAGATCAAAGGTCATTTGGGGTCACCGAGGGTCAAACTGAAAACCCTGTTAAACATGATATCTCAAGGTAGGAAGCTTGGATAGATTTTATACATTGTTTGTGGATACCTTATGGGTTAGAGGAAATCCTGCTGTTTTCAGTGTGGTCAAAGGTCATCTCAGATCATCAGGGTCAAACTCTGAAAACTTTGTTAAAACTGTATCTCAAGATAGGAAACTTGAATAAATCTCATACTTTTATGTAGATGTCTTATGGTGACAGGAAGAACCCTATAGTTTTATTGTGAAGGTCAAAGGTCATCTGGTGTCACCAGATGTCAAAAACAAAATTTCGCAAGAATTCCCAGGATCATTATCTGGGGTCACCAGAGGTCAAAAGAGCAAAATTTCCAAAGAATTACCAAAATCTTTATTTGGGGTTACTAGAGTTCAAAAGCAAAATTTCCAAAGAATTCCCAAGATCAGCAACTTGGGTCACCACAAATCAAAAAGCAAGAATTCCCATGATTGTCATCTGGAGTCACCACAGTTCAAAATTACCCAAGAATTCCCAAGATTCAGTATGAACATAAAATTATATTTTTCCAACATGGTAAAATAACAGTAGCATTTGACCAGTGACTGAAAGAAATGGAACAACATGGTATTATTTGGAATAAAACATACCATCGAAACCTCAATGCATTTTTGCATTCTGGTTATATTTTTACACCATTCCACAATTTTTGGTTGTGAGTTTCAAAATTTAAAGTGCAGATTGCTTTAGGGTCTTGCCTAAAATCACAAATCAGTGGTCATAAATTCTTGGACCTGGTGGTTTTGTTGATTCCTTGCCGAAGGCAGGCAAGGAATCTATGCGATGGTGATGTCGGTGTATGTGTGTGTGTATGTGTGCACTCACAGACACCTCCTTACCGGGGACATGGGCAGCCGGCGAGACCTCCGCTCTTGCACGTCTTTCCTAGCTCACGTGCGGAAAATTCGGCCACTGCAATGAGAAGTCTTGCGCGGCTGCACGTGCCTGCCTTGGCAAGCAGCCCGCCCTCCAGACACGTACGTCTGCTGGGTTAGTTGGAGGTCAGCAGGCTGATGGGGAAATCCCGTGAATTCCTTACCGGGTCCTGTCCTAGTACCCCGTAAGGCAATGAATGTGTGTATGGGTGTGTGTATGTATGCGCGTGTGTATGTGTGTGACAACATCTGGTTTGCACTCTAGTTTTTGAAGGGAAAGGGAGAGACACTTCAAAGTTGGTTTGTGGGTAAAGCATGTAAAGATCTCAGCTGGGATTGGTTTTGGTGTAGTTCAAAGGTCATCTGAGGTCACCGGGGATCAAACTCTGAAAACTTTGTTAACATGATATCTCAAGGCAGAAAGCTTAGATAAATTTCATACTTAGTATGTAGATGCCTTACAGTAAGAGAAAGACAGGTAACATTTTTGGGTGGAGGTCAAAGGTCATATGGGGTCACCACGGGTCAAACTTTGAAATCCTTGTTAACACAATATCTCAAGGTAGGAAGCTTGGATAAATTTCATACATGGTGTGTAGATGCATTATTGTGAGACAAAGAACTCTATTATTTCTGGTGGAGGTCGAAGGTCATTTGGGGTCACCGGTGGTCAAACTCTTAAAAACCTTGTTATCACGATATCTCAGGGTAGGAATCTTGGATAAATTTCATACTTAAAGTATGTAGGCAACATGCATTATGGTGACACAAAAGACCTGGTTTTGGTGGGGGTTAAAGGTTATCTGGGGTCAAACTCTGAAAACATCTTTAACACGATATATCAAGGTAGGAGGCTTGGATAAATTTCATACTTAGTGTGTAGATGCACTATGGTAAGACAAAGAACCGGATTGTCTTTGGCGGGGTTCAGAGGTCATCTGGGGTCACAGGGGGTCAAACCCTGAAAACGTTTTTTACACACTCCAATTTTTGAACAGAATTCATGAGATAATCTTTTTTTGTGTGGTTCAAAGATGGATTTGCACATAGTACAGTAGGTTGCAGGTGTTATGTTTACTCCAAACGTGCTATATATTTTCTGCCTTTCACTCATCCCTATGATCTTATTGCTTTTGATATAATCATTTTGAACAGTTCCATTTATAGTTACTTGGGTTATGATATGATTTTACAGGTTTTAAGGCTCTAATTTGTCTCACACTTGGTTTGAGATGTAGAGATGTTGTGATTGATGTAACATATTTCACCACAAGAACCAGAGGTAATAACTGTTCCCCTCTATGCCCACTGAGGATAAAACTGTCACAACTTGCAAAGACAAGTCACCTGTAGACTGATACTGCTGGCTTCTGACACCTAACTTGTTGATGGTCTGTCTGAGTCAAAACCAGATTGATGTGTAATTGCTAAGTACTGTGGACCAAGCAAATATATTTTTAATTAACAGGTGCAGAACATCCCTTGTATTGATACTGTACAAAACTTGTATAAGTTAAATGATGGTAATACAGTATTCTACAAAGTTTCAGTCAATGCGGCTCAAACTGATCTGTTTAGTGTTTTTAACAGACAGACCAGATCATTGTGGACAGATTAGGAGAAGCTGCTTGACCAATGACCTTTACAAGTGGCAAAAGAGAGCCCACTTTGCTGTCCATTGTCTGAGGAGACTGTCAAAGATATGATTGATTGACAGCCCTATGATTTTAGGTAGGTGACTGGAAAGTGGAGAGAACTGAAGTCCCCAAAGAATAATTACCATCAATAGTGGCACACAGCTCACCATGAAATGATATGTCCATGTAATTGGTGCTGGCATGGTAACAGCAAGGATTCACCACAGCAAGGAATTGCCTGATTTATGTGGATATACTGTCTCCTTATTCTTGTGAAGGATAGGAGTGGTAAACTTCACAAGTTAATGTGTAAGTTCAATGTGCAAAGAATTCAGTTGGGATTGCTTTTAAGAGACATCAGAGATCATTTATGGTCACCAGCTGGCAAGGTATAATATCTTTTGTAACCACATTATCTCAATAAGGGGTGTATAAAGAAACTTAATATGTCATACATATACTGTATTAATTATACAAGTCTACAATGATGTCCTCATTGATTGCAAGGAAGATTTAAACCTATGCACTCATATCTTCCCCATCTCTCAACTTGGCAAGGAATCACTACGCCTCTTGGTGTTCTTGTTTTACTATGGAAGAATTAATTTGGGTGTAAACTTTTGCCAGTAAGGCATTAAATACAACCATTTTGGCATGATAAGTAAACATTGGTGCCAAGGTACAAGTATATTTCGTTGGTAGTGCCTTTTATTGGTTCCGATAAGGGTTGAGCCGATATCAGTGATATCCAAACTTGTCTCTAGCCGATAAGTCAAACTTAGTATTGGTCCGATACCTATAACAAAGTAGTATCCCTGTCGTAAGAGGCGACTAAAGGGAAGGACTTGCACTTTATTTAAACTTTGCTTGACACTATATAACACATTTGTGTTTTTGGTTTGTCGTTGAATTTCATCAAACTAACTATAACAAAGTAACACATAACATGAAAGTCAAGCTATGTTCATGTGTGAGGCCATGTATTTGCATTGCCAATATGTAATAAAGATAGCTGGGACTTAAAAATCAATGTTTAAGTGATTGGCATATCAGTCGAGGCGCCATACTACTAATTCCTTGGAAACATCTGGCTGTATACTTGCAGAGTTCTGCTTCACTTTAAATGCCCTGTAGACCTAACACATTTGTTACAATTCCTGCCAAAAATCAGCATAGGGACTCACGAGCAACAGCCTTTTAATCTAAAGTGAAATAAATGCAAAAAAATTTGTGTAAAATGATTTATTTCATGTGGCTTTTCTGAATTAAATCCAGTAGCCAAATGGAAGGTCCAATGAATTCCTTATTGAAACTATTTGGCAGTAATTCGTCACAAAGCCATGAAGGTGCCTAACTTGTTAGCACATGTATTGCACAGTAGAACGTGTGTACTGAAATCCCACACTTATAGCACATATCCAGTGTGTTCAATTGTTTATTCTGCAAGGTACGTGGGCAACATACCAAGGGCAACCAATTAATGAGTGAATGCCCAAGTGGGCCACGGAAAACTTATACAGATATGTATGTAGGAAGATTTGGATTTTGAAAGCTATGTGGGAGAAAAGTATGGTTTGAAAACTATGATTTCTTTCAATTTTAAACTTGAGTTTTGGGTGAGAGGTATTTCAGATATTCTACAGGCTCTTTAAGGAATTGTGAGAAGTGTGTAAAGAACAAACCAACAGAAATTATACATGGTAGGCGTTACATTAGAAATGATACATGTGATGAACAGAGCGTAGACTATGAAGACTCCACAATATTACCAGCACATAATAAAGACCATGTGATGCTGGCTTTTGAAAATAATGATAATAATAGGACATCCTACTGTATGTAGCAGTCTGTACAGTATATTCCTTGTTCAGTCATATGTACTAGAAGCTTTGAAGTGGGGCCGATCAAACAGAGTCCATTCGGGGGGGGGGGGGTACTGTTGCAGGGTTCCCAGGGTCTTGGAAAACCTGGGAAAGTCGTGACAATTTGGGAAAATTATTTCAAGGCCTGGAAAAGTCTTGACATTCAGGGAAATTGTCTGAAGTCTTGCAAAAGTCATGGAAATTTTCACAAAAGGACATAGTCCCATTTTCATCCGTAATATTGATATGTACTCTCACTTGTAATATAAAAATTTATTCGCTTCACCACAAATTTAATACTGCCTGCTTGCTGAAAATTGCCAAAAAGGTCAAGGAAATTCTTTATTTGGTCCCAGGAAAGTCATGGAAAAGTTATGAAAATTGATTCCCCAGCATGTGCAGGAACCCTGCTATTGTCGAGGTTCGGATTACCATGTGCAAACACTAGCAAAACTGCAAGCAATGCATATCTTTGTGTAGGTTTCATCGGCACTAGTTACTGCTTCGCTTTGTGTAAACGTTTTGCGAACAAGTGCAAACAGTGAATTACTACAAGGAGTCCTTGTTTTTAGCGTGGGTAGATTGGCCGCGAAGTTGATCATTTGGCCAAGTTGTAGCGCGAAATACACAACAAAATTGAATGCCAAATGATTTCAGTTAGCATTGTCCTGAAATTGTCTTGGCTTGCACTCAGTCAAAATGCCAAACAAATGTCTGTGCTAGGCAGAATCAATTGTAATTTTATTTTGAATTTTCTCCCATACACTTCAGTGAAATGAAATGAAATCTTCAGCTGAAGATTTCAAACAAAGTTTTAAAAGCCAACGAGATCAGTTTATTTCATATGTTTTGTTCCTGTCAGGAAAAATCCTTCCAAACCAGAACAGTCGATTTTCGAATCAAGATTTTTCCTCTAAAAACATTGTTCTCATCATATTGATTATTCCAGATCAAGCTCTGGGCATGAACAACTGAGCAGGGTTTCCAGCAAAAATATCAAAATCCCTAAAAAAAGAAGGGTTTTATGGCAAAAAATTGGAAAATAAGCTCTAGAAATTCCATATAATTATTGATCAACACAAAATGTTAGTGGTTTGATTTCCATGACACGTTCCACATCCTCTGTAAATTTCAGATCCATAGCTTTTGAAAAAGGTTGAAAAAATGCAATCAAAAGGTAAAAATCTCGCCTCACTGAAAACTACTGTTCCACATCCTCTGTAAATTTCAGATTCGTAGCTTTTAAAAAAGGTTGAGAAAATGCAATCAAAAGGTAAAAATCTTGCCTCACTGAAAATTACTGTTTCAGTTGCATTACTTCGAAGTCAAAGTAAAAACCACTGTTGCAAGGGACATCATAGTGGCTTCTTACAGTGGTAAAATGCCTAGTAAAATTTTAACTTCTGAGCTCTAGCATAGTTGTGGTGAATATGTGGAAATGGGATTTGAGCATGGCTAGTGGACTCCCAGCTGGCTTTTTCATTCATTGTTTTTTGTCCTCATAATTAGCTGTTACACCATCATTTTCATTGAAATAAGCATATATAATTGGTACATGTTTTTTATGAGGTTAACTGTTTTGTCCTGACCAATGGGTTTTGTTTGATGACATTTCACGAATACATTTTTGCAATGCATTCATATTTTTCAGCAGGGTGGCAAAATGTGACACAGGTCATATTTGAAATCACAGATACAGATTTGGAACAGACAACCTATCACATTATTGATGTAGAGAACCTTTCAGGGGAAGCTACCAGTCTGGATAAGGTACTAGATATATTTCATCTTGACCTTTGTCTTTGCACTACTAGATTTACTATGTTGCTTGGTGAATTTGAAATGTGTACTTTTTTTGTCCATGTGTTAATTCTGAGTGTAGGGGTTTAATGGAGCAGAAGACTAACTTTCAGTCTTAAAAGTTTAATCACAAATGCAGTTTAATTATAATCTTGTAAAGACTTAAAAAGCTTTCAAGGAGAAGAATTAAAGTTTCATTAGTTATGTTTTGGTCATTATTTGAAACATAAATTTACAAATTATGACATGGACATTTAAACAACAGTGACAGGCAAGGGAGAATCCATTGGATTCTTAGTAAAGCGTATAGAGGAAGGTAGACGTCCCCTACAGCAGAGAACAGTGACTTACTATAATGGATTAAAAACAAAAAAAAAAAAAAACAATGCAATAAGCTCTACATACCAGATCCAAATTACATGGTGGAAGGTCGGTTGAGCAGGATGAACTGGGGAAGGGGAAAACCCTTAAACATGTCCAGTGGTGGAATGAAAGGTTTACACTGAGAAGTGTGGAAGTGGGGTTGTGCGATTTAGAACAGGTATGCATCTTCCCAGAGGGCAATGAACAGTGGCAAAACCACATTTTGATTGTGAGGGCACAGCAAATTCAAAACCCCAAGAAGCATTGTTGAACACAAAAATTGATATTTAAACACTGCAACCATGGAGCATCTCTGTTGGTTTCTTCTATGTCATGTGGGTATTTGGGACACAAAAGAAATGCAGTATTAATTGTGAATGATTTATGCAATAGTCTCCCTCACTTTACTGTGGCACTGAGTTGTCAGAAAGTCTCCAGAAATGGGGCATAGGTGTTAACATAGGTATTGGTGAGCATCAACTGTAGGCATAAAGTGCACCTTGGTGTCCAAGGGCCTACTTTAAGGCTCCCAGTGGAGATCTAGTTGGACAATCTTGAGCTTTCAGCTAGTGGAATGTTAGCAAGAACTTTTTAGCTGACCTCAAATTGGCACTTGGTAGGCATCAAGCTTTTCACAAGAATTACAAGTTTACTGTTATTTTGAACAAAAATTGCAGCTTGCATTGGGAAGTAATGAGGTCTGAGGATGACTTAAATTTACAAATTAGGTAAAGATGAATTCCAGGTAAAGTTTGCACTAATTGAGGAATAATATTCAAATGGATTCCTATACATTTCAGCTGGAATTGAAGGAAGGCAGATATAGTAACTAGAGTGAGCCTTACCTGTTCTTTTAAAGGTTGAATTTTGTCCTACATTTTGTAGCCATGGTACTCCTGTTTTGTCATTTCAATGCCCAAATGTATCTTTATTGACCACCGATAATGATTTTGGTTATGGAAACATGAACACTTGGATAGCATTGCAGTGATACAAGGTGCAATGTTTTCCCTACAAGTTAAGATGATTATCTGTAAAAAAAAAAAAAAATTACAGTTGTTATCCTCCTTTAGGTGGTTCGCCCCAAGCTGTTAAACGTGCATTGCCTTTATTTTTCAAACATTTTTCAGGAGTTACCCTATATTTTTTTTTTGGTAACCAAAAAGGAGGAGCCTGCATAAATGTTAAAAGATGACATCACAAGCTTTTAGATGTAAGGAAGTATTACAACTGCTGATGTATTCTATGGTACTGAGATTTGTCATATACACAGAATGGGGGCTTTCTAGGACAATGCTGGTATAAGTGGAATATTTTTAGAGGTCATAGTGATGTTAATTATTACACAATGGTTTATTTGAGCAAAGGCTTGATAGACAGTTTTCAGTGCAATCTCAATACAGCTGATGTGGTACACTGGTAGACAATATCTCTTATCAGAAAATGATATTTTTGCCAGATAATGCTGATTTTTGCTATGACATGCAGACCCTAGGTGAATACAATGAGAAGTGATTGATACCAGTTGCAGAAGTATAGCTGTATTGTTAATAATTGGCAAACCATTTGACATACTCAGTGCTTGCAATTTCTGATTATGAGACTGAAATATCACAGTCAAACTTTGAACTGTAATGACCCAGTTATTTTAGTATGGGTTTTATACTGGCAAGAATCTGTTTTACTTCTGGTTACAACAGGAATTCACGTCCAAAGACTTGTGTTGAACTATTGGCAGTGTGAACAACTGAAGACCAGAATAATTTTTATGCCAAAAATTAGGAATTATTTTGAAAATTAGTACACTGATATCCCTTTTGAGATTCTCATGATCATTATATTGATATTTTGCTCTTTCGTATTTACTATAAAGTTTTGTCACAATATTTCATGTCCTTTTATTTCAGAAGGATATTTACTACACTCCAATCAATTTCTTGTGGAAACCTGATACACATGCGATACTTACAATGTTACCTGATGAGTCTTATATGATATCTGCATATCTGCCAGGTCAGAGTCATAACCTGATGGTTGATACCATCACTGTTCGAGCACCAGGTTAGTGAAAATCCATTCTCTCCTCATTGAAGTACAATCTAATGAATCAAAGACCAATAGTATAACACACTTACCAGAAAATTATATTTTACTAATACTCTTCTAACTTCCAGCAGAGGTGTGTTTGGCATTGCTCCATTGTTTTAAATTAATTGTCGTTTTCTCCTGATTTCCTCTGAATTTCTGGTCCCTCTACTGTCAAGAGGTGACCCACAAAATGGATTAAAAATTTTGCAAGTGAATTAGTCAGAAATACAGTTTAAAGAAAAAGGATGAAGATTGCAATAACAACCTTTTAATATTGTTTAATTTGTATTTAGATTGCTTTAAGCTGGTTGAAGAAGGACTCATAGACAGCTTTTTCTGTGACACAACAAGATGTAAGTAAAACTGACCATGTACCATCTTGAATTTTAGCTGAGGCTGTTGAAAGATTTTGGTTTGAGAGGGTCAGTCCCAAAGTAAAGTACTGCAATAGTGTTTAAGTGTGATGACACAAATCAAAAGTGGAATGAAAATGAATAGAATCATCCTGACTGCTATGAGTGTTTGATGTCTTTTAATGCGGTGCAGTATGTTTGTGGTGTAGTAGACAGTATTTAGTGCAAGTCAGTGAAAACAACATTGAGTTTTCATTTGAATTTGAGTTTTAACATCACATCTAATAATTTCAGGAATGGCCCCACCCTAAATTACTGAGGTCTGTGGTGAAGTTAGGAAAAAGCAAATTGCTGCAGCTACTACCGTAACAACCAACTTTATTCACCATGTTGGTTGTTATTTGTGAAGCACAGGTGTATGATATGAAGTGTGAGGAATTTATTATTTAACAAAGTGTATAATGCAGCAAAACTGGATGAGTGGTCTTAGGTAGGAAATGTGTTCTTGGCCTCGTATGGGCCCACTGTGTAATATTACTGCACAGTGGGCTGTGCTTAGAGTCACAAAGCTACCATGGTTTTGCAAAAAGGTCATCACTGAGTGATTGCAAAGCTGTCTCTTTCAGGAAACAAACAAGGAATAGTTTTTGTACTTATCAGGGCAGATAAGGACAGTGTGCCATATAAACAGGTTTGGTAAAATTACTAGATGTATATGCAAATGACATGCATATGCAATGTAATGTCATGTTCTTGATAATGTCATATGTGTGGTGATGATTCAGTGCCATTGGAATGTTTCTAAGGTTGGGGGACTGAAACATTAAAATCCTGATTTTAGGCATTTCAAAGGTAAATTTTATCTGCTATGACAGGTTCTGCTCTCCACACATTAGGTTGATATATCCTCTAGAGGGACTCACCTTGATCAACCTCATATTACTGTGCACTCCAGCTGGCATGAAACTGTATGATTCTAATCAATTCTCAATTCTGCAAATTTTGGTACCAAATGTGCTTGGTAGTTGCTTTAAGAAATTTTGAAGCTAATAGGATTGAAAATGGCTGAAATTGTGTAACTGATTTCAGTTTGGACAAGTTTGTGAATTCAGTAACGGTTAATGTAAGGTCTAAGGGGAACAAAAAATGATGCAGTTAGCATAGTCCCAGTAATCTCATTGTTAAGAATTAGCACAACAAGGCCCAGAGGGATAGTGTCTATAGTCCCCCATATCAATAGTCCCCTGTCTCATTGGTCTCCCGTGTCAATAATCCCATGTCACTGGTCACCCATCCCATTGGTCCCCCATGTCATTGCTCCCTAACCCTACCCTTAACCCCAAACCTTAACCTTAACCCTAACCTTTACCCTTACCATAACCTTAACCCGGGGGACTAATGAGACGGGGACCAATGATACAGGGGACTAATGAGATGAAATAATAAGAGGGGGGACTAATGAGACGGGGGACTAATGAGACGAATTACACTAAATGGGGGACTAATGAGACGAAATAAAAAGAGGGGGACTAATGAGACGAATTATGTTAAATGGGGGACCAATGAGAGGGGGGACTAATGATACGGGGGACTAATGAGACAAAATAATAAGAGGGGGACTAATGAGATGAGGGACTATAGAGCGGACCCTGGCCCAGAACTGCAAGCATTATAAACAGAAGTAAGGGTTAGGGAAATGATGATTATAGACAAAGTGCATTAAATATTTTACAAGTACTCCTCAAAGATATTCAAGGTATATATCCTTGTATAGATACTTTAGTTGGCTTCATTTCTTTTGGAGAAGATTGAGCAATAATGTGTACAGAAAAAATGTTATCAACAAAAGACATAACCTGGAAAACAGTGTGATAATTACCAAGATTATGCATTATTGGGGTGGGGAAGAAGGCATAATCAAAGTTTTTTTTGTGTGTGTGTGGGGGGGGGGGGGGTGTTATTAATCTCTGACTCCCCAACTGCCTGAACAGCTATGGACTTGATCAAAGATCCCTATAATTTGAATTCTCATATGTGTGTCATTTGCATCATATCATTGATTTGTAAGCATAATTATATGTCATTTCCAAAACATGTTTCTATATACCTGGTGTTTTATTTTCAGCAATTTCTTACTGGTTGTCTGAAGTTTTTGTGAATGAATTAGAAGATACAGTTAATGTGACTTTTAAGGTTGACACAGAAATTGAAAAATTTCCCAACTATACTGTAACGCTTCTTGACTTGGAGGATGACAGTGTTGTTCAGTTTGTGACACTTGAAAATGGGAAGGTAGGTCATTTACCTTTCCTCATATAGGCCTTGAGGTAGTCTGACACTAAGTGACCACAAATGTATTAGGAACCCATTGTGCTAATGGATTACACTTTTATGTCTGGTGGCTTTTAATTTAATGAACATTACATTTTGGATTTAATTGGTGTCAGTTTGTAGTTTATTCTTCATCATCAAGTGATGTATGAGAGATGCAATTTGTCCAAACAAATAATAGCTAGATGACAAGATACAGTAATTACATTATGCATACAGCACCATACACAAGTAATTCTGTTATTAGAAGAGTAGTAGAGGAAGTTGGCGAAGATGTTATGGAGAGATTTAAGAGCAGGTCTTGCCATACTTATAGAGGTGCATAATGTCATTCAAGCAAATGGAGCATAATTTAGATGGAATGTTTTTTATTCTGCCCAAGGGTGGAGATTGTAGGGGGGATGGGGACATGGCCCCCTTCCATGCTACTTGCGATTAGGAAATAGGAAGATATGTGCTTCTTCGGCTCCACTGAAGAGCACATTTTTTTACCAGCATTACATAAACATAAGTGTAGATATCCATATACGTTTACGTATACATATACTGTATACGTTTACATTATACATATGCATATACTAAGTATATATGTAGCTACGTATACATACACATATACATTGGATCATTTTGAGTTTTCTGACCCACGTCCCCCCAATTTCCAACACAAATCACCACCCTTGAGTATGCCCAAAGGCAGAAGGAATCCATGAAATGGTGATCTTTTGTGTGTGTGTGTGTATGTGCGGGTGTATGGGTGTGTGTGTGTATGTATGTGTGTATGTATGCATGCATGCATGTATTGTATGTGTGCATGTATGTATGTATGTATGCATGCATGCATGTATGTATGCATGCATGTATGTATGTATGTATGTACGTATGTATGTATGTATGTATGTATGTATGTATGTATGTATGTGTGTGTGTGATGCTTGTAGACATATCTCAATAAGCATATACTTTTAGGGATCTCATACTAGGCCTGTGGATGGCACATACTGAGTATGTGATCCTGAATGTCTTTGAAGAATTTCAAAGGTTATTTGGGATCACCAGAGGTCATGGTCAAAACCTTGTAAACATATATCTCAAGAAGGATAACCATGATGGATGTCGTATGGGGCATGTGAATGTGCCATTTTGAGTACAAGATCTCTAGAACTTTTAAGGAGGTCAAAGGTCATGTGGGGAAAATGTAGGTCAAATGGTGAAAACTTTGAGAAGTGCTTGTAAACTGTTATTGCTAGAAGGTTTGCCATGAGTGATCTCATACCTCTGAATACTTTCCTTTGGGGAAACCAAAGATAATTGTTCATATAGATGGTTACTTATCAACGCACATAGCAAATTTCTTACTTAGGAGATGAAGCACTTTAGCCTTCTTATTTTAAACCATATTGTTTGCACTGCAAGCAACAAACAGTCATGTTGACTGACCTTTTTTTTTCTCATTTTGGATAGGAATACAGACAGTTCAACTTGAATGAAGGATACTTTGTAATGAACTATGTTTTCAATCAAATACCTGTTGGGTCCTATTTTGTTACAGTAAGTGGATTATTAATTACATTTTTTTTATCTTTGCTCTAAAACCAGCAACAGCCGTGCTTTCACCCTATCATGCAGTGTTTAGATCGAGCATATCTGTTGTTAAAATTTAATTGCATCGTGCTAAATTTTATTTTTGGATGATAGACAAAAAGCTGATTTGTAAAGTTTTGAAGTATGATCTCTGTGTTCCTATCACTTTTATTAAAATTTAAGGTACTATTCACAAAATTTGTGATAAGTAATGTATCAGACAATTGAATGAATTAAAAGTTTGTATGTATGAAGTATATGTCATTGTCAGATTGGTTTTAGACAAGTTTACATGGATTCAAATTGGATGACAAACAAATATGTGTTATGATATGGCTTGGAAATTGGTTGTCCTTGGAATCTGATGACAAACCATAAACAATTGAGTTCGTAATTGTTGTATGTTGTATATTGTATGTAAACAACAGTGTTAACATTCATCCAGTAATGGTTTATTTTTACACCAGTATTAGTATACATTGCCTTTCAGGAATGAGAGACTTCAGTCCTAAATTCAAGAAATGGCCTAGCAAGTGGTTGTGTGTACATACCTTACACAAACTTTCACGTTTCTTCAAAAGAATTCAGTCTCCATTATTTCTCCTCAAATAATTTTCCTCCAACTTTTATGTTTTTTTTTTGCTTTCTGTGTGGCTTAGTGTGGAAATGCGTTAGCATCAACAGGCCTGTAGTTTATGAAAATTTCTTCCGTTTATCTAAAATAGAGAAAGGAATCAAACATTCATTGGAACATATTGTGGAAAGTGTTGTAGAAAGAGTCACATCTCTAAGTGTTTCTAAGTCTCTTTGCAAGTATTAACCAAGTGTCATTAGCTTGAAGTACAGTAGAGTAACCCATACAAGCTATGGAATGGAATCTTCATTTGACCCTTCTGTTCTTGTATTTAGCTTCAAAATTCTCTAAAATAAACATTTCTCTGGGAGCTAAAATCTCTTTATCATATACTTCCCCTTCAATTGCAGTCTCTGTACATACTGTATCAGTATCACAGTCATATGCACAATGGTAAATTGAGAAGAAGATAATTCTGTAAGCCTATTAAATGTAAACAATGATAAGAAGATTTGGTAAAATGGTTGGTCCTACCAGTTTACAATGTTCAAAAATCTTGTTCCCAGATATCCGTTCGTACATACTCACTGAAGTATAGTCACCAGGACAGGATTAGCCTGCAGCAGCTTAGGGAAATCAGAGAGAATGACTTTCCATTTTTCCAATGAGGATGAACTATTAAGCACATTTCAGAAAACCAGCCAAAATAGGAAAAGTCAGTGAATTTAAGGGATAAATAATTTTGTTGTATTGGCTCACATGTGTCTAATACATCATTTGAAAAGTTGTACAATCTATGATTGACTGGCTATGGTAGCATAATACAAGTAGAAATATTTTGAAATATTTATGGAGTGTCAGAAATGTCAGAAACCACAACTGAAATTTGATAAAGATTATTCCTTGGGCTTGAAGAGCATTAATCACTTAATCATGTATCTTTCCTTTTTGCATTTTACATAAAGGTACAGGCTAATGTAAACTCAAGTATCTGTCAAAATGAATCCTATTGGGGCCACAATCCTTGTAGGATTGCTTATTCCAGAAACTTCACAATTGTCATCAGTCCTAGTGAGGAGCCACCACAAGAATGGACAAAAAAGTCAGATCCAACACAAAATCCACATCAGCCACCAACAACACCTGGTGAGTTCATTATAACTACAGCATTTTGCCAGACATGTCATGTTTGTTCTTGTCAGGGCCAGGGACAGTGATATTGGGAATGTGGCTTAGTAATGCAAAAAAAATAGGGGTTTTGATTTGCAGAGCTCTCTGTCAAGGTAAGAAGACTTTTTCATGCACCAGCAGTTTGTGATATTCTCATCTGCACTGACCCATAAAATTATGACAAAAAGAAATGTCAAACTGAAAGCCACCCAGCATGAAATTGTATGTTACATGCCATTGCAGGCTTTATCTTCATTTTTAGCAAGTGTCACTGTGTGTGTCACAGAATGACAAAGGGAGAGGCATTGTAGAAGTCCCCCCCCCCCTTTATTTTGTACATGTGCCATACAACAAGGTAAAACTGGAAGAATTGAATGAAGATTAATCAATAACAAATAACACATTGTAAAAATGTTATTAGTAGCCTGGAAGACAAGAAATATGCAAGGTAAAGCAAGATACATTAAACAGCAAACAGAGAAAAAAATGCAAATTAAAGTATAATACGTAAGCTTAAAAAGACCCCGGAAAAGAACCTCGTGACATGACAGAACCTTCAATGAACACACACTTACAAATCATTCTGGGGTAGAACACACACACACACACAGTGATAAGCTGTGGCTTTCTGCGTTAACTGGGGTCTATGGCTTTACACTGGGGTTCACAGCTTTACACTGGGGTCAAACTGTTAAAAAGGAAATTTAAGGCAATAGACAGTCGCCCCAAAATTTTCTTTGAAATGTCAGCAAACTCTTGCAAATCTCTAATTGCATTACAAGCAACTCTGAAGACATTTTGAACATAACTATTACAAGGAATAAAGCAAGGAGAAATCCTCCTTGAATTTCACAATTTACTATAAACAAAAATATTGTCACATGATCAAAATAGACCATTCATGAACTAGAGTGACTAAGTATACTCACACTGAATGGGGTGACTGCATTTTCCCTTTAAAGTAACATCATAAATGACGGATATTAACACTTAAATAAGAAGTGCACATATATGGGGTTTGAACAGCCCCATCCAAAAGGAATTAACTTGCTTGAATAAAACAACAATATAAGGTACATATGCAGTCACCTAACTTGACATAAAAATACTTGTAAAATACAACATAAACACACAATGATAAACAGGAGGATGCGAGACTAGCTAAACAGAAACAGGAACAGAAGTGAGAAGCTTACATGAGCATCGCGAGACCAGGCTACACTGAAACACCTGCATGCATTCTTTGCATGCTCTTGTAGAAGGGGTCGGCCGCGCATTTTTCAAATTGGCAACTTGTTTCTCCTGGAGCGATATGAAGATCTTTCTCCGGGATTGAATTCTAGGTCATGTGGCTGAGAGACTCAATGAAAGAGACAAAATAATCCAAGTGATATAATGTTTAAATTGTGCTTTAATTAAATTTTATCTGTTTACTAGGCCTACTACCTAATCTGGCCAGTTTATTATAACAAAACACTTATTTTCTGCAGTTGCAACCTCACCAACCCTCGCTAAACCTTCCACCCTCTCTCGATCTCCCTCAATTAATCAATGAATCTCACTTTGAAAATAACAGCTTTACACCGCGCAGAAAACAGTGCAATTCTACGCGCTCCTTGTTTGAACTAAGACATAAGGGGATTCCCAGAACGATTGTGACGTCAAGGACGTAGACAGCTAGCTAGCGTAGAAACTAGCAGCATCTCGGCTAGGCGCGCATGCCCATACATACAACAGTACAGCGGCCGTCTGGACACGCAGCACACCATAATACATCATTTTGTGAGGAACTATAAATTTACTAGAGTACCGCGCGCTCATAATTATAGCTAACTGTCTGCGTCATAATAATATATATTAACGTTATTGCATCGTTAAAGTAATAACGGTACGAAGTGCTGTACAACTGTACAATAAAGTCAAGTATTCCATCTTCCAACTGCATCACATTGTTTATACCAATGTTACTAACGTTAAGTTAGCCTAGTCCTACGTGATTTGCTGCACGTGTATACAAACAAGTCCAACGTTAGGCCTAAAACACTAGTGTCGCCCTAGGCTAAGTCAATGCTACATTACATAACAATTGAATTAAGAGTGTCTGACTTTACGATAATTTATAAACAGGCCTGCCCTGTTACACTCTAACAAAGGAAAACCACAACTCAGCCAAGTAATTACGTAACAGAGTCCTACAAGAAAGAAATAACTTATCTGCAGAGATAACAGCAAGGATGTTGTACTCTGGTCTAGTCTTGGAGCCTGGTTCTCAGTTTGTCCACTAAGCCTTGAATCTTAGTCATTGGGTTTTGTTCTCAGTTCCTGATGTCCCGTCTCAGTGGCTCAGAGCCAACATCACTCAATGCTGTTCTAAATATTGACACCAAATGTGTGTGCCTGGCCAGTATTATTTATGTTTAACTCTAAAAATGTGTAGACAAATATTCTGCCCAAGCATATTACCACTGTTTAGCAGTGTGACTTTCAGTGATGTGATCTCCTGAACAGTTACCTCGATTGCAATTACGTTGAATCTTTGTATGCCAAGGGTTCTTATCTTTTATCATGTGCTCATTCTAGCATGTGACAATTGCCCTAAAGTTGTATCAAAATTGAAATTTGATGGCAGTTTATCTCAGGTTAAGCTGGAAGGTGATCTGACCTTAAGTACTGTAATTCAACACTTTTATGCCAGTACTAAGTTTAGGTCAGAATTGGTTCATTTTTATGTAATTCCCCTTTGTTTTTGAGCTACTGCTGTATTAGAGTCACTGTGGCCATTAAAGCTGTAAGCATACCTGCTTCTTATTCGAGCAGCAAATTGGAGTGATGAAGCAGTGGTCAGGTATAACATAGGAACTAGACCCTCAGTTTTTCCCTATAAAACAGTGCAACTATGGCAGATGTCAGTAAAGGAACAACATGCAGCATGGAGGAAAGAGATACAAATTTTGAACATATATCACCCAGAGAAAACAGCAATGTTTAGCTTGCTATTAATGTTTGTTTCTAGATTTAGGGACTGTACTCTTGTGATGGTCTTAACCTGCAACACTGAACTATGCAACTAAGTACAGAAAATGGATCATGGTGACATGTTGACATTCTTTCGACTTTCTTTATCCAAAAATCTGTGACATTTTGAAAATTGTTATGACAGATGTTACAGAATGAACATAAACATAGAAGTATCTAGTTTTCGGACTCAAAGTGCCTACAGCAAATTCCTTCGCTCATTGCAGTGCCACTAAAGCAGCTTTCAAATGATGTAATGGGATTCTTTTTTCCATTTTCAGCCAGTGAGAGAGTTGTTGCAACAGGGATTGGAACAAAATTGTTAGTGAGGTTGTTTTCATTCCTTCTGTGAAGTTTTGGATCAAATTTTCACAGGAAAATTGGTGAAAAGGCATCTTAAATGATGTCTACTTTGGGGGCTCTGACATTTCCATTTCAGGGAGATTATGGAGACTTGAAACACTTCTGATCGAGTAAATGTAGTATGATCAGAGTGAAATTTTATGGCAGTTAAAGTGATGATGTGATGATAGTAGGCCTAATGTTAGATGTATGCACACTTTGGGTGGCAATACGTGTGGTAAATAATTAGGAGGGGAAAAGACCAGGGTAGATTTAGGGCTACCATTACCATATTTAACTGAGTGCTAGGCTTATATTTAGGCAGCCAAAGCCGGCATATCATTTGTATTGGGTTCAGGATTACAAGTGACTTTGACAGCAGCTAATATGATTAGTGGGACTGAAAATGGTAATGATAATGGTACAGTGAACATAATAGTCACATCTTATGAAGTTCCCCAGTGATACCACTTTGTGGTAGAGGAGGGGTACTAGACATGCAAAGGGTACAAGTAGAGGTTGTGATTGTGGTATGTGCGTGGATAATTCAGGGCCAGGAAACCAATAGTCATAGATAATTTAGGGTTCAAAGGTTTAAACATTGTCTGACAAAAATGTTTACCCCTTCTATTGCATGCAGTGACACAAAGTGCTGTTTGTTATGGAACTTGCAGCATTCTTTAACATGGTATGGGACATAGTGTAGTATAGCATGTTAGGTTTTTTATTCTTTGCTGGAGGCAAAAGGAATCAGTGCCAGGGTGATGTCGTGAATGTGTATGTGCGTATTTGTGTATGTGACGCTTTGCTTGTAAACACTATCTTTCAAGAAGGGTAAATGGGAAGGACCTCAATCGTGACATGTGAATACCCCATTTGAAGTAGATGATCCGTACTGTTTTTTGTGGAGGTCAAAGGTCATTTGGGGTCACCTGAGGTCAGAATATAATAGGCATGTACATTGCTTGTAAACACAATATCTCAAGAAGGAAAACTGTGGGGGATTGTATACAAGGTGTGTTGATACCTCTTACTGGGTAGATGATCCTTATTGTTTTTGGCAGAGGTCAAAGGTCATTTAAGGTCACCAGAGGTCAAAAGATTAAAATCTTGTAAACATGATATCTCCAGAAGGATAACTGTGAGGGATCTCATACTTGCATGTGGATTGCCCATATTGAGTAGATGACCCCAGTTGTTTTTGTTGGAGGACAAAGGTCATTTTGGGTCACCAGAGGCCAAAGGTCAAAACCTTGTAAACATGATATCTCAGGTAGGATAACCGTGAGGGATCTCACACTTGACATGTGGATTGTTAGTGTTGGGGGGATACTTCCTATAGGTGTTGGTGGAGGTCAAAGGTCATTTGAGGTCACAAGAGGTCAGAAGGTGAAAACCTTGTGAACACAGTATCTCCAGAGGATAACTGTGAGGGATTCCATACTTAGTGTGTGGATTGCTAGTATTGAGTAGATTTTTTTTTTGGTGGAGGTCAAAGGTCACATGGGGTCACAAAAGGTCAAAACCTTATAAACGTGATATTTGATAACTGTGAGGGATCTCATACTTGGCCTGTGGATTATTCATATATTTATTGTTTATACTTAGTATGTAGATGGCCATGTAGGGTAGGTGATCCCTATTGTTTGAAGTGGAGGTGAAAGGTCATTTTGGGTCACAAAATTTCAAAAGGTCAAACCTTATTAACATGATATTTCAAGCAGGATAACTGTGAGGGATCTCATACTTGGCCTGTGGATTATTCATATATTTATTGTTCATACTTAGTATGTAGATGGCCATATAGGGTAGGTGATCCCTATTGTTTGAAGTGGAGGTGAAAGGTCATTTTGGGTCACAAGATTTCAAAAGGTCAAACCTTATTAACATGATATCTCAAGCAGGATAACTGTGTGGGATCACATGCTTGTCCTGTGGGTTATTCATGTCTGTTACAATATATCCATAAAGCAAGGAATCACCGAGCCTTTTAGCTTTCTGGTTATTGTGATCTGCCCTATTTTTGGTCAAATCTCTTGTTTTAAACCATAAATATAATAGGCTTTTAAGCCGAGACAATTTGGGGGAGTAATGAAAAAGATCATCTCTCTTATCATTGAAAGTGGCACCCAAAACAGTAACTGCATGGCCCCCTCTTCCAAGCAAAATCAAAATTGTTGAGAAACTGTGGTTTTCTTCTAGCTAATGGTCCCAGTGGAAAGATGTTTGTTTTATCGTAATTTACTTTCAAACCAGAAGTCATTTCAGAGGAATAAAAAACATTAGCAATTAACAATTTGAGACAGGAACTGTGATATAGACCTTTTTTCTGAGTTGTCAAGGCATCTTTCCTGAGTGCAATAATGTACATGGTAATGCATGACAAAGCACCAGTTAGCACCTAAAAGGTGAAAGAGGCTCTAAGGTGTGGTAGCACATTATTGCCTCAGCTTTACATTATATCCACTTCTGAATATGTGTTTCTATGGCAGTGGATCAACTTGAGTAAGATAACCTACATCACATGACCCCCAAATTGGCTTCTGTTTCAGGGCATATTTCATATTGATGAGTATGTGTCCTCCAGTTATATAGCTCAGTGATACAGTCCACAGAGGTTCTTTGCCTGACTACAGTGAGTCCCCAGTTGCCTCGCTGATGCCAAAACAATGTGCATGCTTACATGTGTGCTAGCATGCACTTCACTGGCTGATCCTAATAGATGTTCTTCATGTGACATCAGAATGGTCCCAGTTTTACTGTACTGCCATTTTGAACATCAAACTTACCACATGCACAACAACATCTCTCAGCTTGGTGGACATTTTGATGGCGAGGCATTCATTGTATCACAATTGTATCCAGGGTCCTGTTGTGCATGTGTACAGAGAAGACACCTGCACATGATCAGTGATGGCCAGCCAGAGAAATCCTAATCTTTAGCTAAAGCTTAGGATTTCTGTGGCCAATATACCAAACTGAAGCATGGCTGATGTCAAGAAAAAAACCTCTGTACACAGCAGTTGTGGCCTGGACCTGTTTTATAGAGAGTTAAGAATGACCTTAAGTTTGATCTATCATGTAATTGTCCTAGTGAAATTAAACTTAAGATCGAGCATAAATCTTTATGATACAAGGCACTGGTTTGTTTTAATCAGCTATGTGACCTTTGACCCAAATGCCCATACATATGACCAGCACTCAGGCTAACAGTTTGAAACTTGAGAATATCAAACTTTTCTAGGTGGATAAGTTTTTAACAATTTTGTCATTACTGGCACAATTATAGGTGTCTATCAGGACTGAAATGGAAGGGTGAAAGATGTAGAGTTGAAATTGAGCACCTACAGTGAGATGCGCCTTCCCTTTAATGTATTTAGACCATCAATGCAGCAGAACTTGGACTATGAACTAATTCTCTTCGTCACTATTTGTGACCTTATGTCAACAACCCATGGTTTACAGATACCTGCTACACTAGTAACTGAGAAGCGAAAGGATGTCTTGGAGTAAGATCATCAATTTCGTTGCATTTTTTCCCATTGGTTGTCTTTGATTCTTAAAATGATGAAATGTTAAAAGAAATTTCTGTGTTTTTGTGACAGTTCCACACACACTCACACACACAAAAAACAGTACGTACAAAATGCAACTTAAGTGCAGAAATTCTGTATCATTTCACTCATTTAGCTATGGGAGAATATATCAGAACTCCCTGTAAGCCTACTTTCTGATGATTTACATTAATTGCCATACACCCTATCGAATGGTGCGCCAGAAAGCTTACATGTGGTTTTTTCTTTGATGACAAGTTGGCTGATCCAATCTGAATAGGTTTATTGAACAATAAGGCTTCAGGACAGATTAATGCTGAATACATTTCTGAAGTGTCATACTCTTATCATGTCTCTCACGACACCAACAATCCTGATACTTTTTCTTCCACAACATTCCACTAAGAGGTGGATTTCTGGAAGCAGAAGTGCTGCTAACAAACACTTATGACACAGTCATTTGAGCAAAATGCATATTCATTGAATAAGTCAGATAGTCACCCAATCTGTAACATGATATCAGGCAAATAAGAAGTCTCAAGCCTTCTAACCCTATACCTTTCCTGACTGCTTTAACCCTAACCTAACCTGGAGACATGATATCATGCATATATGCATGTCTTGAGACACAAATGTGTCACCTTACAAAACAAAATGTCCAGATTTGGTGCAGATTGTTGGAAAAACTCAGGTGCAACATTACTTACTGGTAGACAGACAAATGTTCTTCTTGTAAGATTGGACCCTTGGGTTTTGCTCACCCCTAACAACAAACACACAGGTAACAGAAAATGCATCATGTTATCCTTAATGGCTGGGTGAAAAACCCAACATTTTTACCACATGAATGGGTATGGAGAGCATATTGTTGTTGAAATGTTTTACTTCCAAACCAGACAGAATTTCTTTATTTCAATGTTAGGTCTTTTCCATGGCATCAAATGAAACTCTTGTAGTAGCTTCATTTATACCAGATATACAGGAGATGAAGTTTACACAAAAAGTTTGTGTTCATCTTAATATTCTTATCTTTATTGCTGTAATGATCTTAATACATATTCATTGCTTTCAAGAATCAGACTCACTATTGTTAATTGATAATTGGTGGAAATAACTTTCATTTTGTTGTTCTCTAGAAGTACCTCCTGAGAAAAAGAAAGTACCATTGATTGGTAAAGTGGTGGTCATTTTGTTTGTCATCATTGTCTGCTTACTCTTCACCATCATCGGCTTCAAGTGCCTCAAGAGAATCTGGGAATTTGGGAAAGGTGAAGGTAAGGTTGACTACAGTAAATGGTCTTTAGCACTTTAGCTGTGTGCATTCTCACTTTGCACAGCTTCCCTTCACCCTAGTATTTGTCTTATAGCCAAAGCATTTTTGGGCTCATGAAGAATTTTTCCAACTAAACAAGTGTTACCCACTCTACTTGCTAACATTTAATCACATGAGTAGTGAGGAAATGCACATTGTGAAGACACTTGCTTCAGGCAAAGTCTTCGCATCTTAGCAAATTACATTATGGGGAATCTGTCAAGTGCAGATTGTGTTAGTTCATTCCTTCTTCACTGTGATTGGACTGAATGCTAGATCAATCATGGCTATGAGACACAGATCTGGATATGAGTCTTGAAACCTGATCATACCCCACACCCCTTTTAATATACTGTATCTTTGGTCACTTTCTAGAAGAATTGTCATGAGATATGCTTACAAACTTATCATTGAATGAAACTCCTTCTAGCCACCAGGAAGTTAAGGTCAAAGGTCATTTGAGGTCACCAAAGGTTAGAAACTGGAAATCTTGTAAACATGATACCTGAACTTTGAAAACATGAGTTATTTCATAGTTGGCATGCAGCTGTATTATTGTGAGCACAATCACCCAGTAGCTTTTAGTGGAGGACAAAGATCATCTGAGACCACAAGAGCTCAAACACTGTATCTCAAGATGGGAAGCATTGGTACTTTTCATGTGGATGTATCGTATCAAGTAAAAGAATTCTCTAGTGTTGCTCCATTATAAAGGTCAAAGGCCTTATAAGCTCAGCAGAGGTCAAATATTAAACAAGCTACATGCCTACACTAGTTGCGATGCCTTGTCGGTGACCGTTGTTTGTTGGTATTTTTTTGTTACATCAGTGACAGAAAAAAAGAAAAAAATAAACAAGTAAGACAGAGAGAGATGACAAGGCGTGGTTTAGCATTCCACATCTATATTCTAACTGCCGGGTAATGTCTATTCTTTTATTACATATTCGGGCTATTGTATTCAATTCTTTCTCTTATCCCCAAAACTTTTTTTACCTTAACTGTTTTGACACTCCTTTGTCTTTTTGACCACTATTGAACTTGTCGCAATCTATTTGGAAAGGGTGCCCAACATTTTTAGACCCAAGATCTACTTTTTAAATCAGCTGAGCACATCGGCCCTTTCAAGTAGCCAACCTCTTGAGATCTACCAGTCCAGTGTCAACATCGCAAACCCCCACACATTTTATTTTTTTCATTTTTTCCTACACCCCTCGTGGTCGACTTGGGATCAGTCCGCGGTTTACCAGTAGACCGTGATAGACTGGTTGGGCACTCCTGTCATAGAGATATACACAACAAGTGTAGCTTTACGAGTTTCAGATCAAATATCAAGTCAATAATTCATCATTGAACCTGTGTGATATTTTGTTTTATCATACTTCAAGGGTTGACCTTAAGGTTGACTGTAGGCCTTGAACAAAATAACCAAGGGATTTCGATCAAAATTTTTGGAAAGGAATTTTGTACAGATAAGATGATTCTAGGTTATTTGAACGAGAATCTACCGCAAAAGCAAAATGATTGAAGATATTAAATATAACTGAATTAGTTCATACATGAAGAGAGTTATGCGAAATGAACGTATCGAAGAGTAATGGTAACATACGTATATATACAGTCAGGTGAGGATATTGTAAGAGTTTGAATTGACAATTGTAATACTGTGAAGGTCGTCTATTTTGTCTCAGGTATACTCGATGTTGCGGATGAGGTGTCTGGGTTGGTAGGTCCAGTGGGACTATAGTTGGTCGGTGACTGGTGCTTGTTGTGGGGTTGGGAGTCATAGGAAATCATCGTAGTCAATTGGGGCATCTGTACAAATATTTACTGGTTTGAAACATGATGAGTTTCTTCTCACAATTTGTTCTTCTCTTTTGGGAGAGATCATAGACCCTTTTATTTCAACTGCAGTGTAAATGTTGCAATGGAAGGGGGAGGAAAACTTGTTGCGTTTTTTGGTTTCGATGATAAGAGAAACCTATGCAGTCATGATGGCATGTGTATGTATGTGTGTATGTGCGTGTGTGTGTGTGTGTGCGTGCGTGTGTGTGTGTGTGTGTGACACTTGCTTCGGTACGCTGTAACTCAACAAGGGAAAGTTGGACTAAACCGAAACTTGGTATATGGATCTGTCATAGTAAGAAGGTGTGCCCTATTGTTTTTGGTGGAGGTCAAAGGTCATGTGGGGTCACCAGGGGTCAAAGACCGAAAACCTTGTTTGCACGATATCTCAAGGTAGGAAGCTTGGATAAATTTCATACTTGGTATGTAGATGCATTATGGTGAGAAGATGAATGCTGTAGCTTTTGGTGGAGGTCAAAGGTCATCTGGGGTCACCAGCAGTCAAATACTGAAAACTTGTTGTTAAAACAATATCTCAAGGTAGGAAGCTTGGATAGATTTCATACTTGGTATGTGGATGACTTATGGTGAGAAGATGAATCCTTTAATTTTTGGTGGAGGTCAAAGGTCATTTGGGGTCACTGAGCGTCAAATACTGAAAACCTTGTTAATGCAATATCTCAAGGAAAAAATCTTGGATAGATTTCATACTTAGTACATAGATACACCATAGTGAGAAGCTGTGCCATACAGTTTTGGGTGGAGGTCAAAGGTCATCTGGGGTCACCGAGGTTCAAAAACTGATAACCTTGTTGTTAGCACAATATCTCAAGGTAGGAAGCTTGGATAAATTTCATACTTAGTGGATGCCTTATGGTGGGGAAAAATATTTTGGTGGAGACCAAAGGTCATCTGGGGTCACTGGAGGTCAAACTTTGCAAACCTTTTCAACTCTATATCTCAGTGTAGGAAGCTTGAATAGATCTTTGCTTTGAGGTGTTGCATTAAATCTAGCAGAAAACCCGTATGAGTTTTGTTGGATGTCAGAGTTGAAATCACCAGATGCCAAAAAGCAAATTCCCAAGAATTCCTCAAGTCAAAAATATAAGCACGAAACTGTATCATTCCCGCACATTAAGATCACATTCACCCAATGACCGAAAGATGTGGGACATCTTTCAGAGATGCCAAGTATCTCAATTTTAATTGAAATTATAGTATTATGATTTTAATCCATAATCCTGCCATTATGAAAACGTGCATCAAATACTGCTTTTTAATATTGCAGAAGATTCTCTGCCCACAAAGCAGAGGACTGTTGTGAAAGTTCACTAGACAGACAACATTTGTCCTTAGATTAGGACATGTGAGCTTGCAGGAATTGGAAATTGGAATTGGTTAATTAAATGCTACTATGGGTTGTTAGTTTTATAAAGAGAACCAAGTTACTGATCATTTGGATCAGATACCACTGAGCGTGCATGAATTGTGATTGCTTAATTGAATAAAACAAATTGTAACTGTATCCTGTCTGTTTTGATATCCCCTGAAGTGCCTGTAGGCTGTATTTCTTCAGAACAATTTATTTATGCTTGAATGTGTTAACACAAGATGTGCATTGTCTACAGAGCAGATTTTGTGAATCAACAGAAATACTGGTTCATTTAGTAGTTGGCTCAGTTTCATTACATTCAGCAAGGAACCACAGTGCCCATTGGGCTCTTGTTAATATTGCAGAAGATTCTCTGCCCACAAACCAGAGGACTTGTGAAAGTTCACTAGACAGACATTTGTCCTTAGATTAGGACATGTGAGCTTGCAGAAATTGGAAATTGGAATTGATTAATTAAATGCTACTATGGGTTGTTAGTTTTATAAAGAGAACTAAGTTATTGGTCATTTGGATCAGATACCATTGAGCGTGCATGAATTGTGATTGCTTTATTGAATAAAACAAATTGTAACTGTATACTGTCTGTGTTGATATCCCTTGAAGTGCCTGTTTTTCTTCAGAGCAATTTATTTATGCTTGAATGTGTTAACACAAGATGTGCATTGTCTACAGAGCAGATTTTGTGCATCTACAGAAATACTGGTTCATTCAGTAGTTGGCTCAGTTTCATTACAATCAACAAGGAACCACAGTGCCCATTGGGCTCTTGTTAACACAATACCTCGAGGAAGGAAGCTTTGATGAATTTCATACTTTGTGTGTAGATGTGTTATGGTAAGAGAAAAAAACACTATCATTTTTGGTGGAGGTGAAAGGTCATCTGGGGTCACCGGGGGTCAGACCCTGAAAACTTCGTTAACACGATATCTCAAGAAGGGAAGCCCTGACAGTTCTCAAACTTGGTACATAGATGCCCCATATTGAGAGGAAGAACCCTAATGTTTTTGGTAGGGGTCAAAGGTCACCTGGGGTCACCAGGGGTCAAACTCTGAAAACCTTGTTAACACAATATCTCAAGGTAGGAAGCTTGGATGAATTTCATACTTTGTATGTAGATGCCTTATGGTAAGAGAAAGAACCCTATCCTTTTTGGTGGAGGTGAAAGGTCATCTGGGGTCACCGGGGGTCAAACCCTGAAAACCTTGTTAACTCAGTATCTTGATGTAGGAAGCTTGGATAAATTTGATACTTTGTATGTAGATGCCTTACAATAAGAGGAAGAATCTCATCATTTTTGGTGGAGGTCAAAGGTCATTTGGGGTCACTGGGGGTTAAGCTCTGAAAATCTTGTTAACACGATATCTCCATGTACGAAGCTTGGATAGATTTCATACTTGGTAAATTGATGTGTTATAGTGAGAAGATGTAGCCCACTGTTTTTGGTGGAGTTCAAAGGACATCTAGGATGGCTGAGGGTCAAACACTGAAAACCTTGTTAACACAATATCTCAAGGGAGAAGCTTGGATAGATTTTATACTTAGTATGTGGATGCATTGTGGTGAGAATATGAACGCAATCATTTTTGGAGGAGGTCAAAGGTCATCTTGGGTCAACGTGGGCCAAACACTGAAAAGCTTGTTAACAGGTATCTCCAGGTAGGAAGCTTGGATAGATTTCATACTTAAGTACAGTGTGGATGTGTTATGGTGAAAAGATGGACCCTGTTGTTTTTGGTGGAGGTCAAAGGTCATCTGGGGTCACCAGAGGTAAAAAAGCAAAATTTCCCAAGAATTCCCAAGAGTTTTATATGGGTTCAGCAGAGGTCAAAGAGCAAAATTTTCCAAGATTTCCAAAGATCATCATCTGGGGTCACCAGAGGTCAAACTGCAAATTTCCCAAGAATTCCGAAAATTAAATAGGAACACAAAACTGTATTTTTCCAACATGTTAAAATAGCATTTGACCATTGACTGAAAGATATGGGACATCGTGGCATTATTTGGAATAGAACATATATCATCGAAACCTCAATGCATTTTTGCATTCTGGTCTTCAAGTTCACGAAGTAATACCCTGTCACTAACTGTTATTTGAGATGGTTTTGGGTGCATCTTACTGTCAGAATTTATCTTCATTTTTGTTTTACGTTAAAGTTAGCATCTATCGCTTGCAGGGACTGGTCAGTTGGGGACTGTCGATCAAACTGAGGTACTTTGGTCCTGATGGCACGGCCAAACAGAAGCTCGGCGGGCGATTTGTTTGTGGTGCTGTGGGGAATTGCCTGTAATTCCAAAGGAAGGAATATAGCTCTTGTTTCTAGGGTTTTCCTTCAATAATGGCAGTGTGAATGGCTTTTTCTGGTGTTTTTGTGAATCTGTTAGCTTCACCATTGGCTTTTGGCCATAGAGGTGTAATTTTACGATGGTGAAAACCAGTGTGCTTTGAATAATTACTGAACTCTTGACTATTAAAGTGGACCTAAAGTCTAAAAATTCAAAAATATATATTTTAGAGGTTACAAAATTAATCTTATTGGTCCAACTCCCTTGTCATAGTTTATTCCATTGCTGAGATATTAAATGTTAAAATTTATTCACTTAAATCCAAACAGTTCATTGTGCAATAATTTTTGACATTCTTGTTGTACAACTTACATTAAATGCTTTGTTTTCTTTTAAAGTTAAAAATGTTTATATGACCTTGACCGCTTCCTGTTTTCTTGCATGACATGCTGTACAGAGAGGGCTTATATAGTCAAGTCACCCCAAAGCAGTAAGAACGTGATCACATTTTGGCACAAGGTGCGGTGGCTTTCAGAAAAACCAAGAAATACAAAGATTGTAATTTGAGTAGTACAACAATGACATCACAAATTATTGCGCAATCTTCCTTTTCAAATCGAGTGAATAAACTTCAACATTTTATATCTCAGCTTAAGAAAGTCCTGTGAAGATGGGAATTGGACCATTGGAATTCAGTTTTCATGCTCTGTAATATATATTTTTGAATTTTCAGACTTAAGGTACACTTTAAATGGGGGACCATTGTCGGATTTGATCTCTACTGGATCGCCCAGGTAACATACCCATATAGGTTCCTTAGGGGTGCCATATGGGCCAAAATATGGGGCCCATATGTGTTTGCCCCCAAGGTTTATAAGGGACCCATATGGGTTAGCCCATATGACCCATATGGGATAGTTCTGGGGCCTGTGTGGGCAACTGCCCCACATGGGCCCCAGAACTATCCCATATGGGTCATATGGGCATATGGGCTGGCCCATATGGCCCATTATGAATCTTGGGTGCAAAATTTAATGGGTCCCATATGGGTGAACCCATATAGGTTAGCTACCCGGGGAATGCCATGCGTCGCTAGTATTTTGTCATGTTATGACATGTTTACTGTGCAGGAATTTTATGATTTCAACCTCGGGAAATCTTGAATATTCATCGGTGACGACCAGTACGTATCATTCACCTGATGGGAAGGGTCCACAAAAGTCGATTCCTAATTTAGTCCAAGGTTGGTGGGACAGCTGGGACATTTGGAGTGGTTGTAGTCGGTTGTTGCCTGGCATGCAAGGCATTGTGCTACCATGTTTTCAACTTGTTGGTCAATTCCTGGGAACCATAACTTTTTCTCTGATTAGTTTCTTTGTCTTGACAATGCCCTGGTGTCCTTCATGGGCTAGTTGTGAGGTATTTTTCTGAAGGTCACAAGGGATAACAAGTTTTGTTTCTCAAAGGACATTGTCCTTAGTGACTGTCAGTTCACTACGGATAGCATAAAATTATTTAAGGGCACTTTGTCAATTGTGTTGTCCTCTTTGGCTAAGGCCAGTTGTTGTTGTTGATGGCGTCAATGACCGTGAAGATTGTCAAGTCATTTACTATTTGTTGATTCGTAAATGATTTCGGTCAAAGTCATAGTGTTTGGTGTGGCGTTTAGAGTAATGTAGTTGACGTACTGTTCTGCTTCTCGAGTCAATTTGTGCTCTTTAGTTCGTTTTGAAGAGTCATCGGAGTAGGGGTGACGTGCTAGATAGTCAGCAGGGTTGTTTGTTCCCGATTTGTGTTGGGTCGTGAAGTCATATGATTGTAGGCGTAGTGCCCATCGTTCAATTCTCGCAGGGGGTGTAGACATAGGGTATTGAATACTAACATTAATGGCTTATTGTCCATAATTAAAGTGAACTTAAAACCTTCTAGGTATAATCAGAAATGTTCACATCCCCACACAATTGCAAGACCTTCACGCTCGGTCTGCAAGTACCGTTGCTCTACTGGAGTTAGGGCGCGGATTACAGTACATATGCAATTACACGTCTCGAGTCTGTATTGTCTTCGTGCTGCAACAGGATAGCGCTAATTCTGACGGAGATGGCATCCACTCACAACTAACTCAGTTTGCTTCCCAGTTTCAGAATATGCAATCACTTAATCGCTTATTAGCTTTGCTTTTAGCTACTCAAAGGCTTTTTGGTGTTGGTCAGTCCATACCCATTTTGAATCTTTGCAAGCCAGTTTGCGAATAGGCTGGGCGATTGTTGCCAAGTCCGGGATGAAACGAGAACAGGAGTTAACCATGCCAAGAAAGCTTTGTGCATAAGTCGCGTTCTCGGGTGGATATGCGTTTTGGATGGATGATATTTTCTGAGGGTCTGCAAAATTTTCCTTAATGTGAAAATACTTAGTCCTAGTATTTCAGATTATGTTTGTTAAAATGACACTTATCCTTGTTGATAGTCAGGTTGTTTTCGGACATACGCATGGTTGCTTTGTGTTGCTCCAAAAATGAGTATGTCGTCGCTGAAACTGATATAACTCCAGGAATATCATGCAACACTTGTTGGATGATATTTTGGAAAATTTTGGCTACAACAATGTAAATTATTTTCACTAACAAGTAACATTAACAGACTTCTACGTGTATAAAAAAAATCAGTACTTACAATGCATAGAACATATTGCCAAACTCTGGCTTTCAAGCAGTTCCCTGGGCATTTGCAACAACACCGTACAGTCCTAAACCTCACGTATGCGTCCTCACAAGCAAAATAAAGGTTTTACACTAATCAGTAATCAGTGTAGATATTCTAGGCTCTAGTTAACACAATCATAAATTCGGTGGCGCTATTTAAAATTAGATTGTTGCTTAAAATAGTAATTGCTCACGCATTTTAATGAAGAAAAATCCCGATTATACGCCCTTACAATAGTCATATGTTCACCAACATTACCCCACTGCAACGGAAAAACCATCCCTGCAACTTGGACTATGCCGTATTTCGATACCACCGCCCGTCTAAGGAGTAAATCGTGTGACCAGCCAAACTTGGTACTTCCCTGTCGACTGCCTGCGTGGCAGGCACCGCAACTAAAAAGCATGATATCCCAGGATAGAGTCATTACCAATTGAAGGGAGAGGTTGGGCCTAGGCCTAATGTAAGGGTTCTTAGTAGAAAAGATTATACATACCAAAATGTCAATTGTCAGAAAACAAACCTACAGGGTTAAAGTGTAAGTGAAGCCTTTTGCCAGAAGAGGCAAACACGTCAACAACTTCCTGCAACTTCAGTTGTAATGCAGAACAATGTTCAGAATAGTAGTCTGCTTAATAGTCTGCACAGTTAGCAATCAGAAAAGAGTAACTTAAATTCTTCAGTACTTGTTTTCTTTGTAGTTGGCAGCATGGATATTTAACTGTTTTTTCGTTTGAACATACATCATTCCTAATTGTGTGTGTCTGTAAACTGCTTACAAACATGACATCTCAAGAGGAGCAACATTGAGGGAGCTATTCTTAGTATTTGGGGTTGTAAAGTGGGAGGGAGTTTTTTTCTAAACTCCAGAAAGTGAAAGTGCTTAAAAATATTTTCAGAGGCAAGGGATCACTAGGCTTTTTTGCTTTCTGGTTGGTTGCTAAGGGTGGGGTCAAATGTCAGAATGTAGTTAAAGGTCAGTTTGCCTAAATAATGCAAAAAGTGTGCCACAAACTCCTATTAAATTGCAAGTCTGATCAAGTTCAAACTTGGTGGGTAGGTACCTGACAATTAAAACTTGTGCATGTGATGTCATCAAAGGTCAAATAAGCTAAGAATTGCAGGCCCTCTCAGTGTGGCATGAAATCATAAAAAAATCGTAAGATATGGATAAAAATGGGCTAAGGCATAAACTCAGGGAAAAATCATAAAAAAAACCCATTAAGTTTGGTGGTAAAAGTGTGGTATCACATGTTTGTTAAGGAACATGTGTATCAAAACATTGGTGTACATGTCCTACAGTACTTGACCATGTCTATGTGTGTATGTACTTTTAAATGCACATGTGATGATATTTGGTCAAAAGTGTATGAACTTGTAGCATACTTTTTCTGCAGTTCATATATTTACATTGCCTTACAAGACCTGTTCTAAGAATGGTAAGGAATGCAATAAGGCTGTTTGTACAAAAGTATGCTCAAAATGAGTGTACTTGTACCGTGCATGTAAACAATTGCTCATACTTCCAAATGCTATACTCAAATTGTTTCCTTGTTTAAAGTATTATGCTGACTTCCAAGTAACTCCCTGTTGTCCTCCTTTATTTCACTTTTTGAACCTTCTTCCTTTTTCCTTGAAAATCCTACTTAAAAGGAGCTATGGTATCCCCCAAATATATTTAGACATATCCCCATACTACTAAATCCAGTTGGTGACTGTGCTTTGATTGGCATTCATTCAAACAATAATAGCACCACTCTGGTTGGTAATGATGACTTGGACAGTCAGTTGTGTCCGTAATTAGGCTCACAGTCACACACAGTTTGTTTTTTCAATATTGCCTAGAGCAATTGAAACTCAGTGCAGGCTACTGTGGCTCTGTCTTGAAAGAGTTCTTCTACTAGACATTTGTTTGTGTTTAAATTGGGGGCAGGGTTGGAAGTTAGGTTAGTTGGGAGAATTAATACTGTCTGGGGTGAGTTTGGAGGGCCTTTAATCCTACTTTTTGACTTACCACTTAAAAAAGTACATTCAATTATTTTCACCTCATACAAATCTGCCTAGTCTCATAATGAGAGTTTCTGTGTGTATCAGGATATTTGTGCCAACCTTACTTTTATCCTGGAAATTCCCCAAATGTCACAGAATATAAATATGATCAAACATAAAACAATTTACCACAATCATTGGAACAAGTCATCTCTCCATCTCAAGAAAATCCTGGGATTTGCACTTTTTTGTACTGTGTACCCAGAAAATGCATTTTCTGGCAGGAAATAGAAACTAGTATGGGAATTTTTGTCTTATGAGGTCATTTCCTGCTATCTAGCACCCTCCAAATTGATAATTTCCCCAACCATGGTGGGTCTAAGGTGGTCTGTGCCTGTTGCTAATGGACACTAAAAATCTGACCATCTGACCTTGGTTCAGTTCCAGTTTCTTCTCTGTTTTACCTGAGATATGACAGTCAAAAGCATAATACAACATTATTATCATCAACACCCTTGAGAGCCTACTTAGCATTTGTCCAGACACGCACCCATTGTCTTAAGCTGATAAGTTGTCCCTCCATGGTGCTTGTAACCATCCCAGTTTACATTTTCTGCTAATAGACCTTATGCATTGACCTCGCGTGACATCACTTTGGTGACAAAAGAGTGAAGCACACTGCACGCACGATGTAGACTTGCATGCCCCTGGAGAAGACTATGCGCGTATCCAATGAATTGAATGAGCTAGCTCTCTGCATTTACAGGGGTAAGTTGCAATGACAAGCCCTTGCCTCTTCTGTCTGTTATGTGATGTCATTAGTATAAGGTCTATAAAGCTCAGAGCTTCCATGTGTGTTTTAGATGCTGGGCACCTGTCTACAAACTCTTTTTGCATTTTCAAATGTGAAATTTCAAAGTGATCAGATCTGACTGGATTCCCACCTTAGTCCCATCATTATTACTTTTAGGTAGTCAACACCAATTTATCCAGTTTTCACATAGGTCGAGGAAAGACTGACCTTTAAAAGTTTGGGCACTCAGTTTTGAGGGGGAACACTTTGAGTGGGGATGCACCATGTCTGAGGTAAATGTATGGTACTTATGAAGGGGTGGAGATGCCCTTTAACATTGCTCCATATTGGGCTATGTTATGAGATTGCATACATTGATGTATCAGAGGTAACAGGTGATAGAAGGTGGTTAATATTCCAAAAATGTAATAATCAGATGGGAAAAAATTAAAAAATGCATAGACAGTGGCATAAAAATTAAATGAAAGTGGCATAAAATCATACATAAAATTTCTCAAAAGTGGCTAGGAGGCCTGAAATTGGTTTTTGGTGATTATTTGCCTATCAGTATGGTGAAAAAGTCATAAAATCACATGATTTGTTGGGAATAATAAAAAAAGTTAAACTGTGCTTTTTAGTTGCTAAGGTGCAAGGTCAAAGATGAGAATGTAGTTGAAAGGTCAAGTTTGCTCAAACTTTGAAAAAAAGTTTGTTGTCAATTAACTCCTCCTAAAATATATCTGATTAATTTCAAAGTTGGTGAAGGTAGGCACCTGACCATGAAATCTTTTGCATGGGCAATCATTGGCTTTGTAGGTCAAAAATTAAGAGGTCAAAGTTCATGAGCTAAAATTAGTTTCCACCCGGAAGTTGCATATCAGTATGTGTTAGAAAAAGATCATAGAGCCACATGAAATGTGCAGAGTGATGAGACATATTTTTAAATAGTACATTCTAGTAGCTTAAGTTTGAGATCAAAGTTTATGTGACCTAAACATGATCTTTTGTCATTATTTGCTTATCAGAATGTTGGCAAATTTCTCTAACCCCAAAGTATGTATGGGGTGAGATTTGCAACTCCAGAGATTGCCTTTTTTCAGGCCAAAAGTCGTTTTTTTAAGCCATGACAATCATGAAAAATGCTTGTAAATGTAATATCACAAAAAGGGTAACCCTGAGGGTTCCCATACCTAGCATGTGGACACTCCATCTTTCTCCTTTTTTGGAGGAGGTCAAAGGGTTGTTTGAAGTCACCAGAGGTCAAATAAAAGGCATAAAAAGTGTTTGGTCTAAACATGTAGTAACATTACAATAGTTTATGGAAAACAGTGGCATAAATATTTTGTTTTCAAAAATTGCTTAATTTTTGGTATGCTGTTCATTACTGGACAACTCTTGCTTTGCAGTCTAAGTACTTGTAACTAGCCATTTCCTTTTATTTAGATGCAGGTGATTTGAGAACAGTTCACCCAGAAGATTCCATCTGTGGAGTTGTCCACAATCCTCTTAAAACTCCAGTTAACATGCATAATGGGCAAATCCAGCGGTTGTTAGATGACATCCATTGGATGAGAGCAGAAACAGATACTTCTGCTGGTGACCCACCTCCAAGTGAGGTATTATCTCTGGATGAAACTACAGTTACAGATGGCTGTGAATTTGGAGAATATAGGCAGAGACAGTTTCTGTGGAAACAGCCTCTTCTCACACCTCTCGAAGCACAGATCACAAACTCCAGACAAGCAGATGTGTATCATCCATTGATACAAGACATGTCAAGCCTTGACCAGAATAGTAATGAAATACAAAACGGAGTCATTTCACGAGGACAGGAACCTGCAGGTGGTAGCTAGAGCTCATTTGTGGAGTTTTGTACCTGTAAGAAGATGAGAGAAATGAGAACATTTCCCCCAGCATAGTAGATGTCTCTTTGGTGAAGCTGGAAAAGAACCTCTGGCAGAAAGTGATGTCAGATTGTAATAAAACAGCATTGGAAAGGTCTGTAGACGTGTCTCCAGAGATATCAGACTGTTTGTTATGTGTGATAGTTCAGGAAAGCTTAATTTATCTGTGCTGAAACCAAAAAAAATGCAGGGCAGGAAATAGAGCTTTAATGCAGCAATATCATTCTTTCCTGTGGATGTCATTTTAGATCTGTCATCATTCATACATGATCATGGCTGCATAATAGAATGCTCATGGAACCAAAAAGAATAATTACAGTTGGATTCCAAGTAATAGTTGAATAATTTCACAAGAATGCACAAAGTTGAAACTCCTTTCAAAAGTTGCAAGTCACTGATCAAAGCTGGTTTAATGATTGCTCATAGGGTACTTAAATTCAGCACTGTCTTCTGCATACTACAACACAGGTTATAATGGTTTTGAAGCGTAGAACTTACTTCATGTAAGACTAGTTGATTGTTTAAAGTCTCATACTCTGTTGCAAAAGGCTAGATGCAAAGTAATGCACCCCCTCAGAGGTACTTGCAAAAGTGCACTTGATCAGTGCCATTACTTACATATTTCATTATCATACTCTCAGGGCATGTTAATCATGGAAATATAGTGATAGGAATTAATAATGAAGTATTTCAGGCTTTGAAGGGCACTTCTTTTACATCTCTAAGTGACATGTCTGTATGAGTAAAACTGCAAGGAATAGCAAATTTAACAATCTGGTCTTGATCAGTTGATGTCCAATTTGTTTGACAATAGGAGATCAGTCCAAAGAGGAAAACTGTAGATTGCTCTCATATGGAAAAGTCAGTTTACTTCCAACTCTAGTACCAGTCCCCCTCACCTAGCAATGAAATTTGCTAAGCTTTATTGATTCAAGTAACATTGACACTAGTGAAGATAATATATAATTGTATTATTTAAGTTTATCATAGAACCCCTTGACTAAGCACTGGCATAGAAGTCTTCAGAAAAATGGGATATCATTTGCACATGCTTGTATTTACTTTTCCAATGCCCTGAAATATATCTCTTACTCATATAGTCATATCCCTTAGAGATGTAAAATAACTGTGCAATAGTACCTCATGGTTGCTTGCTGGTTTAAGTACTGAAATAGATGGAAGGGCATTTTGAGATTAAGAAACTCTTTTTGAATTTCAACATTTCCAGAAAAAAGATTACTTTTCGTACTTTTGTAAATCTTTCAGTGAGAAACTTGTGGCTTAAAATTTTCACAGCAGCTTGCCATGGTATTTTTATATTTCATTGTAAATAGATAATTGAGATATGATTTTGTGAAGATTAAAATATTCATAAACAGCTCTTTTGTTAAGCCATTCATAGGTTTTGTTTCTAGTGCTTGAACACTTGGTTGTCAAGGAAACTGAAAGACATTACTTCATTTGCATATGAAGGGATGTATAAGAGTGGTGTCACAGATTAAAAAAAAGAAAAGGCTATCAAGAAAGGGACAAAAGGAAGCTGATAAGTAAAATGCAATTTTGTTGCTTCTTTTAAATGATGTGTGGATGTGATCCACCAAAGGAAAATAAAGCTTGAAGTTTAGTTGTTGGGGATAACTTTGTTCACAGTATTACCACCAAATTTGTCATTATTAAGATGTATTGGAAACAGATATTTTTTGGTGGTTGGGCCTAAAATGTGTTTAACAGCTGTGATGTGAGAGTGTGTAGCAAATGTAGAAAAAGGGAAATGAGTTTTGAAACAATTGAAACTTGAGGTAATTTATATTGGCAGACAGAGCTGACATGTAAAGTACATGTTGTCAGAGTTGCTCAAGACAGCTCCAAATATGACATAGTTCTGATTTAGCTTGTGATAGGAGGTAGTGATGAAAAACCACTTCAGTTGTAGATTCAGGGGATCTGGAACTTTCTTATTTTCCACAACCATTTTTTTTCTTTCTTTTTCTATATTGTAAATTTGCACCTTTAGCTGTTTTAGTCAGGAAGTTGTAGGTGTGAACAAATGCTGTGCCTACATAAACTGAGGTGCACCATGGGTGTAAATCTAAACAATTGGATTTAAGGTTTTAGGGAAAGTGAAACAAAAGTATAACTGAAGTAACTGTAGAGATTTTAAACAAATGCATAAAAGGACTGTAATGCACAGCTGTCTTGATATTTACTCCCACAAGTACTGAAAATTGCATTGTGGGTATGGGGATGAAAAGTGTATCGGAAATGACTGAAATGGGAAACAGAAGAGAGTGGATCAAATATTAAAAACCAATGACACCACTCATTCTCTTCCATTCCTATAATACAAAAATTAATGGCAAGCTTTTACAACTAGAATTAAGTGGTAAGAGATTGAATTCTTTTTTGTGCTTGTGTAATTTATTTTTTTCATTTTGTCACATATTATATTCTTATCACTACAGTATTTCTACAACTTGTCCATTAGTTGTTGCCAACATTTGCTTACTTAAAAAAAGTGTTTATGTATGATGAAAATTTTCAGTGTATGCAACATTCATCATATGGATCAGTCTTTGTGTGCCTGTTTCCAGAATTTCAGCTACCTGAGAATGTTCTCTGTAATTTTGCATAATTTTGTGTCTACCTGAGAATGTTCTGTGTAAGTTTGAGATGCATTTATCGATGGCTCTTGTAGATTGATTGTGGACATTCTTACTCGAACACAATATCTTAGTATTATTAAAGCTCAACAAGAAATGTTATCAGTTGCAGCATCTTAGATTTTCAGAAGGAGGATCTATGGGTGGGGTGGTGCTGCTATACATGTAATGTGTTGAGTGCTTGTTTGTGTATTGATTCTGGCATAAGTCTCAGTATTGGTTCTTGTGGTGAGGCAGTGCCAAATTACCTGATTCACACAGGCCATACCATTACCAGAGCAACCTTCAGATTTGGGGAGGAGGATAGTACAAAATGTTATGATAAGGCACCAAGACTTTTAACCCAATCTACTCCATCATATTAAATCTTGTTTGGAGGATAATCCGAATATGGTGTAGCAATATTGGAAATTTGAACCCTTCCCAACCCCCTTGCCCATTTATGCCTACCCAAAGTCATCTTAAACCCTTTTGGTTACAGGGGTAAAAGGGTCACTCCATTTGAGCATAAGTCATAATAGATATGATCACCAGGTCAAGTCATTTTACTCAAGACACAGATTTTTTTTAGGGTAAGCCATCATTTAGAACTGTGCCTTTCAGTTCTTTCATTATTAAAGGTGGTACTTCATTTTTAAGTTACAGCCGTGTATTTGTCGAGTTATAAAATTGTAATATGTAAGGAGGGGTATACATATGTTGTATAGACTTTCCGGGTTTCATCCCTTCAGTCTTACTTTGTTTCAGTGAGTACTGAGGAAATTTATTCATTTTGTCTAATTACCAATCATTTTAATAATTTTTCTTCATCTTCTCAAGGTTCCATCGTCTTTGAATTGTTTTGAATTCCCATCAGATTTTTGTGTGCTCAGAATCATTTCTACCATGACCCACAAGTACTGGAAAGCTTATTCAATATACCTTGAAAGTTTGTCTATGTTCTCATTTTTTTCTAAGATATTCTAGGGAATTTCTTCAATGGCTGGTTTTGATGGAATATGGGATAGTCCTGTTTACAGTGTCAAGAAATTTGGATTTGGTGTTTCTGATGAAAAAGTTTTACATTTAGTTGCAGAATTTATCAATTTATTTTGATTGTTGACACCTAATTCTTGCTTGCAATAAGGACTGCCAATTTGACCGTTTGAAGTACCAAACACTGAAATTTGGCAATTTCTCTGCAGTGATTAGCATGGTTTGACTACCATGAAAATGTGATTGCTTTTCAATATTTGCCTTTCAAATTGCAATTATTACATGATGGGTAATTTTTCTCAGTTCATGACTTCATGTAATTTTTGTATATAGGCTATGTAAAAGTACATGTTTGCATTTGACAGAGCTACTGGATGGCAGTTGTGTTAGAGAAAGGGTGATCGTCCACTTATCTATCACTTATAGAGAGATTGCAAATCCAGCCAGAGATCACATTCAGTGATTTGAGATCTGTAACAGACAGAAAGGTTCAAGTTTTTGGTTTAATTCTTGTCTATACATGAAAAACATGACAAGGTTTTTGCCATACTTGATGCACCTTTGTAAGCAAAATATAAATAAAATACTAATTCTGTGTTACTGTACAAGTACAGTGTTATTAACTGAAAATGCCAATTCTTAATTTCCAGTTTGTTTCTCTGGTAATTTTGGTTTGGTTAATGCTGCATTTACATTTTTGTTTCTTGTTTCTCTTCATCACACTTCTGTGTGCAAACAATTGATTTCAGTCCTGCAAATAAGCCTGACTGAAAGATATTACCATTTTAAATGTAGTTACACTTTTTTTTACCTCAGGCTAGTAAGGGGTCAATTTTAAGCAAAGTAGAATATGATTTAACATGCATTATGATTACACATTCATATTTTGACAGAATATCATGTCATTTTCTTCATATTTTTTAACTATGGGATGCTAACTAGTCTTTTTTGGATGTGAATACATTTGTTAAATAAGTTTTGTATGTAGTGAATATGAAGATGTACATACTGTTGTATAAAGTTAAAGCTATCATAGTTTGTGAGACTTGAATCAATGTAAAGGCTGAAACACTGGTATGACAGATTTGAGGTTATCTATTCATACTTAGTCAAGAGATTTATGAATGTTGGTAGTAAAATTAATGTCTAAGTAAAAAGGAATGGTTTGCAACAGCTTGGAGCAAACCAACTAAGTAAGATTGACAACTTTGGTGTTTTGGTAGAAAATCCTACTTTGTTAGACTAATGGAAATACTTCCCTACTGTATTACAGAAATACTGCTTAACTTTTTTGTTTTATGTCAAAGTTAGGAACATTTTGAGTTTCCAGCTGAAAATGTAGGAGCTATACAGTGACTGCAAAGATATGTAACAAAATAATCTTTTACAGGGAGTAGACTCTCTCGCATTACCTTTCTTATTTCCGTATTTAGGCTGAAGGAGATTTCTTTACATATTGTGTTGTCTTGTGCAAATTTTATTTGGAAGTACTTGTCCTGTTAAGTTATGCATCCTTCACCTTTACCCTACAGGAAGCTGGGTATTTTTTCTTACAAAACTGTTTTAAATTTTCTTTAAGAGCATTATGTGTGCCTGCCTGGTATTATATTGATGTTACTCACAAACTTCATGCTGAATTCTTCTGATAGCTGATGCCTGGACAGCTAGACTACAATGAGATCATTGCCTTTGAACCCTGCTAGGAGATTTAAGTGGGCACTTGGATTCTAAAGACTCCAAAGAGTTTACTTCTCTGATTATTATTACCTTGGATAATGCCAACAAACAGGAGATAAAAGGTCTCAACTGCCCCCCTCCCACCCCATCACAAAAACCCTGTAACAGCCTTGGTATAACCAGCCCATGGTAGTAGCAGACTTTGATTGTACAATTCAGTATAAAGACCATAGAATTGTAAATATGTTGTAGATATATTAATTGATCTCCTTGGTGGAAGGTATGTGGAAAGAAGATTGGATGAATATTTATTATCAGCAATTTGGCACACTTTATTTCATTTCCATTCCTTTATGATTCCTTGCTATAGGCAGAGGAACCTATGGGATGTTGTTGTCGTGTGTTTTTGTGGGTGTGCGTGTATGTAATAATTTGCTTGTAAACACAATATCTCAAAAGGGTAACCTTGAGGGATCTCATTCATGTGGAGACCCTCACTGAGTTGAGGATCCTTATTTTTGGTTAATGTCAAAGTCATTTGGGGTCACCAGAGTTAAAAATATTAAAAACTTCACAATTTCAATATCTCAAAGAGGGAAACTTTGATGAATCTCGTATTGAGCCCGTGGGTGCCCCATATTGAGTAGAAGAAGCTCAGAAGAAGCTCATTTTTCATAGGGCTGAAAGGTCATTTGGGGTCACCAGGGTTCAAAATGGTGAAAACCTTGGAAATTGCTGGTAAACACTCTTATCTCAATAAGGGTAACTTTGAGGGATCTCATTAGCACATTAATGGCCCATATTAAATAGATGATTCCTGTTGTTTTTAGTGGAGGTCTGAGGTCATGTGGGGTCATCAGAGTTAAAAGGGTTAAAACCTTGTTGACACAATATCATAAGCAAGAGAACTTTGATGAATCTCATGTTGCAAGTGGGTCATGAAAAGTCAAAGAACAAGCATGAGTTGAATCATCATTTCATGCACGATTGCACTTGATAGTGATGACTCACGACATCTGCAGGTGCAGAAGAATAGAAACAGGCTGTTCTCTTTCACACCCGGACTCCCTTAAGATTTACATAGAGAATGACCTATGACGTAATTCTTTGTTGTCGTGTTGCGTGAGTGTGCACGTGAAGTACTTTGACCTTGTTATTGTAGACTGCAGGGAGGCGGTTACAAGCAAACAGCCCATTTTCCTGTGTGACCGTGTGAGGCTGCTTTTGTATCCTGCGGTCAGTTTTGTTTACTTTAGTCCAAGAATGTAACGCCGTCCGAGAATGTAATGTTCAAGTCTCGATGTGGGCTCATCTTGGCATGGTGCCATCTACCAGGAAAAAGTGCATTTTTTTTGTAGTGTTCAATGGTTATTTTGAGTCATTGGAGGTGAAATGGTGCAAACGTTGAACACTGCTCATAAACAGTTGATCTCAGGAAGGGTTACTTAGAGGGATCACACAATTGGCATGTGGATGGTCAATATTGGGTAGATATAACCCGTTGGTCTTGTTGGAGGTTAAAGGTCACTGAAGGTCACCAAAGGTCAAATAGTGAAAATATTGTAAATATGATATCTCAAGAAGCAACGCATGTATGGATTTGGTATGTCGCATATAAATTTATACTGACCATATATTCTCTAATACTTGGTAGAGGACAAATATCATTTGAGGTCACCATGCACAAAATTAAAGGAAGAAGTTTTTGGACCATGTTAAAATCATGGTATCAGTCTGATGGATTTATACCCATGGATCTCAAATGTGCTGTGCTTAAATTGTAAACACTGAATTTATGAAACACTGTTGATTTGAAAATGCACTATTAGACTTACATTTCAGTGGCAGGGAATCACTATGCTTTTTGGCTTTCAGGTTCAGTATACTTATTTGTTTATTTATTTACTTTGTTTCTTTTTAGGTAATTTGTGATTAAAATTTGTGAACCCCATTGCACTTGAAGACAAGGTCTCAGGCTCAGCTCTTGTGCACCAGTTCATCTCATGGTTTTGTTGATTAGGCATTTAGTGAAGCATATATGTGCTCTTTCCTTTTGTTATGTAATCATCCATTTATTATAACCTTGTTGCCTAAATACATCCACCGTATTTAGATGGAATTTATCACTGCACGAAATTGTGACCCTTGTTTATATTTGTAATGTTTGCCTGAACCACCTGCAATATTGTGTTGTATGAATAATATTCAACCCACCTACACTACTGGTTTAATTCTAAAATTGTAGACAATAAGAAAGCTGTAAAAATGAAAAGGTAGTAGAGTTTGAAAATCATGGTAAGGATATGTTCTTTTTATTGGTAGAGTTAATATGCACAATGATCAATGAAACTCTTGCTTACAGTCAAATGTCCACTCTAGTGCTGAAAGCAAATACGTAATGTTGAAGTTCTAAAATTACTTACCAGCTGCCAAGTTATAAAGAATTTATCATATCCATTAAGCATTATTTACATGTTTAGGCAGCCCTAGTGAATGTTTTCTGGGATGAATGGGGGTAACTTCTACATTTCACCCTAATCTTGACCCTTACCTGGACATTATTTTGCATTTTTATGGTTTCTTTGGAAATTTCTGGAAATTTGATAATGGAAGATTATGTTTATTGACTTACCGTAAAAATTCTAGCTTCATGAAATGTCTTAATGAATGGAGATGATACCTTTTGTTTTCATATTGGAGAAACAAAACAGAAATAAAATGAAGAAAAATTTATTAACTGCTTTGTTGTCATTTGAAGCTTTGGGTCAGGAGCTTTCATTCCTGTCAAAAACCCTGACCCAGTGGTCATGACTATAATCTAGTCGTGGAGACTTTTTTCTTTTCAAATAATGTACAGACAAGTAGTAGATACAAGACATCTCCCTGATTCTTATAGTCATAACTTCTTTCAAAGTATCCCAAATACTCCCAGGATTTCTGCATTGTGCTTCCATGGTGGGTTCTGCTAGTATGAGTCTGCCTTGAAATATTGTTCCAAGTATCTAATTCGGAGGCCTGGATTTTTAGAAACTTTTGGGTTTGTCCATTAGGCAACCTGCCTCCCTTTTTGATCCTCTGAAAGAATATTTAGTCGAATGAATAGAAATATGTAAGTTTCCCCAGGTGCTATCTTCTTGCATGAAATTTTGTAGCAATTTTGCTTGTGTAGGGTCTGGTCTAATTTTAATGGAGAGATTTAAGACTGTGATTGAATAAGTTATGTGTCTGACATAATGTTCATGTTACACCCATGTGACTGATATGGGAGTCCTGTTCCCATACCACATCAAATTTGTCGAGAATACTCTGAACATAATTCCAAGTTGCGACTTGACAACTCCCCCCACCCCCTCTTGGACTATTCCACCTGGACAAGTTTCCCCCAGACTACTTCCCGGGCAATTTTCTCAGGACGATTACCACCCCCACAAATTGCTACAAATCCCCTCAGACAACTGTTCCCAAGCCATCTGACCACCACAAATTTTGAATTGTACTGGATGGGAACTGTTAGGGGGAGGGAATTTTCTGGGGTAGTTGTACTGGTGTGAAGTATGCGCCAGTGGGGGAATGGTCCAGGAATGGAATCAAGTTTTGTTTTCCACAGTTCAATTGGTCTTCCAAGTTCTCAGTGAAATGAATCGATTTTTGTATTGTTTTGCAGTGAATGGTTTAAATGTGACCAATAAGAAGCAGGTATCTAGGTAATCCAGACCCATTGCCAAACAAGGTTCTGAAGGGGTGAGTTTCAAGGGGGGAATATTGTTAGGGGAGAGATATGGTAAAATGCATAATGGCAATAACATTTTTTAATTTTTCTGAGGGGGTAAAACTTTACAAGGGGGAACTTTCCTTGCCTCCCCCTACCTCCCCACCCCCTTTTGATACAGACCTGGGAAAATTTTTAAACGTTACACAGTCTACCTCGCGACATTCTCACATCTCGACTTAGCATTGAGTATTTGTGGAGTAAGACATTTCATTCATTGCATTTCTTTTGTGATTTTTAAACTAAATGATTTTCAGGGCATGCATGCAAAGAAATCAAGGAGGTAATCAGTAACTCAGAACAGCTTCTAGTTTTGTGTGAGCACCGTCCTGGAAGCCCATCGCTCACCCGTGTCATAGTAAAAATCGTAGTAAAAATCACTTTCAGATGGCCTTGCTGCTCCATGTAACACAGATGAGGAAGGGGGATTAAGTTGGGAGAGTAAAGTTGGATATGTTGAAGAACGACGATTCGTGCTGGAAGTCGTGGGGAAGGAACGTGGGTCGAAAACTCAAAATGATATGTATACCTATACATATATGCACATGTGTATCCCTACATTTATACGTATAGCATATGTACACGGGGACGTATACATTGACGTATGTGGATGCGTAAACGTATACGTAATGGTAAACGTTTATGTTTAAATGTGCTGGTAATGAAATGTAACTCATTTGCGGCGCCGAACACCGAAAGATCACAAATCTTCCCTTTTCGTAGTCGAGAATGAAAATAGCAAAGAGTGTGCATTCAGAAGTCCGTACCATGCAGTTCTGGATCCAACACCCGATTGATTTGAGTGGTTGAAAGGAACAATCACACGAAAACCTACACTTGCACGTAAAGTGCATTAATTTGACGGCCCTGAATACTGGAATATGCAGTTGAATATTTTATGTACTGTACATGTGTGCGTCTAAGAGTGTCTCAATAATCACTAGGCATGTATGTTGCAATAGATGAGCGCGAAGCACTCTGAATAATTTACCTTTCATGGTCAACAGAGCGGTCGTTGACAAGAAAAAGTGAGAGGGGTTTAAAGGGATTCCGTCCCCCTCAATAAAAAAACTATGTACCATTCCTAATGGGCCCCAGGCTACCCGCAAATATACGTAAACATTGCGGGTTTTGCCCAATACTAAAGGTTCTCGGTCCTCCCTATCCAAATTATTGGACAAGACTATGTTTCACAAATACCCGTTTTAGCAAATATCGTTGCAGTTGATCATCTCTTAAGGGGAATATTCAACAACTTCACTTCCCTACCAAATTATGGAGGGATTTTTTATGTGTCTCTACGAATGTCTTCCTAATAACCGAACATGCAACCTGATGTGGTGCACGCTAGGTGCCCCGAAAAAAGGTTTCTTATGACCTTTGAATCATCAGAAAGTCTAATATTCACACTAATATCAACAAATATAACAGTTTTTACCAAAATATCAAAGACATTCCGTCCCCATCAGGTGTTCAGCAAAACATGTCACTACCAGTACCAATTCCTACAGAAATCTATAAATGAAATAGAAACCCGATGTAACAAATGGAGATGATAAAAATTAATCCCCCAAAATCGCAATTCATTAACTTCATGCACCATGATAAGTCGTCCCAAAGTTCCACTGTTACACTTTTTCATAGTTACAAACTCTCCCCAAGCAGTCCGGGTTATATTTGACCACCACATGATATTAAGTAGCTACATCGACAAAATTTAATCCTCTCCCTTTTTAACACAGACCCGCTAATTACAAAAACTATCTTAAACCTTCTTCTGGTAACTCATAAAAACAATTTGAAAACTCCTTTGGATATATACTAAATTATAGGAACTGGGAGGAGGTGAAAAACTTGGTCGAAGGAGGGGGATGGGGGCTATCAAGCCTTGCAGGTGCCATTTCCGACGATCTGGGATGTATTAAAATCTCAAATTTTCTTGGAACGCTCCGCGCCAACCTACGGTGGCGCTCCGCTTAGATGGTAACCGAGATTCAAACTTGAAATCCTCGGACCCCAAGTCCGGCCAGCTGAGCTAATCCGTCCTCACGGAAATGTGTTTGAGAATAAAATGAAATCAAAGTTTACGATTTTTTCACAAAAATTGCACATCTTGATGGGCTACTATCAAGCCTGGCAAGTGCCATTTCCGGCGATCTGGGATGTATTAAAATCTCAAATTTTCTTGGTACGCTCCGCGCCACTCCACTTAGATAGTAAACGGGAGCTCCCCCACAAAATTCTCCAGCCCCCCAGAGCCCCCTAAACAAAAAAAAAAATCCTAACTACGCCACTGACCAGAACTGTAAGTAAAATATGCAAAATGACAGCCCCCATGACCAGACAAGTTTTCTCCCGACTGGGGAAAACTAGCAGGGCCCCCAATATTTGGGTCGCCGTCGGCAACTTTCCGGTCTGTCGGAAAAAAGGGGAGAGGGAAAGGAAAAGAAGAGGAAGAGAGGAGAGGAGGAAAAGAAGAGAGAAGAAGGGAAAGGAAAGGGAAAGGAAGGAAGTGAAAGGGAAGACGGAGAATGAAAAGATAAAAGAGAAAGAGAACGGGATCGCGTGGCCAGTCTGTTATCGGCTATTTCACCAGGGGTCCTAACGCGGGCCCCTGGACCCCACCCGCTAAAGCTCGAATTCGCGCTACGTGTTACCAGATCTGCCGGCAAAACATAATCTTTACACCCCCCCCCCAAAGATCACACCTTCGCTACACCCCTGAAAACTAGATTCTTCCAGATGGGGGAATCTCCCGAACGGACCACTAGCTATAGGAACGATACGGAATAGGATACAAATACAGAGCTAAGAGATGCAAAATACTATGATCAGTTTACAAATTCCACTTACTCAATTTTTATTTTGAGTACACATCACAACAGCCATGGCAGAAACAAAATGGAAAGACGTGACATATCAGGTATGAGATACATTGAATGATGTCTGGAAGTCGCGTTAGAAGCCCGATATCTGACAGTTTGATTTTAGCGCCCTTTCAAGTGAATAGTTACGCTCTGTCTAACGGCGTACACAATTATTACACTGTAATTAATAATCAAGTTCATTATGAAATTTAAGGGCATTCTATTCTTGAGATCAAGGGTGGCTCCAGGGGGAGCCATGGTCAAGATCATAGCCAAGGGGAGGGGACAGGGGGCGCCCCTTAGAAAAAGTTGCCCCTAGAAAATTTAAATAACCATTGTCTTAATGCAGTTTAGTATGTCTCCCCCCCCCCCCCCGAAAATATTTTGTCCCCTTCAGTACCTTGTCTGGCTACGGGCCTGCCAAGGGACCATGGCTCCCGTAGGGGAAGGCTGGTTCCCCGTCCAAAGTCGTCAGGTAACGTTAATGGGTAAGATAGGTATATAATCCGTCTAAATCACCGACGGCGACCAGTCGCCTTGACGGTTCGCCTGCTTTTGCTATTCATGAGGGTAACCTCTTCAATTAAACATCAGTTTTCTTCCTTAATAACCCAACGATTCAAATTTATTGAAAAAAAAAAAATTACAATTGACGGCGAGCTTCCCGCGCCTTTAAAATTTTGAATTTGCCATCCTTACGGCAACTCGTTGACTTTGTGGGGGCTTCTAGAACTGTAGTCGAGGCTTTAGGTCCCGAGGCCGAAGCCGATGCCTTACCACCGAAATGAGGCTGAAACCACATCCCCGCAGCTGATGCCGACGCCAGCATACCGTGTGCTACATTGCAAAAGCCTTACCTTAACTTTAAGTTTGCGTTAACCTGTTCTCTGTGTAACATGGTTGTAGCTTAAAATTGCCCGAAGGGAGAGAGGCAGGAAACCCCATGCCACAGTAGTAGCATTTTACTAATCAAAACTTAGTATCTGTATGGCGTAATCTACTCGCATTCATGGGCTTCCGGAGGGGGGGCAAGGGGGGCACTTGCCCCCCTGGAAAATCAAAAACTTGAAAAAACGAAAAATAAAGAAAAAAAGGAAGAAAATAAAACATCAGCATTTCTTAACAGTTCACTTAGTGTGAATTTCTACTCTCAAAACAAGAATTGAATAAAAATATCAACACTCAGCCCCAGCAGCCTGTAAATAGGCCTTGGAAGTGCTATTTCCAGCGATCTGGGAAGCATTTGGGGCCAAAATTTTCTTGCTCTCAGCGCCAACCCATGGTGGCGCGGAGCGCTGAGAGTATGTCCTGCCCCCCCCCCCCTTGACAAGTTCCTGGTTACGTCTTTGTAAACACTGTGTGAAAAGTAGCACCTAAACTCTTCCTGGGAGTAAAATATTTCCTATGAAAAAAGTTGGGGCCCCCTAAAAAATTTTGTTCCCCTTGAATTTTTTTCTGCGGACGCCCATGCTCGCATTCGCTTTTCCGTCGAATTTCTTTTAGGTCTATAGGCTAATACAGACTCTCAGGCTGATTGTTCAAAAATGCACAAGACATGCATGAGTTTATAGCATGGTCATGTTTTCCAAATACGTTGTGAAAGAAAACAATAACCTTTAAGTTCTGTTGACATGCTACCAAAAAGGAGCTAATTTTACTTCACAGTTAAAGAGTAAAGTCCTCCAAGGCAAGATCAGTTAAAACTTTTTCAAATAACTTCCTTTACCGGTCTCAAGATATGCCGCTTCAAAGTTTGACGGTTTCTGAAGTAACTCATTGAGAATGCAAAGATAATGATGTAGACTGTTGCCCAGTGTAATCATTTCTTTTGTTAACCTTTTTTGTCAATTTATCTCTTAATGACTTGCCAGACAATTAGCAGTTTGATGAGTGATACTGATAATTTTCAAGAATTCATGTGACAACTGACAACCAAACTAAATCACTCGGGCATACCATTATTACAAGCAGTGTTGTAACGAGTCATGACTCGGACTCGAGTCGCTAATTTTCAGAAGGGAAATGACTCGAGCAATTGTATCAGAATTTTTCTCATAGAAATAATACAGTGACTCGAGTCTCTGACTCGACTCGAGTCACACTGAAAGTAGTAAATGACTTGACTTGACTGCAAAATTGAGTGACGCGTTACAACACTGATAACAAGTGCCTTTGAAATGAAGGTAGAAAACACAATGGATGATATTCGACATACTTTGTGAATCCCCCTTTCCAGGTCATAATTTGCATAAGGTTACTTCATTCATGACATAATTGACAAATGGAAATTAACCCCTAAAATGATCAATATTTTATGGATATGATGGGAATTGTACCTTTTTTTTACTCCGTTTTTCTGCTTTTTTACATTAATTATATCCATGTCGTTTTCATGTCACTATACATCTAACAAGAAATGCTTGCTTCGGGGCTAAACCATGATTTTCAGCAGGGATGGTTCTTAAAGAGGTGCGCTGTTGCGAGACGAAAGACGACTCCAGCTCCTGTTGGGACTGAGCTGAGGTAAGAAAATTTGGCATTTTACATACCACGTCATGCCGACATTGAAGGAATTTCTCACTACAGTTCCGTTCCCCTTCTTCTATTTGTAGGACTGTAGGTCACCAGTATCACAGAAAAGTTTGGTATTCCCATTAAAAAACAAATCCTTCTCATATGAGTGGAACTGTCTGTAGCCTATGGGAGAAACCTGTATTTCAATCAAGTGGGCAAACCTCCAATAGTTTCTTTTTGGAGAAAAAGTTGGAAAGGCCTTACGCCCTCGTAAGCACCGTGGAACGCGAAGTGCTCCCCGCACGGCGTTGGGTCAAAGGACCCACCTTCGAGCGCCCGAAGGTTTTCTGGGTGACGATCCGGGATTATGTGGCGTTTTTGCAAAGTTTTGGGCAGCTAGAATCACACATGCCGTAACTTTCTACAAATAGTATTGGATGTGATCTGCACAAACCACAAAACCATAATTTTACCATTTTTGATTTACAGTTTTACAATAGCTTAACTCAGACGAAAGGTCGGTAAACTTCGCTATGCAGTGGGCTTGAGGGTGGGAAGGATAGACGATGGTTTATGGCTGTCGACGTTTGTAATAGTTCCTCTAAACCTGTCCTACATGAACCTTTGGGAAGTAATAATAAGCGAATAGTGAAAAGTTCTGCCTTTTGTTGAAAGAAAAAACGAAAATTGAGAATTTGTGCAGAAAATTCGGGAATTTGAGATTGTTGTTGAAGAAACTTTGAATATTTGGAATTATAATGAAGAATCTGCCCTCCTTCAGAGCAGGAACAAATAAACTGTCGGGCATACTGGTTGCCATCGGGACTTAAAGAACCCATTGAAGGGGAATTAAAGTCCCCCAATATGAATTTGTGTACCCCGTCATATTTATTCAGAAATGGCTCCTTCCAGTCATGTGGCAATATTTTGTTACTTGTTTAATTCATGCAGAATAACCCCTTTGTTTACCTTCAATATTCAATGTTTTTTATAGAGAAACATAATGATGATACTTGTGAGCGAAATAAGAAATTTGTAACATTTGGCAGATATTTGAAAATAAACTTGGGGCGACTGCATTCTCCCTTTAAGGTTCCCTGACAAAATTGGAACATTTCTCCCACAGGGGGAAATGTGTGCTCTCTAGTTGCATAGAGCAGAGCCCCCCGATATTTTTAAGCCCTTGGAAGAATGTACCGTTATTGATTTCAAAAACAGATCCACTTTGGGGCGACAGATCTCTACTCTATCTTGACTTCTGTCTGGTAAAGTGCCTTGCATGGTATCTATCCATCTACCGGAGGAAAGAAATAAAAAGAAACCCGACAAAGCGAGAAGCGGGCTGGATAATTTGGAGATCAAGTTGAAAAAGTTGTTATAAGCAAAAACAGGTGAATAGACGGGACGACTATAACCGCCTAACTGGGAATTCCATTACAGTACTCCGAAGAAATTAACGCAGGGGCGTAGTCAGGATTGTGTCATGGGGGTATTGTTGGAGTGTGACATAGGGTCTAAGTGGAGGGGTGTCTCCCTCCCTCTTTGTAGAAAAAAAAGGATTTGTTAGGTCTCCAGATGCAGAATGGTGCAATCTTTGTACCTCCAAAGTAAAAGCGTTTATAGTGAGATAGTGGGATGTAACAGCTATGTCCTCTTCCTAGGAACCCTGTCCTCTTGTGCAACCCCTACTGTATCAATTCAATAATGTGTCAAACTTAGTGGAAAACACTCTGAAATATTTTCCACTGGGAAACTGATCTTTGACCAATTATTACAAGTCAGTTTACAACTGGCCCCTTTGAGGCTCAAGTAAAATACCTCAGACCCGAGGTACGAACACCCTGTCCATAAATGGACGCTCCCGCACATGACACAGATTGGCGCTATATAACTTTGGTTGTATTATTACCAACGTGAGATGATCCCAACGTGGACGGAGAAATCGTCGACGAGCGAGCTAGCCATGTTACTTAAACTGAAAGAGGATCGATGGACATAGTCCATTTATGGACAGGGTGTTCGAAAATAGACATTCTGTAATGGTACTTTCTTGAAGTACCCCCTCACTAACTTCGGATTTCTCCACTCCATATTATCGGTGGATAATGGTAAAGAGAAATCGTATCTTGATTTCTCCTTCCCATATTTACTGAAGAAAGGGGTGGGAAAACTGGCATGTCAGATTTCACACCACCGCGATGTTCTCGGCTTCCGTACTTTCCAGCAGTTATACATGTAAAAAAAGGTAGCATAGTGGGAGGGAGCCCTCCAAGGAGACAGTATGTTTTGACTTGTCTGTCAAAAGGTTGTATGGAAATTGGATATTAGTGTCAGGACTCGTGGATTTTTAAACCAGGGTTTTTTTCCTTTTGCGATTTTCTGCATTCAGTGGCCACGGTGATATCTCTTCAGGCTGATACGTAGTATTCAATCGAGAGTTCGACACTTTTTCATTTCAGAATTTCCGTTTCTTGTCTGTTTGTTTCTTGTCTTTTGATTGTTTTTTTTTTAATTGTTTCTTTGATTGCTTTTTATTGTTGCTTTTGTACCCGTACAATGAAATACATAACTGTTGCAAGAACCTTTGGCATCACTCCAAACATATTAAGGAATCTTGGAAGATGTCTTAATTTACAATTATGGACCGCACTTTCAATGACATAAGCTTCACATTATACCTTCAAATATTGGCCAGTGATTATTTAAACTTTCATCTGTAGTGTCCAACATTTCGTTGTTGCTGAAAAACTTTCATTGATTTCCCTGGAACCCCATTAGAGCCTTAACCGTAAACACTGCAGGGATATTTTGATTCCTCACTCATTCCAAAGGGCTGACCAAGGTGAAGGGTGCTCTGGGCAAGAGTGACCAGAGAGCCCCACAAATGGGATGGATCACAAAACTGAAAGACAATTGACTTTAATACTATGGTAGGAAAGTTATGGGTCAAGAATATTCAGAGTGTTGCGAGATCATTTCAGAAATCGAGGAAAGTTAATCCATTGACCATTTACTGTTACAACCTCTCCATATTTTTTTTTTTTTTTGTATCTACTAATTTTGTACATTCTCGTGTCATTTACGTCTGAATATCCCGCGGGTGAAAACACTTAGGATTTAATACGTTTACGATACCGTTTTGTTGGTGTTTTGTGAAGTCATTTCAACTTTTCTACATCTACATATGCATAGTCTTTAGACCTTAGGCCAATTTCCCCTAACATAGGCACTTGCCTGATGCTGAAAGAGGATATTTATATGTGAATGGAAAACTTAGCCTCAGGATTCATACCAGCGACCTCCCGCATACAAAGCGGATGCTCTGAACACTGAGCCATTGAGGCCTATGTGACAAAGCGCGGCCAACTAAGTTTAAATACTGATGAGTCAAGCTTTCCGTTGTTACGTCATAAGTTTAAATACTGATGGTTTAAATTTTCCATTGTTACGTCATAGGAACGCGTCTCATGTAATAGACCTTATGCATATGATGTCACAAAGGAGAAAGTGCTCCCTCGTTTGGAGGAAAATGCAGGAAAAGCGAAAATCCAAGCCGTTCGTGCACGTGTGCTTCATTGTTTTCACCCAAAATGACGTCAGTGTGATGTCAATAGACCTTATGCATTGACATCACACTGACGTCATTTTGGGTGAAAACAATGATGCACACGTGCACGAACGGCGTGGATTTCGCCCCACGTGTAGTAGACATACGTGAGTATACGATTGGTTGACAAATCAGCTGTCTGCGTTTATTAGTATAACTTGCAATGATACGCGCTTTTCCTCCATTTTCCTCCAAACGAGGAAGCACTTTCTCCTCTGTGACATCATATGCATAAGGTCTATGCATAAGGTCTATAGGGACGCGTTCCTATGACGTAACAATGGTTCAGTGGTCAGAACATCCTCCTTGTATGCAGGAGGTCGCTGGTTCGAATCCTGCTTCAGGCTAAGTTTTCCATTCACAAATAAATATCCTCTTTCAGTATAAGGCAAGTGCCTATAAAGTCTCTGTGCGACTATTCAATGCAGCGTTGATTTACTCATTCATACACTCTTAAAACACTGGACAATGTTTTTGTTGGGCAAAAGTAATTGCTTATATGTTGGTCAAACTCATATAATGGTAAAAATTCCCCCTTCCATGCACGTGTATTGTACCAGGGAGTTTTTCCGTAAAAACTCCCTGACTGTACAATCCAATTACTGGTTAAACTGGCGACAAGCTTTTATTCAACGGTTGGTCATATTTTCGCTTTACCTTCTTGTTGGGCAATTAATTGCCAATTAGCATAATGTTTGCTTCAACTTGGGTAAATTTTTGGCCTCGGGTTTTGCGTCGAACAACTGCACGCTTGACTCGATTTTGTTTCACATTTCTTTTCATAATCATGAATTGGTTCCATAATCTGAAAATTCCTTTTGACATCTAGACCAGGGGCAGATCTAGGGTCTTTTTTGAGGGGGGGGGTCCAACATAAAAAGGGCACATTCATTTTTTTTTAAAATTTTGGTTCCCATAAACGTCAGCGATTACACAACTTACCCCATACTGACAAAGAAAGGATAAACCAAAAGACATGAAAAAACTGTAATCAAAACCTGGAATCTAAAGGTGAAATTGCAAAGCGCGCGAAGCGCGCGAAATTTTTTTGTGTAAGCCTACACTTATAAGAATTTGTACTAAATTAAAGCTTATATCAGTATATAGAACAATTGAGCGGACAGTTGGGCCCTATCGAGCATAACTTCATTGTACTTCCCTCCTCGAGTCACTAGTCGTACCGTACGACAGACACAAGTGAACGTTAACCAGGTTTAGAGAAATGCGATTCAATTCCCGACATTTACATAAATCCATGTATTCAACTTATTAACTTGAAAAGGTGGAGAGGGTTTGTACTATATTTAGCTATATGTATAACTGAACTGAGGAAGAGTGGACAAAGCGTACCGAACGTTTTGGGTTTTATCCCAGAAATTACCCTTATAACAGCCAAAATAAGTAAACTGACCATGGGTGGCGGCAGAATTTTTCCAACAGGGGGCCGGGCCATGTCAGCTACCCCAAGTTCCGACATTCCCTATTTCGAGGGTATGATGAGAAGGGCAAATGTGAGAGCCTCATTATCCCATGTAATTGCAGGCATATTTTGCATTATATCACTTAATACTTCCTGATCCGAGTTGCGCACTGATAGTGTTCTTTGAATCTGGATCGTGAAATTGAAAAGTGCGCGAAGCGGGTGAAATTTTTTGATAGGCTTACACATAAAACATATGACGAAACGAAAAAAAAAGAACTGTAGGGTTTGTAGACCGTATCGGGTGTAACATACATTGTATCGAAACCACCTGGACTACACGATGAAATAGCCAAACTTTGCTCCGTAAGTCGCTCACCAACTGACTGTACCGCATGACACACACACAAGAGAACACCAACTAGGCTTTGCGATATGGGATGAAAGTTACGAACTTTACATAAACTATGTATTCTGCCCATATGTTACTTGGTAAGGTGGGCAGGACTTGTGCTATCCTGCTATGTGGAATGGAACTATTGAAATAAATAGAGTGACTCTACAGCGCGCGTAAATTTTGGGTTCTTACTACAGAAATTATCCTCTTGAGGGCAAAAAACAGGTAAACAGTCGATTAGTTGTCGTCGGAGGCTGTGTACTTTCGACTAAGACTCCCCTACGAAACTGTTAAACTTTGCCGATAGGGGGCCAGCCTTCCCAGACGGGGGGCATGAACCCTTCCCCCACCTGGCGCCATCGCTATCTCGACTGAGGGAGGAGGTTAAAATACTGTATGTTGTGTTCCCTATATAGTTGCGGCGCAACTGTCAAAAACACTGTCAGAACAGGTGACTGAAGTCGAATGTTTGCTTTTCATTTGCGACAGCAGACCGGTCATCGGTCCAAAGACTTCAAAAAACTGAACCGACTGACATGGCGTTATTTGACCTGGTGGTGATTTTATATAGTAATTTTAAACTGAAATAAACACCGATTCGTCTATTGTGACTTCTGGTCAACTCTTGGCTGTGGACTTTACCTAAGACTGGCCTTTTATTCCCATCACTAGGTCAACACAATAAAAGAAGAGAGTAATTCCAGACTATAAATATCATAGCGAAACATATTTACCTACACTCTCTTTTTCACGAGAGGATGGATACTAGAGGGTGGAGGGAAGGTTTCGTAGATGTAGCGTTTACGGAGTGTGAACAGATCATTATTTTGTAAGACCAAAAGACTTAGCAGTGACCTTTTGGAATCAATATTAAAACCCAACAGTAATGCGTTGCATAGAGCACTAGCTAGTGAGTATGACGTAATATCTGAATGCCCAAGCACGCCACACGTGGTTCCAAGCGAAACGTGATTAGAATGCCTGATTGTCACGTAGACATACTGTAGTCACATTCTCTGTGAAACGATTGCACTGTTCGGGTTTCGAGGCGGCCAATGTAGGCTACCGTAGTCAAATATATTGCCGAAAATTTCTGCGATACATGGCTAGACTAGTGAATTGGTCGATACTGGATGGGGGCCTCGGAATTGGACAACACTGTCATTACCTGTGAAACTGTCTCGCTGTCTCGTTTTTTTTTGCTTAGTGTGAAAAAAACAATTTTTGAAAAAGGGCACATTGGAAAATTTGAGGGGGGGGGGGGTCCGGACGCCGGCGACCCCCCCCCCCGATCCGCTACTGTAGACACTGGCAAAAGAGGAAAACTCGTACATTACGTATGGCCATAAATTCGAGCTCTATTTCCATAAAATTGTTAAAATAGTACTACGAACTAGCAAACATTTGAATCAAGTTCGACAATTCGAACTTATCGCCAAACGGTTACCCAATGAGAGTTCAGAATCTTGAGTATACTCTGTCACGTCCGAATATGAGATTAAATATAGCAGAATTTGAAATATTTATGCATAATGATAATGCTATCTTTACTCTAGTTTTGAACAATACGGAACTTCTACAGTAGTTCTCAGTCTGCAGACTTGTGTTTAAATTTTAAAAGAATCATTTCACAGTCACTTTTAAACCTGATTGTTTTGGACATATAGGCTACGGAAGTCGGTGACAAACCAAACAGATTAGGCGAAGGCATTTGAAATGTACATCACAAGATAGAGGTCGTGCATTGACGTCATAGCACATGGTTTTGCCGTTCATTTTGGACGGCGTAAAAAAAATACTGCCTCCTACTCAGGTACTACAGCTGGTTGCTTATTTCTTCAGTTGTCTTTCCAAATCTTGAATTTCTTTAGGTGAAACTTTCTTTTTCTGCTCTTGGAGGCATGTGCAACAAATGATAAGAAATTAATAACAATTTTGGCCAAAAATATTATACACCAGCAAGGTAAAAGGCCCTTTAAAAACCAGCCTTGCGTGGTAAGTCAATGTAATAAGGACCGGTTTTGACGTCCAGAGAAATTAATCACGTGGTATAAAAACGTCATCTGCACGACCTCTATAGCTGAAGTTTCGTAATGTTTCCCAACAGCGGGTATTAGGCTATATTTTGACTTACATTAAAGACATTTCATAGTGTAAAATAAATGACACTAATTAAAGTATTTGCTCAGACTCTCATGACCTCAGTTTCCAGTGATATGACCAATATAAAGTGAACAATAAACATCCAAAGATAAACTGCCTATAGGAAGTGGTTAATGCCTTTCCCAATAAAAAACAAATAAACCCAGCTTTTAAAACCATTGCTAAAATTAAAAAAAACTTAACGTTGCTTGCAAAAAGCTCCACTCAATAGTATCAAATGCTTTTTCGAAATCTAATAGAAAAAGAAATCCCGGTATTTTATGAATTTTTGAGTACTCAATTAAATCTAAAACAAAACGAATGTTTTCGCCTGTAAATTTGCCCTTACGAAACCCCGTCTGATTTGGGCTAATAATTTTATTTAAAACGGTTTTCAGTCTATTTGAAATTGACTTGGCCGCGATTTTATAATCGGTGTTCAAAAGTGTAATAGGGCGATAATTTGACAAATTGAGGGAACTTTTATCAGGTTTAAGAAGCAGAGAAATAACACCGCGGGTTTGTTCCAAAGCTAGACAGCCTTTCTGGAAACCACAGTTAAAAGAATCAACGACCATTTGACCAATGTAGGGCCAGAATTTTTTGTAAAAATTAGTAGTAAGCCCATCAGTTCCTGGGGCCTTATCATTAGCCATTGAAAGAAGTGACTTTAAACATTCATCGAGTGTTAAATCCCCTTCACATAAATTCAGCTCTTCATTCTTCAGTCTCTTATGGGGAAGTCCCCTAAAAAAGAAGGAAGGATCAGAGTTTTTCGAAGTATAAAGTGAACTGTAAAAGTTAAAAAATTCCTTCAAGATATCCTTATCATCAACAAGCAGGTGGCCTTGATCATTGGTCACCTTATGAATAATATGTTGTGATTCATTCCGCTTTTCAAGGTTAAGAAAATACTTTGTATTTTTTTCACCGTGCTCGACCCATCGAGCACGTGACCTAAGAATTGTACCTTGCAGCTTGTAATTATAAATTAATTCGTTTCTACGTTCCTTCAATCTACTACGGACCTCCGAAGATTCGGAGTTAAACAAAGAATGTTCAAGCCTGGAAATGTCATTCAAAAGTAACAATTCTTGCTTACGTCGTTCAGATGCCTTCTGTTTTGAATACGGGATACAAAATTTACGAATTTGGTACTTAAAGGCAGTAGGCAGTCACCCCAATCAGAGTGAGTGTACCCTGTCACTCTAGCTCATGATTGGCCGATTTTGATCATGTGACAATATTTTTGTTGGTGAATTGTGGAATTCAAGGAGAATTCGCCTTTCTTTACCTATTGTTTGTAATAGTTATGTTCAAAACATCTTCAGATGTGCTTGTAATGCAATAAGAGGAGATTTGCAAGAGTGTGCTGATTTTTCAGAGAAAATTTTGGGGCGACTGCCTATTGCCTTTAATGAGCTCCCAGTGTTGCTTAGGATCAAAAACGGTCTTACACTTTTCCCTATTTATAAGATCAATAATCCCATCAACGAAGAGGTTATCTAAAAGTAGAGAACTATTAAACTTCCAAAAACCTGGGCCCCTCTTAACAGAAAAAAGTTGAACAGACAAAGTAACTAAACTGTGATCTGACTGAATACCAGGTTTAAATCCACTCTCAGTCACATTCATAATCACCGACCTGGAAATCAAGAAAAAATCAAGTCGGCAGTGAATACCCGGGGTAATGTTTGAAGACCAGGAAAATAATTTTGAAACTGGATTTCTTTCTCTCCAAATATCAACCATATCGTATGACTGCATGATAATTAATTTAAAATTAGTTCTTAAAGTACCACCTACTTTATAAAGATCAAGGTTAAAAACAAAATTAAAACCACCAGCCCAAATAATCTTATCACAACAAAAATCATTTAAAATGTCGTTGAGGGTAGAGAAGAAATAAGGATCATCTCTATTAGGAGCATACATACAAACAATTGTAATAGTAGCATCAGCAATTAGGAGATCAATCACAATAAATCTTCCATTCTGATGCAAATAAACCTTGATCACTGTAAACACCAATCTTGGATTAAACAAAAAGCAAACGCCACAACTATTCTTAGATCCATGGGCAAAAAGAATCTTTCCTCCCCATTCATTTGCCAAATCTTTTCATCGTCCAAGCAACTATGCGTTTCTTGAAGTAAAATAACATCCGTCTTGTTTCTATGTAAGAAAGAAAATAAGGTACGTCTCTTCTTAGATTGACGTAAACCCCTCGCATTGTAAGAAATTAGTGTTAAATCATTCATTGCAAAATTTGCTTTCTTGGCGACAGCCAGATGTAATAAATCTAAAATAATAAATTTTCATTGCAAAAATAGTGTTAATGGATAAGTGAGTAATCCTGTAACTTCCAATCCATGGATGAAGAAAGAGAAGAAAATTAATGAGACTGAATGTCATCCGTACTTGAAGCATGAGTACGAAAAAGATGGAAATCCGAAAAAAGCAAAAGGAAAAAAAGAGTCAAATCCTTCGGGAGTTGCATCCCTACCCTCAACCAGTAGCACAGGGCAGAGAGAAGCGTAGCCGATGAACAAAGCCAGAAGGCTAGGACGCTTATCCAAAAAAAAAACAGGATTCCTAATAACCGGACAGAAAGCAAATAGGGCAGCGAAAAAAACATCAAGGAGGACAAATTAGCTCCAAATAAGATGAGAAAGGGAATTAAAAGTAGAAACGACAAAGATGTTTTCTTTACGGTAAACTTGCCAGGCAGTCCAAGAACAAAAGAGATGAGTGCAAAAGTTTAAAAGGAATACGGCTTGCCAGCTGAATCACGCCATCTTCCACCTGTAAATCTAAGTTTCATGCCGTTGTCATAAAGTTCTTTGACTTTTGAAGCCCATTTTTTCTTTTCTTGAAGGTCAGTTTTAGTAAGATCGTTAACAATAAAAAACTCTTGATCCGCCAAAGCTATCCGTCTGTGCTTCATAATGAACATTTTAGCTTTGCAAGACAAACAGCGAACTAATATATGCGGTGATCCATCCCCTTGTGGCCTTCCATCCCTATGACAACGTTCTATTGAGAGCTCTGGGGCATCTTTGAACAGGGGAAACACCTTTTCGTGGACAATATCCTCACATTGTTCATCGCGTGTAAAAGGAATCCCAACAATGCGGAAATTGTTGCGTCGAGACATCCTCTCAATTTTATTGTTCTCCCATGCAATAGAAGTCAAAGAGCTCTCCAAAGTAGTAATTATGCGGGAAAGATCGTTGCATTCTTCTTCCTTGGCCACCATCTTGTTTTCCAAATCGTCAATGCGTTGAGCTTGAAATTCCACTGCTTGACCAAACTCCTTTTCAAGTTTAGAGACAGATTTTTGCATTTATTTAGTGATTCTTCCAGAACATTTTGGAAGGAGGAGATTGCAAGTCTCCAACCCTCTTCTCCACTGATTTCCCCCGGTTCATCATCCGCTTCCGAGGCCTCCTCATGAACATAGCGTCTCAGCTGGGTCTGCTGAGAACCTCGAGTAGATGAAGATCTTAAAGTCAGGGGGGGGGGGGGGTCGGCCTCCACGCGAAGTCATTGTAACCGTGGAGTAAATAGACGACAGATGGAAGTAAAACGACGTCGTCGTGGTCGTGGTGTGGTCGTGGTGGTTGTGGTGGTTGTGGTGGTTGTGGTTGGTGGTTGTGGTTGGTTGTTGTTGTTGTTGTTATTAATATTATACTAACGCGCACTATCAACCAAAAGTTATCTCACTGTAAGAAATGATTAACATTTTTGTGTAACAGATAACAAACGCGTCTTGGCGTTTATGTAACCGAAAAACAATAAAATACGTATGCAAATTAAACGTCTAAAACGCCAACTTTAACACATTGACGCCACTTTAACGCTATCTTGTAAACACGTTGATGAGTTTATTTCATGATTACTGTAAACATCAAGTTGTTTTAATAAAGCCAAATTAACATATATATCAAACCCACAAAGGTGTTTGCGGAGTGCACTTCAATTGACGTCATTATCTTTATCGTGTTAATATTCGTTCAGTCATTCGCTGTGTTTATCCATTTTGCTGTTCTTTTTCTAATTCTTGAACGCCATAATGTGTTAAACAAAATGTAGACGTCTCGTTTTACAGTGCTAATGCGCTGTACAAAAACATGAAAGAACATGAAAATAGACAAGAGTGTAAGGAAAAGACACTAAGAGCAAAATACCACAAGACAGGACATTTATACTGAGCAACAAAAGCAACAACAAAACAATTAATACATGGAAAATAACCACGTTTTAAGCTTTGTCCTAAAAACCTGAAGTGTTGGTGCAGATTGAATATCACTTGGAAGATCATTCCAAAGACGAGGACCGGCAACTGCAAAAGAACGATCGCCAAAAGATTTGCAGTGTGTCTTGGGTATGAGGAGGATTCTCCTGGCCCTAGACCTAAGAAGGCGTGTGCTAGTTCTTAATTTATATGGGACTGAATGAGCTAATAAAGAGAGCTGCACTCAAACTTCATTCCATTTTTTCCTGTTGCGTCATGTCTCACGCAATAGCTTCCTATGTGTTCCGTATGGACCTAAGAAGCTTCCCCCTTACTCACCCGTTATATTTAGATGTTGCCTGGCAACAGCCTTCCATCCCCAAAATAAGTCATTGACCTTCAAGCATACCTTGCCCCTTGACAATCTTTTTGAACTTGACCCAGTCCTTTCGACATTGTCCCTACCTCGGTGAATCATAGTTTAGTTATGAGGATGACCGTGACTTTGACCGTCGCCTAGCAACGATGACGTCATCCCCATGCTGCATGCTGGCTTCTGATTGGTCACTTGCTGTAGGTTAGGTTAGATGATGTTTACCGTCCCAGTTTCCAACCAATTGGTTCAAGTCGAGACGACCACGGCCTTTTTTCCAGTTATGGCTCACTGGCTTATTTTCCCTACTCCATTGTTCATGCTGAGCACCAAGCACAAAGGCAGTAGGTTCCATTTTTAAAGTCTTTGGTATTACCCGGCCAGGATTTGAACCGTAGACCTTCCGACTGCAAGTCGGATGCTCCAACCACTTGCTGTAAAGCTGGATCTAACTACCATATATATATATATATATATTATATAATATATTATATATATATATATATATATATATATATATATATATATATATATATATATATATATATATATATATATATATATATAGTATATATATATATATATATATATATATATATATATATATATATATATATATATTATATATATATATATATATATATATATATATATATAATATATATATATATATATATATATATATATATATAAGATCGAAATGAGTTTTTAAGACTTTCACCTTTTTGGTTCATTTGCCTAGAGCAGGAATGTTATGCTGCGAGTACCTGATTGTTTGGTAGCAATAAACAGACGTTTTGTATCCAAGTACATTAATTTGCCCTTGACTGTGGGCAACTAGACATGAAAGCTTTGTTGCCTGTCAACCTCCTTTCTTAGGATGCATTTGGCAAGGATGAGGTTACCTAGGTACCACACAAAGAGGTAAATAACGTTAAATGCAATGGTCCCTGATTGTAGGATATTCCCCACGCGCTGAAGTGGATCAAAGTTTTTCCAATCTCCAGCTAATACCGACTCCCTGATCTTATCAGGGACTTTGTGTCAAATAGCAACTTCCTGATTTCACCTACTGGCTCGGTTATCTTTTACTGTTTTTTACCAGTGGCGCCGGCACGGGGGGCATGGGGGACGTGCACCCCTAACTGATTTCCCAAAATTTTCCCGAAAGTTTTAAAATGAGCCACAAAGGCGTTTCAGTTATAGATTTCTGTAGGGGGTAGGGTGAGGTCTGGTTCTGACTCACAGATGAATCTATTTTAATCATTTTTTTATCCACAAGTCGTTCTCAATCTATCACAATTCTCGCAAATCCTTCTCAAAGTACCACAATTTTCGGGCGCTCCTCCTCACCACATGGCTGTGTTACCATCATCACCGTCTCAACCATTACTGGGACAATAACAGGCTAAAATTACTTTGACCAAAACACTTGTTCGAAAAAGTACATCTCCGATCTCTGCAGGGACCCTGCATCAATAGAGTATCTTAGAGTAATCTAATATCATGAGTAGCATATACAGTTGCATTCGTAGCATGTATTTGTCATTGCACTTTTTGATAATGAGTGCAATGCCAAAGCCAAAATGCCACTAAAGAATGAGACATTATCATTATTATTGTCTAAGCAGGGAATTAATTGAATGATTTGCCAAAGATACCACCATTTTTCGTCTAAGCCACCTTATCTAAACAAGAATTTTAAAGGGGAGGAGTTGTTAGCCCCCCCCCCCCACTAAGACAACACACCTTTCTTTTACAGTCAACCAAAATAAGAAGTTACTAAATTGTGAGTTTTCCAATACATAATCAATTAAATGTTTATCAAAAAAACATTATTCTGCATCTAAGCTATCGTAAATGAACAAAGATTTCTCAAAGCCTCCCCTTAGCCTCCGAAATCACCTGCACAAGGTGACAAAGGAAGGATTTGCCCCGAATGCAAACTGCCACCGATGCGAAAATGTACAATTTACACCGACTTTCTGGGTTAATCTGGGGTGGGCTTAAAGGTCAAGAGCAGTCGCCCCAAACTTATTTTGAAGCAACAGCTAAATCTCACAATTTTCTTCTTATTTCTCTTCAAAGTATCTTTCATAATATTTTAGGACTTCAGTATTTCATATTCAAGGTAAACCAATCAGTTACTTCTAGTAAATTTCACATTTGAGGAGAAAAAATATTGTCACATGACTCTAAAGAGCCAATCATGAAACAGGACAGTCTACTACACTACTTCAAGTTGGGGTGACTGCATTTCCCCTTTAAGGCATCATCTTCTGTAGTGCCCCCATCACCAACCTCTGCCGGCACCACTCTTTTTTACGGTATAATATCGGCAATTCCGCGAGGCTAGGTTGCATCTTCTTGCTTGCATATTCAAGTGTAATAAAGTTTTAATTTTGGAAACACAATTGTTTCCTTGTTTAATGTGTTTTTCAGTCCATTATCATATGTTCTGGGCATTGTTAGTGACAACGATGCGTTAATTACGGTACATTTCCTTTTAACAACTGGCAATTGATAGTTGTCTAGCTTACCAGTGTTTGACCTCTTTAATTTATGAGACAAAGTATTCATTCATTAATTTGTGCAGTCTCTCCAAGTTGATTAAACTGAAGAAATGCATGAATGAGATGGAAAAAGTTAGTCGTCTTGTCCGCCTACATGTATAGCAGCACGGATCATAGCAAAAATGAAAAGAACAAAAACAGATCCTTAAAATTTGCAAAATATTACACCAAATTGCGTCTTAGGACCCTCAAGTATTCACCCCCTCCCCTTAGACCCCTCGGGCCTCGGTCCCCTCCCCAGGACGGCGGTCCGGAACAACGTTCAACCACCACCCAATCGAGAAAAAAGCTCCCAACGCCTTTGAAACAAATACAAAAAAGAGCTCATAAAAAGTAATTTGAAGCCCAAATTATTCTCTCAAAATTGTGATTCATAGTATAGAATTTTCTCACTTGTAAATTTCTAAAACATGAGATATCAAAATTTGTAATGTTTAAATGCGACTTAAAATACCCAGAATGTGCCATTTCCTGCAATCTGGGAGGCATTTTTGGTCGAAATTTTCTCGGTACGCTCTGCGCCAACTTATGGTGGCGCTCCGCTTAGATAGTGTCCGCGATTGTTTCCCCTCCCCCCCCCCCTCATACAATCCTGGACACATCATTGTCAACTAGGCCTATTCAATGTTAATTCACTCAACCGATACTTGTACTTATACATGCATACATTACATGAATATTTATAGTGGTACATTCATTTGAATATTTACTAATGACTTATATATACATATATTAATACATTAACTTCAGGTACAGTAGGCTTATATGAAGTGTATACCCTGCAACCTGGTTCAAAATTCAAACCTCTGAAAAAAATTGACTGTCCCCTCCCCAGAAATTTTGCTGCGTTCTCCTATGCACTATTTCTGCTGGTTTTAACCTACTTGAATACTGGCTAATGAAACATGGAGTAAAGCTTTGAATATTAATAATCGCGGTATACATTAAATGTTCATATTTGCCAGGCAAGTATGGCCTAAGTAAGCATGCATAATATAACAGCAAGTGACTTTCACGATCACCAGTAGCTTCGGTGATTTGACAGAATAAAATTTTTTTTCGTTTACCTTTTTGGTGAAGAGAAAATTTCTGACACATGAGATCCCAAAAGAAGGAATGTTTCGAAGCGACTTACAAAGCAGGTAAAGTACGTGCCGTTTCCGGCAATTTAAGGTCGAATGCATTTTTGGCAAAACTTTTCTTGGCACGCAATGCGCCAGCTGATGGTAGCGCTCCAATCAGATACTGTTGCATATTTAATAATAGTCCTCTTTTCACAAAATCGACCCTCCATTGAAAATGGTGCATACCGGCCTGCATGCTCAGATCTTCCCTACCTTTCGTTGAGTGCAGTTATTCCTTAAAACTATAACCCTTTACTGTTGTGTTACGATAGCCATGGTAGGTCAATATGCGCCGTGTCAGCCTGTTTGTCGGCTTGCCTTTCTTATCAAGGAGTGTTACTGATAACACTTCCCCTTTTTGCGAACACTGAAAACCGACGGACCTCAATCATACTTGCACGGAGAATAAATATGATGGATTACTTTTCGATAGTTTCATTTCGCCCATTAAATTATTATGATTCGTGTAGGAATAATGTTAAGAAAAATATGTACACCTTTAACAATTCAACAGGTTGGGTGATAACAGAAAGCTGCCCAAGTCGTGTTATATAATAGTTTCGATCAAGGAGGAACTAATACCAGCGCTTTGTCGCCATTTCGAAACTCTCTTTTCACAGCAGACCACATACCATTTTCTTTGGAACTTCTTAACTTCTTTGTAACTATTTGGTCCCTTTAATTGCCATTATACTAAGCCTTTTTGTATTTTTTCCTCCTTTTTCTTCCAAGGTTCCGTAAAACCTGATACCCCCATGGGAGGTTGTATACCGGGGTGACATCTTGTCCTCTGAGCCATTCAGTAAGATACTTTTGATGTTTACGTGAGCAATGTTACGAGCATGCGCAAGTCAACCGCAGCCTCATTGCTCCAAAAGTTGTCTTGCCCGCCTCCATTTGTCTGTCATTCAATATCGCTAGATTGTGTCCTGTGGGATGTGTAGGTGAAAATAGTATAATTACGTCACTTCATTCAATTTGTGTCAACTTGTCCTAGTATGGCATGGCAGCCGAGCAAATTATAGTTAGCTGATAAGACAGCGATACATACAGTAGCTAGCTGCACTATACTAGGTCACGTCAATAGGAAGCACACCGAAAGCTGAGTTGTGGAACATAGATTGTTCCCTGCATGATCTTCAAAATACTTCTATGATTTTCAACACCACTGGTAGGAGAAAATGTTAAATTGCCTGAAGTAATGGTTTCAAGTCGTCTTAGGTGGAAGCATTGCACTACAAGAGGTCGGTAAGTCTTAAGCGTTTAAGTTAGGTACCTTTACTGCTTAATAAGTTGCAGGGTAGGGTATAGCCAAGGCCAACCTTATATTAGTTTGAATTGCGTTCCTGTGCCTTCGTATTGTGCAAGCGTCAGCGTCACCTTCATTTTCATTGTTCGCCCTGTTCATGCCCAGATACCAAGGTGTAACTTGTTAGGCCTATGTAGCCTATAATTTTCATTTGGCCTAACTTAGTCATGAATGCAAGCCTTTTCCATAAGTTCGATGTCGCACTGAAGTAAGCCTAGGCCTATGTTGCTGCATTTAATTCTGTCAGTCTGTAGGCATCCATTGAGCCTAATTCAAATCATTACACCAGGGCTTTATTTCATAAAAGTTAGGAATATTCTCAAAATTAAAGTTCCTAAACTGCTTAGGAACATTTTGTCCGAAATCTTTCCTTTCTTCAAATATTTAGGAATAAATCAAAAGTGACATAGTTTTTATCTGTGAAATTTCCTGCCAAATCAATTAAGAACATTTCTAAATCTACCAAAGATCATTCCTAAGCCTAGGAACAACTTCAGCATGAAGATAGGAATGAATTATTCCTGACATGGTGGCGAAGCACCTATAGACTGGGGGACAGCTACTCTAAGTTCCAGCAGATGCAATGGGTTGCCTAACTTGAAATATAAGGAGCGTGCGTGTCGAAAAATTTGGGGTTATATTGAAAAAAGATTTCACATTTTTGTTTTCATTAAGGAAAGTTGAATAAGTTTGGGTTTTTATTGAAGAATCTGAACAAAACCATGGAATTTGTTGGGGCGACTGCATGGCCGTAGTCGGGAATTACATTCATCTTACCCATTAAGGTCCCCTAAAAAGCTGAAAAATATTTTCTTACAAAATATGTTTGCCACGATGGTGAGGCTGAAGAAAGAATCTTCCAAAAGTTAGGAAAAAGAGTAAAGAACTTTGCAACAATGCATTTTCGTGTTTCTCTAGAATCACACCTACACAGAATAACATTTGTGGAAACATTGAATAAATTCAATATGTTTGAAACGGGGGTGTTAACACCAGATAGAACTATAGATGAAAGTGCGCCTAGTGCGTGAAAATTTTTTTAAGTTATAGAAAGAATCGTTACAGTACTTACTGGCTACAGTCTGATAAATAGACGTTTGGAATATTTTCTGGGTATCTATGTCTTCACCACTATTAGTCTATATAAAATTTTGCATGCTTTTCTTGGGCTTTGAAAAATTTGGGGGGGCTGAAGCCCCCTCACTCCCATCAAAATGTGCCTGGTATAACTACCTTAATAATGTTCATGAGATTAATTGTAAATTGTGACGCATGCACGCGAAGCATGCCAAAAATTTTATGAAATAAGATTTCCATGACAAAACCTGCATTCAGAATCTGCATTGAGATACTTTCAATTGCCCAACAAACCAACATGCCACTCAAAAAGCCAGTCTTTTACCTGGTAATTTGTCAACAGCTTTCAGCTTCTGCTGTTGTCAGGCGCATAGCCAGACTCTTTGGCCCGGGGGGGCAAAATGAAAATTTTCGTCCCAATTTCATGATTTTCCAAAGTAATTGTAGAGGTGGGTCTCTCCCACCCACCGTTTGCTATAGGTCCAGTTTACCCCCGGCCAAGTCCGGGAGCTTTGGGATTGTAAAGAATTGGGACATGAGAATACAATATCGACTTGATATTCAAATGGCCTTATCAGTATGCGAACTGATAAAGTCACGTTGATCACAATTTAACTATTTTTCATAACGCGGAAGAAATGATTGATTTGATGACGCTGGAGTGCCTTGTCAGTGGTAAACCGGGTGTAACATTGAGGATTTTTTCCAGAGGGATCCATAAACTTTCCTCAGAGGGACCTTTGAGATATTATCCAAGCGGAGCGCCACCACCAGTTGGCGTGAAGCGTACAGGGTAATATTTTGGCCAATATGCCTTCCCAGATTACAGGCAATGACACTTCCCAAGTGTTGTAAGTTGCATTTAAAATTATCAAATTTTTTTGGTTTTAAGATTTTAGGAGGGTTGCTGCCACAGTCAGTCCACACCAGTGGGTCCCCTGAGAGAAAATTAAAATCTAAGTGGACAGAGGTATGATTTATCACTTCAGCCTATATCTCAGCTGGGAGTGCAAAATATGGGTGGAATTAGTGCATGTATTAGTGTCTATGTGGGCTTACCCTGTGACCCTAACAGCCTGAACGAAATATTTAACAATTTAAAATGGAATTGGATGCATACTACAAACAATATAGAATCACAATTTAATTTTTTATAATTACCTAACTTGGAATAGGCTATCGGTAGGTCAATATGATGGTCATGGTGATAGGGTGAGTGTAGATGGGAGCGGATGGATTATGCCGGGAACTACATGGGTCTTTGTGAGGATTAATCCATTTAAGATTTTCAAAAAGAGCAAAAAATGAAACAAGCACGCTGGAAAAATCCTTTTTGAATTAAGAAAGCTTGCCCTGCAAGGCATTGTTTTCTTCAATTGTCTGAAATTCTTTCTAATTTATTCTCGTCTCTTTTCTTTCCCGATCTGTTTTGCTTGTTTGTTTCCTTTTTGTTTCAAAATATGTTTCTATTTTCTGCCTAGAGGAGATGGGATACCCTCTGGATCTGCACCTAAGAGGATGAATGATTTTTATCTTCCATCTTTTATTTCTTTCGAAATCAAAATCTCATAAACATTCGGCTATATACATACAAAAACATTATCAATATAGGAATGAAGTAAAAGACAAAGAACTTATTGACATTCCAAATTAAGTCTGTATGAAAGGCAATTACAGATTTCGTTATACTTTGTAACACGTTTACTTGGAGTACTGTTTTTGGAACAAATATGATGTTCAACCTTTAGAACAAAGTTCAATTTTTTGTAGAACTGAAAAACATTAGGCTTAACGTTTTGGAGTTGACAGCTGAAAAGATAATATTTACAGTGAAAAATAATAAAATTCAATGGATGATCGATAAGTAAATTGTAACCGAAAAAGAAATCCTTCTTTGAAAGAATAAACTGCCGTCCGAAAAGAAATTGCTCTGTATCTAAGAGAAACGTTGAAGAAACGTTGAAGATGATGGATGATGGTAAATGAGAGATGCATAAGGCTCTGAGTAAATTCTGCTCAAACTGTCCTGTAAAAGTGACTAACAACAACCTATGCAATGATGATTTATTAGAGTGAAGCGTGCCGAAAAGACCATTTAGTATGAATTTCCTTGACATGCTTCTCTTGACATTGCAAACGTTATCTATTATATTCAAATTCACATTTAGTTTCTCTTTACTTGGCGACTTTTCTTGACCCACTCATTAGGGTTCTGATACCAAACCCCAGTTTGTGGCAATGCACTGACAACTGGCTCTTTTCCACTCATTGTGTGACTTTAAAAGAAAATCTGCACTGGTACAGTGATTTTAAGTATCCCTTTTTGATAGAGATGAAAAGATAAAATCGGGACGGTAGCTGTCATCCTCCCAACTCCCACACTGACAGCCTTTCTTTACGTCCTCGTCTTTCTCTCCCTCTAACTCTGTTCTGCGTCATAGTCTGTCCTCGCGGACTGCCTAGTCGTCTAACGCTCTCTATTCCATTTCCTAGTTCCCTTCTCCTTTCTCCTTTCCGTGCACAATCTGCCTGGCTTCATCCCTCGTGCCGGTTTCTGCCTTCTGGGCCCTTCACTTTCTCATTCCCTTAATTCTGTCTTTTCCACGGTTCCTAGTCCTGCCTGTTTGAGTACTCGTCCCGTCGATATTTGAACCAGTTTTCTGATTTATCAAGTCCTTTTCCTTCTCTCCATCCTTTCCTTCCATTGATGGTAATTCCTATTCTTATTATTATATTTTATTTTCCTTCCCCTTTTCTCCTTCTTTTCATTTTTCTTTTTCTCTTCCTCCTTCCCCTTTCCTTCCCTCTTCTTCCTTCCCTCTTCTTCCTTCCTTTTTTCTTCATTTTCCGTCGTCCCAATTTTTCTTTGATTTTTCGCCCGGGGGGGCACTCTGCCCCCTGCCCCCCCCCCCCCCGGCTACGCTACTGGCTGTTGTGCTTCTCCTAAAGTTGCTATCAGAAGATATTGATAATAGGAACAACACTAAGGTAAGGTTTGAAGCACGCAGAGCTTGCGAAAATTTTGAGAGTGTCAGAAGAATTTGCAAAAAAGGACAGTTTTGATTCCATTTTACGTGAGGAAAATAACGTTTGGTATTATTCTCACATGGTCTAGTTGGATAATATATAGTTGACATAGGCTCATTTGGAAAAATGTGCTAGACTGAGCTGTCAGAAATTCCAACTGGTATTTCAGATTTTCCGACTATTGTGGCTCTGAAGAACTGGGGGGTGAGAAACCCCCCACACACCCCTGGTCGCTACGGCCCTGACTGTGTGAGATACCAGTTTTTGGTGGTGCCTGTTCATATGAAAATTTTCGGATGAACAGAGGGCAGTGGAAGCACTATTCATATACGTATGAACAGTTGCAGTGCAATTGCATTTGAAACTTTACCCTTGACAAAGGCTGGAATATATTCATAAACAGAATGTAAGTCAACAATATCTGTAATAGGGCTGTGACCGTTTAGCGATTAATCGCTAAATGATCGCATGTGTAATAAACGTTTAGTACAAAGCTACCAGCGATAAATCGCAAAACCCGTTTTTCCGTACGAAATAAAAAAACAATCTGCAGTCATTACAGAAAATTAGATGTTCAATTTAACTTTTTTTGAAAAAGTGAAATACATAATTATACAAATGGCACACACGTAAACATACGACATCAAAGTTGAGCTTCTATGAGGATCCATGTTTGAGGTTCATGGAAACTATATCCCCCTGACGTCTCTAACACATTTTACATATTCATCATATTCAAGAGCACGTTTGAAGTCTCTGTGTTGATCATAGGTACTTGAGATTAATCGCTAAATGATCGCAAAATTTTGCGATTAAACGTTTAGTAATTTTGCTAAACGTTCACAGCCCTAATCTGTAAAGGGTACAAGAGTGAATGCTGCTTTCCAGAAAAACTGCAAGCAATTGATGGCTTCAAAGCAAGTGCCATTAAGACTTTCATGCCATTCACCACTTTATTGAGAGGACAATGTTATTTTCAAAATAGTAGCATCTTCCTCCTGATGGCATTTGATTCCTGTTCTCTGTCGACTGATAGACGAGGTGGTGAGAAACTTCCTTGTGCAATTAGTAATAATGTATGTGGGGTCTGTGATGCAGTAACTTACAGTCCGAGTACGAGTGTGAGTTTCATGTGCAAATGCATCGATCATTCGTACCATACTGTAATCATGCTGTGTATCACGTGCACATGCCTGTTCTATACATATGTATGTACCCAGACTGTACATACACAAGCTGTATGTACGCAGAGCCATCTGTACACACATATTAAGTGCTAGTGCCACCACAGGGTTCTCCACTGGTCTGTTTTCTGTCCGGGGACTCTTGTGATCGCCGTCCTGGGGGAGGGGTCTAAGGGGAGGGGTGTCCTCCTCCCCTTTGGGAAAATTTTGACAATTTAGGAGGGCTTAGATCGCAAATGGTGCAGTCTACGGCCTTGTTCTTAGCCTTCCCTATGTGTTCAAAACTGGGCATTTTGTGTGTGTGTGTGTGTTTTTTTTTCTTTTCTTTTTTTTTTTTTTTTGCAAATTGCATTTTCTAAATATCTGTTACTTTACTTGCGGATCTGAAGCTCCAGTTTCCACTTGGACGTATTCAATAATGAAGTAGTTCGCTCAAATGGAAATTTCGGGTGAACATCGGGAAACCTAGGGGACAGTTCAATTGACTGGTTCCGTTAAGTGTATGAGTTTGATGGTAACAGATTCCTACTGTGGAAACCTTGAAAGAAATACAGTAAGTGCATATTGAATAATATAAGAGCTCAGGTACAAGTGAGCTGGGTTTGCATCTCCGTTGTTTTATTATACATTGTTTGTCATGAGTATTTGAAATCAAATATAAAAGGCAGTCAAATGACTAAGTTGTGGTGTGTTTGAGTGTACAGACTTCTTGACCAGGCGGGTCAATTTTCTGTGCGGGCGGCAAAGTTTTGTCCGGGCGCTAAAGTAGTGTGGCAGATTTTGTACGGGCGGAGCCCCCGGACAAAACAGCAAGTGGAGAACACTGCACCAGTACGGCTCAAGTTTTCTTTGTATGAATTGTGACTACAGATAGGCTTATTCATACGAAAATTTTCATGTGAATAGTCATAACACAGTCTTTTAGTAACCAGAACCCAGTGCACCCTCCCTTAGGCAGACATTGGAAAAATTTAAATACATGTCAGGGGTCGAAATAAGCCTTCAACCTTTGGGGGCCAGCCGGGCCCCTAGTCCATGGAATCTAGGGGCTAAATGAGAAATCAAGGGGCCCAAAACTAACAAAGAAAAAAGGCCTGTTCAAGTGTACGGGTGCTTTTTATGTGCTTGGAAACGTGTAGTGTAGGTATATTTAAGCTAGGCAATAAGTACTGTATATGCTGAAACTAGCCTGAAATCTGTCCACACCCTCTTAGACCAGTACTTAACAACTATACATGTTGCATGTAATGTATATTTTCAAAATTTTCTCGTATCTCCGGAATTTATTCCCCAGTAAAATGAAGGGCACTGTCCAATTCCCGCCAACCAGTCAGTCATGACGGTAAGTATTTTCCTGAGCAGCCTGCCCGTAGTACGGCAGGTTTTGCAAATCCTCAGTCACTCATCATTATTGTTTATTGTAATCTGATTGGAAAAACCTGACATCGTGCATATGTGCATTCAATGTCTAGGCCTACAGTATTACTCATGAATGACATCGGTGTGCGTCTGCGTGAGTGAGCTTCCGTGTTGTGACAAAGCAGACTGTTAATGAGTGATGTGAACTGATTTCAGAAATAATGTGTGTTTTGCAGGTTTTGTAGTGACAAAATAGTTTTTAGTATGAAATACTGAACACAGGCCGTGCGAGATGTAAGATCGTTTACTTGTGTGTGGAGAGGTTATGTGCAGACTGTACAGTTATACTTGAAATATTTAGGAGCCAACTGGGCCCCTTTCCCTGTAGAAGCTACGTGCCCGAGTGAATTTCTAGGAGCATCGGGCCCACGGGCCCCCGTTATTTCGAGCCCTGCACGTGGGCAAACAGAGATAGAACAGGAAGTCTTGTGTGTGCCATTTGCCATACTTTCCATACTGGTAAAGCAGTAAGACTTGAATGATGGCCTGTGTATTACTGGTCCTAGAGTGCTGCTGATCAACCATTGATGTCCTTACAGGGCTCGATTTTAACAGTCGTCCAGTCGCCCATGACGACCAAAATATATGTTACGGACAACCAAAAAATTGATGGGTTGGTTGTCCATTGGACAACCACAGTTTGTGCAACAAGTTAACAGACTGCTTCTAGAGTTATATACTGCAAATTTCTTTGTGGACTGCTACATTTCTTTTGGACTGCTACATTTTCTTTTGCCTGCCAAAAATGGCAGGCAGGTCGTCCAGTGGACGACCCATATAATTTTCTTAAAATCAAGGCCTGCCTTAGGGCCACATGGGGCCCTTGAACCCTCTCAGTGTAGCCTGGAGAAGTCACCATCCAGTAGAAAGACGGCAGTATTTAACACGTGAAAGAAATGAACACTGTGTATTTAATTACATATTTAAAATTTAATTACTTCAGCCATAAACAGAGGGAAGGGGGGAGGGGAGACTCAACCAGCTACACTGTAGAGCTTTTTCCACTTGTAAATTGCAGGTGAAAATGTTGAAAATTTCAATGTCCTAGTTATGATTGTAAGACCCTCTGAGCTTTGGGACATCCCTCGTAAAGGCTGCTGTTCTTAGTCCAAAGATTTTCTTAAGGAAATCCATGCACCATGCCCCCATCTGTTGATGTACTGTGGGTGCTCTACTGGTGATTGCTCTGTTTTCTTGATATCGTAGCCAGGAAGTTAGGGTTTTGGACTAAGAACAGCTTGTAAGTGGGTCCCTAAAACAAAAACAAATTGAAATGATTAAGGTTAGTTTAGGAAGGAATTTTAATATTGTAACATTAACTTTTTACTTTTTCCAAAGTTCCCTTGACTCTCTGGTAAAGACCGAAGGGGTAAACCCAAACATTACTCCTGAAGGAGTTCTGCTTCCCAAAGGAGCTATGTCCTGAGAGGACAACAAGCTTAACTGACCAACCTGTTGACTTTCAGACCTCTATATAATGGGTCTGGAATGCATGGTCCTATTTCTAGACTGACCATTAATTTTTGCAAGTTAAATAATATGAAACATTAGGCTAACAAAATGTCCTGAAAAAAGGCATTTTGCAACTCATTTCCCATTGCAGTTGTCTCATTAGTCATTCATTTAGAAAAGCTTTACTGGAACTATTTTTTCCAAAGGTCTAGATTCCTTTTGAGCCATCATCCATCCTCCCCACCCTCAAGCCCACTACATCATCTGTAGGCCTACTTGCTTCAACATTTTACACCTCAGCTCAAATGTCCTGTGAAGATGGGAATGAGACCATTCGGATTCATTTTCCCCACTTTGTAACATATGTTTTTTGAAATTTTATACTTCAGGTACACTTTAAACTTAAATTTAACACAATTTTACACATCTCATTCACCTCCTGAAGCCATCTTGCCCCCCTCCCCCTGAAGCCATCTTTTCCCCTTCAGTAACTTGTCTAGCTATGGGCCTGCCTCACACACTTGATTTAGGAGTGGATCTGACCCAGAGTTCGAATTAAAAAAAGTTACACGCACCTGATTTTAAAATTTTACCTGCATGAATAAATTCTTACATGCACCATTGAAGTTAGACAATGAAAGATTAAAAAACTCAGGCCTAATATTACCCTGTTTCTTCCCTTTTTATTATAGCCTTGGCCTAAGTAGGAACAATCAGTGAGATGATGCATGCCACCTAGCAATGGCTGTGCATGCACGTTGATACCATCATTACATCTAAGGCCCCCGAAAAAAAATGGAACTTTGACAGTTCTCTGCGGAATTTTGCAAAAAATTATCCAGGTCAAAATACATGTAACTTTTTGATAGGAAAGATGAGCTATTATTTTCCAAAACCATAACAAATGAATGTCTACATTTATGGAAGAGATACACAGAAATTTTACCATCTACAGTGATGGCAATTCACCCCTTAAATTATCAAAATCCATCAAAAATACGATCCAAAAAGGAGAAGCAACTTATTGAAAATCATCAAAATTTCCTCGGTATAGGCTGCAATTTGCCTATGCAATAGTGTGTTAGCATAGGTTGCTCATGTATACACAGTAGGTTTCAAACGAAAATTCCGGAATATGGCTATGCTTGAAACGGAATTTTACAGAATTGTAAAAGTTTAAAACGGAATTTTGTGATTTTCCAAGCGGAAAATCTGTGGCTCTTCCGTTAGTCCATTTCACTTTAAACTACCATTAGGCCTAGGCCTACATGCACGCGTGCAGGTAAGCAACTCAAAGTTGCATGCACTGACAAAAAGTTACATGCATTGGTGCACGTGTGCATGCATTATTTCGAACCTGATCTGACCCCAAGTATACAAGACAATGGGAGCCAGGGAATAATTTAGTATTCAAATTATGCATAGCAGTTTTGAGAATTTTTTCCTTCTGTAGTGTAAAATCACTGAAAATCCTATGGTTATGTACACAAAAAAGTGCTACACATATTTGCATCTGGGTAGCTATGCTGTGTTCACTGCTGGAATGATTTCATTTTTTATACTTCATACAACAATAATGAAGTATTTCATCATAATTTTAGATCTGGAAATCTTTTCTAATAGTAATAATATCAATTACTAAGGTTCCATATCCAGAGGACAGCAAAAAGTGCAAATTTTACTCCAAACTGCTAATTATATTTTGAGGTGTTATTGTTCCTCTAAATGTCCCTTTTTTGTTTAACATTGATTTTGTACATTACACTTATGAATGGAAACAAAACAATTTCATCAGTCACATTTGTAAAGGTCTTATTTACATTGTAAATTTGCACCACATCTAATGTCACAAATATTGGTTTAAAAAAGAGGGCAAAATAGCCCCAAATTCTCCAAAAACAACCTTTATATAAATTATTAAAATTGGACATTCATAAAATTGTCTTTATTATCTCTGTGTAGTCCTCCAAGTATGATGAACTATAAAATCATCAAGGTTATACACATATTTTTCAAAATATCATCATGGCAAAAAGAACAGACTGAATGTACCCCCTTTAGTGTGGAATTACCCATATCTTTCTTAAAAGTGACCTTTGTTTCATAAAATAATCGCATGTATTAATCTCTACAAGTTGGTTGTTAGCGCATTGTGCTAGGTATTAAGATACTGTCACAAATTGGGACAGTATTACAGTGAAAAGTATATGAGACAGGATACTCAAATGTAATAACAGTATCCTTTATAATATATTCTGATGGAAAGTACATAGTGTATATATATTCTGGTGATGTTGGAAGGGTACTATGACATATAAACCAATGAGGTGCATGTTCCCCTTCCTTTGCATGACAATGACACACAGTGCAGTCACAACCTTTTTTTCTTTGTTCTTCACAAACATTTTTGAAGGAACTGGAAATGGATTGAATGCTCAAGCAATTAATTTATAAGTGATAAAGTGAGATATATATTTCTCACTATTTAATTTTGGACCCAGTCCCCAAAAATGTTGGGGTTTAATGCACTGATGATTTGACTCAGACTCAGTTGCCCATCAATGACCTACCTGGACTACCATGTAACTGACAATGTTTGTCAGACCATTGCCCGCCCGGCGGACGTGTATTACCCCTGCACCTATATTGGCTGCGCTTGTAATACCAGTGTCAGTGAACTTTCGCAAGAATTCTTTGTCAAACTGCGTAAAAACTGTACGCTTTTAACTATTCATATATACGATCACAACAAACAGAATTATAAATATTCAATGAAAAACGACTAAAGCAAGTCTTGATTATCATGCTGTTTCGAACGACAAATGTCAATGGGGTTTTAGTGTGTAATTTCGCCCGTTTCAAGCTCACACAATGATGTCCCATTAACTTACTGTATAAAAGTGAACGTTGCAGGTGAAGCCTTTTCGTGCAATATGAATATTCATTTACTGAAACTAATCAACAGTTGAGAGAGTAAAACCGTATTGGGCTCATTAATATAACAAAATTGGATGATCTCTGCCATTGTTTGCAGGTGTTAGAGTATTTAAGCCAAAGAGGAGTACATATTCAACACCTGCTATGAAGGTTAGTCAGACCATGGAGCTACTATGAATGGAGTAAAAGCAGCTTATTGCCCTTTGAGGGTATCATCAGTTCTGACATTCCAAAGCTCCAAAACCTCATTAGCTGCTACAAAGGGGTATAATCCAGGATTACCAAAGGATAAGTGACAGTTGTAGGGAAGATCTAGTTCCCTGTTAATAACATAGCCTTACTGGTGTTTTCGCCCTAAGTTTTAAGTTAGAACTAAGGTGATTTCTAAGAATGCCCACATGTGCTATCAATTTCATAAAACTAAGTAAGGATCAAGCTCCATGATTTGCTAAGTTTTGTTATCAGGATTTAGGATCCGGAGGAGAAAATTTAACAATAAAACAGTTCCTAGTTTTCATAGCTTCAAAAAATACTGTCAGTAAGAAATGGTGGTATTGTTGGAAATGAATGTTACTTTTTCTTTATTTTGCTGATGTATTGTAGCTGTGGAGGTAATTGTAGACTGCACATGTATTTCTACCAAATGCACTGTGAATTTACAAACTGCCCACTGTCTTTTGAAAAACTCATCTACTGTACATTTTTAGTTGGGTAAACTAGGATAACAGTCGTTCCTTTTACACTTTTGAGGAAAGTTTTGGACTCTTGTTTGTTGGAACAGATGACAGAAGTTTTAAGGGGCTATGTGAACAATGGGACAAAGAATTTGTAATATTAAGGGTTAAGATCTGAATGGATTCATAAAGGTGATGAGAATATGATTAAAAGGGTAAAAACTATTGGGGTTGAACAATAGCACCAAGTAACAAAGACTTTGCTTTTACTCCATTCGTAGTAGCTCCACGGTCAGACTATGATGGACATGCAGAATACAGTGCACAACATTCTCATTTGCCCTAACTTCTCAAGAGTGATTCATCTATCTACAGATGCTAATTCAAGAATTAGCTATATTGAATTCAAATATTACTGGCTGGCAGTACCTTGGTGATGACCTTCATTGTGGTAAGCCAGATGTACTGTAGCATTCAAAAAATCAAATTATATGTTATTTTTTACTACTTTAAAGGGTGTTTTTTCTGTATAATGACAGATAGTGACTGAATACTGTGTGGGTACTCATTTTCAACATTTTTTTGCCTCACATTTGTAGGATGATTTGTGTTCAGGGTACCTCTAATTTAATTTGTTTCCTTCTCTCAACAGAAGAAATTGGCAGCATGTAATCACCACTGGACCTTTCATTTTTGTCATCTTTTAGGAGAAATTCATTGAGATCATCAAAATGAAAGCAAAGAAAAGCGAATTAACTTTGGGGAGCACTTTATGCTCTCTATTATTGTTCTTTTACTTTGCTTATGCTGATGAAAAAAACTGTTGCTCATTCCCAACAGATGATTGCTCTGACATGGTAAGTGAAGGTATTTTATATTTTGGTAGAAAATAGTATCATGTTATTGTTGGAAAAAATACTTTGGATGAAACTGTGAATGGTTTTTTATTTTCCAACAAAGGAAGGCTTCAGGCACTCCTGAATAAGTGCTAGACGACCTTGCATTCTGTCATACAGTGACACACATGATGAGTATGCACTCCATTGTAGAGAAGTATGCAAGATGAGTATGCATTCCATCATACAGTAACATGCAAGATGAGTATGCACTATAACAGACATGATGAGTATGAACTCCATCCTACAGTAACAGGCATTTAATGAGTATGCACTCCATGATACAGTAACATGCAAGATGAGTATGCACTATAACAGACATGATGAGTATATGAACTCCATCCTACAGTAACAGGCATATAAATGAGTATGCACTCCATGATACAGTAACATGCAAGATAAGCATGCACTCCATGGTACAGTAACAGGCATATAAATGAGTATGCACTCCATGATACAGTAACATGCAAGATGAGCATGCACTCCATCATACTGTAACAGGTGTGATGAATATGCACTCCATCCTTATTTAAGATAAGACAGAAACTTGATAACAGGGAAGGTAGATTTTTCTTTATAAAGGGGGGGGGGGGGGGTATTTCCTACAATGAATCTCTTGGGGACATTTTTCCAAACTTTTCCATTTTCTTTATAGAACTACACGTTTAGCCATGTAGATTAGTGAACAGTGTGTATTGCCACTATGGTTATCATCACAATTTATCAATATGTACGTAACACAGACAAAATATATGAAAAGGCTTGTACTAATGAATTGAAAATTGAAAACAAGGCAGACATCAAAATAAGTTGTATCTTTATTGCATTCATTGAAATGTGTACAGGATTACATAAAAATGTTTACATCATTACTGTACACTTGCTTACTGTGGATCTGTATTGAAAATGTCATCTCCTTAAGAAACAGAACAGAAAGTGGTGCCTCAGTGGTGAATGGAATATAATACACTTATTGTACTATCTCAAGGTCAATGCAACCACTTTGACCAGTCAAAAACTTGGCAAAGTAGAATTTTTTGTAATGTACAACATCTCTAGTTATGTATACATTGGCAATGGGCCCATTATGTAGTCTACAGAATTAAAGTTAACCTTACACATCAAAACTGCAATTCAGCACAAGTGAATCTTCCTTGAATTTGTTTATGGACGGTCAGAATTATAAATAGAAAAGGTATGTCATCTACAGTACGGCAGGGTTTCTCAGCCTTTTGTAATACATGTCCACTTTTGATTCTTGAAATTACGTGAGAATCACCATTCACATACCATTAACTGCAGGGGTCGAAATAAGCCTTCAACCTTTGGGGGCCAGCTGGGCCCCTAGCTCGTGGAATCAAGGGTCCAAATGAGAAATCAAGGGGCCCAAAATTAACAAATAAAAAAGGACTGTTAAAGTGTACGGGTGCTTTTTACGTACTTGAAAACGTGTAGTATGGGTATAATTAAGGCAAGTTGGGGCTGAAACTAGCCTGAAACCAGTCTATCCACACCAGTACCTAACAACTGTACATGTTGCATGTAGTGTACATTTTCAAAATTTTCCCGTAACTCTGGAAGTTATTACATGGCAAAATGAAGGGCAATGTTCAATTCCTGCCAACCAGTCACTCATGAACGCTAAATATTTGCCTGAGCGGCCCAGCTGTATTACGGCAGGTTTTGCAAATCCCCTCAGTCAAGTTATTGTTTGTTGTACTCTGATTGGATAAACCTGACATCATTCATATATGCAGTCAATGATCTAGACGTACAGTGTGTATGAAACAGTACAGAGACCTGAAGCCACTAGAACTGTACGCTAATGCATTGCATGTGATAGATTTTCACTGCATGACTTTCGCTGTACAAATAGAGTACTAGGTTCACTGAGATTTGTAATAGCTAATAGTCCCGAAAATAGTTTGTTTTCATTCTTCCAAAAATGGAAAGGCTTCGAAATTGCGTGTGATGTACTATACGATGTGCTGTGCCTAAAAAGGTTTGCCCAAGTTTACCAAAAGTTTTTAATTCGACCCTCCCCTTTTTACGTTGGTCATCGAAGAATGCACTTCCTACGGTACCATTTCACAGTTTTTGAGCATGGCCGCATGCATTACATGTGCACAATAGCGATGGCATACTCGTACTGTTTCCATTGCAGGTCTATGCATTACAGTACAGTGTAAATTAAGCTGTGCAAATGCCACATGCTGTTGGTACGGAAGCTGAAAAAGGTGACTCGTCAGGTGATCTTGTGAGGCTCCGCCTACATTACTTACTCATGACTGACATCGGTACATGTCTGCATGAGTGATATTCCGTATTGTGACAAAGCAGACTGTTTATGAGCGATGTGAACTGATTTCATAAATAATGTGTTTCGCAAGTTCTCACTGACTGTCAGTATACAAAATACACAGGCCGTGCAAGATATAAGATCGTTGACTTGTGGATGGAGAGGTTCATGTGCAGACTGTACAATGAGACTTGAAAAATTTAGGAGCCAACCGGGCCCCTTTCCTCGTAGAAGCTATGGGCCTGAACAAATTTCTAGGAGCATCGGGCCCATGGGCCCCCGTTATTTTGAGCCTTGAACTGAAAATGGACTTCCACTTTTATTTGTAACTTAACCATATAAGTTTTAATCCTATTGCAATACATGGTACTAAAATTTCCATCTTTGCAGGATGAGATAAAGTATATTACAAGTTGGAAACAGCCAAAAGACATGAACTTTTGTTTCATTTGCCTCTGGTCAACTTGGGGGCCCACACGATGGCTCTCTACTGTAGTGTTATATTTAGTCTGATCTATTCATAACAGGACTTCCTGCACATTATCAGTCTTGTGGTGTTTTGCTCAAGGATCATTGAACTACAGTTGTGTAGCATGCATCGCTTAAACCACTTATGGTGAACTTACTGTACTTGTGATCAAAGTACAAAAAAAGTCTCCACGCAAGAGGATCAGATGCTTATTACTGTATGTGATAGATCAAGACCTGATTACACTAAATCCTGGTTATATAAAAAACCCAAACTAAAATACCATGGCAACATCCATGACCAGTTCTGTTATACAGTGGCACATACAGTACTACCTTCAAAATGCATGCTAGCATCCGACTAGTTTTTGAATACTTTTGATTTATAAAATTGACAGTTGGTTACTGCATGAGCCTTTATAGTATTCTCCAAGTACTCTGCAGACAGGAAATACTGAAAATTACCAGGCAGCATTTTCTGCACCAATATTTCCCACCCAACCCTGCTTTTGGATGATATCTTGTTTTGACCGTTTAGATCTTATAATATAATTCAGTATTTAGATATAGCAATATTCCCATTCATTTTCAATAACCTGTTTTTAGTAAGGGAGAAACAGACCTGTACATATTTGTTTTGTCATTAGTTACTGCATAACTTTTGTTTACGAACCACAAATCTTCATGGAAATAAAAAAAGATGTGTGAAACAAATTATAATACCAAAATGGAATGTCACTAAATTTATGAGAAAGGAAATCTGTATTCCAAGCATGAAAGGAAGAAGGGCTATTTTAAGTATTTGGGCAATTTTGTCATAGTTTGTACAGTTACATTACACTTTTTCATGTATTTCTACAATCTGAGCGCTGTGGCTTAGAAAGCAATTTCAGTAAAACACCTATTTATTGGAACACTTTTGGACTGATGGTAGTTTGTATATTAAACAGGAAAATTCATATGAACAGGGTTTCAAGCTTTGGCTCCAAGTATGACACACATGGGTCCCTAGGAAAGAGTGCCAAAACTTTTGCAAATAATTTCAAAATGGCTAGCAAAATTACAGAAAAAATGCCTGCAAAATATTTAGTTATAACTTTTGTGATCAATAATGTGACAAAAAATTTTGGAGGCATCTAAAATCCAGAGATTTTATTCTCAAAATTCAACCTATGGTTTCCTGAAAGACTGATGCCTTGTATGTATGCTAAACGGTACTGAGAGGTATCTACTGTAGAGTATAAATTTGGCATAAATTTCCAAAAATATTAGAGACATCTATGTGTAGAAGACTCTCAAACAGCTAAATAATAGGCAGGTTTTGTAAGGTCTGCTGTCATTATTTTACAAAGCCCACTACGATACCTACTTTTAATAGTGAAATTAGGTCATGGGATATCCAGCCTGTACTGACTCGTGACTCCCAACAAAAAATTTTCAAAGCAAACATCCATGATTTTCTTTCAAATTAGACATAGAGGTTACAAATCGTTGTGCATGCCCAGATGTGTGCTACTTTAACCATCGTGACATCTTACTATGACCGTAAAAATGAGAAAAATTAGTGTATTTCTGCTAAAAGTTCCGTTGAGTTTTAATTGCCCTGTAATGCCATGAAATTATGTTGGATACTACCTTTATTGTGTTGAGTAATATAGTATGGCAAATCGCAAGGCCAGTTTGGATAAACAGGGTCTGGATAATTGGGGTTGTACTGTGTCAGTATTTCATGTACTTTACGTTATGTGGCATTAAACCCAGCAAAAAAAATTAAAAGCTATATGAAGCTAAAATGAATCAGAATTGCTGAGAAAATCAGTAGTACAGTCTCATTTATCACAGAAGAAGGAATGATGAAAACTTGATATGATTTCAATATTGCTAGCTCCAGAAAGTGTTTTCTTTAAATTGCAGATATATGCCATAGCATAAACTGCTCTACTGAAATTTCTATTGTAGAGCATGACAATATAATTAACAACTTTAGATGTAGTAGGCAGATAGAAAAAATAAACTGGGTAATATAACTTTAACTTGCATTAAATTTTGTTCAGTCAACAATTACATCTGAATGAAAAATAATGAAAAAACTAAGTGAAAGAAGACTGACCAGTTCAGTAAAAAGTTAATGGATTAAAAATATCTCAGTGCACTGTATGTTCTTTACATTAAAAAAATATCCGATCTTCTTGTACAAAATCTTTTGAGAAGCGAATTTTTTTAACCACGCTGCACCCTGTCTATGGAACTTGCTTCCTGTAAAAATCAATGCCTTGGATTCTGTTAGTGGCCACTTTAAACAGTCTCTTAAAACTTATCTTTTCTCTCGATGTTTCTAATTTTCTTTCTATTTGTTGTCTGTACCTGAAAAGTGCTTTAAGCATTCCATTACTTTGGATTCTGTGTTATATTTTAGATCAATTATTATTTTAAAAGCACCTAAAAATTTGTTATCTTGCATCACACAAAAATCATTCAAAATTGACTCAATGAGTAGGGTCTAAACACTTACAAAGTGTTTGCCCAATTAAGTGTATGCACTTTGTTCTAGCCTAGTTCACATTGTAGCACTAGAAAATAGTAAACAACAATTGGTACAGTAATTACAATGGTAGATAGGAGGTTGCACATAATTATAAGTTACATTCAGCTAAGTTGCATTACACTTTGTTGTGGCAATAATTGTAATCTTTATGCATAAAATTCTTTGAGAAACATTTCTTGAAGATATCTCCTTTAAGGTTCCAAAAGTGCAGAAAAGCTAGTCAATCTCCTATCATTTCAAGTTTAATTGCTGATGGGACTGGCACAACTGCAAGTTACATAACAAATGCTATAGTGTTATGAACATTACCAGAGGATTAGATCCTTAGCCACAGTTGTTAAGACTTTTCAACTTTTCAATTGATAAGTTGATAGGTATCATAAACAGAATATTTTCTCGTCTTTGTGGTTTTATCATTCCCACTTATTTGAGGATGTATGGTAACTTGCATTACATTTTCAGTGGCTCTTTATATTAATATACTGATATACATATTCAGTTCTTTAAATTATTGCTTTAGCTAGTCTGTCCTTGGGCCCCCAAAAATATATGATCAACTGAAGTAATCTGCCTCAGGAAAGAAAATATTGAAAATCCCCCCCCCCCCCCTGTAACTGGCTTAACACATGTGTAATTAGATGATATTGCCAGCAAACTAATAGCAAATAATGCCTAAAGCAAATTTTTAGGTTATTTGACCTTTGACCCATGATGTCATCATTTACACATGCATAAATTGTAAGTGTTAATGGTAAGGTGCTTAATACCCACCAAGTTTGAACTTCATAAGACTAGTAATATGCAAACACTTTTTTTTTTTGCTCACACACACATTCAGTCAGATACACATACACGCAGCTTCACATTGCTGATTTCGGGTGAAGTGAAGTGACTTTAAAAGAAAACAAGTGTTGTAAAGTGCAACAAGGACACCAAAATGGGGTACACTTCCACCAGACACCGCTAAATTATTGGCCTCATCCTTCCAGTACCCTCCTCCACTTGTAGTCCTGCACCTCTTCTTATGTCACATCTTTGTACGTGGCACTGGCCTACTTGTTTTCATTGATTTATATTATATAAATCACGGTTTAGTTGGCTATAATCTAAACATCAGGCTAGTTTTTAGAGTGTCTACAATTCATTTAACTTTTAAATCAAACTTACTTCATTTTCAGTCCTCAATGCAGTATAAATCATGGTTTGGTTTCTTTGTTTGCCTTAAATGATGAGCATTATCTTGAGTGCTTTGTATCTTCCAGCAGAGGCCCTTCAATCCTACTTTACTGTTGTTCACTTGTCAATTAGAAGTACTTCTCTGAGTTTTTGTTCTTAATGGGTCACCCTACAGTAGTTCAGATGAGTATCTCACATACTACTTCTTGTATAGTTCCTTTGTTAAGTGACAATGCCTTTTTTTTAACTAATTGTTTTATATTTCATGCAAGGTAACTCTCTGTTTTCCTTACATATGCAATGTTTTAAATCAGAAGTTTTCATGAAAGATGCTTGTCAGATAATATGGGACATTTGAATTATTTAGCTGACATCTCAAAGAAGATTGGGGAAGACTATGTGGCCCCTTTAACATCTCTTGTGTTAGTGCTGATTTAATTTATAATGCCACACCACTTGGTCAAAGTCTGATATGTATCAACAAGTCCAAGACAAACAGCTGGTAGTCTGCAGTACAAAGTCTTTTTGTGTCAGGTACGGATAGGCCCTTTCCTGCAGTGAACTGTTTCAATATCTGTACTTGTTTCCTAGAAAATAAAAGCAGTATTATTTCTAAAGGTGTTACTGTTTATTGCACAACACAGGATATAGTCCTTGTAAATTTGCAGTTGCAAGCATGACAGTAATCACACTAACAAATGGTGTACAGGTCAAAGAACTCTTTTGGTACAGTACTGTATGCTCCATTAAATAAATCTTGGTTAAAGTTTCCAGTACTTTGGTAATGACAGTTGTTATAAGATCCAACTGGAACTAGATGGTTTGTACTTGCAGGAAAGTACAGATGAAAGCACCTAAAAATGGTATGAAATGAAGATAAAAAGCTCGAATATTTGCCCCACCTGATTTCTTGATTGAATAAATATTGAGTGAGGTACAAAAGGAGCAAACAACCTGCCATGCTCACTTCTGAAAGCAAAAAATGTTCTGCTGCCAGCATAACTCTACACACTTTGTAAGAAATGAATCCTCCAAGTAGGCAAAGGCTGTAAAATCTTTCTACCCCAAATTCGGGCATTTGCACACACGCCGCTAAAGCTGAAGGGACCGGCCTGTTACAGTGTTAACAAGTGGAGATTCTCAAAGGTGTTGTCCTGGGTGTCGAAAAGCCAGGCATAGTCTTTGTAGCAGCATTCAAGTCTGGAACCATTTTAAGATGGATCACACTAAGTATTTGACAAACTAGAAAGAAAGTCAAAACTGTAAAACTGCATAATGTCTTCTTATCTTGCTTTGAGATAAAGAATGTATCTTTGCCCCAACTAGGCTGGTTACTGATTTATATTGGAACTTGGTTAAGTTGGTGAAATCAGGGAAGTGGTTAAAATTTCCACTTTATGAAATTGCCAAAATAAATATAGTGCATGGCAGATAGAGTACGCCAGGTGTGTTCATAGTAATCATCAAAAAGTATCAGAAAATTTGTATGCTGAGCTACAAAAGAAGGCACAAATTCATGTGACAAACTGAACAAATCAAATATGCGAAGCTATAAGCTTTGATTAATTAGTAACATAATATTACTCACTCATATACGTAGTAACATTATCAAAGCAATCTAGATATTTGTGAGTCTCACAAGAAGGGAAATTACTGTCATTCATATTTTACTGTCATGGTCACTAACAGTGTACCAAACAGCTGCAGTACTGCCAAACTTTTGTATTAAAGTGAATGTCATAAATGAGCTGTTTTAAGTGTAAAATGATCCACAAAATAAATGGTGCCAAATTATGGGAGATGGCAGTCATCCCAAGTCTGTTTTCAAAAATCTGCTAAAATTATGAATCTACTCTTATTTTTCTCACAAGTATCTTTTGTTATGTTTCTATATAAAAACATTAAATATTGACAAACTAGAAAGAATTTGATAGAAGGCAAACCAACCAGTTATTCTGTATAACTTTAACAAATAAGTAACAAAAATATTGTCACATGATCGATCAGAGCCATTCCTGAAGTAGGATGACGGGATACACTAATTCAAATGGGGGAGGGAGGCCTGCATTTTCCCTTTAAGCCAGGGAAGACAGCAGGTTGATGGGCTATAATAATTGAGTTAGTTTCAGTATTATAAGGGTTATTATAAACATATGCATGTATCCCTTTTATTGCTTGTCTGTCATTAAGGCAAAAAGAAGTCTTAATGTGTGGATTTATCCTGTTAACTACCCTCTCCTGTCTACAATATTCATGATATATGAGAAAACAATAATTTCAAATTGCTGTATCAACAAAAACCATCTCCTTGATTTTGTTTGTTGTTCAGTATTAGTGGCAAGGAGTGGTTTGGGACTTGTAATCATTGGACTGTCCATTCAATGGACAGCCTTCTCCAGTTAGCATTTTTGCAACTTAGACGAGTGACATGATTCCAGCTCTCTTTCAGCTTTTCTCAATAATTCACACAGCACATTTTGTGCTAAAAGTTAAGCATATTGTGTTGCATGAGTCATGGAATCTAGAATGATACTTGATGGTTAATTTTGGTAGGAATTTGGTTTACATGAGTCATGAAATCTACAAAGATATAGGTTACATTTTATAGATTATACTTTTGGTAGGGATTTGGTTGTAAAATCATTGTCTAAACAAACTTCATGTTTTCTTTTTTTTTCTGTTAAACGGCCTACTTGAACAAGTCAAGTTGTACACAGTTAAGGCATGTGTGCACTGCCAATGTATTCTTGGGTAGTAGAGCAGGTGCTGTGGGTGCTGCTCTATATCACAGCCCTTGTGTGCACAGAGTAGGAGGAGCATGTACATGTCTCGAGTGTTAATATTGTTATTCACTGAGAAGGTACTGTACGTGGCACCATGTAGTGAGCATATAGTATGGTTCACTAGTATTGGCCAAAGTTGACCTTCGGACCATGTTGTAGGTTTATATAGTTAAGTAGTTGGCTCAACTCCCAGGCCACATGATTTCAGCCCCTCTCAGTTCACAGATATATCCTCAAGTCAGGAAATAGTAAATTATTTTGGTTATATGTACTTAATGTGTGTATTATTTTTTATCACACACTTACAAAAAAATTTTTATTTACACACTTACAAAAAAAAATATTTTTTTATCACACACTTACAAAAATGCCAGCAGTAAATAGAAAATTTACTTGTAACCATATAACAGTATTTTGATGTAAGAGTTCACTCCAGAATTTTGGCATGAATCCTGAGTTTCATGAGAGTTCAAGAATAGTGTCTCAGATCTGTGACAAGGCCATTTCATGAGAGTGAGATCAAAATTTTTGCATTCATTAGGGGCAATGCGTAATTGTCAGAATCTGTGATTACAAGTCCATTCTCATGAGTCCAGGTAAATATACCAAAGCTAGCATGAGTGGGTGTTAACTTATAAGTACTGCATACATGTGTCAACATCTTGAAAACCACATACAAGGAACTGAATTTCATAGTTTCATCAGAATGCCTATAGAACATCAAGTTCCTTTTAACACGTGAAAAAGTAATTACTCTGCTAACACAGAAAGTTTTTAAAATGTGTAAAAGTGTGTTGTACAGTAAAACGTTTTATAACACAACACATTTTAAAAACGTTTTGTATTTGCTGGGTATAGCTTCATCCCTTGTTGCAGTACAATTTTTGTAGAGGCTAAATATAGGGAGACATAAGTAAAGAGTACATGGGAGGTCCTCTATTAAGCATGTACAGTACAGTATGATCACCCCCCTGCCCAGTGGGCATGTAATGTCCCAGCTGCATTTATTGGCTGCATCGGTATAATGCATAGCAACTTTAGAACTATTGCAGGAATTCCACATTGATGCATGCAGACTGTAAGAAATTCATGCAGGGGTATAGCTAGGATGAAATTTTTAGGGGGAACTAGGTATCAAATGGGGGGGTCACAGCATTGGTTGCTGTCCTTAATTCTTATGCATTTTATAAGAACACAGAAATTTTGGGGGCCTGGCGAACATGTGGTGGCCCCCAGGCCCCGTAGCTGAATTCCTGTGCATGAACACCACCATGGACCAACTATTTGTATTATTAGGAGTGATTCTAATCAGTACTATACCATTTAATGTGAAAAACTCAGTGTGGTATTAGTGAATGATATTTCCTTGGCTTGCATTTCACTCAAGGAAGAAGCCTGTTGATGCACTCTGTAAAACGCCTGTTGATGCACAATGTGAAAGTAAATAGATTGTGCACCAGTCAGTGTTGTACTCTGCAGTTAGCTCCATCACAAGTGCACTGTGTAATTATAGTACATCAGAACTGATCACAATGCAGTTGAGACAGGCTTATGAATATGTACTTCACTAAAGTTAGATGATACCTGTTAGTGTGTGTTTTTAGAATATATGCATATTAGAAAATGATGCATACTGTATTATTTTTACCTGCCTCAAGCATTATTAAAATAATGCACCATCTTACTGTATATAAATAGTTAATACTCCAATATATCTACATTCAATACAGCTAGTTGCTCTGCAAAGTTTCTCAAATGAAACTGGGACATGTACTTCACCTTCATTACGTTAGTCCACAGACTGCATAAAAATTAAAGAAATCCATTGATGACATGCTTAGGTGATTCCTGATGTAATAGCAATGTGATTACTGTAAAAGCATTTACTACAAATAGTGATACTGCAGTTCCTTAATTAAGGCACATTACGTGATATCGCCCTGATTCAAATCACCTTTCAGTGAACAGCGGAATACCCGACCTTCTGGGGGAAAAGTCGGGATTTTACATGATGTTCGCAACAACAGATTAATAGCCTAAAAATTGAAAAATCAATAAAAATATGATGAAACCTGATAAACGTCCCAAAGGCTATAAGCTGTGAGTGGGAACATCAGGTAAAATCCTGACTTTCCCTCCAGAAGGTCGGGTTTTGCACTGTTCAGTGAAAGGCGATTTGAGTAAGGGCGATATCACGTAATGCATACCATGATCCATAAAGTGCTGAAAAAGGTTTGCCAATCTAAAGGGTTATCATAGTACATGGAATTAGAGTGGAATTTATAAACAGTCTGTGTCTCATATCATGTTGTTGTACCACTCAGCAAATACAGCTCAAACATACTGTGTGCCATATATGATTGAAATAGTTTAAAGTACAAACCAAAATCCAACACAGTGATACAACTTGGTTCCAACATGATTGATAATATTTTTTCTTCCCTTGGTCAAATTTGTTCCTTGAGAAGGTTTAGAGTATTCACCCAGGTCTACAGATGATATTGGTAAGAATTAAAAATCAGGTTGAGTGCCTCAGGTTTGTTGATTTGGCACTCAGCCAGGAACAAGATTGGGAATGACTAGTACACATCTGGCTTGTTTAATAACCTCTGAGCTCTTGTCAAAAAGAGAAGGCAAATTTCTCTGGTGTTCATCCACATTCATTCTAGTATAATGCACCTATCAATTGTATGACGGACTATCGGACCCCCGGACAGGGTGGGTCAAGTGTACCTTGGTGAGTCAACCATTTAGGTGACATGATGCACCCCTGAGTCCCTTACATGACGCACCATTTGTGGATTTAGACTTACCTCTGAAGAAAAATCTGACGCACCACAGGCGGATTTTGACTTACCTACGTGATGCACATCCACAAGAAGCTTCCACGATATGCATCATACACAGAATTGATTTTAAAACAAGGCCTAGTTATTATAAATAATATAACGTTTATAGGCTTCTCCCCAATAAACACTGTGCTCTACGTCATGCATGGGACATGGCAAGACATACAACAGTGATGTCATGTTTAAAAATTGATAAAAAAATCACCAAATTTTATTCAATCATTGGTCACTGAAGCACAGAATGCTACTCAACTATTTAGCCTATTGGTTTTGTCATTCTTTGAAATGATGTGCAGGGCATACAGAAGGCCAATATTGACAACTGCATATACACCTCTCTCAGTGAAAGCATGCGTACACTTTAAAAATGTCATCAATTAAATATACCAAAACTGTTGACGTTGGCTGAATAAACATCGAAATTTTGACTCGTTAGTTCATAACTCTACTGGATTGATTGGAAGTAGCGTACATTAATTTTTGGTTGGTCCACTGGGTGAAGAGTCCAGAATGAGGAAAACATAAGATTTCCGATTTTTTTTTTCTCTTAAAAAAGGTAAGGTTCTGGGTTTCAAGTATTTACATATTGCGGTATTTTGTTAATATGTTCCAGAAACAACTAGGTTAGTAGGTCTAGGCCTAGTTTCGCGAGACTACTACAACTCGCCAACTGGTTTGGAGTTGGACATTTGACTCACTATGATGCACATCATTCAGGCTAACTGACGTACCATCTGTGTGCCATTAATTGACACAACCTGAGTCACATTTTTCAGTAACCATGACCCATCCAGTGACGTACCCTGTCTGGGGGTCCGATAGTCTGTCATACAATTGATAGGTGCAAAAGGTCCTGGATGAGCCACTTGAATTGCTTCCTCACCCTCAAACATTAAACTTAAGATATCTTTCCCCCTCCCAGGAAAAAAAAACTTAGCCCTATGGAAGCTATCCTGGCCCTCCTTAACACCTTATCTACCTACAGGCATGGATTTGGAATATGCTTGCCAGTATGTACAGTAACAAGCAAAACACAGTGTTCAAAATGGCAAAGACAGAGGGTGTGGGTCCTTGATCCCCTAAAAAAATTTTGAAATTAGAATTAGAGACATTTGCATAAGATTTTCTATCTTATGGAAACTAAGGTAAGTACTCAAAAAGCATTGTATGGCACTTTTAATTACTTTGAAGTGTCCAGAGACTAGCTATTGACTGTTAGGCCATGCAAGTGTCAAAATGAACAAGACCAGTGGCGTAGCTAGAAGGGGGGCAGGGTGGGTGGTCGCCCCCACAAAGCCTCCAAAAGCCTCTGTCGGAAATTTCTAGTCTCTGTCGGAAATTTTTACCACCTTAATTAAAAATTCGTACAAAGGAAATTAGTAGCTAAAATTATATTCTTAGGGGTTTACTTACAACACTTATGTTTTTAAGCAGAATTACACATCAAAATGGTTACTGACAAGGCCTGGAAGTGTCAATTAAGGCAATCTCAGAGATATTTTAATCTAATTTTTTCCCCGCGCTACAGATGATGGTGACGCTATGCTTAGATGCTATGCTATGCTATGCTTTTGCCCCCCCCCCCCCCCAACAAAAAATATCTAGCTATGCGACTGAAGAAGACAAAAAGAAGAGGCTATTCATTGATCAGATTCTAGTTCTCTTTACACAATCACACCTATCCCTTTTTCTCTTCAATGCACCTCATGGTTCTGGGACCCAACTGAGAGGCACTGATTTAAGTGAATTGCCACCATAGGTTAGCACGATGCACTTTGAAAATTTTGGACTAAAAGAGAAATGAACCTCCCCACTAGCACATAAGTGCTGTTGGGAAATGCAGATTATTCATGACTGTCTTTTGACTACTTTGTTAGTTAAGTTACAAAAATATCATGATTAATTGATGTTACTTGAAAACATTGTCAATAATATAGCGGATGTTTTATAAAGCACATACAGGCATTAAGGCCGGTTCATACTTCCAAACTTTCCCATGCTATTAAGCTGTAAGAACCATATATGGTCATCCCTTGCTCTTCTGTGCCAATCACGGACATATGGGGTTGGTTGGTCATCCAGGTCTTTCTCCGTTACCCTAGCAACTTTGGAGTGAAAACAACAACTGACTACAGTATGACCATAGTGGGAACACTTTACGCACAATAAATTGTTTTCACTCCAACACATTGTTGTCGTGCGGAAGTGATGTGTCACCGACCGACCCCATAGATAGAGTTGAACAACATTCACCTTTCCTAGCTTTACAGCACTATACTGAAGAATGAATTGGCATTTAGGGTACTCAGCGTAACCATGTACCAGCATCAATACTCTAGTATAGTTTATGACAAGTTTACCATTTCGTGCGTCAGTAACAGCTTCCTTGGCATATCTTTTCTAATTTTTTTTCCAAAAGTCCCCTCAACTCTCTGGCGAAGAGCCAGGGGTGAAAACCAAACAATACTCCCTAAGGAGTTCTGCTCCCTGAAAGAGTAAAAACATCCCCAAGGGACAAACATTGACTTAACTGACCCATCCGACAGTGGTCCCGTTCTGGACTGGTTGAATAGAACAGGTCCCACCTGGGACCTCCGCTGTCATGATCACGGATACTTCTGCGCATATCATTTGAAATTTCACATACCATATAATATTATATAATTAAAGGTCAGAGAATCGAGTCTTGTGCTGCAGTTTATACTTTGGTAGGTAGAAATCAGGTCAGAATTTCTATTTTAACTTCGAATCAGATGAGAATTAAGCCAAAAAAGATGCACATTTACGGAAATTTTTTGGAGGAGTTGGGGTTGGCGGCCCCTAAAAGTCGTAATATCTGGGGCCCATAACCAACACATTGCCTTGATTATTTGGTAAATCCAGCCTTGGTTTGCGTAAAAGTAGTATGCACAGTGCTCATTTGCTGGAATGTATTTGTGCACTGTTTGTTATGCTAATTGATTTTTCATACATGTTAGTGCATTCTCATTGGCTTGTGCAGCCAGGGGCGGGATTATTAAAATGGAATAAAGATTGTTTCTAGACATATTTTGTTGTTATTTTTATGATAATTAGACAACATTTAGCATAGTTTCCCCTAGCTGTGAGGGATTTTTACTTTACATGTTATCTTTATTGTTCAGATGGAGTGCTTAAACGTTCTGCCACTATTTTGGACAGGGCAATTTTATGTATTTCCCTTGTGAGTATGGTATGTAGAGTTGGGCTGAAAATGTTCAGTTTGTTAGTTACAGTTACAATTAGATAAGATTTAATGACACACCAACAGGAATGTGTTATATAGTGTCAACTATTCAAAAAAGTAAAGTTTAAGTACGGTTTCAACTACGGTTTAAGTTCAAGTTAGGTCTAAAGACAGTTTGAAACTGGTGCAAGTCCTCCTCTTTAGTCACCTCTTACGACAGGCGGGGAATACTGTGGGTGTATTGTACAACCCCCAGCCCACAGGGGGCCTGAAAATGTTCAAATCAACACAGAATCACATTATTTTAATAAGGGCAAATTTCCTTGTATCCACTGATGTACATGCTCCAAACAAAATTTATTCGTTGCCCATTTTCTGTATTCAACAACTTTCTTTAGCAGCCCCACATGTATAATAATTTCACAATTCATGGTCATTTCTTTATTGCCCAAGAGACAGAAGTTGTTTGCTTACGATTCCAAACAACAGAGTTTGACAAGTTTCCCACCTTACAGGCATAGGAAGTTGAGATCCTGAAAAGTGTCAAAAAATACATTTTGATAATTTAGAAAAAAAATTTGGACTTACAAATAAATAAGACTCCCTGTGTAAAATATACTTGTAATGATTACATTCATTAAGAATATATTTTATTATAGTTACAGTAGTGGCCATTTGGCTTTTTAGCCATCTTGGCTTACCTGGTTCCACTAAAATGATCGGAAAACTTAGGTGTGATTATTTTCTCATACAGTATGCAAAGATGTAAGAAGCAATTGTGTCAAACATATTTTCCATGAATATTTTGTCCATATTTTAATATATGATAATTATTATGAAGGTGGCCATTTTGCTTTACGCCAGCTTTATTGGTGTGAATTTCAACAAAAATGTTCTAAAAAATAGGTTTTGATCATTTGGCTTAAAATATGACCAAATATTAAGAGCAACTGAGTCAAATACTTTTTTCATTAATATTTTTCTCCTTATTTCAATATATTAGATAAAAGTATTGGGTGGCCATTTTGCTATTTCTGCCATCTTGGTTGACCTGGATCCTGCAAAAATATTGAAAGGAATACTTTCTGAATATTTGTAACAAAATCTGGATGAAGTTTAGGTTTAAATGTGTTGAAAATATTTTGATGATTATCTGTTTTTATGCTTCATTGTTATTATACGATTAGCAACCATTTTGCTTTTTCCACCATCTTTGTTGACCTGAATTCCAACAAAAAATGTTCTAAAACATGACTTTTAATTTTTTGGCATGAACCATGGCCATATTTTAAGAGTCAGTGTGTCCCAGGTGTGTAGCCAAGGGGGGCAAAGGGGGCAGCTGCCCCCCCCCACCTTGAGTATATTTTTGGTATTTTTTGTTTCCCCTATTTATATACGGTAAGTAGGCCTGGGAAGGGCAATTTCCAGCTGGGAGGCATTTTGGGCCAAAATTTTCTTGCACTTTGTGCCAACCCATGGTGGCGCAAAGTGCTGAGAGTCTGTCTCTGGGTTTTGCCCCCACCCCCCTTGACAAATTCCTGGCTATGCCCCTGGTGTGTCCAACATATTTTTCATATTTTTCTCATTATTCCAGTATATTATAATAATGACATGGGCAGCCATTTTGGATTTCTGCCATCTTGGTTTTGGAACATGCTAGTAGCATGGTAATGTCATGTATATGTTCACAATAACCGAAAATGTCATAATTTGTTTGGAACTTTCATCATTTTTTCGACTGATTGATGTTTTTTTTCTATGAATTTTACCATGTTCGGTGGCCATTTTGGATGCCATTTTGACAAAATCAAAGTTCCCCATCCTATACACTGGCGGCATCTTTTTTTGGTGAATCTAGGTAAATCTAGACACCTTTACCTACTCAAATTAGTTGAAGACAAATTCTTAACACTTTTTATGCAGATGAATCAGATGTTTGGGTTACTAGTATGCTATATAGTATCACCCCAAATACATTTGGTAATATGAATGTCGCTAAACTTTTATTGACATCAGTTCAACCAGTGCTCTGGTTAGTCCGTGGTGACCTCTGCAGTCAGTTGTGTTCCCAACCTCACACACGGTATCGTGTAAATGTGGCTTTGAGCAGTTTAAACTCAGTGCAAGCTGTAGCTTGACAGTGAAGTACACTAACCTACTAACTAGACAGATATTTTTGGTTTAAATTGGAGGGAAGGGCCAGAAGTAAACTTTAATAGTAGGGACAATTTTTACCCTTTGGAGCAAGACTAGTCCTGTAGAGCATTTTAAAGAAAGACTTTCAGTGGATTTGTAGGTTTAAAGTGTACAGTACATTAGATTAATTGTAGTTGATGTTTACTTTATAAGTGGATAACATTATGCATGAATGTAAAGAATAAATGAAGCATATCACAAAGGATAGCATTTTGCTGGTTATTTATAGATTTGAGGTTGACTTGAGAACTATATACCAATCTAAGGCCAATTGTTTGCACTAAAGGTCTAGAAGCAAATGTGGTTTTGAACACACTTTATTGTATCATTCAGCTGACATACTAACTTTAATACTACTGTAGCAGGACAGTGTATATAGACAGATGGGGAAACTTTGAGGAACGTAGAAAGTGTGAAACACAAACATATATATTAGATCTATTCGAATTGTACTGCTGGAATTTCACACTGATAATCATTGAGTTTCTTTCTGCAATGCTAACATTTTGTGTGTAAGAGAGCAGTTTTGAAGGAAACATTTCAGCTTCAAACAAAGAAAAACATATGGTGGGTCAAACACAATCTTTGAACAGGGAGATTGACTCTAAGAAAATTAAAGTTTATTGTGCTTGTTAATTCACAGTATACTCAGCAATTCATCATCACAGATGTGAAAACAAAAAATGAAACTGACACTTTGGTCAGATCGTGATGAGAGTGCATGATTTGTTCACAACTGACAGGAGTCAACTTTTGTGCATAACAGTGACACCCCTGTTAAAAACTCTTGTAGCTATAGATCCAACCAGATCAGGGACCAGCTGCTGGAGTAGAAGAAAGGCAACTATTATTCACTGTCTAGTGATGATTGTTGCATAAAACCTATTTAGTTAAAGGGGAATTTTCATGATCCCAGACAGTTCCAATTCTCCCAACTATGCATCTTCTAGCTCCTCCCATAACTGTATGAGGCTCTTCCTTGTGCAAGAATAAACCTGTTTTATTGCTTAAGGCCATGTCCTGGTGAGCATACAAGGCTATAAAATGTAATAAAAGTACTCTTTCTGCCTTGTGTGGAATGTGAGCTACTCTGCATCTTTCAAATTTTCAAACTTTGATGTCAATCAAAGAGCAGTCACCAACTGAGAATTTTGATATACATACACTAAAAATATACTTTGGGGTGATGACAGTCTGTCTTTAACTATAAAACAGGATATATACCAAATAGCAGCATCCACCTGGCAGATAATAAACTACTGGTACTCCAGATTGTTATGTTATGGCTTATCGATCAGTGAGCATTTTATATCATTACATGTGTTAGCTGTCCTACAGATAGTGTAACAAGTGATGTTGACATGTACATTTACAATTTCTAACTTGAACCAAGTGAGTGAACTTTGTTGGCATCCATCCACTTTTAAAACTGCTTTAATAATCAGGACTCTCACTTTCTCCTTACTAATGACCATAATGATGATGATAACCCAAGCAAACCATTGAAATCACCCCGAAAGGAATCATCTCCATCTCAGGATAGATGCAGAACCTAACTGGTGCAATCTCTTGCAGTACTTGGTTCCAAACCATTTCATTTATGGCACATAATGCCAACAATTCAGATTTAACCATTCATTTCATGCAGGAAGTTGGTAGACTCATGTGACAGCATGATAGTTATCTTTGGATAATGATGCATAGCTCTAACCCTAATGCTCAGTATGTGTGAATGAATATTGGGTTAAAAATGGTGCATTAGATTGAATCAATGTACAGAAAACAGAAATATTGTGTCTGTGGTACATAGAATTTTCATTCTTTTAAAACCATGATTTATAGATGAATGACATGCAAACCAACATAAGGTAGCTTGATATTATAATTTTTTTTTTTTTTTGAGAATAAGGGCCCTACAGAAATTTATTCACATTAATATTCGAATAATGCAATATACGTAATTCTCATCGTGGAGGTACTATGACACTTCCATGATCTCATTATGTGTAATTTTTGTTTGTGGAAGTAAAGTTATTGTTACAAGAGTTTATTGGTGAGTGAAGAATAGTTTAACAGTGATAAGAGCTATTTTCTGTCTGTGGTATTTTGGTACAGTTTAAATACAATATTCCCTTTTATATTACCATCAAGTAAGGATGACTGTAATGAGACAAAGTGGTGTACTCCTACCATTAGTAGACAGACCTATATTCATGATTTCATTTTCCAACACTTGTACGATTAATGTACCTTTTCATTTATTCAGTTTGAGCTGAATGTATGCTATTAATGACAGAATTCTGAACTTTCTGTATAGGCCTACATTTATGCACAGGGTGTCATTGTTGGTGACAGTGCTGATGTAGTTGATATGCTCAGTGAAAATTAGAACATACCGTAGGTGACTGCACTATTTCAAAATCAGTATGTACTTATGCATGTGTGAAAGAAAAGTTGGTATTTAGATGTACAGTAAACATTAACTGTCAACTTGGGTATTAATTTATAGATTGTACAGGGATTTAAAAATGGCTGATATAAAGTAAAGTCTTAGAGAGTATGAGTCATACACTTGTTTATACTATAAAAGTACAATGACACCTCAGCAGTGAGACTTAACAAACACACTTTATCAGGAAAGCCAACGAACCAAACCAGTGTCCAAAGTGCAGGGCCAGAGGCTCAAATCAAGGAGTTATATGCTGCATGTATTTCTCCTTTGCAAACATTCCTATCAAGACAAAAGAATATTAAAAGGGGTAATGCAGTGATGTCAAATTCCAGGTGTTCTTGAATTGTATTGAGTTTGGCACTAGATGAAAACTAATCTGTTTACCATATAATATGAACTGCCTGCCCAAGACATTGGGAGAGGGAGGGGGTGGTTGTGAGAGAACAGCAAACAATTCAATCAGATCCAACTGATACATTTCAGAATAAGCTTGGGACTGGGGGTTTATATTTTCCCAGATGGATACTTCAAGAGGAGTTAACCGAAAAAACTTTTACCAGCCTTGGGTAAATTTTAATAAATTAGTCTCATGAATGCTACTAAAAACATTTACTACATTACAGTAGAGTAACACCAAGATTTAAAGTATATAAAGGGGGGAGGGGATTTTTGACCTTTCTCATCCTCTGTTAAGAAGTTATTGAAATGGACACCTGGTAACTTCTGAAGTCAGTGGTGTAGCTAGGCATTTTTTGTGGGCAAAAGCAAAAAATTTCCAACAGATTATTATCTTGAAGTAATGATGTACTACCTAAGCGTAGCGCCACTATCATCTGGGGTGTAGCACGCGGAAAAAATTAGATTAAAATATCTCCGAGATTGCCTTAAATGACACTTCCAGGCCTTGTCAGTAACCATTTCGATGTGTAATTCTGCTTAAAAATATATGAAGTGTTGTGAGTGAACCTCTAAGAATATAATTTTAGCTACTAATTTCCATTGTAAGAATTTTTCATTAAGGTGGTAAAAATTTCCAACAGAGACAAGAAAATTTCTGACAGAGGCCTTCGGAGGGGGTGAACGCCCCCCTTCCCCCCCTCTAGCTCTGCCACTGTCTGAAGTTTGTTCATGCAGATGCAGTGATACAATATATTGTTGGGCCAGAAGCTGTTCACTTACAGTAAATTTAAAAGCTCATGTAAGAACAGTCTAAGCAATAAACTTTAGTTTTGGTATTTTTCTGGGGTTCATTTCTTAAAACAGCTAGTGAAATTTGCATTTGATTTTGAGTTTCTTGAGATATTGGAAGATGAAGTTATCAAGTTTTCAATCCAAATGAACTTCTAAGCAGGCACATGTGACATCAAATCATCACATTAATCAACACTGCTTTGTTCTCCTTTTAACTTTACAGCCTATGTATGTTCTCTGCAGTTTCATACTTGCATAATGTGAATGCAAGAGGGGTATGGGAATTTCCAAAAATGACACCCCCCCCCCCCATGGGGAACTCATATCCCTTTCTGTTTCATGATCAAAACATTAGACTGAAAAACAAGGAAAGAAAACAATGCTCATCAGTGTGAGAAGATGACATCACTCCTGCTTGCTTCAAGTTCACTGTAGATTACAAATTGGGCAACTTCATCTGCTATTATCTTGAAAACTGCTCTTTGGGATTGAATGTTAATTTTTAACCAGAAAGCATAGACTTAGTTTCCCTTTCACATACAAAAATTTGTTTTTTTCTCAGACCCTTTCTTACAAAGGACTAGTCTACAAAACCTATGTTAACAGGCTCCTGCATTGCAGAAACTGCACATGGGTATGCCTTTTACTTATGAGACTGAAGTCACAGAAACATACAACCATCATCTTTCTGTTTTCAAATCACAAATCCAGCATCTGCAGTATAAAAGCCTTCATACCAGGTTCCTTGGTTGTAGAGCAAATGGAGTCAAACTTTGTACCATAATATATGTATTAACAGAAGGGTTGAAATTGACATTTCTTTTTGTTTTTGCAAAGGAAAGGGGGACACCCAGGCCTGTAGCCAGAAATTCTGACATAGGAGGGCACCGGCACCCTAAAGGGGGGCCCGGGGGGGGGGACACCCAAGGAAGATTATGTTTGTAGCTATAGCAGTGCCACCAGATGATGGCAGTTTGCAGAAAACACAGCAGATGATATCTCCACTATCTCAAGCCCTACCCAGATAGCTTAAACAAATCGGACCTATCTGTGCACATTCTTGCAAAGTGTGCGAAATATTCCCTTCCCTGGCAGCAATTTTCCCCTCCTCTTGCAATTTACAGAGACATGGAGTCTCACAAGTGAACGGAAAAGGCTATGATCATGATGGAGCTTTTTCAGCTCCATAAGTGTAGATGAAGAGTTGAGAGCTTTTTGGACAGTGGGGGACCATGGGCTACCAGAAGGATACCAAAAGTGCCCTGACTGGGGGCCAACTACCATAAGCCCCTCAAAATGCAGTAGGTTGCCAAAAGGATGGTGTACTCGAAATTGAAGGTGCGGGAAGCACGCTGATAAACTTGGGGTTATATTGAGAAAGAATTAAAATCTTTGTTTTCATTAAGGAAAGTTGGATAGGTTTGGATTTTTATTGAAGAATCTGCCTACTGAAGAGTAAAACCAAGAAATTTGTCGGGTGACTGGCTGACTGCATGACAGTATTTCTGCTAAGCCACTATGATGCCATTTTGATGCAGTGACTTTTCCATTTGATGCACTGATATTCATGGGAAAAAATTAAAAAGTAGGGTTTCATTCATTCCTTAAAGTTGATACTATGTGAACGCACAGCTTTGAAATTTCTAGTGAGTCAAATTTTCTCATATTGTGTGTATTGACCCAATGGATAATTTCTTAGAGGAAACACTGCTGCATGGTCATCATCAGGGATTACATTCTTTATCTTATCATTAAGACAAAACTGCAGTATCTTTTCTCCTTACAAAATATGTTTGACATGATAGGGAGGCTAAAAAAAAGAACCTTCCAAAAGATAGGAAAAAGAGGATAGAACTTTGCATGGATGCATTTTTGTGTTTCTCTAGAATCATGCCTGCATGGAAGAACAATAAATGTGGAACCTTTATAATATTGAATAAATCCAATATGTTTGAAACTGGGCAGGCATTATCGTAAGACATAATTGAAGATGAAAGTGCACAACATAGCGCACACAAATGTCTTGAAGTTATAGAAAGAATTGTTACAGAAAACAAAATAAATTCATCTTTAAAGGCATTTTGGGATCAGTTTTATATTTGCTTAATAATGGCATGGCAGCATGCTGGGCCACTGTTCACAGGTAGAAAAGTTTTATTTTCTATTGATTTACCAAATGGGGGCACAGTGTGTCCCCCCTATCTGCCCTCACCAGGCTATGAGCCTGGGGACACCCCTAGCATTAGGTCCCTCCCTCAGACCACCAGATGAGGACCCCCTGATATGAAATACTGTACTGGCTAGAGGCTAGCCCTGTTTGTTTCAATTTTCTGTGTAAAGATCCTTGCCCAAGTAAATAACCTGTGCTCCTTTTACAGTTACAACTTGCATGCTGGGATTTTAGTAATTAATAGAAGTTTTTTTTAAGGCACCATCAATTATACTGTAAATGACCGAAATTATAAGCTTCTGTCATTTGTACAGGAAAGATGTATGAAGAGGAAAAACAGATAGTGAAATGTAATCTATTTCGCTCCTACTTTCCCCTCTATCACTACTACTGGACAGCCCATATACTGCGGAATGATCACTGGCAATGAAATTCCTACCCCGCTAGGTGGCGCTATACTCACATGTCTGCTACTTTCCCTAAGACTCGCCCTTGTTTCATTGCCAGCGGAATGGTCACATCACGTTTGTTAAGGCTTTTCTTTTGGAGATTTTATCTAATCCGGTTTTAGCTGGTATTAAAGTTAAATTTGAAAGGACACATTATGTTGTTGACTTTAATTTGAAAAATGTGAAAGATTTTAATTGATCGATGGAAGGCCTGGGCATTGGACATGTTGTGCTGTGGGTCTATATTTGTTTGGCTTTGACAGTAAGCATCAATTTCACAACTCTTACTGGACATGGCTGTCGGCACAGAAAATTTTTGGTGAGGCCAAATCTAAGAAAGAACAATGGTGCAGATAGCACACCAAGAAAAACTTTGCCAGAAATGCTTCTCCTGTTGCAGTTTCTGTGCCCTACATGTTGCATCTAAACAAAACGGCCCTGTCTTAAAATCTCAGAAATTTACACGCAATAATGTGATAAAAAGTTCCTTTGAAAATCTTTGTGGATGGGGATGGGGGGGGGGGGGGGGACAAGTATCCCTGTGGTCATGGTAATGAATGTGTTGATCAAGAGCATCAACAGCTACTCAAAAGTGTGGGGCGGGGGGAAGCAAGAAAACCTTGACCAGAACCACCTTAAGCACAAATTGCAAAGCCCTAGAACTTAGTGAGGGGTACAGGGCTCACTTAAGGAATCCCAAAAAACATTGGAGGCCGAATGATCTGTCGTGAAATAGAATTAAACCTTTATTTCATTATGGTTATGGAAAAAGTGGTGGAGAGGGACAGTCCCTGCCAATTTGAAAAGCCCCCACCTGTTGATTCCCATTGTAATGATGATGTATGGCATAACATGAAAAAATCCTTGCATGGAGTATAGTACTTATACATACATATTTTCAGCTGGAGTTACAATAAATGCCAGCTGTTTCAGTTCGTTAAATTGCGTTGGTTTGCATGCATATATTTAGCCTAACATTATTAAGGCTTGTAAGATGTCTGTCAGTGACAGTCTTCATTAGCACAATTTGCTATCAATGTAAAAAGTGACTGCTTGTGTAAATCTTACTGTTTAAGTATACTACATTCATACATTGTCTCCATTCACACTTGACCTGCAACTGCAGTCCATTACCCTCAAATGTATTCTACAAAACAAACTGAATAGTGTATGAGCCACAATAAATTTGAACTACTGTACTGTATACTCTGTGTATTTAGTTACTCAAGTATTCCACCTACATACAGCAACAGATAAGGGGAAAACTGGTTTGCTATTCTTGTCAAAAGAGAAGCTTATGCAAACAGTAATTTGTGCCCATAGTGAATTACACTAAAACTTTGCTTGCCTTTTTCAAGCATGCAGTATGAACATTACATAAGGTACAAAGTTGAATATTATCTATACTTGCATATTTATAAAAACCACAGCCATAAGTTTAATTGTAGCCAATAGGAATTGCTGAACCACTTCTTCCACTTGCCTTCATGCCAAATTCCCTTCTTATCCTGATACCTGTTGTGTGCATGGAAAATTTCAGTACATGTGGCACATTTCCAATGCAAGTTTACTTTAAATTGTTATTTTACCCTCTAATTTACCCTTATAAAACCCATTTGTGAATGGTAATGGTTATGTAACCTATTGTTACTCTTGGAGTGCATTCACACTTGATCTCAAGCATATGATCAGATGCATATCTGATCAGCTGTTCAAGATCAACCTGGCAAGGGGAAAGGTCTCAGTTGCACTCTGGATCAGATCTTGAGATTTTGATCAGCCTGTGAGAACAGACCAGATCTCGAGCGGGATTGAAAAACTGCATAGAAGCCATCATGTGTATTTGTGGTTGTGGCGAATGTTTTTGGTAGTATGTATGAAGCTATAATATTTGAGGAGTTCTTAGTTTTCATTGTGTGGTAGTTTGAAACATGTATGGAGTGGCACAGTACGTAAATTATTTCAGGCAATATCCTGGATACACCTAGAAAAGCCTAGCTAAACATATGGGCAAAGTAGTCAGCATAAATTTACTTACTTGAACATGCAGTCTTGAATGTACATGTAGGCAGGGATGTAGCTAAAGTAATTTCAGTGGTGAGCTCCAAGTGAACAATCCAGCTAGAGTTAATTACCTAGTGAAATATGTAATTGATGAAAAGATTGAGTGGGGTGTATTCTTGATTTATTAGCCATTTATTGGGGGTACTATATCAATTGAGAAAATACTACAAAAAAGGTTGGTTTTTCTTTCAACTTCCTCCAAAAACCTTTGCAACTATCATTTTTACTGCAGTTGGAAGTGAAATTAGTACCGGCAGTGCCAGGCTTAATGACTGTTAGTCCTGGGCACTATTCCCAGGGGGCACCACTGAGTGCCGCCCACCATACCTACTGTACTACCCAGCATTTAGGGTTACCATCCATACTGTGGTTTTAAGCGATTGCTCTTTTTGTAGGGCCAAAAAATATACAGCATTTGTGTTTTTGAGCGTAGTGTCATTTTTGTACCATATGTAACATTTTCCCACCAAATTTAATAAAGTGTTTTCACCGAAAATGTTGTGAATGACAATCATTTATTTTTGGTGTTATCTTTAGTGCATCTTGATTCTTTGACAATTGACAAAAGAATTCTATGTAATTTCAATGGATGTGTGTATGTGTAGGTGCATATATTTGTGGTGCATAGCATAGCTTGTAAACAATATAGGTATGAGAAATGATACTGGATACTTTTCATACTTGATATGTGGACTTTACACATTAAGAGGTGGAACTTTTCTTGTGGTAGTCAAAGGTCATTTGAGGTCACCAGAGGTAAAACTATTAAAGCCTTGTAAATGTGATAGCTTGAGTTAGAAAGGATGGATACTTTTCATATCTGGCATGCGATGCATCTCAGTCAATCAGAGAGCTTGATTTTGTCCACAGAGGTCAAAGCTTATAGCAAGTCACCAGAAGTGACAGAATGAAAACCTCGTATTCAAACTGTTTTTAGTTTCAGTATCTCATAAAGGAGAGTACTTAACACTCAGGTACTTTATAGTAAAGAGTAACAATGAGGGACCTCATACTACCAATGTGTATGCCCCATGTGGAGAACAAGAACTGTGTTGTATTTGTCAAGGTTAAAGTTCGTGTAAGGTTAGTAGAAGTCAATTTTGTAAACTTTAATAATATTACAAAAAGCTCATAAACGTGATAGCTCAAGAAAGTAACTGTGAGCGATATCATACTGTACTTAATAGCAAGTAGATGCTCCATGTTTGAGTTCAAAAACCATATAGCTTTTGGTGCAATTTTAGGACATTTAAAGACACCAGAGTCAAATTTTGAAAACCCTTTAAAGGTCTTATTCAGAGGCAAATAAGGGTCATGCAATCGACTCAGAAGCATAATTTTAGGTAAACTAGAATTTTATATTATTTTCCTACAGGAAAAACAAAGCAAAAAATTCACGTTTTCTATTTTTAATCATTTTCTGAAAACTTTTTTGTTTTTGGCCCATTCTGAAACGATAACATCACGTGATTTCTTGGAAAGGTCAAACTATGACGTCACCGGCCGGAGTCGAGCTGTCAGGTCGTGCTAGCGCGAGCGCACACAGCTATGCCAGCATGTACCGTACAGTACTGCAAGCAGTGTATAGTATACGGTAAAGTTAGTAGGATGGAGACCCATATTTTCGTGCAGTTAGGCTAGCCGAAAATAGATGTAGGCTTAACGATATATGTACGTGCTGCACGAAAATAGGGGACACACGAAAATAGGGGAATGCAGTATACTAACTGTCAGTCGTAGGATAGTAACACAGGCTACTCTAGTAGCCTAAGTTACACTTGGTAATCGGAAATTGCGAAAATTGCACAGCATAATAGTAAAGATTTATTCTTGTAATGATCAAATTAAATTTACGTTTTTTAGTCAGCGTAGGTAGGAAGGCTTTAGAGTAGGCCTGGAATACGTCCTAGTCCTACTACTACTAGCCTATAGGCAGAGAGCAGGTTAGTTATAGGCCAAGGCCTATAGTAACGGCTCTAACGTTTACGGTTTAGTATTAGGTTCGAGTCGACTTGCAAAAAAAGAAAAAACAACTTAACGTTACATTTTAAGCATGTTTGCAGAGGAAAGAAGCCACTCTTTCGGAAGAAATTAGTAGCCCTAAAAAGAGAGCTGTTTGGTGTATCAGGTTTTCTTTGCAGGCTACGCCAGGTCTTCGTCTTGGGCTTTCTGGTGTGCCTCAACTTGTCTTTACCCTTCACGTTCATGAGTGATGACATGGGAAGTTTGTCTAACGGCCTCTCTCCTCCTTCCGAAATCAATTCTTTTCAATGTGTTCCTCAGGCTGACGCCAAACTTTGCAAACCCCCTTGCTCAAAGAATCTCAAAGTTGTAACGTTGAAACTCGATCAGTGAACTCCTCGAAGCAATTCTGAAAATTCGGAAGTCTGGCCAATGGTTGTGGCTTGAAGATAATTGCTGGGCTATCAACAGCAAGTTGTAGGACCTTGAAATTTTCTTCTTTTAGAAGAATCACCACAAGTTACTTTCTCTACTTCAGAGATGTGTGGTGACTTTCGGTAAAGCAGGTAGGCCTATACGTAGTATGTATATCCAGTATTAAATCCATTCAGTCTGTGTGTTACGATACTACGCGCGTACGCAAGTATAATAGTTGACCTCGTGGCTTGTTTACTTTTAATTATATGCAACTATTTGGACGTGAAAGAGAATACCCACAGTTCTAAGTGCTGATTGGCTGAATCTCAAATAGACAATGTCGTGGTAAATATTACACACTATCTGTTCTAGATTGTTGTTCTTTTTTGCTGTTTTTAGGTGTTTATAATCCGTTTTGGGGAGGGGGAGGAGGGGTGAAAGGATGTACGATTTTTTTTCTTTCCATATCGGTCAGCAATTCCTTCCAAAAATCTCAGTCCATCTAACCTAAGTCTCTTTTCAGAAGAAAAGAAGCAAAATAATGTGAAGGGAAGGTCAAGTTGTTGAATCACTCTATGACGTTTACCAACTAGACGATGAACTTGTTTTTAAGGAAGAAAACCCGATCATGTAGTATGTGATCTCCTTCATGATATAGGCAAAACCTTTAAAAACTTCATCGTATCTCTTTCAAGAAATACAGTATTTGTCTGTTAATTCTTCACTGGTTTGTGCTGAAAATATGCTCCTTTATGCTCATATATGCCTATGACTACGTTTGTATATCGTTATTCCTATGCATGTCAACACAACTCCGGCCAGTGACGTCATAGGCTTGACCTTAGCCACGCTCCCGTTTTCATTCAGTCATTTGAAATCACGATTTTTAGCCGTTTTATCGTATTTTTAGAACGTATTTTCTCAGCAGTGCCAAGGGGTACTCTAAAAATTCGAGGTGTGTTGGGGTCAGGACAAACAGCAGTTTGTGCTCACTCCCAATGAAACGAAAATGCACTTTGCCTCTGAATAAGACCTTTAAACATAAGATCTCAGTAGGGAAAGCTTTGATGAATCTCATACTTAACAGGTAAGTGCTAAGGAGGCCTTGTTGATAAGGGTGGTGGTCAAAGGTCACTTGGAACCATGAGAAGTCAAACCATGAAAATGTATCTCAAGAAAAAGAAATTGGATGGATCTCATATGTGACATTAAGGTGCCTCATATTTATTCAAAAACAACCAAATGTTGGATAAAATGAGTAAAAATGTTTAATGTACCTAAAAAGGAGAAATTTAAATATCCCCTGTTATCACTTGGTACAAGGCAGAGGGAATAAACTCCATGGATTTTCTTCCTACATGTCATTAAAAAATGTGGTGTAAGTACCCATGCGTGTGTAACATATTTCCATTGCAGTTCATTACTACGTTTGACTGTAGCATCACTATTTGTTGCACTTAAGTGTGATATAACAAAAGTATGTAGTTGATTGAAACCTCTTCAAGTCTTCAAGTTAGACATGTTTGTCTTCCAAGAAAATTTGAACTATCCACTGTCATACCAATCCAGCACATGTATAAACTGTGAGATGCAGAACTTCTTGGAGGAGGGACGTGATAGGAAAGATTGATGGAGGAGGTCAGTAGCTGATAGATTCCTGGTAAACTTTGAGATCCTCCACTCATCATCTTGAGTAGATGGTTCTGTTTAACCATCGATAACAGATGCTGTCCTCCAGATTCAGATTCCAACCTCTGGAGTAAAGCCACTGCAATCCATCAAGAGCCATATGTTTTACAACTTGTATAATTTGCACAGCCTCCCTACTTTTTCCTTCAGTTTCAAGTAGAGCTGTTCATAGCTATAATTTTTCTCCACACTTTTGTTAGCTTTGCAAGAGAGGTATGTAGGACTGTGTAAACAGAAAAGGGTATTGAACTAGTCCGCATTGTAAATTTTAAGGAGCTATGTCACGGTTCCAGGATTCTTTTGTTTACATCCATTCTACACATAATGTATGGTATGTTGGGGTTCTATTTACAAATAGTAAGAGGGTATCATAGCACTCAACACTATAAATTGTCAAGCTGCAATGTGCCAAAGATTTTTCTGCCTGCCCAACATAAACTGTGAACAAACTCTTTAACAAAGACTTGTGATGGAAATATCTCATTCTAAAACATGAACTGGACATATCCAGTATTTGTTTTGTAGTAATGTGCATCAGCCAAAAACATGTCAGATGAAAACATACTGTAATCTTTGGTTTCGGACCATTTTTGTACCTTACAGTGAGTTTGGTCGTCATCATCAAATAGGGTATTGCCCAAGATTTGTGGTGGATAGCAATTAGAAGACTGTTGTAGATAAGACCTTGTGTACAGTCAGTTGATCTTACTGTGTGATGGTACAACTCCCTGAAAAATTCCTATCCAGATAATTCACCTTGGTCAGTCCCCACCCACACAGTTTCCCCCTGGACAATTGCCTTCGTGGGAATAGTCCAAGGTGGGAATTGTCCTAGCCTAGGGGTAATATCTGGTGGTGTATTGTCCGGGGGAAGACATCTAGGTGGATGTTTGGATGTAACATGTCTCTACAGTGTGAGCATGGCCGTTTACTGATCTATACAATGATTATATTTAGCACTCTCTAAGTGTGTGCTCATTGATTGTTGTCCTTTGGCAGGAGTCTAGGGGTAGGGGGTGTCTGCTTTCTGTATGTAATAATTCTAAACTTTTATCTGTAATATATGTGATATTAGATTTTGCCATGTGAGGTGCAAGTGTAGTGTTGAACACGATCCATGATTTCAACATAAGTTTTGATCATTTTGGTCACCAGGGGTCAATCAAACTGAAAATCTTGTAAACATGATTTCTGAAGAAGGTAAGCTGTGATAAATCTCATACTTGGGTGCAATTATTCTCATTGATTAGATGACTCAGTTTGCTTTTGTTGAGGTCAATTGAAAGTCCTTTTAGTGTCACCAGTGTTCAAAATGTGAAAAGCTTGTAAACAGCACCCCTGAAAAGAGGATGTTTTAATGAATCTCATATTTGGCATGCACATGTTCTGTATTGAGAAAAAGAACCCCCCAAAAGATCCTTAGGGTCACTAGAGGTCAAACTGAAAAACCATGTAAATACAGTATTTTTAAAAGGGAAACAATGTTGCATCTGAATATTTTGCATGTTAGCACTGCATATTGAAAATCATGTAAGTGAGGAAAATATGCCTTGATCTAACATCTGGCATGTAATTCCTAAAGTTAAATGCACAGAGCTGATATATAAGCATGTTAATATGATACTAATCTGTTTGATCAATAGTTAATATGTATCTTAAACAACCTGTAAATGTAAAATACAGCAACTTTACATTGAAACTTTTCTAAGTTTGAAAGCATCGTACTTACAGGTATTTACTATTGGCAAGGAATCACTAGGCCTTTTTGTCTTTTTGGTTTATAGTCAGTGAATGGTCAAATATTTAGTTTTTGGGCAAGACCACATATATACTGAGAAGTGTGGTAATTTATAATATGCATTAATGATTGATTCCAGGATGTCTGCCAATGAGAAGAAGTTCTTATATAGCCAACTCACAAGTGCATGAGTACCAGAATGTACTCATAATATGTTTGAATGTCCCTTCTCTGTTGACAGCATTATATTGTTCAATTGGAGAACTATCATGCTGTTTAGGTTTATTATGTACTTGCTCATGTATATTTGTCAGTGGCTGAAATGCAGATAAAAGGTTTCCTATTTAATTTACTTAAAGAGTCTTTTAGCTAGCTACAATTATAGGAGAGATTTTCTTCCCCCTACATGAACATAAATTAGTTGCAAAGTCAAATACCAATTCGATGCCAAACTGAACAGTTTTCCACTTTCATCCATCATGACTGTCGCATTTATATTTTAACTTTTATTTACGAGCTATGTTGATAGCTTTATCATTCTCATCTTTTGTAACTAAGCAACAGAACTGAGTGTATACTCCATGCCTGAATTTAATAAACATGAAATTACTCCCTAATTATAGTTTTATTTCTTTTTTATAGATAAGAAGGAACATGGCAAGATTGATTTCAATGGTAACCTGGATAAATTTATAGTCTGAACAATTAATCTCTGACTTAAAAAATCGTTCCATTTTTTTCCTCGTATAGAGAGCCGAATGTTCCTAAACAGCTGTCAATAAGTGTTCTGTACACTTTGCTGGAGGCAAATGTACATGTGCACAAGTGCTGATAGGCAGTACAGAAAAGTCAGGAATGTCAAGCCTTAATGTCCAGGCTGTACACTTTTGTATCACCAAAACTGAAGTCTGAGTACCAACACTGAAACCCGTACTCAGTGTTAAGCTGGATTTACCTGGATGACCACCCTCTTGTCTTCAACTCAGGACTGAAGTCATCTTGAGAGAATGGCTTAAGCAGGGATAGGAGGTTTATTACCCTGAATGATCCCGAATTCCATGAGCCGGTTCTTAAAATGTTCAAAGTTGGTGCTCTAATGACATTTTCAGGCAGTCTCCATAATTTCCACACTCATTTAAAGCATGAATTCCTCCTTATTTCTTATCTAACTGTTGCTGGCCTAACCGTTTTTGAATTTCCTCTGGTTGTACTATAATTTCCACAGAGTCATCTAAGTTGATTTTTATCTTCCCTTGTGTTAAATTAGAAAAAGTAATCAAGTCTTGACGCATATAGCATTGCTCAATTTTCATCAACCCCAATTCATTAATCCTTTCCTCATAAGATTTGCCTTTCATTCCTGGTACAAGTATAGTCATTCTGCATTGCACTCCTTCTTATAGATTAATATCCTTCTTTAAATACAACTTCCAAACCTGTATGTAGTCCAAATGAGGCCTTACAAGAAACTTGTATAGAATTAAAACAACCTTGTGATCAAAATTGATAGTAATTCCTTTTTGATAATCCCTTTAAGACTCTGTTAGCTTCCTTCGTTGATTCAGCACACTGTCTGCTAAACTTCATTGATGTATTTATGCCCAAATCTTTCTCTTCCCTGCTCTATCTCAAAATATTGCATCCATTTTGTACTTTAACTTTGGGTTACCACGTCCAAAATGTATTACTGAACATCTGGTGACATTAAATCTCTTTTGCCACTTTTTAGTCCAGGCCATCAACATGTCTACATCCTGTTGTAACTGTTGTTTGTCATTATCTTTTCTGATAGGGCATATTACTTTTGTTTCATCTGCAAATTTATTTAATTTTGATTGAACACCTAGTCATTCATATACATTGTGAAACAAATTGGTCCTAATATTGATCCTTGTACCACTGAACTTGTTGCATCCATCCATTTGGATTCTTTCCCATTTAAAACTAGTTAGTTTCTGGTTCTGTAACCAATCCTCAGTCCAGTTCAATATAAGTTCATCTGTTCCATGCTCTCTAATTTTGGTCAACAGTTTGTTATGTGGTACCGTGTCAAATATGCCTTCTGCAGATCTACTTATATCACAATCCCTTCATCAATATAAGTAACCAACTTGTCCCAATAAACTAACAAGTTCACAACACATGACAGTTTTCCTCTGGAACCCGCATGCTGAGTTTCAAGTAATAAGTTATTCTTTTCTAAATGCTCCTTATCTACTGTGTCTCTCAGTAGCCATTACCAAAAAGTAGGAAATGTTTGGAAAAAGTCTGAAATATTTGTATGGTGTTGAAAATCCTTGATCTTTTGGTATTTGGTGTGAAACATGCTATATGGTTTAGGAACTGAAAACCAGACACTAATTGTATTTGACATCATGTCTCTATAGGTATCCCACAGTTTGCAGATGGATAAAAACAATGGCAGGTTTTCATTCTTGCCAGCAAAATTCATTATTCTTGGGTTATGAAAAGGCCATTTTAGTCGTGAAAAGTATGAAATTAACTTAAAGAGGGCATGACACGGCCAAAATAACTTTTGTGTATTGCAAGATTGAATACAGTATTCTATAAATATAATCTCACACACAGCTAAAACCCGTACCATTCGTCATAAATGAAATTTGTAGAAAAACGTTCAAAATCCAATTTCGAAAAATGCCGCAACAGGTCACATGACTTTTATGATGCAATTGGAGGCACAAAACACTGCGCTATTAAGGACGCGCATCTAAATGTGGAACTAATGTGACGCTTGGTAAAGTTGTCATATCTTAGCAACTTCATGAAAACGATTACATCACAATACCCGCCTAACATAGAGCGCAAAGCGGGGGCTTCGAAGCATATCATTGGCCAATATGTTCGCGTGCATATGCGCCCGTGTTTTAACTTCCCTGTATATAATAAACAGCTTTGTTTTTGTGCAAAAAGGACACGGTCCAGGCGCACTGTGCAGAACAGCTACTGTATGAACATGTATGGACTGTCCATAACAAGCGCGCCTTTACTCAGTGAGCTGTTCAGTAACGTTGCTATTGTGAATGGTAAGCAGTCACCGCGCAACGACGCATAGTTCACAATGTGGTAATGGTCACGCGCGCTGCTCATCGTATCGTAGCACAGGTGTTTGCAATGATGTACCCGCTATTAACACGCGTTAGCATGCACATAATTTGATGTGTAGAACGATGGGCGAGCTGCCTAGTACAGTGTTACTAACCGTGCCTCCAATGATGTCACGATCTTGAGACGCGCTCACATACGTTTTTTTGCTTTCGGATTTCAGATGGGCTGAGTCTGGCCTGTAACTGGGAGTTCACAAGGTCATATTAAGCCGCGGTACAAGGATTTCGGATCGGATTCCGATCCGATTTTTGTGAGTTTTTATTAAAATCTTCTCCATCTCGGGTCGGAAAGAACCCAAAATTTGCCAACCTGTGTAATTACGAATTATTTCGTGACGTCACATCGACAGATAGCTTTTATCGGACTACGCGTGGCCGATAAAAGCTGTCTGTCTGTGTGACGTCATGAAAAATCAGTTAACATTTCATTTTCATAGACCTCTGATGCAAATCATGTATTTACACTTGTTGGCAAATTTTGGGCTCTTTCTGACCCGAAATGGAGAAGATTTTAATGAAAACTCACAAAAATCGGAATCCAGATCCGAATTCGTTGTAAGGTGACCGCGGCTTTACTGTGTTTATGGACATAGTTTAGTCGGGAAAACATTCGCTTCACTTCAAGCTGTACCCAAAGAATATTTACTGAGAAACGTACTTTGGCCGTGTCATACCCACATTAAAAGTGTGGGAACCTTGCACACTCACAAAATACCGTAAAAAGTTAAAAGCATTTTTGTGTACAAGTTAAGGAATTTGAAAATATATTTTCAGATTCCTTACCTTGGACGTGTCATAGGTAGCCTGCTGTAAGCAGGCTATTGTTGGGTTTTATCAGCTACAAGTACAATTCATAACATTTGCTTACCCCTATAATGTTGATGTACAGTATACAGACGAAGTTTAATACGATACAATAGCCTACCAACTTTCTAGTCAATCTCATTTCCGAGACAAAAATAACTTCATGATAATTAATGCACACGTCATCAGCGTTGGTAAGGGGTGGAGTCAACACGAGCCACCGGTTGCTTCGCTACAGCAGACAAGTCATTTCACTTGTATACATGTTATGCAGTGCAGTATGGTTATTACTGTATAGTTACTGGCTTAGCTGCTACCTTGTACATGTATTCATATACAGCTATAGGAAGGAACGTTGTCGTCTTGTCCATGCGAGGGCCTATATGCAGGCCAGTTTGTACAAACCCGCACAAGATCTTATGCCTAATGTTAGGCTTGGCTTTCACAGCAAGGATAAGCTCGATTTTTAGCCCATCCCTGATAACTATGTACCTTTTTAAGATGTCACCGTATCTTCAGAAGTATTCGTATATTTGCATCATCGCAGGCCGTTGATAAACATGAATAGTCAGTACCGTGAACACCATATGACCTTCTTATGAATAATAATCTATCCCGCATTTTGGGGATTCGTGTAAATGAAAACTGGACGAAGGTTTGCAGACTCTGTATAGAATATATACAGGGGTTGTTTAATGATTTATGAGAGAGCACCATCTTTTGGAAGGCTGCTACAGAGTCTGCTCCGCAGGCTATGTCATAGGTTACTCACTTATGAAAATTTGAAACTATTAGATGGATGAGGTTAGTAGAGTCATAACATATTCATTAAAGGCAAAGTTCCTAACAAAGGTAAATACAAGCAGTAGGAACTGTAATTCAAAAGTATAGCTGATTGTATAAATGTAACATTGACATTCATACTCCTAGTGCAGCTCTACCTCTATTTTAAAAGAAAGTAATAAAACTTGGAAACCTGATATTGCACTTTTTGTATTCTTCCAAATACTTTCTAAACCCATGGATTTTTCACCCTGGGGGTAGACTTCATAGATATATATCCCATGAATAGAGCATGAATCTTTTAAGTAGATCATTTCTGTAAGTCAGCAGAAACTTTCAGTAGAAAGTAACCACAGAAGGTTAAGTTTCAGTGAAGCAGAAAGATGGGAAAGTTTGCATAGCGTACTATCTCAACACTTTCATACAATAGCATGTAAATTATTAATATTCATGTTATCACTGTGTGCTTTTTTTCTTGTTTATTTCAGTTTCGTGGTACAGGAATTACTTTAGAATGTCACCAGAGTGTGGAATTTCCAAGACAAAGTGAGTCATAGCAGTCATTTTACTTGTAGATACTTTGTACTCTGTAATTTGTCTGTTTGAGTCTCTAGCCTTTGAGTGCTTGAAACCTTTGAATTACACACATTCTCACCAGCTGGCATGAGCCTTTTTTCTTTTTTTTTTTTTTTTATCTGTTCCAACTTTGTCTTAGTGATTGAAAGAGTTGTTATAACATAAAAGATGATCACTCTAGTAGCTAGTAATTTGTGTGCATTTTGTTGTAGAGATTATTGAGGCTAAAAAGAATTTTAGGCTGTATAAGTACACATCGGCTTCCTGTGACGTGTAGAAGTTTGGAATTTTAATCTTACTTTTCAAGCCTGGGAAGGTCATGGAATTCTGTAATAATGACAGTTGTTGAAGTCTATGAAGTGCATAAACAATACCATTTGATATCTTGACAAATTTTGATGGATTAGATCATAGAATTTTCATAATTTGATTATGTAGAAGTCATAGAAAACTCATGGAATTTATGGTCCTTATGGTGCAGAAACCCTGTTCAAAAATTTTGTTAGGTGTATTAACAGTGGCATTGCCAACGGGAGCCAGGGGGCACATTCCCCCAAAACATTGGCTATCCCCCCTGTGTGCCCCCAATTAGATTTTGGGTATGAAAAAATTTATGCACAAATACACCGTTCACGCAGACTGGACATGAACACAAGGATCCCTTGTCACTTTGTCAATCAAACGTGGCTAAAATAGCACAAAATGCTCCAGAAAACTATGTACAATTTTGTGGTGTGCTTCGCACAAATCTGTTTGTTGAACTAGTATGTGAAGGACTGCCTTATTGGAAGATGTAATCCACAACTTTTTAGTTTCAATGAAAAGAGAAACCTATACATTCATGGCGAGTGTGTATGTACAGTATGCGTGCATGTGCGTGGGTGTGTATGTGTTTGTGAAACTTTTCATGTTTACACGATATCTCAAAAAGGGAAACTGGCAGTTCTCAAACCTGGTAGGTACAGTAGATGCCCCATATTAAGAGAAAGATCCTTATTGTTTTTGGTGGAGGTCAAAGGTCATTTGGGGTCACCGGAGTCAAATGCTAAGAACCTTGTTTACATGATATCTCAAGGTAGGAAGCTTGGAGAGGTTTCATACTTAGTATGTGGATGCTTTATAGTGAGAATAAGAGAAAGAACCTTATTGTTTTTAGTGGAGGTCAAAGATCATCTGGGGTCACTGGGGCGAAAATGAAAACCTTTTTTATACAATATCTCGAGGTAATAATGGTAATAATGGTTTAGGAGTTATTTAAATGAAAGAAAGCAGTACGTTGCAATTCACAGTATTAACTCAGATTTCTTACCTATTAATTGTGGAGTCCCTCAGGGCTCCATTCTCGGACCCCTTCTATTCATTATATATGTAAATGATCTTCCTAAAGCTAGTGATAAGCTTCATTTTATTCTATATGCCGACGATACCAATATTTTCTGCTCTCATGAAGAAACCACGACTTTAATGGAAATTGTACATAATGAACTACACAAGGTTAGTGAATGGTTTTGTGTCAATAAGTTATTACTCAACTTAAGTAAAACGGCCTCTATTTTATTCTGTACTCCAAATAGGCAGCCCGATCCATGTATTCATAGCATAAATTTCTGTGGAACTGATGTCCCTCTCTGTAACTCTGTAAAGTTTCTTGGCATTTTTATTGACAGCCATCTTACTTGGAATGACCACATTCAGTCCATCTCTAAAACTATTTCTAAGAATATTGGAATCATTGCCCGTCTGCGTCATTTTCTTCCCCAAAAGACTCTGGTTAATCTGTATAACACTTTAATAAATCCGTACTTATCTTATTGTGCTCTTCTCTGGGGTGGTTCCTATTGTTCCAAGATTTACCCCCTCTTAATTCTTCAGAAGAGAGCTCTTCACCTAATACTTAATTATCAGCTGCGACACTCATCTCGTGATTCTTTTGCTAAGCTTAATATTCTGCCTGTATTTGATATTTATCGTTATCAAGTTGGTATTTTCATGTACTCTTGGATATGGAATACCCTTCCCAATATCTTTCGATTCACTTTTCAATTCCGTCATGAAACTCATACTCACCTTACTCGTGCTAGGAACTCGCTCTCTATCCCTGCTTTTCGACTTACCTCTTCTCAACAAACAATTCGCTTCACCGGACCCTGCTTATGAAATTCCCTTCCCCCGAAAATTCAGTCCTGTAATTCTAAGTACTCTTTCAAGAAATCTCTGAAATCTTATTTAATGGATAAATATAGGAGACCATAGGTGACTTCTTTCTTTTCTTTGTTTCGTTTATGTATGTTTATATTCTTTCTCTTGTTACATGTAACTATTGTAAAATTCTGCAGGAGAACTCATATCACAAGCTCCATGGAGCTTTCTCTGAGTTTTCTCCCGAGTCATTTTTTTTTAATCTATCTGTTCAAACATCTGTATATGTTTTCCATGCTTATGGAAAGTCCTGAAAAAATGACTCAAATAAATGTCGAAGAAATTCAATTCAAATTCAATTCAATAAGCTTGGATAGATTTCATATTTGGTATGTGAATGAGGTATGGTCAGAGGTAAAACCATATTATTTTTGGTGGAGGTCATAGGTCATCTGGGGTCACTGCGCATCAAAATCGCGAAACCTTGTTGACAGGATATCTCAAGGTAGGAAGCTTGGATAGATTTCATACATGGTATGTGGATGCCTTGTGGTGAGACAAATGCCGCGTTCCATTGGGGTTGTAAAGTGGTGAATTCACCGCGTTTCTTTTTTATGCAGCACAGATAGCTCAACGTTTTGTCTGCTACTCTGTACTGCAGAAAAAAGAAACGCGGTGAATTCACCACTTTACGACCCCAATGGAACGCGGCAAAAGTACCTTATTGTTTATGGTGGAGGTCAAAGGTCATCTGGGGTCACTGGAGGTCAAACTCTGAAAATCTTGTTTATAAGATATCTCTAGTTGGGAAGCTTGGATACTTCACATGGTGACATTGCATTTAATCCATCAGAAAACCCTTGTGAGTTAAGTCAGAGGTTAGCTAAAATCACCAGAGGCTAAAAAGCAAAAATTCCCAAGAATTCGCAAGGTCAAATATGAACACAAAACTGTAACTTTATAGCACATTAATATCACATTACATCTTGGCATTATTTGGGATTACACATGTAAGTGCTATTCATCGAAACCACAATGCATATTTGCATTTTGGTTTCAACATTTATTTTCAACAGCTATGGGACTACTGTTCACGTGAGTCTTCTCGTTACAACCGATAATGTAATGATTTACTGATAATGTAAAAGCAACCGATAGTGTAAAAAAAACCAATAATGTAAAAAACACCATTAATGTACTAAAAAAAGTTATCGATATGGTAACAACAACTGATAACGTAATGAAAAATTTACCGATAATGTAAGTAACCACACCTTACTGATAGTACAAAAATTTACCAATAATGTAACAACTTTTGTTAACCAATAATATAGTAAAAATTTACTGATAATGTAGTAAACTTATGTTGATGCAGTTTACATTAAAATTTGACATGCTTACATATATATGTACACTATACATTTATGTGTGTAAGAGTGTGTATATGTGTATGGTATGCATGCATGTAGTATGCTTCTGCATGCATACCTACTCAAGTTCGCCCCTTTAGTTAGTTCATATGTATGCAAATATTGATACACATGTATGAGTGTGCAGGCCTCAAAATTCGTTTTCTCACTCTAAGGCCAAACATGGCCTTTGTAACCAACATTTTTCGGGTTAAACGAAGGCCAAAATTATCTCATCTAAGGCCAAAATGTAATACATGCAGACAGGTCTGAACGGAAGCCTAACATTAGCACAGTACGGTATCCTGCTCTATGGTTCTACTAGAAATTGGATATGTATACTGTGCGTACGTACGTACGTACGTACGTACATATAAAGAAGTCAGCGTCCAAATTTTACAGTCGTACGAGACGGCCAGAATTTCCGTCGGACGTTTAACTTATCCCCAAACTGCTGATAAAGGCTGTCCTTCGGACGACTGAAGTAATCGTGTCAGCGTTATTCCCATACAGCGTTAAAAGGAAACTATAACATGCACAGCCAATGAATCCCTGTTCTTTTCCGATAAATTGCAAAACTGTGTATAGTGGGGTGTATCTTGAGTCTGTCAGTACCTTGTGTTGGTCACCGTACAAAATGCAAGGCACGTGCACAGTCTACACAACACTTATTAATTGACCGACTCATAGTATCACAATGCTACTGTAGAATGCATGCTTTGCCTGTAGTCAGACTAAGTAGCCCGGGAAGCGAACGAAATGTTTTCGTTCAGCTGATCAATTCTACAAAGAAACTAATAGCAACAGCCACAGTGACCCACTATGCAGGCTAACTGTTTAATTACAAGCAGAATCTATATAACAAACATTGTGATTGGTTCAATGTAAACCAGCCAATCACAACTCGAGACATCGTCAAAGGACATTTAGTGTGTGAAATCTCTCACATGCAGTTAAGTCAATGGGATTCACCCATTGACTTAAGCTGGCTTTCCATACCTGTTCACAGCATTGACATGAACGATTGGACATGAACGATTGATTCGCATAGCGTGCGAATACGGTACGAAGGTGAAAAAAGTATTAGTCCACATACGCGCCATCGTGAATGCAAGTGCAAAAAGGAAATGGAAGTGCACTCGGTCATAGTACAACAGGTAGGTTAGTACAGAGCAGCTTGACCGACTGATACATCGTCGGCCAAAAGTGGCCTTCGATAAGTGTGTGAAAAATGCCTGTCGGAGGCCAAAATAAAATTTACATCGGCCATGGCCGCGATGGCCGTCGTGAATTTTGAGGCCGGGTGTGTGTGTGTGTGTGTGAGGAAACAGGCCAACTCAGACCCGGCCACACCAGCTCAAAAATATTAAAATCGATTGATATTGTTTTAATAAAATGTGAGGTCTGGTAAATATGCCAAAAATGAAGATTTCAGACTGCATCAGACCTCCTTTCAGAGAGACATTTCTTGAAATATGAAAAAATGGTGTGGGAAGTCAGACCAACCCCTCAAACTACAGCGTGCATGTCTATGATGCGTGCATACTCATACTTTCTAATGTACTCAGCCTGTAGGTTGCCAGTCAAGTTGCCCTAGCATGGTGACCCCTTTAAAAGTTGCCCCTGAGCCCAACAAAATCACCCCAGAAGTAAAATATCAAATTGCCTGAAACTATTCAAAAATGGTACTGCAAGGTTGTCTCCTTGCTGTCAGTATAGAGCCTAGAAACATTTGTTTCTGTCAAGTGGATGATTGAACTGGCATAGGGAAGCTATAGACACTGTTAAATCTGTCTTGTGTATGTAGGCCTACACTATGCTAATGATTCATGCACACACTGCACTGCAAGAGCTAGTAGCCTGATGTGCCGAAGTTCCCAGCGGGAAAATTTGCCTACTTTTGTAAAATAAACTGAATGTTGCTTGAAAGAGAAATTATTAATGAATGTGTTCTAATACACTTAACCTCTTTGTAGTGCCATGGGGAGACAAGGAAACTGGCCATATAGCCATTCACCATACTCTCCACACTGTGCTAGCTACTAAAGTCACGTCTCTTGAAATCAGTGCTTACCCTAGTCATGCAATTGTACAGAACAGTATGCATGTAAATTGCAGAGTATTGCAGAGTGAAAACTTAAAAAAAATAAAAAAATAAAAAAAAAAACAATCACACAGTTTTCCAACTTTCCCCAATCTTTAAAGAGCCTGTGAAGTGACAAAGTACTGCCATTTGATGTCATTCTCTGACCATATCTATCACCAAAAATAGCCCTTATGTTAAAAAACACTGCCCCATGAAAGAGAAATGCTAAAACGAAATGGTACCACTTCTAGTACAATAGCTCAAAAAGTGATAGTACATTGACCCAAGAATGACGTCAGCTCCGGAACTCAACTCACAGTGTGTGTATGTACAACGCACTTCCCTTGTAATGTTCTTATCATGTCAATGTCGATTATGTACAGAAACTTGCCTTAATTCGCCCATTTTTGACTGAGATAATACAAGAATGATGACAAAGGGCCACATGAAGAGCCAGTCTGTGGAATTAAGCCCAACTATCTCAAGTCGATGGCCTAAGAACAAGAAAAAGTCTGACAGTGTGAGGAAGACAGCGAACAAGTAGTTCAGAGAGACTCAATACTTCTAGTAACGTTTTGCTCACAGATTGTGTAGCTTGAGTCCATTACTGGCCCTATAATTTTGTAAAATGTATCTGAAGAATGTGCCAGCATCAAGCAAAAAATATATATAACATAAAAATTTGAAATTCTTACTACCCAAAAGGGGATGTTTGTCCCTACTCGCTCGAGCTTACATCCAGACCCTGTACATAGAAGACATACATTGCATCTTGCTAGCCCATTCGCAATGGTGTGCGATGGTCTCCAGTTTTTCAAGAATTGGTATTGAAATGGGATCTTAAAACTTTAAAATGCTCGTAAGCATAGAAGCGCAAGTTAAGGCAGCAAACGGAAGCCATTTTCTCTCTTCTTCATCTGTATTTCTAAGTTACATTTTCAGCCCATCAGTTTGACTTTAATTTGCAGACTACTTAGCTGAACTTCAATTAGACAGCGACCCTTTGCAAAGAAAAAGAAAACATTTAACTCACGCTTAAATCAGATTGTTGGGTAAGATGGCTGATTTATCTCCCAATATTCCTTTGAAATGCTTCTTTTCCAAGTTGTCACAAGCGTTAGTTTGAAAATCGAACAATACTAGACTTTGAAATGCTTGAAACTCAAATAGTAACTTTATGTCAACTTCTGAGAAAAATACTCAAAACTTCCTTAGACAACCAAAATTTCGGTCTCCCTTCACACTAAAATTGCCTCTGTTTTATGTTCTGTTAACTTTCCTCGGTCCCTTTTTCCCGTTTGTACGAAGTATAACCGAAGTTGTTTGCCACTATTTAGAATAGTACAGTTGTATATGGGCCTGTGTGAACCCCCATATATACACTAGTGAATGAAGCACTACTTCTCACCCCAATAATAATAATAATAATAATAATAATAATAATAATAATAATAATAATAATAATAATAATAATAATAATAATAATAATAATAATAATAACAATAACAATAACAATAACAATAACAATAACAATAACAATAACAATAACAATAACAATAACAATAACAATAACAATAACAATAACAATAATAACGGTTACGTAACACTGGAGGAGAAATGGATGCAATTACGTATCCCTGGGGGATATTGTTCTGTGTGTATAACCTTTCACCAGGGACAGAGACAGACAGACAATGGCAACTCTCTGCTTGTACCAAACCAGATGACTCAATGAAGATTGCCTTGTGAGAAAAACGAAGGTTTCTTAGAGATATAACTTTGATGATTACATCAATTATTTTCTTTGCAAAAGCAGTAAGCTATGCCTCATCTTTATAAAGTTTCTGATACATACATATCGTGGGAAATTCCGTAATATCAACAGTACAAGGTATGTTCAAAGCGCATTACTTACACCATGGAGTTACCGCACACTCCGAAGTTGAGTTCCTGAGCTGACGTCATTCTTGGGTCAATGTACTTTCACTTTTTGAGCTGTTGTATTGGAAGGAGTACCATTTCGTTTTAGCATTTCTCTTTCCTGGGGCGGTGTTTTTGAAGATAAGGGCTATTTTTGGTGATAGATATGGTCAGAGAATGACACCAAGTGGTTGTAATTAGTCACTTCGTAGGCTCTTTAATATAATACTACATATGGCAGGTAGTGACTTTGCTGAATTTAGAGGGGTGACTTTCTACTTTGTTGTAGGCAACTTTGGTAAGGGGAGGAGCACATTTATTAAAGAGCCACATTACAAGGGGGTGACTTGACTGGTTCATGTAGTATACAAGTAAATGCTCACTTGCATACCTACCACATGTACATAAATGTGTACATACATACTCATTTATACAGGCATAAACATCCATCTTCATTAATTCATATTTCAAGAAAGGTAATCACTGGAAGCAGACTAATGCAGCTTGAGATCCTTGGTTGTAAAATATTCTAGTGATCTTAAATTTTCTCAAATGTATTTCGATGAATCATCATATTTGGGTCGAGTTAATGTGGGTCCAAGTTGACTTGGGGCTGATTTGCTTAAGGCTGAGTTGGCCTGTTTCCACACAAGGGTATCCAACATGCCACTTACATACTTACATGCAACACATGTAAGTAAGTAAATGCATGCACCTATATGAACTTACGTACATGTATACATATTACTTAAGTACACTAAGACATTTACAAGTGCAGACAAATAACAAATTTGTACATACGTACATAAGTTTGAATGTAAGAACATGTTTTGTGTGTTAACATAATGTTTTAACATTATCCGTTTTTTTTTTATGAGGTTAGTCTATTGGTTAACAAAAATTGTTACATTATCGATAAATTTTTACTACACTATCAGTAAGGTGTGGTTACTACATTATTAGTTAATTTTCTATTACATTGTCAGTTGAAGTTACATTGTCGTTAAATTTTTTTATTACATGACTGGTTTTTACATTATTGGTAAATTTTTACTACAGTATTGGTTATTGTTACATTATCGGTTAATTTACTTCAGCAGTTGTGACACCTCTCCCTTCAATACGATTCCTAAATCTATAATCTAAAAGATTTTATGTCCGAAACCGTAAAAAAAATTGCAGTTTCTGTTGCCTTTTTCAATACATGTTCAATAAAAAAGGAAATAAATATTTAATTAAAGAGCTTCACACTCAAAGGCTAATGTCTGTTTATTTTAAATACCGGTTACAATTCATTCATAAATACCCAGAGCCTCCAGGGACTTCCCCTGATGGACCACCAATGCAGTGTTCCTCCTGGGCCTTTCAGGGGCCATACAGTGGGTCCTTGGGGTCACTGCAAAGCCTCCAGTAATGCTCAGTCCTTCATTTTGGTGTGACCCTCCAGCAGAAAGCTTCCCCTCGTGCCCCCCACTTTGAAAAGTCTGGTGAGGCCACTGTGTCTTAAATGTGACCCAGAGGATTTATGTGTTGGAAAATACTTAAACATTTTCTAACTGCATTGGAAGTTCTTGGTTAGAAGACCTCAATTGATAAAAAAGGACACGCACTTCTAGCAAAACCTTTAAATGGGGTTTTAATGGTTAGTTGCCTCAATCACATGGGATGTAATGAGGTGATTTTTGCCTGAATGGCAAGTTATCACTGGCAGATCCAGGGCCTTTATTTGGGAGGGGCCAAACTGGTGGTAGAGTGATATGGGGGAGGGATGTCCCTCTCCCCTTTGGAAAATTTTTCTATAACTAAATGCTCTCAGACTATGCGATTTGGTGAAACAAAAGTGTACAATTGTGAAGTTAATTTCTTGTAAAAAATTTTTATAGTTTTCCTAGGTATAATTCTCTATAAAAAAAAATCAAGTGTTTATAGAACAAAGTTAGGATGATCTGTCTCCAAGAAATTTTCGCTATTGCAGTTTATTCCTTAATTAAACAGCGAATTTTCGAAAACAATTTTTTGGCCCACCTTTGGGTGGAGCCTTGCCCCCTCCTTGCCCTCTCCTTGGATCCGCCAGTTTATGTAATGAGGTGAGTTTTTTGCCTGAATTACACAAGATGTAATGAGGTGGATTTTGACTGAATTACATTGGTTGTAAATCAACTGTCTTATTCAAACTGTGTCTGCAAGGTATACACATGACAGTATATGATCAACTTACTGTGATGTGAGAACTTAGTAGGGCCTATATGCTGACTTTAGCTTGTACATTGAATGCTTTCATATAAATGAATGGATGTCAATGAAAAAATATGTTAAAATAGTGGATATCATTGAACTAACTATACTCCAGAGTTACAATGCATTGAAAGGATAGAATGTCACCCAAGATGAATTCAGTGTGTTAATGAAATGTGTCCAAAGACTTATTTTTCTGATATTTCTTCTCCTTACACAGATGGTGGTTGCCTTCCTGTAGGAACAGAACATCAGGAAAGTACAGATGGCCAGATTGAATTGGTGGATTTTGAAATCATGTACAAAGTAAAATGCCCATCACAGTATATTAATGAGGACAGTTACTGTGAAAGGTCATCTGACCTAAACTATATTGGACTAAATATAACTTTCCGCATCAGTAAGTTTGGTTTCATGGCTGTTTTAACATATAAGTTGAGTCAGCATTGAAGTCTCGTTTTGAAGAAGAACCTTGAGACTGAAAAAGTATGTGAGAATGTTTGGAAAGTCAGAATAAATTCAGGGTTTCTTGATACAGTATTCAAAAGATCAGGTAGTCTTGTAGTCCCTTAGAAATACCTGTAGTATGTAAGGTAAATCGTATACACTTTACCAAAAGTTTATACAGCACTCTAGGCCAAATCCAACTTATAAGTTGGCAAAATGGGTTAAAAAATGCTTCTTCAGTAGAAACCCTTACACCCATAGTCCTACCCTCATCCCCTTCTCACTGCAAGTCCCCTGAGTTAGGCATGGGTGATAAGTTCAGTTTAATGTACCACCATACATGCTAGAAACTGCAGATTATTTTTTTATAATGGTGAAGAGGATTGAAGTTTGCCTAGGCATTTAGCTATACTTCCAAGCATAGTTAACGGTCTCCAGACCTACTGCAATTTTCATAAAATGCAAACTTTTTGTGTGCATGCACCCACATTACCAGACAGGGTGGACCACATGAGAAATACAACATACCGGTTTCTAACATGTGTCTTGTTCTACTTAAGTTTTTTAGCAATCATGGATTACAATTAAGATTTCACACAGTTGCCCTGAAACTAAGAAATTTTCTTCAACGCTTGTGTTTTGCAAACTATGCAGGCAGCATCCACATGAAAACTTTAGCTAATTGGAAGCCATCCCAGTTGTTGGTAACAAGACATACTAAGAATGAAATGCATATGAGCCACATAGCTACTATAAACCCCAAAAATTGTTAGGTCATGAACATAAAATTGGTCTTCTTTGAAACCATTTTTTTAAGGGCTATTAAATTGTTTTTGTGGTATTGGTACAAATCTCAAAGGCGGCTTTAGACAAAACCAATGCAAAAGCCACACATTTTTTCTTCTGCAACATTAAGGCGTTACCTCCCAAATTTTCGGATGTCTCAGCTGTTTGCCTGTGACCCATGGTTTGCTCTGCATTGTTCTTCAGTACAAAGGTTAACATTTAGACATGTATACTTCCTGATAACTGCTTAGTGATATACCCATTATTAAAACACCACCTGTAAAATACAAGCTTTATGTTGACTTATTTGTGATGTCACCACTAAAAGTTTGCCCTAAATTGTATCAATATTTATTTTTCTGTAATTGATCCAAAACAGCTGCCATACTGAATTAATTTTGTGTTATGATTGAAGGTGTAGTAAAGTATGTTTAATATGAGATTAAAGTAATTTTTATTCTCCTATTAGTTTAGGTTTCTGTTTATCTAATATTTAATAATTTAAATGCCTTTCAAAACTTCCTCTTTCCACTTCTGCTTTCCCAAAAAGAAAAAGGAAAAGGCCCAAAAGTACACAAAACAGAAAGTCGAACTCGTAAGGAATAAGATGGATACAATAAAGATGTGACTGTTTGTCTTGATTTAAAAATACTTTAGTTGTTGCGTGATCAAACTTGCAGTTCTGCTTAAAGGACATAACACTCTTTTAATTTGCACAGCTGAAGGAAGTGTAGAAGGCGTCCAGTTTAACTTGCAAACAGTGGCAGGGGAAGTGAAACCAATTGTTGGAACTTTGAAGAAAAGCTGTCATAATCTTAATTTTAGTGGAGTGTTAACAGCAGACATGGCTGGTGATGTAAGTTTAAATAATATTTTATTGTGGTATTGAGTGTGTGAGTCATCTGTGAAAAGAAAAGATATGTAGCTTGAAGGATAGGATCAACAGGGAGAAGACAATCTCAGTCTGTTGCTTAGTACATGACTCATTGGGGTGGGAAAGGTGCTGAAACAGCCTCATAATATTTTAAAGCTCAAGTCAGATTTCTCTTACTTTTTGGCAAAATTATGTTCCACAGAGGCTATGTTTGCTTACATAAACAAGCTCAGTAAGTACCCAGAGCTTTATAAAGTCTGTTGAAAGAGAAGTGTTGTATGTAGAGTGTATGCAGCCTATAGTATAATTATATGTTCCTCTGACCCCACTGATCCTACATTATATCTTGTTCTGTCTATGTGGCATATTGTTGCTGCAGAACATGGCTAACTCATGCTGGTTTGGGGTTCATTGCAGGTTAATAGATACCTACATCTGTTAGCCTAAAGGGATAAAACCCCATTTCAGTCTGAATGATCAGCCTTGGCAATAAACAATAATGTTGGTATTAACCAGTTAACTGCATACGAAGGATATATCCATCTGTCCTGACTTAACGCTACTGCGTTTGACGGATATATGTCTTGTAATATATGCACTGAACTGCATCCCATAACGCTCAGCCAATGAAATTGCACAGCGAACGTTTTGGCCCTATTTTCTGTTCACTAATGCATAGAATGGATATGTCCGTCTTCATATTGAGAGGTTGATCAAGCAGTGGAACCCAGAAGTGTTCTTGGACATACTGGGGTGTTTACAATCTCTCACAGGCCAGCGCTACAAGTGTAGGACCACATGGGTGTATTTTCTTTCCACTTTCACTGTTACAATGGCTGCATCTACATCAAAGAAGAAGTGGTTGTGTACCAAATATGGAAGCATTAAGGTGCCATCAAAGAAGCTTTGCAGTGCTTGCTTGATTTGAATATCGAGTCAGATAGTGATTCAGAAAACGAGGAAGGGGGCAAGTGACTTAGATACCCAAAATGAGTTACAAACACTGTCATTTGCTTGTATTTGCTTCAAAAAAAAAAAAAAAAGAAAGAAAAAGAAGGAGATGACAAATTTTTGTGCTAAGTATTAACAGTGTATTATTTTTCCCAGTGTAAGTTGAAATTTGCCAAAAAAAGACATTTTTGCAAAAATTAATTCCACAGTGGGATGAAAGGTTTCAAGGTAGTTTCTGTTTCAAGAAACCCAATATTTCTATAGTAAGATCTGCTTGTGTAGCATTTACTCAGTCTTCTATTTAAAGGGGCTATGTCATCCCCCAAACGTATTTAGGAGTAGCCCTGTACATCTAAATACAACTGGTGACTGCACTTTTGATTGACATTCATTCAAACAATAACTCCACTGTGGTTGGTCAATGATGACCTATACAGTCAGTTGTGTTCCCAGTTAACCTCATACAAAGTATTTGTCAATACATGACCTTGAGCAGTGGAAACTTATCAAGTCTAGCAGGCTTCTGTGTTTCTGTCTTGAGGGTTTAATAAACAGGTATTTTTGTTTGAATTTGAGGATGGGCTAGTACACATAGTAGGGAGAATTTTTTACTGTCTGGGGTAAAATTATGGCTCCTTTAAAAAGTCAAAACAGTTTACTACTACTATTACTTACTCTTTCAGCACAGAAGCTTGATGAGAACAACTTCTTACAAAATTCTTTACACTCATGTGTCTAAACCTTTAATGACATAGTTGCCTTTAACTTTGTCTGTTTATGCCTGTTTTTGTGTGAAAAAGGAAAAATGTAAAAATATCTAATCTGTGGTATCTGAACTGAGCTAATACACTTTGGTTTTTGTCACATATACTATGTTTAAATCTATGGTAATATGATTACCACAGCTTGTATCAGCATCAGCACATTTACTTTACAAATAGAGATTATAAAAGAAATGAATTGACCTTTTGCAATAGTGGTTTGTCAAGGGTATGTACTCTAAAACCAATTTCCAGTTTTCCACAGTAGTAGACTAAATACATTTGACAAGCAGCACCATCATCCATATTTATCATTGATTTTAATGGATTGCTAATGATATGTGTAGATTCAAGCCATCTGTAATTCATAGCATTGTAAAAACTTTTTAATGAAGATTATGGTTACTTTGAGGTAAACTGAGTTTTTATGTTTGTGTTTGTGAAGGTACATGCCATTAGTTGCATTTTTGTTTCACTACTTTCAAGACAAATGGGTTCTGTTGTTTTCTTTATTCAGTGACATTGAAAAATTAACCACTGTTTGTAGTAATCATCTGGTTTGGGAAAGAAATTCATATCACTTTTTTAATATTTAAAAGGACTAAATAGACTGTCAGCTTGAGGTTTGATATTGTAGCCCTGTTTTGTGGGGTACAGGGCTGGGGACATAAATTGTTCTTGAAAGCTAATATATGCCATCTGTACTGGAAGTACTTGGTTTGTATGAAAGTTTTTCAACTCCCAGTTTTCTAAAAATAAAACTTGTTTAAAGACCATGGGGAATGTAAAATAGCCATACACACTAAAATTCATTCATTTTCTGACCATTTCACCCTCCCCTTTTCCATCTGTAATGGTAGATCTAACTTTTTTACTTAACCTATCTTTTCTATATTTACCCTAGCTACTACTGTTCTTCTCTGCAAACTATTTAAGTATCTGTTGTGACATAAACTTTTTTCATACAAATTAACACCTTTTCTTGATAGTATGGCTGATTGAGATGCAAGTGGCTTAATGCTCTTAACTGCCTAACTAACAGATTTGTTTGCCTAGGGACTTGTTGCTTAGAAGGAGGTACCCAGGAAAGTTAAATGCTTTACAGACTATAGCACTCACTTGCAAGACAATTAGCAAGGATTAGCTTGTGACAAGTCTTACACAGACTTTTTTGATCAGGGAATTGCCACTCTCACCCTGATTGGTTGGTTTCAGATTTGATGTCCATCACCTCCCAGCAACATCATTTACTAATTCATTAACCAGGCTCTTCGGAAGCAATTTTACATTGGACCGGCCATGGCATTATCTCCCAAAGCACTAAATAACGTATGGAACAATGAACATATGAACATCATACATGTACACAGTAATCACCTCAAGTGAAAGGGGGAGTAGGTGGTTCACTATCTGACATTACCAAGTCGGTGAACTGTTATATATTTTAGGGAAAAGTACCTGATCATGTCATGCATGATATAAGCAAAAGCTTTAGTAAATTCCACTCTTTTATGAATGATTACCTGCAAAAATAGCCCATAAAACTCTTCAAGTTGATTACAGGGTAACATGTATACCGTTATTCAATAAAGGAACCACCCATGAACTTTCGAAGTTAGTGACATATTTTGAATATTAAAATTCCTATCTACGTAAAAATTGTTTATGGAAGTCCTAACAACTGAGGTAACATAGCCTACCTAGATTTAGAAATCATAAAAAAGGAAATAGCTTCGTGAGCAATGATTCAACACAAAGTCCTCATCCCAGCTCACTGTTACCTTTCAGTAATCTGATTGATATTCTATGCATAATTCACCGCTAGCCACAAAGGCTAAATACGGCAATACGCCAGACTGTGCAGTAAAAGAAACAGGATTCCATTCACGGAGAAATAAGTGCCACTACGCAGGCTCAAAGACACGCACACCCAAATATCTAAGAACAAGGCATTTTAAAGAAAGCTTGAAAAGTGCTGGGATGTTTGTTTTGCATTCACATCAATCCAGTTTGTTTCCCAACCTTGTTGCCTATGAGAGGACACTAAATCTAAAAGATTTACTTGTGTAAAGTCAAGTTTTACTGCAGAGTCGAAGGAAACAGGAGGACATGACAATACTTTATTGTATGCACTTATAGCTGAATTATTAAACCTATGACGAACCCAGCCAGTGTTTTAAAGGCTACTACTGATGAAGTTCCACCTTATAGAGCATGAGAACAGAAACTGGTCTAGTTGGTTTTGATAAAACCTCGTAATTGTCAATTTCAGAACGACTCACATTTCTCCAAAAGAGTGGAATTTACTAAAGCTTTTGCTTATATCACACATGACATGGTCGCGTACTTTTCCCTAAAAAGTCTAACAGTTCACCGACTTGGTAATGTCAGATAGTGAACCGCCTACCCCCGTTTCACCAGATATGGTAGGTCTTGGCCGATTGTACGTCTACAATACAGTCAGATACGGTGGTCCTGCCATGTAGAACGGCCTCCCTAGCCTGGTTCCCTGGCCTGCCACTTGCCTAGTGTCATTGGCGCAATGCGAGTGGCCATCCAGGGAACAAGTCTACTGCCTCCAACTTTATTCTGTATCTCTGCCTGGAAGATATGTTATAGTAAACGGACCACAGGAGAGTGGAAAATTGGACCAGTTTATCAATATGCAAAGCCAAAGATAGAGATGTTTGCAGATTCTACAAGATCATTATAAGTTACAAACTTGAGAAAAATTTTTGCTACTTGGCATAATATTGGACCGGCCACGGCTGGCCCTGCCGGCCCTGTTCCCACGGCCCTGTTAACAAGTGACTTTTACCAGCACTTTAAGGGCAGGTGTTGTAAAACTTGAAACAACTGTTCATTAAATGAATCTATACAGGTTGCCCCTCTGATTCCTCCTTAACAAGGGATGATTTGCAAGTGAGCTAAAAGAGCAAGTGTCAGCCTTTTTTATCGCATTATAGAAATTTTCCAGACATGTTTTGAAAAAAAAAAGTCACATGTTCATGTTTTAACATATAGCTAAATATGTAAATTGTAATGCAGATGAAAAGAAATGTTAAGATGCAATACCCTGTATTGGGCATATGTGAAGTGTCATCTGTTGAACTGCACTCCCCCCAGTGACAAAAGTTACTGTGTACTTGCCAACATATCATGTCAGTGGAAACTGTTTATTGAAACAAGAATGATTAAAGATACTGTAAGAGCTCGTTTACAAGCAGCAACTCTAAGAATTTTGCCAGACAGAATTCAGTTTTTGGTATTAGATTTGTTAGCAACAGGTTACATTTGAAGTATTAGACAAAGGCTTCTGCAATTTCTCTTTCTGTAGAGACTATTTTCATACACAAACTATGTTGGACTTCATCCGAACTCTCAGTACAACCTTACGGCAAGGACCTTCAATAATGCTAACTCAGATCAACTCAGTGTCAGTATTCCAAGTGAGTAGAAACAACTCAACTTTTTACTTGATATGTTTATATAAGAAAGAATAACAGTTAGGGAAAATGATACTGTAAATAATCTTTTATTGTTCCATTTGAATTTATGAAAGGTGTGGCACCTCGGATATCCTGCTAGATCCAGCAGATGTATAAAAAATTACAGTACGAAAGATTTCTTGAAAAGTAATTGAAACCAAAGGCAGTTATGACTGCATCATTTTACGGCTGTCAATTGCTTGTGTACAGTATGCTGAAGCTTGCTGGAATGATACATGAGATTAAACAAAAGACCAGCAGTCATGGTGTGTAGGTTTGCACTAGATAGTTTGGCATATGTTCAACCCGATCAAATATGTCTAGGTGGTCGGGTTGAAAGGTTTTTTATATGCATCCTAACCAATTTTCCACTCTGCCTGGCCTAGTAAACTTGATCTGCTCTTAATCTTACAAATTCCATGTATGTTTGGGACAATTAATTGCTTGTATCTCAATTGTACTTAGGTCATTACAGTTACTCCCGTTGGTGGCACAAGCTTCTCAAATTATTCTTTGTCCTTTGTTTCCATACAATATATGTAAACAGACCTAGGGAGACACCTATTCTGTGGTAAATGGGGAAAAAAATGATGTACATAATGAACTATGACAGTCACACCCAGAATGGGAGATAATAGGGATATTAATGTTACCTAGATTTGGCTAACTTCTGCCCCTTTTTTCCTAGGGCTTATAATTCACCATGGTGTAGCTACATGTAGGCAAGGAGGACAACTTGTCTAACTAAGAAAATTTGGAGGAATGATCTCAAATCTGTAGACACTATGTACATTCTGTAGGAACACTGTGCTGTGTTTGTCTCTCCATATATGAAATTTTACCCAGTGGCACCGCCAGGCTTTGGTGATTGGAGGGGGGGGCACAACACTATGTCGTAAAGGCACTTCAGTTAACCTCCCAAGTCTGCGCAAAATGCGGTTTTTTGTGTGTGTGTGCTCCCTGCATTCGTACACGGATCCTTCCTTTGTCAGGTGTCACTACACTAATGTGCCATCCTGGGGGAGGGGTGTCCCCCTCCCCTTAGAAATTTTTGTTTATTTAAGGTTGCTTAGATGCAAAATGGTGCTATCTTTGTGATATTTTTTGAGCTGATCACACATCTGATTTAATTAGTGAATTCTAATTTTCCCGACTGGCTGGATGTTTTTCGAAGTGAGTGGCGATGCTTAAATATTCCCTTTTTATGCTCCCTGCATTTGTATACAGCAGTGGGGATCTTTCCCTTGTCACTACATGAAGGTGTCGTCCTGGGGAAGGGGCTAAGGAGAGGGGTGTCCCCCTCCCTTTTGAGAAATGTTTGCTAATTTAAGGTTTGTTAGATGCAAAATGGTGCTATCTTTGGAATATTTTTGGAGCTGATCATATATACCTGAAAAATGTCCATAATTTAGTGAATTCTGATTTTTGGTTAGGTAAAAGAGGAGATTATGTAATTGTCTATAAAGAGAAGAATACGTTGTCAACAAACCTCAAGACTCCCTTTTGGCTACTGAACCACTTTCTATTCAGGCAAAGTTTTTACCCCAAAATATGTGTGTGGAGTCTACAGAAACATTGTTGGACTATAATGAGCTTTTTTCTCCCCTTCATTGTGCATTATAAAAGGCATCAAAGGCTGGCAGATACCTGCATAGGGCCTCCTGGAAGCTCTGGATCAAGTAAATAAAATTGGGCAATGACATATTGCTTATTACCGGGCATCCAAATGATAATTATAGAGTATGATGTAGAGCATTTTAACACTATCGTATTTTTACTAATTTTGGATGAAATCCAGATGAACAGCTTCCAGCAATGGGGAAAGGGCAGAAGGGAGAGTATAGGTGCAGGAAGGTGAATATTAGACCTCCCTGATAGGTATAGTAAAAGGGATGAAGGACTAACAAGTGCGTTTTCAGATTGCTTTTTTGTCGTAAGTGTATTAAAAATCACCATCTATCAGCTGCGTAGCCAGGAATTTTCCAAGGGGGGTGGGGCGAAGCCCATAGACAGACTCTCAGCACTTGGCGCCACCATGGGTTGGCCCAAAGCGCAAGAAAATTTTGGCCCAAAATCCCTCCCAGATCGCTGGAAATGGCACTTCCTAGGCCTATTTACCGCATATAAATAGGGGAAACACTAGCAATATTGTAAAAGTAAACATTAAAAATACCAAAAATATGTTCAAGGGGGGCTGCCCCCTTCACCCCCCCTGACTACGTGCCTGCCATCTATGCTGTTAATGGCTGCACACAAAGCACTCAGTAATTTTTATTTAAAATGTATAACGGCAAATACGTAACTTCAACTTTCAAAATCATGCTACAACTTAGATTGAAAGATCCCATATTGATTCTAGGTCCCTACAGATGTTGTTATTATAGTTCTATGTATTATTACGTTAATAATGGTCATGAGATGGAGTGCAAACTGTAAAGCATGCACGTAAAGCACCCGAAATTTTTCATTAAATAAGATTTCCATGACAAAACCTGCATTCAGAATCTGCATGCATCGAGACACTTTCAATCGCCCAACAAAGCTACATGCCACTCAAAGAGCCAGTCTTTTACCTGGTAATTCGTGAACAGCTTTCAACTTTTGCTGCTGTGCTTCTCTGGGAGTTGCTATCAGAAGATATTGATTATAAGAATATCTTGGTAAGGGTAGAAGCGTGCGGAGCGTGCAAAATTTTTGATAGTTTGCGAAGGATTTGCGAAAATTCTGATAGTTTGAGAAACTTTTGTGATAGAAAATGATTAAATAGATCTATCACTCGGTTAAAGCACACCTCACCCTACCCCCTACAGAAATCTATAGCTTAATCACCTTTGGGGATCATTTTAAACTTTTCAAAAAATTTTCATAGGGGGCACGTGCCCCCCCCCCCCTTCCCATGCTGGCTTCACTGATTTTACCAACTAATTCCCATTTTGCACAGCTTGCTTTAAGTAAGAGGGCTGGCTATACACCTGTAAAAGAGCAAAAACAAGATAAGAGACCTTTTGTATTTTGTAGATGGAATACCGTCCACTTACAATGGAGTAAACTCCTGCATGTTATATGGAAAATTTTGTTCTCATGGTCCTTGAATACACTTAAAGTTACAGTACTATCCACATGTTGCCATGATCTGTGGGTAACTATACTCCATGGCATCCCCTGGTGTTTCTGTAAAACCAAAAAAGAAAAATGTTGTTTAGTTTGCTTGATTGAAAGAACTAAGAAGATATTAACCTTTTGGATATTTGTAGTAAAATCATATTTACTGCACTTTGCTTTTCTTTTTCATGTTTTAGATTGCAGACAAATGATAAACTGTGAAGGTAAGCAGAATTATAAGGTTACTGATTGTAAGTTGTTTGGAAATATCTGTTTTACAAAGAAACAGAAACTGAAAGTAATTGCTTTCAGACTGGTTTGAAAGTAACCATCATCAGTTTCTCTCATGGGTGTTAGTAGCTTATTTCAGATTAGGTGAGATTTGTCTGACCATTTGAGAAGTTTGTGATAAATATGAGGAATATGAGAAATGGAATACTGCAGCCACATTACATAATTTAGTTAATGTGTAATTGTGTAATTGAGAAAGTTGCTCAGTTATTAAAATAAGCTGCTATGTTCTGTCTGAGTGGGAAGGTGTTACATATTTAGAAAGTTTTTAAATTACACTGGAAGGAAAAAGCTCTGCAGATAAAGTTAAAAAAAAATATCAAAGTGAGAGGTATTGTATGTGGAAAAAAGAAATATAAATAAAGAAAAATTGCAACCAACTTTTTTGAAGTACTGGTTTTAAATCCCCCTAATTTTGCCTAAGAGTGCAAATTTTTAAATTGTGTATTCTGTAAATCACATCACACACCAAGGAAAATTTGGAAACAAAATCTTTTGAAAAATGGGTGATGGAAAGCAGCCAGAGAGCTGTAATAGACAGTGGGCCATAGGTCAAATATATGCTTTTAAATTAGGTTCCATGACCCACTTCATGGGGTGGGCATGAAAAGTGTGGATTCTTATGTCAAATGATGTTACAAATGACATATATTTTTTCACAGTCACAGATGTTGCACATTACCGAGAAATGGGGCATCAAAGTCATAAGTATGTTGAAGGGTGCCCTCTATTTTTATTATTTGTAATAACTCCAGTAATATAACTCCGATTGACATGAATTTTGGCAGGGTTGTTCAGAATGTAACTAGCTATATGCTCAAATGGAAAAAAATGTAGATTGCTGAACAGCACCCTCTACTTAATTTTTCATTTCTGTATTTGGGCATACAGGCTCTTGAGTCTTTCTGTGGGTTATAATTGTGTTTCAAAGGACTTTTACATGGCTCAAAATGTTATACACATACACTCAATGTAGATTTGCCATGGTAACAAACAACAAAGTTCAGTTTGGAGAGTGCCCTCTATCAAATACAACTTCCTAACATTTTTCATCAAAAAGTTGAAATATCTCAAAATTTGTGGTAGATACTAAGGAAAGGTTAAGGATCCTCTTCATTTAGATAGTAACCTACATAACTGTATGATTTAAACAAAGTTGTTTCAAAAAATATTTATTAAAAGTAAAAAGGAAAATTGTTATTCATGGGACAATTTTGTTAGTCATGGGACAAGTCCATATGTACTGTACAGTAAAACTGTCCATGCATACTATTATGGGTTTTACCTTTGTTGCAAGCATGAGGTATTTGCGGTATAAGTTTCTGTTAAAGTTAGTTTGGAAGGGATGATTAGGATAATATAAACAATTCTTCCTAAAGAATATTATTTCTGACAATGTCTAACAACAGGTTATTGAAAAAATGGTTTGTCTGAATTTTTGTCCTTTCTGTAATTCAGTGTGAAGTTCTTCTCATTAGTTTATTTACCACTCTTTTAATAGGTCTTTCTGGAAATGGGTCTTTCTGGAAAGGGTTTCATTGGAAAATGGTGTATTGGATATTGGGCTAAACACTATTGAAATTTATACACCTTAGGTTGAACAGCTTCTTAATACTGTATGCTATTTCCTTCAGAAGAATACAAGATGACCGTCATGGCCTGTTGAAATAAACCTTATATTTCAAGAAGTGGGACGCTGGCGTACCTTTGATAGTTTGCACCAAGGCAGAGCCTTGCTTTGTCACCCATTTATGGAGTTCCATCTTGGGGTAGGGGGAACTATATGAAGGGGATGTCCCTTCCCTTTGGAAAAATTATTTTGTAAGGAGAATTTGGGATGCAAAATACTAGTGCTACCTGTACAGAATCTTTGAACTACTTTTGTTTAGTTTTAAAGAGGGATTTGCATCACCCCAAGTATGACTTTTACTTGGTGATAAGCCCCGCCCATAATTGTCTTTACTGCCTCTCCTTGTGCAGACACAAACATCATTTACTGCTCAAGGCCACATCCTGGTGAGCATAAAAGACCCCATATGTAATCAAAACATTCTCTGTGCGTGCTGTGTAACATGAGCTGCTCTGCATCTTTTGAATTTTGTAACTCTGATGTCACTCAAAGAGTAGTGACCAACTGAGACTTGCTTACCCCCAACTAAAAGTCATACTTGGGGTGATGCAAATCTGTCTTTAAGTTCTCATTTCTACCATGTTTCTTAAAATTGGCTTTGTCTAAGGAGACAGGGGCACCATGTGCCCTTTAAAAACACTGTTTAATCTATGTATGGAGTATGAATGCAAAATTGTGACAATTTTTCGTGGCAATTGTTAAAAGTGAATATTTTGTATGATTTATGCAAGGTCAAAGGGAAGGAGCATGTTTTTTGAGGGGAGTGGATGAAACTCCTTCCCTTTGAGAAGTTTTTATATGTACAGTGTAAAGTGTTTTTGTTGCAAAATGTTGCTCTTTGACAAAGCTTTGAACTGATTACATGCTTTTTACTCTTTCTGAGAGGGGTGGGGTAGGGTGGTAGGGTGGGGGTGGAATGGACAACCCCACTGCCCCTCCCAGCCTGCTATTAGCAGAACTGGTTCTACTGTGCAGTCCACAAGTTCTACAGTGAACGGGAGTTTGTATTCAAGTATGAACTGTGGGACTTAGGTGTTGTACTGTAGGACCAATGGGTTCTGTTGTAAGACCGAATTTTGACCATTCCTTAAAGGCAGTAGGCAGTCACCCCAAACAGAGTGAGTGTATCCTGTCACTCTAGTTCATGAATGGCCAATTTTGATCATGTGACAATATTTTTGTAAGTGAATTGTGGAATTCAAGGCGAATTTCGCCTTGCTTTACCTATTGTTTGTAATAGTTATGTTCAAAACATCTTCAGAGGTGCTTGTAATGCAATAAGAGGAGATTTGCGAGAGTTTGCTGATTTTTCAAAGAAAAGTTTGGGGCGACTGCCTATTGCCTTTAAAGTCTGTCTTTTTCCCCTGTTGAGGCTTTTGTGATAATGGAAACATCACCAACATCAAATCTTTATTTATATGTAATTGTAAGAGTCAAAAGAGGAAAAGGGATTGAAAAACATTTCAACCTGCTGCATTTTTATGCTTGTAAGCATTTGCAACAAAACTGTCCCATGACTAACATTTTATTTGTCCCATGACTAACAGTGTATTGTTTTAAATTGCAGAAAATGGGGGTGGTTTTTCAAAAAAGTTTACAGTAAAACAATAGTCTAATTTGTCCTTATTGACACCAGAAGCAAAGAAATAACAATATCACCTTAATGGCACAGTTTTTGGGACTAAGTAACAGAAACCCATGTCGCAAAGCTGTCCCATGACTAACGGTTAATTAATAAATAAAAATTCACGTTGGAGTAGACTTTGATTCCTACTTTTTTATTATTTTGTAGAGGCAGTCACACTCTCTAAACTGATTGCATTACAAGTTTGTCACTCTTCCAACTGTTCATTTTATGAGCCAAAATGTTCTCTAAAATGTCCCATGACTAACAATGAAATACCATGGAATGTCCCTTAGCTTAATGACCCTCTGCAATTTCAAAGCCACCTGCTGAGAATGAGATAGACTCGCTACTACAACAGTTGACTGAGTAATTGCATTCATTGTTTTTGCCGATGAAGTGTTGTATCAAAGACATAATTATGATGCCAAAACGATCAGTAATTTATTGCTCTAGATCAGTTGGGGTTCCCCTGTAGAGTTTATGATGTGCCAACATCGGGACCAACCAGTATAGCATGGTGGACTCGAATTCCGTTCACCTAAGCTCCTAATTCCTCTACAAAAAAGGAGTAAAGCAAGAATGATTCCCTATTCCAGGTACAGTACCTTCAGAAATGTGGTCTGCTTTATAGTAAAAATCAGTTTAGATGAGAAAAATATCTTTGATGTAATAATCATTTAGTGTGGCTCAGGGTTCGATTTACGTGGGTGCACGCATGCACAGGTGCATGTAGATTTTCCCATGTGCATGTAACTGTGGAGGCTTACATGCACTTCGTGCACGTAGCCCTCTGACCTTGCCTAGGCCTGACTTCATGGTCAAATTCTGCACCAGTAACATATAATTATCAGGCCACTGATTTTCTGCCAATCACAAAATTCCTTTTTTAACTTGCATAATTCCATAAATCTACATCGCCCCTCTCTTACCTCCTATTTACCTATGTAATCCCCACTACTTACCCGCAACTAAACCCTGGTAAACTAATAGCACAGTAGACAGGGAGGGCGCCCTCCGAGAGGAGGCCGACCTCCCAAGTCCTCTTCCTGCTTACCACCAGACGGTTTGAACGCAACTTTGGCCTTGGTTTTTTCTCCTGCCGATTCCGACTACTGGATTTCCGCGGGGGACGGATTTTTCCGACTTCGACTAATAGCTGGCCCTTTCCAACGCCCTTACCGAAGATTTTGATGAGTATCCTTTTCTTTGGGCGTTTTTTCGGGTCCCGTAGTTTTCCCGCCTTTTACGGGTTTGGTCCTCTCGGTTTCCCTTAGTCTCGTCTATGGGTACCGGTTCCGCGATTTTGTATTGCGTCATTGTATCTCTTTCAGCTGGATCTGTATACTGCGTCATTTTGTATCTCTTTCAGCTGGGCCTGTTTAGCTTGACTTCCGATCTGTATGATCGTTTTCCCAGTCCTTTTGGACTCCTCCCCCCCTCCCTTTTGGGTGTCCCTAGTTGTGGTTTTCGGGGATTTCTGAGGCCATGTTTCTCATGGCCTATGACGTCTTTCCCGAGACTACCTCGTCCCGGAGCGGGAGTTTCGGGTTCATGGCATGATTGTTCTTGATGTGCTATATTGTGTTGTCACATTACGTTTACATTTTCCACACGGAGCATTTCCCAGTTCACAATCATACTCTTTCATGCTACATGGAGCATTCATGCACTTGTTCATACAACCCTTCGGGGTTAGCTATTGTGATTGTTTTGGTCGTCTCACGGTCTGCTGACCGCAGCTCTCGAGCTTGGAGTTTTTCTCAGGACGACCCTTAAGCCGTTCGCTTTATTGATTCCAGCTTCGGCTGGCGATGTATTGTTGTATTCTTCCTTGACCGTTCTTTCAGATGATGCAATCCAATTCATCTAGATGTAGATCCTGTAAAGGTGGCATCGCTAAGTGGGATCGTCACGATCTATGCATTGACTGTCGGTCATGCTCTGAACAATCCTCCTGCAATGTTTGCAGAGCTTGGAAAGAGGAATGGAATAAGTTGGCAAAGTTTAAATCCGATCGTGACAAAAGACTAGCCAAGAAGAAGGCAAAGGACAAGGATAAGGATAAGGATGAGGAGGGTGCAACGTCTTCAAATGCAAGACAAGCCCGAGCGGCCACCGTGTTTACGGACGTTAACGGTCGGCTCTCCTCAGATCAATCAAGGGTTACTAAGTCCCTAGCTAGCCCAGCTAGCTCTTCTGAACATCGTTGTCAATCGATGAATTCCAACTTGCCAACTCACCAACCTGATCCCACTCCATCAACTTCACAGCCTTCACGCTCCACCGAATCCTTTCAACAAGGTACGTCCACTCTCACGGCTGCTCAGGTGAACCGTCAGGAGTCATCTATTCTATTGGAGGTCATTGACCCCGAGGCTCGTCAAAGTCAAGTTGGTCAAGTGTCTAACCAACCAGCGGAGGCTATTCGTGACTTGCTTCTAGTTTCTGATGCTAGCTCTGTTTCCCAGAGAGATTTTGAAGGATTCTCTGATCAAGCCTCTCACTCTAGACGTAGTAGGTCTAGATCTAGATCAAGGAGACACAAAAGGAGACATCGTCGTCGTCATTCCTCCTCCTCCTCTGGTTCCGTCTCTTCTCCTTCACCGAAACGAAAGAGAGATCACTCCAAATCAAGTACTTTGGACAGTATTCTGAACTTATTATCTGGTTTAGTCCAAAAGTCTTCTTCTCAATTGGAACCTCCTCTGGTTCCGTCTCTTCTCCTTCACCGAAACGAAAGAGAGATCACTCCAAATCAAGTACTTTGGACAGTATTCTGAACTTATTATCTGGTTTAGTCCAAAAGTCTTCTTCTCAATTGGAACCAAGCTCTCAAGCTTCTACCTCATCTCAGCCGAGTACTTCCTTTCACGATCAGCCGGCTCCTTTTTCTCCGGCAGACTCCTCTGATCCTGGTTCTGATGTTGATCCAGTTTCAGAAGATAGGGAGGGTATAGACATTCTCTCAGTGGTTAACCAACCTCCCTCGGACGAAGAGTTGTCAGCCTCCGGTTCGGATGAGGAACCATTATATGGTACCGATATTCCTCAGGACGTTTTCGCCAGGGCAGTCTCTATTGTCAGGAATCATTTGGGTTATGAGGAACCAACCTCGAAAGATCCTCCTTCTAAGTCAAAACTGTCACTCAACAAGCCTGCCCAGAGCTCTAAAGCCGCAATGCCCGTAGATGCTGAGTGTGAGGATCGTTACAGAGCTTCAGCAGCTTCTGCCACATCTTACAAGTGGACAGCCTTTTCAAAGGCTCAGAATTTGTCCTTCAGAGTTGAAGAGAAAGATTGGCTCACTCTTTTCAAAACTCCTGCTGTTCCTCAGGCCGCTAGAGATTATTTACGCTCCGTTGGTTCAGTTGACTCTTCTGGAAACTTTAAGTCTCAAGCAGACAAACGAAGCCTGAAGTCACTGAAATCTTTGGACGCAGCTGCCCGTGTCGGCTTAAAGTTTTCTTCGTCCCTACTGTTCATTGCCGAGATTCTTTCTAAATCCGTGAGACAGCCTTCACAAGTGGCTAAGAAGGATATTGCTACTCTTGTCAGCTTATTGGGTCCGATTTCTCGTAGAGTGTATGACCAGTTTGCAAGAGTTTCTACGAAGGCAGTGATAGATCAGAGGGATGTCATTATTAACGCTCTACGTCTTCCAGAAAGAGATGTCAGAAGACGCTTTAGGCAACTTCCCGTCTCGGGCGAGGACATTTTCGGGGGTCAGTTTGATTCACAACTGCAGGCGGAAGTTAAACGTAAGAAGAATCTAATGAAGGCGGATCTGGGAAATCTTAACTCCAATCGCCCCCGTGCTTCACGTTTTTCGAGGCCAGGTCCTTCGAACCAGTTAAGACGTCGTCAGAATCAGCCTTCCACTTCAACTTCCAGAAGACCCCTTCATCCAACTGGAAGCGGCTCGACTCAGGCTAGACGTGCCTTGCCTCAACGTTCCTTTGCCCGTCCGGCTCCTAGAGGGAATTTCCGTAACTCTCGTTTCCAGCAGGGGTCGCGTTTTTCCAAACCCTAAGGGTGCCCACTCCACTGCCTTTCTTCCAGCAGTGGGGGGGAGACTTACTTTGTTCAGTCGAAATTGGAAGAAAATAGATCCGGACGATTGGGTTTTAAGAGTAGTAACCGAGGGCTACCAAATAGAATTCTCGAAGTTTCCTCCAGCCAAGGGGCTATTGAAGTTAACTCCAGTTCCAAAGGACTTGGACAAAAGAGCAGCCCTCGAGACAGAGATCCTCGGTTTATTGGACAAACAGGCTATTTACGTCGTCCACCCATCCAGGAGTCTCAACCTTATCCGGTCGAGTTTCTTCTTAGCTCCAAAGAAACCCAACATGTGGAGACCAATCTTGAACCTGAAACCTCTGAACAAGTTATACATCTCAACCAAGAGGTTCCGTATGGAGACACTGGCCTCAATCATTCCGACTCTAGAAGAGGGCATGTGGGCCACTTCAATAGACTTGAAGGACGCTGATCTTCATGTTCCAATTCACCCCCGTTATCAGAGATTCCTGGCGTTCAGGTACAGGGGTGTAGACTACAGCTTCAGAGCTCTTCCTTTCGGCCTGGCGACCGCCCCAAGAGTTTTCACCCGGGTTTCGAGAGCGGTTCTAGCTTACCTTCGTCGGCAGGGAGTTCTACTTTTCGCCTATCTCGACGATTGGTTAATCCTAGGGAATTCAGAAGACCAAGTCTCCAGAGACACAGAATTCGTCATTCAGACCCTTCAGAGTTTAGGCTGGGTGATCAACTGGGAGAAATCCAACATCACCCCTTCTCAGAAAGTTACTTATCTCGGTGCTTCTCTAGACTTCAACCTTGGTCGAGCCTTAATTCCCACTCCTCAGAGGATAGAAGCTCTAAGTCTCGTTTGCCGAAAAATCCTCTCAAGAAGATCCAGTCAAGCGAGAGTATGGCTCCGTCTTTTAGGCCTCATGGCCAGTTTAGTAGAGATACTCCCGTTTTGCCGCCTCAGGATGCGCCCGATCCAGTTTCATGTTCTCCGAGTCTTCAAACCGGACTTTCACCCCCTCTCTTTACGAATCCCACTGGATCCGGACTTACGTCCCTTCATAGAGTGGTGGCTGTTCCAAGAGAACCTGCTTCAGGGTCGCCCGTTCTCAGAAACCAGACCTCAAGTAACCATCACAACAGACGCGTCCAATTTCGGTTGGGGAGCTGCTTGGGGAGCCAAGTCCCTATCAGGTCAGTGGTCCGATACAGACAAGGTCCTTCACATAAACGTTCTGGAATTGACTGCGGTCCAGAGAGCCATTCAAACTTGGGAACCCCAGCTTCGGGGCCTGGATGTTACGGTGATGTCGGACAACTCAACGACAGTCTCGTACCTGAACCGACAAGGAGGAACCAGATCTCTAGAGCTGTGCAAGCTAACCTGGGACCTTCTTATCTTCTGCCAACAACGAGATATCAACCTCAGGGCCTCTCATCTAGCCGGGAAACTAAACGTGTTCGCAGACGCCCTGTCGAGAGGCCAATTCGACCAGAAGGAGTGGTCCCTATCTCAGGAATGGGCGAACCATCTTTTTCCTCCTTTACGGCAGACCTCAGATAGACCTGTTCGCCAGTCACGAGAACCACAAACTACCGACGTTCTGTTCCAGGTTCTTTCATCCCCAGGCGTGGGCAACAGACGCTCTGGCAATCCCTTGGGACAATCTGATGTCTTACGCCTTCCCACCGTTCAACCTGATTCTAACGACTCTCCTGAAGTTCTCTCGCTCCAAGGGCACGATGATTCTCGTCGCTCCTTGCTGGCCGAACCAACCTTGGTTTCCGTTAATTCTCAATCTTCTGGTCGATCGTCCGTTCAAGCTTCCAGCTCAAGGGAAAATTCTGTCCCAGAAGAAAGGCCAGATATTCCATCAAGACCTCCAGTCTCTTCACTTAACAGCGTGGAAATTGTCCACCGACGCCTCGTTGAGGGAGGAGTTTCTGGAAAAGCTGCGGACTTGGCAGTTCTCGCCAGGCGATTCTCTACTTCCAGAACTTATGATTCCAGATTGGCCAAGTTCGCGGACTGGGCAGGTTCTAACTCTGTCAATCCCTTGGATGCTTCCCTAGACGAAGTCTGTTCCTTCCTGATCCACCTCTACGATAGCGGCAGACAAGTTTCCACGATAAAGAACTACAGGTCAGCTATTGCTGCCGTTCATTCTGGGTTTTCAGACGGCTCTACAATTAGCTCGAACACGGTGATTTCCAAGCTTCTCCGTGGCATGTTCAATAAGAGACCACCTCAGAGAAGACTAGCTCCGTCTTGGTCTATTAACGATGTTCTCCAGTCACTATCGAGACCTCCCTTTGAGCCTCTCCAAAGAGCCCCTCTAGATGCTCTCACGAAGAAAACTCTCTTCCTAGTTGCGGCAGCTTCTGCAAGAAGGAGAAGTGACATCCATGCTTTGTCTGTTAAGAGAGGTTTCATCAGGTTCGATTCTTGCGGCGTTCACTTGCTACCGGATCCTGAGTTTCTATCAAAGAACCAGACTTTGTCATTCACTCCGAGCCCGATTTTCCTGCCAAACATGTCAGAAGGCTCTTCGGTTCCAGAAGACAGACTGGTCTGTCCCGTGAGATGTCTGAAGTGGTACTTAGACAAAACAAAACACATCAGATCCTCAGACGCCTTGTTTGTCCTTCCAAGGACTCCCTACACTGCAGCATCGAAAGACACGATTTCCAAATGGATTGTCAAGCTGATCTCAGAACACACTCAACCAGGGGAACAGGTTAGAGCTCATGACGTTAGGGCCCATGCTTCTTCTATGGCTTGGTTCAAAGGCCTTCCCCTCCAGGAAATCATGAATGCTGCAGCCTGGAAGACACCTTCATCATTCGTCTCTAATTATCTTACCAATGTTGTGTCTTCTGAGGGAACTTTTGCCAGAACTGTCTTAGGGAGTGGCATTCGCCAAACTAGTCACCTCCCTCCAACTTCGCGGTGCTAATCTGGATTACATAGGTAAATAGGAGGTAAGAGAGGGGCGATGTAGATTCCCCAAAACTCCCTGGATTGGGAATCTACGAGCCCCGATACTTACCTCCTATTGGATCCCGCCTCCCAGCCCCGCTGGACTGACTAGTTTATCTAATATTTTGGGGCTCAGAACTTTATATCTATTTCGTGAACATATCAGTATGTGCGGGATTATCTAGGTCAAGTTGTCTATGATACCCTCAATGGACCTCACACGAACCTTATGCTATTTTTCTTGGATTCAAACTGTGTTATAACCAATACCATGTTGTTGGATATTTAGTACTGCTTTCACCATACCAACTTGGAACTGTCTTCAGACTTATCCTTTGGATGTTTGGTGACTCTCATTCTTACTCGGGGATTCTTAGTTGTTTTAACCGATTTACTTGGACCTTCAACACGGTTTCCTCGGAGTTAAAGTGTTACTTATTGACTTTTACCTTGGAACTTACAAGTTACCTATTGTGTTTTACGTAACTTCCTAGTACTCGAACACTGTTGTTATGTCAATTATCTACCTTTGGAAGTTTACTGTATGTGCTACTACTTTACTACCGAGTGCTTGAACACTACTACGTTGTTTCTCCTACAAGAGTTAACTTCACAGACTTATTGATTCAACCTTAGTGCTGAGACACTTTTCGTTACCTACCCGTGAGTACTATTCATCTTCAGTGCTTGGACACTTATACTACTTGTGCGAATACTATTCACCTTCAGTGCCTGGACACTTTATTTATCAGTGACACTTGGAGTTGTAACTCCCTTACTCACATCCACGAATATTCGAGACGTCCACCTACTTGAGTCAACCTTATCGTGAACTTCTGGATCATGAATTCGAGGCGATGTTACTCATCTAACAGATATCTCACCTTAGAGTAGTTCCGCTATACCATTCACCAATGATGATGTCTAAGAACTACGTGGTGGCCGTTCGAGGAAGACGGTTTTGTGAGGTGAGAATGGGTTCTTCTTATCTCCTTCCTAACCATCACTTTGTATCTCTCCTCAGGGGGTTTTCCCTACCAAGGCCCAAGTGCGGGGTCTGGTGGCAAGCGGAAGAGGACTTGGGAGGTCGGCCTCCTCTCGGAGGGCGCCCTCCCTGTCTACTGTGCTATTAGTTTACCAGGGTTTAGTTGCGGGTAAGTGGGGATTACATAGGTAAATAGGAGGTAAGTATCGGGGCTCGTAGATTCCCAATCCAGGGAGTTTTGGGGAATTTCAGTTTCAATCATAGGCAATTCCAGAATTTTCGGTTTAAGTTTGATAACATAACCTAATGTGCATGTGCGACCTATTCTAACACATTATTGCATAGGCAATTTGAAGCCTGTACTGACAAAATTTTGCCAATTTTTGATGAGTTGCTTCTCTTTTTGGGATTGTGACTTTGAAGGACTTGATAATTTTACGGGTGAATTTCCACCATTTTGGATGGTAAAATATCTTTGTATCCCTTTGATAAGTGCAGGTATTCATTTTACATGGTTTTGAAGAATAATAGCTTAAGTTTTCTATGACATTTGGGTCTACTAGCGATGTATTTTGAGCAGGATGTTTTGTTTAGTTCCGTGGAGAAAAGTCAATTCCTTTTTTCAGCGATCGTGGAAAATCAGGGGCCTTATAATCATGTCCAGCTTACCTAAAGACCCCTTTGCCTGATAATGTATCCCTCTGCATGACTGAAAACACCACATTTTTTGAAAATTAATACGAGCGTACAGGTTGAATAGACTCGACAGCCTAGCTAGCATCATAGGCCTTCTGTAGGCTACCTATAACTTAAGCTACAGTTTGCACCAGCACTGCACAGATGTATGTACACAAACACGATGGCAATTAGTATTTGGGGTAATGACCAGCTCAGAGCGAATGTCCTTCTGATACTCAAGTTGCTAACTCTGAACTGAAAAGGGTTATATTTTTTAAAATTGATATGCTGGTGGCAAGTGTTAACACGTATTCCTACTGTAGGCATAGTATGGCATTTCTTATCTTTAGATTGTTTGGTGCATGTAGAAATTTTGCTGTGCATGTAGATTTGCAGACCTACATGCACCTGGTGCATGTAGAAAAAAAATTATAAATCGAACCCTGGTGTGGCTGTGTCAAGGTGTTTAAAATTGTCTGCAATGGGTTCTAATTTTGTTCGAGTATTTTCCAAAGCCTATGTTCGCCACAGAGAACATTGATTCTGATTCATTTTTCTGAATTTCCTCAATGAAGAAGTTATGAGCTTGGAATCTCTTCAGTTTTTGTTGAAAATTTTACACATTTGAAGAACTATTTGCTCATTTTAAAGTTAGCCTACAGTAGGCCAGACTCCATAGGCTGTTGACAAGGTGATATTAGAATATCAGGGAAATGTTGTATTTTGACAAATCTGGAAAATTTAGTGAGGTGTTTTGTTGCTATATTTGTTCCTGGTCCGGTTTGTAATAGTTCTCTGACAATTTTCAGATCCATATTCCATTATTTATGAGATGATGGCTAATCAGGGTTGGGTTTTTGCCAGAAAAAAAAACCTGTTTTTAGCGGGGCAGTGGTAGAAACTGGTAATAACTGGTGATTACCGGTAAAAACCAGGAGAAAATAGAAAAAACCTCTCCTGGCAATTAGGAGAGTGCAGTAGTTGTATCCCATTGCACATGATGGATAAATCAGTTGAGATAAAATTATTTACATTCATTTACACTTTCTGTTTTGCCTAAAAAGTGAGCACTAAAACTTGTCAAACACAGAATAAAGAGGTAAATATACTCGGTTATTACAATACTACTGTAAGTCCTAACATGAAGTGTAACCATAAACAAAGCAACTACATGCCCACAGGAATAGTCTGAAAATTACAGTTGGTTTGCAAAATGACTAGATTTATCAAGCAAAGTTTTTCAAAATGAAGATTAATAAGATTTATGTTTAAAGTTATGAAAGTTCTCAATATAAGTTCAGTCACAATGTTGGTAGGGCATATCTGTTATACATATTGCATAGGAGAATGAAGTGGACAAGTAACTTCCTTTATCATGTCAGAAACTTCAGTTTGACACAGCAGAGAAGCAAATTACAGTGAATGCTGACTAAGCAGCAACTTGAAGAAAATGACTTTCATCAAGGGAGCTCTTCTGGGTATTTCAAGTCCTACATACAGAGAGATAACGTAAGAATGTATCGACGGCCAAACAAATATGAAGAGTCTATTTTTTGACTATTAAAGTTATCTTCATTGAAAAAAAATTGATAAACCACAAATAGTAATGTTAGAATGAAAGAAACTTAAGTGGATAGCCAGCACTTTATTTTACAAAGAAAGTGGAAATGTTGAACGATTGTGGAAGGATTGTTCAACTATAAATGAGACAAAACACTACTGGAGGTCAATGTACTGCAAGACACTGAGTTATTGTAGGACCTACACAGCTGCAGGTTCCCCTTGAAAGCTAGGGTATACCCAAGAGTGGAGTTACCAACTTGCCAATTTTCGCAGGAAAGCTTCCCATCAAACTGAAAATAAGTCCTTAAATTATTCCATGATTTTCCTTCCGATTTTTGGGCATTAAGTATACCTAGTGTGTGTATACTTAACACAAAAACAGTGTAAATTGGGCAAAAAGTGGCCATAATCATGAAACAAATCACATTCAAACTAGGGCTCGACCAATGTGGTTTTTCGCTGCCGATCCGATGTCCGATGTTTTTATCACAACATCGGCCGATATCCGATCCGATCCGATATTTTTGCTATCAGTGCTTTTACATCGTTTCACAGCGCGATCAAACATCCCTTATTCCTCGTGTGCAATGCCTATGCATGCACATCAGCTTAAACAAATTTCTCTTTAAAAAAGCGGAAGTTTAGTATTTTCCCCTCCATGTTTTGCTTTGATACCTTTCATTCACAAAACAATGTTTATATGACAATTGCAATTCAATGACCAAATAAAGCTTCAAAAATAAGCAATCGGCGGACTATGACTCTTCATTCATAGCTCATAATTCCGTGATTGAACTGACTTTCACCTACTCACAGTAAGCCTACTAATTCCCCTAACAAAATGCAATACCTTTCGTTCTCTCTTCCCAGCCCAAGTCGTTCACACTATGAACGTTAAAACAGAAATAAGCCCGTGATGTTTCAGCTGTGCATGTACTTGGCCATTTCGCACCATCCTACCATGCTTTACCTACACATAAACAGACTGTGTAGGCTTACACATGTAAATTTGTTTTGATCGTTCCATATAGCAGTACGTAATGCATGCATGCATGTACTATATGGCCATACGTAAATACTTGTTCCATGCATGCTAGCTAGAGAGCTTGCTGTGCGCAAAGTTATGTAGCTAGTAGGAGTTTTGGGCATTGGGGTGACGTTGAAGACATCGTTTATTACGAAGGCCATAAAAGTACATGGCACACGTTATTTCACACAAATGAACGTACATGCATGTCTTACATAAAAAGCATCCGCCGTAACTACTGCAAACTATGATGTAACAACTGGAAATTTAGTCATACAAACAGCGATTGAAAAACACCGTTATTTCCCAGACCATGCCCCATGTTCTTGCTATGTGCGTCAACGCCATTACAGAACAGGTGCTTAGCCTAATGTATGGGTGTTTGCATACAATTACAGACCTACACATGCACTGTCTTTACTGTGCTTTCATGGTGCATTTCACTTGAACTTCTCTGTACAGAACATGTCCATGCCTAAGGTATCCGTGTTTGCGTACATTTCTGGCCCTATATCAAACATACAATTAATGACTGTGAATTCCACACTTCGTTTCGTTCATTGATAAATTTTGGTGAATTGAAACTGAAAGTGGGTGGACATGATCACTAGACTCTACGTACAGATTTTAAAAGCTTGTGTATATCCCTGGTATGGTAGTACTTGTCAGTAGAGCCAGTTTACGCCATTGATATGGAATTTAGGAGATTAAACGGAAATTGACAGCCCCCTAATCGATCACAAGGGCTATCATTTGTCGGTCATAATAAAATGATTAATCCTACTTTTCTGTTCATTTCTGTGTTGTAAGAAATCACTATCACTATACGTCCTCGATGTACTTAAATGAAATTGTCGACTCACGGAACATCAGCAAACATCGGCAAGGGCGATTTGCTATATTTCGCCGATCCGATGTTCTACCAATAGTGCTAAACATTGGCCCGATCCGATATCCGATCCGATTATCGGTTGACCCCTAAATTTCAAACTCTAATATGGTATATATTGTTGCCTACTTTATACTTTAGAAAAAAGCATAAAAAGCAATTGTTAACAACATTTTATTCAATGTAGCAGACTAGGTTTTTAGCATTTTTTCCATTTTTTGGCAAAAACCTGTTTTTACCGGAAGGGTTTTTACCATTAAAAACCACTGGTAATAACTGCCTGTGGCAATAAATGCCAACCCTGTGGCTAATGAATGAACTTCAAACCCTGAACAGAATTCAAGCTCCTCACTATTACTACTAGCACCATGTTGGCACTACCCTACACCTAGATCCCCGGTTCTTACACCTTTTCTGCTGAGACCCATTGCTAGCTATCCACGGTCACCTCGCCACCCACGACCCCGCTATCAAGTCACACATATTTATGATTTGAGTAGGCTACCACAAGGAACATATGCAGTACAAGCAAGTGAAATGAGGAGGTTTGACAGCTCTGCCCTGTTACTTATGAAGAGGAACCACCCCTTTAGTTATGACAATCAAAGGTATCTCCATTGTACATACATCCTCAACCACGCACATTTAAATAATTCTTATCACCTGTGGTTTATTGATAAACATTGAAACCAGATTTGTATTCAAGTCGCGACTCGAGTCACATCCCGCCAACACTACTTGAAAAATTCTGGGCAATTTTCCCCTATTGAGATAACACAGAGACTAAAGTCAATGACTTGACTTGAGTCCCTAAAATAGCTCCAGTTTACTTGACTTGCTGAGAAAAGAGTGACCACAGAGAAAAGAGTGATTTAGATACATCTCTGGATGAAACTGTCCTGGATGACGTCGGTTCTTCTAGTCTAGAAATTGTTTTCAACCCACATGACCCACAGAGCTGCTTGCGACTCCATCAGAAAGCATCTCAGTGGCGACGCACATTTGGGTCGCGACCCATCATTTGAGACCCGCTGGCCTAGACAGTTCAACTCACCACCATCAGTCTCCGTTCTGTCCAGAAACTTCTCTGTATTTTTCAGGATGTTTCTTTGAATCCGTTGTTTGTGGGTAAACCTTGAGTAGCATTCCCTATGGAATCCCTCACTGATCTAACCATTGGTCTAACCTTAGCGTTTAGCCTAACGTTATCTGACGTTAGTCTATCCTGTTGTTCATCGAGGAAGTTTCTTGCTATTACAGCCTGTGCACCTTCTAAATCTTTCCATATTTCTGCACATTCTAAGAACCTAAGAACCTTGTTTCTGTAAATGGTTTCACTGCAGTTACTTTGGAGGGGAAAATACACATAAAACACTGGAGGCTGATTCGTCGTCGGTACTTTCGTCAGTTGTGGAGGCGGCCATTTTGGAAGTACTAGTGTTTTCTGATATGTTCCGTGTTTAAATTCTTTGAATAAACCTCTAAATTTTCCTAAATGACCTCATCTTTTCTTAGGATTCCTCTTAAAATCAAATTGAGCCACAATATTAAACCATTGTTGTAGTCAAATAGATGAATAATCAATCTCTAAAATGGTCAGGAGCATACCTTTGATTGGGAAAGAACCCTCCAATTTGCTTGAGACTGGAAACCTTGAATTGCCTTGCCAGTAGAAGGGGCGAGGAAAATCATTTAATCATCGATGATACTTTCATAATTAGATTATAATCAAATGAGCAAGAGTTAATCTTGTGCGAAGTTACCAAAATTCTTTTAATTTTTTGAGAATATTTTAAGATATTTCTCACTCCCACCCTCGGTGCTGGGTCATTGAATGAAACATAATGGCACACAGCTTGCAGTCTATAATGCCTACATTTGGTACCTTATTAGAACAAAAGTCAATTTGAAGGTAGCCAGAGAGTTATAATGCCTGTAACTATAGCATAGAAATATGTCAGTTGTTTGACAGTATGTAAAAAGTTTGCAAAAGGTTGTTATGTTAAGTAGGATGTGGCATATAGGGAAGCTATGAGCTGCAGTGGTTAGAAGGATGTGGCAGAGGGGAGCTATGAGCTGCAGTGGTTAGAAGGATGTGACAGAGGGGAGCTATGAGCTGCAATGGTTAGAAGGATGTGGCAGAGGGGAGCTATGAGCTGCAATGGTTAGAAGGATGTGGCAGAGGGGAGCTATGAGCTGCAGTGGTTAGAAGGATGTGACAGAGGGGAGCTATGAGCTGCAATGGTTAGAAGGATGTGGCAGAGGGGAGCTATGAGCTGCAATGGTTAGAGGGATGAGGCAGAGGGGAGCTATGAGCTGCAGTGGTTAGAAGGATGTGACAGAGGGGAGCTATGAGCTGCAATGGTTAGAAGGATGTGGCAGAGGGGAGCTATGAGCTGCAATGGTTAGAAGGATGTGGTAGAGGGGAGCTATGAGCTGCAATGGTTAGAAGGATGTGACAGAGGGGAGCTATGAGCTGCAATGGTTAGAAGGATGTGACAGAGGGGAGCTGTGAGCTGCAATGGTTAGAAGGATGTGACAGAGGGGAGCTGTGAGCTGCAATGGTTAGAAGGATGTGGCAGAGGGGAGCTATGAGCTGCAATGGTTAGAGGGATGTGGCAGAGGGGAGCTATGAGCTGCAGTGGTTAGAGGGATGAGGCAGAGGGGAGCTATGAGCTGCAATGGTTAGAGGGATGTGGCAGAGGGGAGCTATGAGCTGCAGTGGTTAGAGGGATGAGGCAGAGGGGAGCTATGAGCTGCAATGGTTAGAGGGATGTGACAGAGGGGAGCTATGAGCTGCAATAGTTAGAAGGATGTGACAGAGGGGAGCTATGAGCTGCAATGGTTAGAGGGATGAGGCAGAGGGGAGCTATGAGCTGCAGTGGTTAGAGGGATGAGGCAGAGGGGAGCTATGAGCTGCAATGGTTAGAGGGATGTGACAGAGGGGAGCTATGAGCTGCAATGGTTAGAGGGATGAGGCAGAGGGGAGCTATGAGCTGCAATGGTTAGAAGGATGTGACAGAGGGGAGCTATGAGCTGCAATGGTTAGAAGGATGTGACAGAGGGGAGCTATGAGCTGCAATGGTTAGAAGGATGTGACAGAGGGGAGCTATGAGCTGCAGTGGTTAGAGGGATGAGGCAGAGGGGAGCTATGAGCTGCAATAGTTAGAAGGATGTGACAGAGGGGAGCTATGAGCTGCAGTGGTTAGAGGGATGTGGCAGAGGGGAGCTGTGACCCTTCTACCCTTCTCATTCCCATTTCATTTTCTTTCCAGGGCATAGGAAACAGAGGGCTGGGGTATCAGTCAAAAATGTGGTAGGGTGGAAGTATGCTTCTGCCCCCTTAATTCAAGGACAAAAACCCGTTTTGTTCCCTCAGTAAAAATATCACAAATTTGCAGTAGTTTCCCTTACAATTTGCCCAAATATTGCACCAAATTACACCTAAGAACCCTCAAGTATTGAAATATTTTTCCAAAGGGGAAGGGGACACCCCCTCACCTTAAACCCTCCCCTAGAACAGTGCATGGTATGAAACAGCATTCAGTCCCCCCAGTCAAGAACAGCTTCCTACGGGCAACCCCAGACCTTCTGGCTGCAAGTCAGATGCTCTAACCACTGATGAGAACATGTGCAGTGTCCATTTGATTCTCTGTAGATAGACAAAACTTTTCAAGGGTACATTCAGTAAAATGTGACTTTAAAGAGGCAGTTTCAGGAATCAAAATTTAACATTTTAATACTCAAGATAAAGTGCATATATTATGTGTCTATCATGATCGCATCATGTTTCAGTGTTTTTACTTGATTTATTTGTTATTGTGCATGTGTGTATTTGAAATAAATTTTAGGACAAAAATTTGGCAGCATGTGTTTTAAATGAACAAACTTTGCTCTCTCCCATTTTTGGTTTCGATGAAAAGAGAAATCTATGCATTCATGATGGTTTGTGTGGGTGTGCGTGTATGTATGTGTGTGTTCGTGACACTTTCTGTTTACACCATATCTGAAGACGGGGCACTATGACAGCTGGTCTCAAACTTGTTAGGTAGATGCCCCATATTGTGAGGAAGAACCCTATTGTTTTCTGTGGAGGTCAAAGTTCATCTGGGGTCACCACGAGTCAAACTCTGAAAACCTTGTCCACAATATCTCAAGGCAGGAAGCTTGGGTAAATTTCATACTTAGTATATGGATGCAATATGGTGAGAGAAAGACCCTTTTGTTTTTAATGGAGGTCAAAGGTCATCTGGGGTCATTAGGGACAAACTCTGAACACCTTCTTAACATGATATCTCAAGGTAAGAAGCTTGGATAAATTTCATACGTATTATGTGGCTGCCTTATAGTCAGATGTTAGAATCTTATTGTTTTTGGTACAGGTCAAAGGTCATCTGGGATCACCAGGGGTCAAAATCTGAAAACCTTCTTAAACACTATATCTCAAGGTAGGAAGCTTGGATAGATATCGTACTGGCATATGTGGATGCATTATGGTCAGAGGTAGAATCCTGTTGTGTTTGGTGGGGTCAAAGGTCATCTGGGGTCACTGGAGGTCAAAGTCTTAAGACCTTGTTATCAGGATATCTCAAGGTAGGAAGCTTGGATACATTTCATACTTGGCTTGTGGATGTGTGTCGTCAGAGATAGAAGCCTATTGTGTTTGTTGGAGGTCAAAGGTCATCTGGGGTCACCATGGGTCATAGTCTGAAAACCTTGTTGATGAGATATCTCAAGTTAAGAAGCTTGGATAGATTTCATACTTGGCATGTGGATGCTTTATGGTGAGAAAAAGAACCCTATTGTTTCTGGTGAATGTCAAAGGTCATCTGGGTCACACGGTCAAGCTCTGAAAACCTTGTGAACACAATATTTTAAGGTAGGAAGCTTGGATAGATTTCATACATAGTTTGTGGATGCCTTATGGTCAGAGGTAGAACCCTATCATTTTTGATGGAGGTCAAAGGTCATCTGGGGTCAAACTCTGAAAACCTTTTTGGCATGATATGTCCAGGTAGGAAGCTTGGATAGATTTCATTCATCGTATGTGGATGCTTAATGGTGAGAGGAAGTACCATATTGTTTTTGGTGTAGGTCAAATAGGGTCACTGGGTTCATACCTGAAATGCCTTGTTTACAAAATATCTCAGTTAGTTAGGAAACTTGGATACTTCACATGGTGTTGCATTTAATCCATAAGTAAAGCCCTATGAGTTTTGTCAGAGGTCAGCTGAAATCATCAGAGGCCAAAAATAAAAAATTCCCAAGGTCAAATATGGACAGAAAACTGTAACTTTCCAGCACAGTAAGATCACATTCAACCAATGACTGAAAGAAATGGGACATTTTGGCATTATTTGGAATTACACATGTAAGTACTATTCATCAAAACCAGAATGCATTTTTGTAGTTCAGTTTGGTTGAACATTGAAATAATTGTGTTTCTGTTTTTTCAAAGCTTCAGAATGTGATAACTTTGGAAAATGGTCTGATGACTTCTTCTGTAGCATCCCATGTAAGTTTCTGTTTGTACTTAAAGAATATGAATGTGCTCTATGAATACCTGTAAAACATACTGGACAACCATTAATTGAAAACAGCCAGTTTCCCAAATGATGAAGATAAATTTTGTTCAACCTCACTAATTCACGAGGTGGATGGTCATGAATAATATTGTACCCCCACAGGAAGATGATGCTTTTGATCCAGTCTGCATTCACATTGGAGTGCAAATGCAAAATCGGGACCAAGTAAGATCAGCAGAAAGTCCACAGTGCAAAAAACTTAGGAATAAATCCCAAAGATCTGAGTGCAGTACAAGTGTTTGTTTATACAAATCATGTGGTTGGCCTTGCAGGATTAGATCCTTTGTGAAAGGAACTTCTGATCCTCAGTACACAATCATACAGACTACAAATTTATCCACTTTGCAAGAACACATTCCCTTATATGCTCAAGTATAAAGCCTGCTGTAGTTAATTCAGCCAGTTCCATTCAAACCTGTGTCAGAAATAAGTTACAGTTCAATTTTGTTATTTAACTTTAAATGGTTTGTGGGTAACATAAGAACATTATAGCATCAATAATAAAGGAAGCAGTCAGTATAATATCTGATGTTATAACCTTAAAGAATTTTCCATCTGACAATATTTTTTGCAACCAATATCAAGTTAACCACTGTAAACATCCTCTTCAGAATCATGTACACCAAGACCATGCCTAGAACAGTAACATTACCCTTGTTTGGAACTGTTTGAATTTATGTTTCAGGCCTGGACTCTCCATCAAATTGCTATATATTTTTGAGTTACATATCCGTGCTTTCTCTTTTTTTTTAATCCAGCTCCTGCTAGTTTTACACCTGACATGTGGGTTTATCAAAACCTGTCTTCAAAGTTCACTATTTGGGATGGAAACCCTCAGTTTAGCAGCTATGTTGTGACCCTAAAATGTAACAGCAGAACAGTGTGTGGATTTGGTGAAGAACTGCAAACGGAAACTGTACCCATCAGAAGCGTAAGTTCACCTGAAACATGTTAGGAGGGTGAATGCTGCCTGGGAAAAAAAAACCAGTTAAATTTTATTTTCACTTTGTATTCTTTTAAAGTCATGGAATTTTGTTAGATATGACAGAAAGTCATGGAAAAGTTGGAGTTTGGAAAAGACTGGAAGTACTTGAAAATGTATGTACACAGCATATTATTCTCCTGATCTTTTTATCCGGGAAAAAGTATTTTGTGATGGATTTTCATAATTAGGTCATGAAATGGTCATGTCAGAGTTATAGAATTAATTATCCTCTAAGAGTTGGAATTCTGTTTTTATAGCTTGAAGTCTAAATTAAAGACAGACTGTCATCACCCCAAAGTATATATTTAGTGTATGTATATCAAAATTCTCAGTTGGTGACTGCTCTTTGATTGACATCAAAGTTTGAAAATTTGAAAGATGCAGAGTAGCTCACATTCCACACAAGGCAGAGAGAGTACTTTTATTACATTTTATAGCCTTGTATGCTCACCAGGACATGGCCTTAAGCAATGAAACAGGTTTTTTCTTGCACAAGGAAGAGCCTCATACAGTTATGGGAGGAGCTAGAAGATGCATAGTTGGGAGAATTGGAACTGTCTGGGATCATGAAAATTCCCCTTTAAGTGTTTTAGTGTACTTGTTGATGAATGGTCCTTTGGTATTAAATATCATTGTACTATGTTATTAAGTCATAAAATTACCCTTAAATAGTACTATAATGTTTACATTGTATTAGCATGGTACAAATGGAAAATTGCTGTAATCATTGTACAACCATTCAGTTTCAACTTTAGGTTTGAGTGAATAAATTATTCATGGGCTACAGAACAGTGAATTTGTTTCTGTGGAAACCTTTTTTCTTGATAAAAAAAATTTTCCCACGTACCTTATTTTGAATTTTCTATTATTTTCCATCTGTAAATCACATCATTAAAGGTTTGCAAATTCTCAGTATCAAAAATGCAATATTTGTCTTCTAGTTGTGGGTACCACACACTGTTAAGTGTGCTGCCCACACAGGATGTTGAAAACTGAAGCATAAACTTCTTCAATCATGTGGTAGGCATATTTTATTTTATATATAGTGTCACATTTTTATTAGATAGAAAAAGCTGCTGTGTTCAGTACTCATTTTTCTGCAGTTAAGTCAAATTGTTGATTGAAACAATGATGTATAGTCACTATCATAATGTTTGTTCCATACTTGTGTAAGCAGACACTTTCATAACCAAACTTTTTGTGTTGTAATCACTAACTTATATTGCTTTTATGAAGTCTTTATTCATTTTAATACAGGGACAAGAAACTTTGCATAATCAATTCAGTGTTAATCTCCAAGCAGGATTTTACGAAGTAGAAGTAAGTACTTACCTACAGTACAAGTCAGTCACCACATTTACCAACTCCAGCTTGCACACACACTAAATTTGCCTCATTCCTTAGAGTCTCCAAAGCCATAAATAAGTTCACAATCTTGATTGACAAACTACCAGTCATGAAGATTTGGCCTATCATGGCAGTAACAACTTACCATAGCCCACAAGGCAAGAAAGGGGGAGGGGACAGGAGGGGGGACCAGCCTTTTCAATGAGCCCCAAATTAAAGGGCAAGAGCAGTCACCCCAAACTTATTTTGAAGCAACAGCTAAATCTCACAATTTTCTTCTTATTTGTCTTCAAAGTACCTTTCATAATATTTTAGTACTTCAATATTTCATATTCAAGGTAAACCAATCAGTTACTTCTAGTAAATTTCACATTTGAGGAGAAAAAATATTGTCACATGACTCTAAAGAGCCAATCATGAAACAGGACAGGCTACTACACTACTTCAAGTTGGGGTGACTGAATTTCCCCTTTAAAGCTGTCTACAGTAGCATTTAAGGTATAATTGTTTGTTGAAGTAGACTGAGGTATACATTTTTCTGGATATGAGGATGTATGTTATACTCAATCTTCAACTCTTTGCATGTGCTTCACATACAATATTATTGCCCCTTTTCCTTCAGTGTACAAAGCAATGTGTTTGTGCATTTGCATTGCATACTCCCTAATCTCATCATTCAATTATGCATCATGGTCTCATTGATGCAGCATTGCTTCAGTGCATAATTCATTTTACTAGAGGAGATAAAACCTCAGTCAAAGACAGCCATGATGCATGTTTTATGTTTTGTAATATCTCAGACAATTAAGAAATATAAGCCTTCTATAATAAATCTGTTTTTTTTTTTCTAATTTGCTTTTAACTTGGAAGTGTACATCACTGAAAATAAAGTCTCAAAATGAGGAATGTTAAATGCAACTTACAAGGCCTATATGGAAGTACTAATTCTACTGTAGGCATACATACTTTCAAATCCAAACTTGTTTACTGCTGTGTTATAGTGTAGTCATGTGGAATTGGAATGACATTAACTTCTAGCTAGCCAGGGACTACTTATTACAGTTGTGTAGTGAGAGAAGTTGTATGGGGAATTTCTAGGGGGCTTCATCATTTTATGGGGGGGGGGGAGGGGCTTCATATGTGGAGTCATCATATACCTATATACATTTTTTTTACTCTTGGATCTTCCAGTGGAGGGGACTTGGGAGGTGAGAGACTTGTGGGGTGACTTGCACCCCATCCTCCAATCCACCTTCACCCCACACCCAGCTCTGCCACTGATTAATTCCAGCAGCCCTTGCCTTTTACTAATAAAAATGTGTAGTAGCTAGAGGTGTAACATAAGTTGAATAGTGGTGAAGTCGATGTTTGGTTTGTGTGCTCATTGTAGTTGCCTTAATGTTTAATCTGGATTGCAGATCTATGGTCAACCAGATGCCATTTGTGAAGCTGATCAGCACTGGGGATCTTCATTATGTCCATCTGCAAAATGCTCTTTGGAATTAAAGGAAGGTCAGCCATTCTGTTTTAAGTTGTTGTAAGATTGTGTAGTGGGGAAGTGGGTAGTTGGACTTGTGCTTCAAGGATTGCCAGGTTACTTTCAAAGAAGTTCCTTTATCTCAAATCATTGCACACACTAAGCTAAATGGACTGTACAGTAGTGACTTAAATCTGGATCATCCCCATAGAACATGTTTCAGGGATCTGGTCAATCCTCACACGTGAACAATAAAAAAAAAAAAAAAGAATACCCACTGTGTCACCAGGTTCAGCTTTTGTATTGAATTCATTGAATTCTGGTTGGGCAAAAACCTTCTGCCCTCTTAATTGGGATGCTTCTGTGTGCATGCATTGTCACTCAAAATTTTAAAGGGGAAATTGCCTCATCTCAGACAGTTCCAATTTCCCAACTAAGTTAGTTCTAGTCCCACCCATAACTGTCTTTAGCTTCTCCTTGTGTAGACACAAACATTGTTTATTACTTAAGGCCATATCCTGGTGAGCATACAAGGCCCTAATGTGTAATCAAAACACTCTGTGCATGCTATGTAATATGAGCTACTCTGCATGTTTAGAATTTTGTAACTCTGATGTCAATCAAAGAGCAGTCACCAAGTGGGACTTTTGCTTACCCCCACGTGAAAGTCATACATCGGGTGACGAGTATCTGTCTTTAAGTATAAACCATACCCTTCTTACTTGCTTCCATTCCAGATGTCAATCACTGTGAAAATCCACTATTCTGCCAGTCAGACCATTCACAGTGTGTTGTCAAGAGCACTGATGATGACAAAGAAGTAGCAAGCTGTGAATGTAGTGAAGGATTTGAGATAAATGAAACAAGTGGGCTTTGTGAAGGTTTGATCACACCTTTTTTCTTCCATTTTGTGCCATATTCTTTGGGAACATGTATGACAAGAAATCATTTCACACTACTTCCAGTACAGATACTAGCTGAATAAATTGTAAGCCGATTTGATTTTTAAACTACAGAGGACACAAAGATGTTACAATTATCATAGCAAGGGCATCACCTTATCAACTATTGAACAATATAATTCACTCTGGGAGAATTAATCTTTGAAAACTGAAAAATCTTAATGGTAATACTCAAAGACATAAACTAGGCAACTTACAGGCCATGCACACTGATGCAACATGCTCTTTAAATAGCTTGTAGAATGATCATTGTAGTAAACTCTCATGTATTAAATTGGTGGTTTGAGAAATTACAAGAGTTTATAAGAAAGTCCCCACCTACCTCATCCAATTAAAAAAATCGTGCCTGCTGTGTGCTGCAAAGTGGTTAGCCAATGTATACACTGTGTGAGATTACTTCCAACATGACAACACATTGGTATTTCATTCATCTCATTGAAAGGGTATTTCAGCAATATTAACTCAAATGTGAAACAGAATAGCAGCTTCCGTGCTGTAAAAAGGGAAGTGTTCTCCTGGTAGACTTTACATTAGCACACTTATGGTGTGCTTAACTCCTTCAGTCTTATACCAGCAATAAGCAGTGGCAGCTATAGAGTACCAGACTACCAGGAGGAATATTTCATTATAGATCAATTTTTTGGTTTCGATGATAAGAGAAACCAATGCATTCATGATGGCGTATGTGTGTATGTATGTGTGTATGTGCGTGTGGGTGTATGTGTGTGTGTGTTTGTGTTTGTGACACTGCTCGTTAACACGATATCTCAAGAAGGGAAACTCTGACAGTTCTCAAACTTGGTACATAGATGCCCCATATTGAGAGGAAGAACCCTATTATTTTTGGTGGGGGTCAAAGGTCATCTGGGGTCACGGGGGTCAAATTCCGAAAACCTTGTTAACACGATATCTCAAGATAGGAAGCTTGGATAAATTTCATACTTAGTATGTAGATGCATTATGGTAAGAGGAAGAACCCTATTGTTTTTGATGGAGGTCAAAGGTCATCTGGGGTCACCGGGGGTCGAATGCTGAAAACATTGTTAACACGTTATCTCAAGTTAGGAAGCTTGGATAAATTTCATACTTAGTATGTAGATGCATTATGGTAAGAGGAAGAACCCTATCGTTTGTGGTGGAGGTCATCTGGGGTCACCGGAGGTCAAACTCTGAAAACCTTGTTAACACGATATCTCAAGATAGGAAGCTTGGATAAATTTCATACTTGGTATGTAGATGTGTTATGGTAAGAGGAAGAACCCTATCATTTTTGGTGGAGGCCAAAGGTCATCTGGGGTCAGTGGGGGTCGAATGCTGAAAACCTTGTTAACACGATATCTCAAGTTAGGAAGCTTGGATAAATTTCATACTTAGTATGTAGATGCGCTATGGTAAGAGAAAGGACCCTATTGTTTGTGGTGGAGGTCAAAGGTCATCTGGGGTCACCGGAGGTCAAACTCTGAAAACCTTGTTAACATGATATCTCAAGATAGATGTGTTATGGTAAGAGGAAGAACCCTATCATTTTTGGTGGAGATCAAAGGTCATCTGGGGTCACCGGGGGTTGAATGCTGAAAACCTTATTAACATGATATCTCAAGTTAGGAAGCTTGGATAGATTTCATACGTAGTATGTAGATGTGTTATGGTAAGAGGAAGAACCCTAACATTTTTGGGTGGAGGTCAAAGGTCATCTGGGGTCACCGGGGGTCAAAACCTGAAAACCTTGTGTGCACGTTATCTCAAGATAGGAAGCTTGGATAAGTTTCATACTTAGTATGTAGATGCGTTATGGTAAGAGGAAGAGCCTTATTGTTTTGGGTGGAGGTCAAAGGTCATCTGGGGTCACCAGGGGCCGAATGCTGAAAACCCTGTTAACACGATATCTCAAGTTAGGAAGCTTGGATAAATTTCATAGGTAGTATGTGGATGTGTTATGGTGGGAAGATGAATGCTATCATGTTTGGTGGAGGTCAAAGGTCATGTAGGGTCACCAGGGGTCAAACACTGAAAATGTTTTTAACATGATATCTCAAGATAGGAAGCTTGAATAAATTTTATACTTAGTATGTACATGCATCATGGTAAGAGGAAGAACCCTATTGTTTTTGATGGAGGTCAAAGGTCATCTGGGGTCAAAAAGCAAAATTTTAAGAATTCCCAAGATCGTCTCATGAGTTCACCAGAAGGCAAAAAGCAAATTTTCCCAAGAATTCCCAAGATCATCATCTTGAGTCATCAGATGTCATCATGTCAAAATGCAAAATTTCCCAGGAATTCCCAAGATCAAATATGAACCTAAAATTATTTTTCCAACATGTTAAGATAGCACTTGACCAGTGACTGAAAGACATGGGACATCATGGCATTATTTGGAATAGAACATATATCATCGAAACCTCAATGCATTTTTGCATTCTGGTTTTTATTCTATTCGTCACAACACTTATGTACTTATTTTAAACATTTTTTATTTGCAGCCATAACCGATTTCTGATCCTTCTAGAATAACAAATATGCCTGCCTATTTGTGACCAAGGTTTTCCCTCATTGCTTCAGTAATATTGGCTTTGCAGACCAACTCCTGTTATCAAGGGGTTATGAAATCAGTGATAATTAATTGTTTGTTAAACAAGTTTTCCATCTTGAAAATTCTTTGTGTCATATCAATTTTTGGGTAATTTACAATTTGGCTCAATCATTCTACATATGATACTATTTAGGCCTGATAAGCACCAGTTGCTTGTAAGTCACCACCTAGTCAAGCATCAGATTTTGAAACTGTTTTTTGCATGAAGGTGGGTGGTTAGCATGTTTGACAGATTAGTACATTTAAATTAAGGACAAACTATTGATGAGTTGGGAGTGGATGGATGCTGGTAACTTTTTATAATTCATATGGTAGCTAATGTATTTCAGAAATATGAATCTAGCTGCATAAATAAGATCACTGTCTTTCTTTACAGATATTAATGAATGTGAAACTGCATCAAATTTGTGTGGTCATGGTGGATATGGTTACTGCACCAATACAGAGGGCAGTGCACACTGCATTTGTTTAAAAGGTTACAAACCCAGCAGGGAGGGATTAAAGTGTGAAGGTAATTTTTTTATTAGCCAGGGTCGACATTTTTCCGGGAAAAACATGTTTTTCCCACTAAGCGGTAAAAACTGGGTAAAACTGGTAAATACTGGTAAAAAACGCTTCCGTCTTGAAAACTGTTACTACATGTCTGTTATATGCAGGGTCTACAGTTGGCATAATACTTGTCATGACAGGCATATGTAACTGAATATGAAGATAGTCTCTTAGCTTCATTTGAAGCTGTTATATCACAACCTGATTCTACTTTTTGTGGGCTAAGAGTATTTTTCTTAGCACTTATTGTGTAGTGCTCTCTCTTTCCCTGCAGTAGGTATTGCCTGTTGCCCCAAACTGTTATAGGCCTACCTCTGAATTCTTAAGGCCTTCTGCAGGGTTCGTACGGGGCCTGGAAAAGCTGGAAAAGCATGGAATTCAGTTAATTCATTTTCCAGGCCTTAAAAACCTGGAATTTGGGCAACAGAGCATGGAAATTGTTACAACAGCCTGGAAAATGTGAACAGATCTCTTTCATCAAAAAAGTAAAGTGTATTTATCAAACAATTGTACAAAATTTTCAATTTTTTCATAACACAACGGCCAATTACGATCATTTTTGGTCATTCTGTGTTATTACCTTCTCACTCTCTCCATGTAATGGATCTACGGTGGGCCGCAACATGAGATCCTTGAGTTGCTTCCCATTTCATATTCAGCTGAATGCAACTGCTGAAATGTGAGGACCCCTTTTCAAGTTGTATCATTCAAGTGTCCAACTTCTAACGCATTTCGGCAAACTGTGACATGCTTTAATGTCATTCTATAACCAAATGACCTACTCCATTTAAAATAATTAAGAGTTTAAAAAACAGTAAAAGCTATTGTGGAAATTGTTTCAAGAATGATAATTCGGACATTGTTCGAAAACCACTTAACTCTGTAGGGCCAACGATTTTGCGCGATCACGGAAAAAACGGAATTTACTTTTCTGCACGGAATTTCACGGAATTCAGTAAAAATTATCAGGCTCAAAATACATGTGAATTTTTGACAAAAAATTGAGTTATTTTTCTTCAAAACTATGTCAAATGAATGCCTGCATATACCAAAGACATACACAGACATCTTACCATCTAAAATGGTGGCAAATTTACCTTAAAGTCATCAAAACACCTTGAAGTTACAATCAGAAAATAAGTAGGACATTTAAGAAAATCGGCAAAATTTTGACGGTATAGGCTCCAGTTTGTCTATGCTATAGTGTGTTAGGCTCGGTCGCTTGTGTGTTACAAGCGTTTGCTGCCTTCAGGATCGTAACCAGACAAGTTTAGGACTTGTTTTCAACATAATTACTCCAAAATCCGAAAATCACGGAAAGGGGTTATGCTTGAAATGAAATTTTGCGGAATTCGGAAACTTAAAACGGAATTTTGTGATTTGTGAAGCGGAAAATCATTGGCCCTACACCAGTATGCTCTATATGCACATGTATGGCCTAGGTTTTGGGGATAATATACATTACATGATATATTACATGATAGGATACAGCAAAGTAAAGAGTCCTTTCAGAGGAAAAAGATCCGTGAGGGAAAATTTCCGTATTAGGGCATGCAAGTACAGTGCAGATTGTTAGACAAAGGTCGTTTGCACATGTGAAGAAAATATTGTAGGGATTTTTGGCCGATTGTGTTATTTTTAGGAAAATTATGATGATCGATCATATAGCTTACATCCATGAATGAATGAGACCTGTGTTGTCTGCCAGCCTAGACAGATGCAATATGCATGCGAGCTTTTGCTTTGGGATCGTACCCCAAATTTCGGAACTCGGATCTCTCCTTTGGGGAAGTAAAAAATGTTTGTACATTATCTCTGATGGGCAAGGGTCAGCACTGGACAAAATGTGAGTATTTTAGCTGGTATCAGTGCAGTAATGTGAGCTATTGTGATCGTACAGGTCCTTTCATGCAGTGTACTTCATCTGTGATGTTCATAAATTGTGAGGTCAAGGCATGGTCAGTTTTGGCCATAACGATCATTTTCGGTCTTTTCATTTACGCAGTGAAAACCGTTCTTTTATTAAAGCTTTTTTGACATACATTGTTTTGAATTAATTGTCATATGATACAGTAATGGTCTTTTGTGGAATGTTTTAAGGAATTTTGAATCAGCTAGTGGTCATATGGGGTCATCTGCCAGTGTATGAAAACTTTAAAATTGGATCTTTTCTTGAAGTGTTTTCAGGACAAAGTCTTTAAGGTTTCTTTTTGTAATCACTACGATCAAAATATTGAGCATGTCACTATGTGAATACAGTACTTTGTAGTTGAGAAACTTAAACTCATGTCATACTGACAACACCAATGTGCTTCACATTAGTTTAAAGCAACATGCACAAAGAAAAGACTTATATCTAACAATATACTTCTGCTGTGGTCAAAACTGTATAAAATATGAGTACAGTACTGTACTTCAAAACCATGAACAGTTCTCAGTTAATACCATTAAATACGGTAGGTGCCTACTGTTTGAATGGGCCTAGAAATCTTATCAAAAGAGACTTGAAAAGCCTGGAAAAGGCATGGAATTTACTCCTTTATAAAGTGTACGAACCCTGCTTCTGTGTGATGGTCAGACATTTCTTTTCACAGATACAGTCTATTGAGTTTTAACTTTATTGCAGGTGGCTAAGTGGAAACTGCTTCATACTGTATATAAGGCACATGGGCCCAATTAAATGTCCACTGTATTGAGCCACACACATGACACACAGCCCAATTATTCACCTTGATGCACACATAGTCCAATTATTATAACCCCATGCATGAGTGATTAAACACTTTGAGGTGGACAAGTGAGGTGAATTTAGATTGCACTTTCCAAGTTTTTGTGATGTGTTGCATTATATAGGCTGACGAACCATCCATATAACACAACCTAAAGATGTGACATACAGTATGTAAGATGAAAAAGCATACTACGAAGGCACCAACACTTTAATACTTGTCAATTCTCTAGATTCTAGAATTATGCATACATGGAATGGAAAATAAAGTTGGTTGTGTGAGCATCCAGTTAATGTTTGATTTACAACACTCTAATAAGCAAACCCACAAAGTTATAAATCATGGCTGCACTTTGGATTGACCCTACCCCCTCCCCTTAGAACTCATTTTCTTGTAGTTTATATGCTCTTCCACAAGTTCCACATGATTTTTTAAGAATTCTATATAATTTAAGGTTTTTCCCAGTTTTTCCCACGTATAGGTGGAAAAACCTTTAAAAACCTGGTTTTTACCTGTTTGTGACCAAGTTTTTCCCTCATTGCTTTGGTAATGATGGCTATATGCAGCCCATCTGCTGTTATCAAAAAGTTATGAAATCAGTGATAATTAATGGCTTGATAAAGAAGTTTTCCAGCTTGAAAAATCTTTGTCATTTAAATTTTCGGGTAATTTACTATTTGGCTCAATCATTCTACGTGTGCTACTATTTAGGCTGATAAGCACCAGCTGCTTTTTAGTCACCACCGAATCAAGCATAAGCTTCTGAAACAATTTTTTGCATGAAAGTGGGAGGTTAGCACGTTTGACAGTTTAGTGCGTTTAAATTAAGGACAAACTATTGATGAGTTAGGAGTGGAAATATCAGGGTCTTACCCGATATTCATAAGGTTATTTATTCATAAGGGTGAATGTTCACAAGGTTCTTTAGTCATTAAGGTTCATTATTCATAAGGGTCATTATTCATAATCATAAAAAAGGTTCATTGTTCATCGTTCATATTTATAATAGGACAAGAGGTTTGATATTCATAATCGGAAAAAAGGTTCGATATTTGTAATATGGGAAAAAGGCATTTTTCCAGCTTTAAAGGCTTCCTGTATCTTGTTTTAAGAGGGCACAACCTTAAAACTTGCAGGGATGATAGGCCAATGTGTTGTCTACAACATGTTGACGGTGTTTTTATATGGTCTGTTTAGATTGGCTGTAATTGGCTCTTCAATGAGACTAGTCGAAATTTTTTGGAATTATGAATAGCGAACCTTATTCTTGATTATGAACAATGAACCCTTTTTTCAATTATGAACAGTGAACCCTTTTTTATTATGAATAATGAACCTTTTTTTTTTATTATGAACATTGTACCTTTTTTTGATTATGAACAACGAACCTTATTCTCAATCATGAATAGCAAAAATTATGAATAATGAACCTTTTTTTATCATTTATTTTTATGAATAACAAATCTTATGGAGGGGTCCACACGATATTCATAAGGTGTTTCATTCATAAGTGTCAATGTTCATAGGGTTAAATGTTCATAAGGTTCATTATTCATAAGGTTCATTATTCATAATCGTAAAAAAGGTTCGTTGTTCATAAGGTTCGTTATTCATAATAGAAAAAAAAGTTCGTTAATATTCATAATAAGAAAAGAGATTCGATATTCATAAGCGGAAAAAAGGTTCGATATTCATAATAGGAAAAAAGGTTTGTTATTCATTGTTGGAAAAAAGGTTCGGTATTCATAATAGGATAAAGGGTTCAATATTCATAATATGGAGAAAAGGCGTTTTCCAGCTTTAAAGGCTTCCTGTATCTCGTGAAAGGGGGCACACCCTTTAAACTTGCAGGGATGATAGGCCAATGTGTTGTCTACAACATGTTGACGGCGTTTTTATATGGTCTATTTAGATTGGCTGTAACTGGCCTTTCAACGATACTAGTTGAAATTTTTTGGGATTATGAATAGCAAACCTTATTCTTGATTATGAACAACGAACCCTTTTCCGATTATGAATAGCCAACCTCTTTTTTCAATTATGAATAGTGAACCCTTTTTTATTATGAATAATGAACCCTTTTTTTATTATGAAAATTGAACCTTTTTTTATTTTGAACAACGAACCTTATTCTCGATTATGAATAACGAACCTTATTCTCGATTATGAATAACGAACCTTATGAATAATGAACCTTTTTTGGTTTCAATGATAAGAGAAACCAATGCATTCGTGATGGCGTGTGTGTGTATGTATGTGTGTATGTTTGTGTGTGTGTATGTGTGTGTATGGGTGTGTGCGTGGGTGTGTATGTGTGTGTGTATGTGTGTTTGTGACACTTTGCTCGTTAACACGATATCTCAAGAAGGGAAACTCCGACGGTTCTCAAACTTGGTACATAGATGCCCCATATTATGAGGAAGAACCCTATTGTTTTTGGTGGGGGTCAAAGGTCATCTGGGGTCACCAGAGGTCAAACTCTGAAAACCTTGTTAACACGATATCTCAAGGTAGGAAGTTTGGATAAATTTCACACGTAGTGTGTAGATGCGTTATGGTAAGAGGAAGAACCCTATTGTTTTTGACGGAGGTCAAAGGTCATCTGGGGTCACCGGGGGTCAAACGCTGAAAACCTTGTTAACACGATATCTCAAGATAGGAAGGTTGGATAAATTTCATACTTAGTATGTAGATGTGTTATGGTGAGAGGAAGAACCCTATTGTTTTTGGTGGATGTCAAAGGTCATTTGGGGTCACCAGGGGTCAAATCTTGAAAACCTTGTTAACATGATATCTCAAGCTGGAAAGCTTGGATTGATTTCATTCGTAGGATGTAGATGCTTAATGGTGAGACAATGAACCCTATCATTTTTGGTGGAGGTCAAAGGTCATCTGGGGTCATCAGGGGTCAAACACTGAAAACCTTAGTAGCATGATATCTCCAGGTAGGAAGCTTGAATAGATTTCATACTTAGTATGTGGATGCATTATGGTGCAAAGGTGAATGCTTTCATTTTTGGTGGAGGTCAAAGGTCATCAGAGGTCACTGGGGGTCAAACACTGAAAACCTTATTAACACAATATCTCCAGGTAGGAAGCTTGAATAGATTTCATACTTAGTATGTGGATGTATTATGGTGCGAAGGTGAAAGTTTTCATTTTTGGTGGAGGTCAAAGGTCATTTGGGGTCACCAGGGGTCAAAAACTGAAAACCTTGTTAACACGATATCTCCAGATAGCTTGGATAGATTTCATACTTGGTTTGTGGATGCATTATAATGAGAAGATGAATGCTTTAATTTTTGGTGGAGGTCAAAGGTCATTTGGGGTCACCGGGGGTCAAAAACTGAAAAACCTTGTTAACACGATATCTCCAGTTAGGAAGCTTGGATAGATTTTATACCTGGTTTGTGGGTGCATTATGATGAGAAGGTGAACACTTTTATTTTTGGTGGAGGTCAAAGGTCATCTGGGGTCACTGGGGGTCAAACACTGAAAACCTTGTTAACACTATATCTCCAGGTAGGAAGTATGAATAGATTTCATACGTAGTATGTGGATGCGTTATGGTGCGAAGATGAATGCTTTCATTTTTGGTGGAGGTTAAAGGTCAACTGGGGTCACGGTGGGTCAAACACTGAAAACCTTGTTAACACTATATCTCCAGGTAGGAAGTATGAATAGATTTCATACGTAGTATGTGCATGCATTATTATGAGAAGGTGAACCCTATCATTTCTGGTGGAGGTCAAAGGTCATCTGAGGTCAATGGGGGTCAAACACTGAAAACCTTGTTAATACGATATCCCCAGGTAGGAAGCTTGGATAGATTTCATACTCAGTATGTGGATGCATTATGGTGAAAAGATGAACACTTTTATTTTTGGTGGAGGTCAAAGGTCATCTGGGGTCACTGGGGGTCAAACACTGAAAACCTTGTTAACACTATATCTCCAGGTAGGAAGTATGAATAGATTTCATACGTAGTATGTGGATGCGTTATGGTGCGAAGATGAATGCTTTCATTTTTGGTGGAGGTTAAAGGTCAACTGGGGTCACGGTGGGTCAAACACTGAAAACCTTGTTAACACTATATCTCCAGGTAGGAAGTATGAATAGATTTCATACGTAGTATGTGCATGCATTATTATGAGAAGGTGAACCCTATCATTTCTGGTGGAGGTCAAAGGTCATCTGAGGTCAATGGGGGTCAAACACTGAAAACCTTGTTAATACGATATCCCCAGGTAGGAAGCTTGGATAGATTTCATACTCAGTATGTGGATGCATTATGGTGAAAAGATGAATGCTTTCATTTTTGGTGGAGGTTAAAGGTCATCTGGGGTCACAGGGATCAAAAAGCAAAATTTCCCAAGAATTCTCAAGATCGTCTCATGGGTTCACCAGGAGTCAAAAAGCAAATTACCCCAAGAATTCCCAAGATCATCATCTCGAGTCATTAGTGGTCAAAATGCCAAATTTCCCAGGAATTCCCAAGATCAAATATGAACCTAAAATTATTTTCCAACATGTTAAGATAGCACTTGACCAGTGACTGAAAGATATGCCCGGACATCATGGCTTTTTTTGGAATAGAACATATATCATCGAAACCTCAATGCATTTTTGCATTCTGGTTATCATTTATTTTTATGAATAATGAACCTTATGAACAAAGAACATTATTTTTGCCATTCATCATGTTATGAATGACAACCCTTATGAACAATGAACCTTATGAATAAAAAACCTTATGAATTCGGGCTGTGCCCCTTATGAACAGTGAACTTTATTTTTGCCGTTCATCATGTTATGAATAACAACCCTTATGAACAATGAACCTTATGAATATAAAACCTTATGAATGTTGCTGTCCCCGATAGAGGCTGGTAATAGACAAAGTCAATCTCAAAGTAAATTAAGACTGTTTTAACTCTCATATTTATGATACAAACCATAAACGTGCATGAATGTTGAAGAATTGTTTTAATTTTCTTTCTGATATTGATGAGTCTTCTTTATAAATCTGTTTAACTTAATGTAGTTCATATGGTAGCTAATGTATTTCAGAAATATGACTCTAGCTGCATAAATAAGATCACTGTCTTTCTTTACAGATATTAATGAATGTGAAACTGAATCAAATTTGTGTGGTCATGGTGGATATGGTTACTGCAACAATACAAAGGGCAGTGCACACTGCATTTGTTTAAAAGGTTACAAGTCCAGCAGGGAGGGATTAAAGTGTGAAGGTAACTTCTTTATTAGCATTTGTTTTTTATTTTTATTTTTATCTACTGTTTACATTGTTTTGTAATCCATTTCTTACTGTCTTGCCTCAATATGATGTCTTCATTCAATCTAACTAGTATTATGTTTGGCTGAGTGCTTTTTGTAGAATGGTTATATGAAATATTGCACATTTTTTGTAATTTTTGCAGATATGTTCTTCAACTCACCATTCACATTATTAAGATTATAACCAGGAATATTTTCTGTGTGTCTTCTTCAGTTTGACATAAAATCTGCTTCAGCTGGATAGAAATTGAGGAAGTAGTAATCAGTTGAAAATAGACTCTTTAGGGAAGATTTCATTTTACTTATTTCCCTGATAGTGATGGCATACTTTTACAATGTTAATTCTGAGACTATGTCATTCAGTATTGGTTGAACAGTATGTTAGTAAACAGACAGCAAGACTAATATGTCTTGAAAACTTCATCTGCCTTAGAAGAAAGGGGATAACAGAAACTCGCTGTCTGATAGTTTCCCCAAAAGCTATTTCAGAAGAAATTAAGTGTAAGCTATCATTCAAAGGATTTATTTCAATGAAAATGTCTCACAATACAGCATCCATAGTCAAATGGCTAGTCTTTTGCATTGCCAGGGTAATATGAGTAATTTGTGTTAGGCCTCTGTTCCTGAGAGTGGGCAAAATTAGGGACATTGTCTATAAATATTGCAGTCTTCATGATACGTAACATCTAATAAAGCTTAAGATGATTGGTATGCAAGTTTTATGAACCAAATTACAAGATGCTTTGCACTGAATTTGGTAGTCAGCAGGTTTGTAGCAAATTTTAGCCAAATCTTCTGTTGAACTATTGATGCATCTTATACGCAACCTGTAGAGCTTCTCTGAAGCCATGTCTTGGCAAATCTATTTCAGAACACAGTGCATTAAGGAAATCAGTCTATTTCTTGGCAGATGTTAATGAGTGTAAAACCAACTCCAGTTTGTGTGGTGCCAATGGCCACTGCGTAAACACCTTTGGTGATGTGTACTGCTCATGTTCTTATGGTTATCACTTCAACAGGGAGAAATTTAAATGTGAAGATATGGTGGTTAATACTGTGAAGTTATTTTTCTTTTTGATTCCTTGAGGTACACAAAAGGAATCTATGCTTTACCTATTGTTTGTAATAGTTATGTTCAAAAGATCTTCAGAGGTGCTTGTAATGCAATAAGAGCAAATTTGCAAGAGTTTGTTGATTTTTCAAAGAAAATTTTGGGGTTGCCTATTGCCTTTAAGTGGAAGTCAGTGGTCATTTGGGTTAACCAGAGGTCAAATACCGAAAAGTGTGTAAATTCAATATTTCAGAAAAGGAATCTTTAAGGATTCTTAAACATGGTATGTGGTTCATTTTGAACCCTATTGATTTTAGTTGAGGTCAGAGTTGATTTGGGTTCACAAGACGTCAGACTGTTAGCTCTATTCGTAAGGACAGTATCTCAATAAGAGCACCCTTGATTGATCTCATACTTGATGTACCCATTAAGCTAGCCCTTGCTCAGAATCTGTGTCAGGATATATCTGGCCAAAATAAAGATTAATATGGCCATATCAAGGCAGATATAAAAGTGATGTTTCTTGATATGTTGAATCAAGTTCTGGTGCTGTGGCTGAGTGAATAAAAGGCGGTGACATTTGAAGCAGTGGAGCTTCGCAACCAGGAGGCTCAGGGTTTGATCCCCGGCCGGGTCAACGTAAGGTGGGTTTTCATCCAAGAGCATCTGAACTGGCTATTCAAAAGAAACCAGATTCGATCTAAATTGTTGAGTTGGTTAGCCACCAGTGGTGAAGTTTTAATTCATAAGCCATATAGGCTTCTCCCACATTTGTGGTCACTTAGTGTCGTAAAACAACTGCCTTTCAAGGCGTGAATTATTACTATAAAGTTTTATATGTTCATATCAAGCCAGACATAACTTGGTAGATGACCATGCCAGAAATACCAATTTTCATGTTGCCATATTAAGCTATATATAACTTGATGAAAAACCAAGTCAGATATACATGTCATTTTACATGGTCATATACAGTGTTCGAATTTGTGAAATATTTTGGTGTAGTAAAAAGTGCTACACAAAAATGATTCTGTATAGCAATTTTTCTTTTTGGTGTAGACATTTTGCCTGACAATGAATTAAAATCACTTTTGCATTATGAAGAACGTTGTTTCAACAATTTACACAGAAGGTCAATGTGGGTTCTCTGTTGACTTAACTGTATGTGAGAGAAATCGCACAGTAAAATCCCTTAGAGACCCCATCCTCATAGTCGCTTGAGATCAGACTTGCTTTAGTCTATGTAAATACGTACTAGCTTGAGGGAATTTTTATTATGAAAGCCCCTTTCTAGAACTATTAGCCTCCTTCAGAAACAACATCAGTGTACATTTCTTTGGATTAAATAGCAAAGTATGATGTCATATATGGCACATACCATATAAAGGCTTTATAGGTATGGAACTTTCATTTGTGTGGGCAAAGGACTATTTAAAGTTACCTTACGCCGATGCCATACTGACTACAGAGTACACATACATAACACACATAAAACACACTTAGGCTAGATTGGACATAGAGATCATATGTTTGCGAAGGCACTGCATGGAGCTCTTGAATTAGCTGCCGTTCTGTGTGGTTGATATGGAAATACATATGGGTTCATATGGGTGCGTAAATATGGGTTCATTCAGTGCATTGCGTTCTTACGCTATGCATTTCGAGATGTACATTGTGCAAGCCGGTAAGTGTGTCGCATTTTGTCGGCTATTTCGAATGCTGGCATTATCAAGCCATATATAAATTGATTAATGATCATTGCAGATTTACATATCAGAATATCAGAATATATGGCCATATCAAGCCAGGTACCACCCGAAAAAAGGTACCTGATACGCATATCAATTTTCATATTGCCATATCAAGCAATATATAATTTGATAGACGACTGTGCCAGATATATTTATCAATTTTTATAAGGCCATATCAAGCCATGAATTACTTGATGAAAAACCATGCCAAATAGCACATATATTGAGTTTTATATGGTCATATCAAGCCAGACATAACTTGGTAGATGACCATGCCAGAAATACAAATCACTGAATTTTCATATGGCTATATCATGCCATAAATACATTTTCATATGGCCATATCAAGCGACATATAACTCGAAGAAAAAACAAGCCATAAATAAATATCAAGTTTTACATGATCATAAAAAGGCATACATAAATTGATTAACGACCATTGCAGATGTACATGTCAAACTGTATATGGCCCAAGGTTTACTTGTTCATATCAAGCCCAAGTTTTACATGGTCATATCAAGCCATATATTAATTGATTAACGACCATTGCAGATATACATATCAATCTTTATATGGCCATGTCAAGCCAGGTATCACTTGGAAAAAGATTGTACCTGCAATGCATATCAAGTTTTATATGGCCATATCAAGAGAGATATAAACTTGGTAAATCACCATGCCAGATATACATATCCAGTTTTATATGGCCATATCAAGCCAGATATATCTTGATAGGAGATAATGTCAGATATACATGTAAGTTTGATACGGCCATGTCAGATATAACTGGATAAAAAACGATGTTAGATGTAGAATTCAAGTTTTGTAAGGCCGTATCAATATTTTTGTGTTTTATTTGGTTGCTTGTCCCACATTAAGACCACCTTGGTATGCATTACCCATCAAAGTATCTGTTCTTTTCAGCCATTGTAGAATGGGACCACAAATGACAGACCCATGATGTAGAGGTCTGAAGGTCAAGACATTGGTCCGTTAAGTTTGTTGTCCCCTCAGGGACATAGCTCCTTTGGGGAGCAGAACTTCAGGAGAACTGTCTGGTTTTGCCCCTTGGCTCTTTGCCAGAGAGGCAAGAGGACCTTGGAAAATGTATTTGACAGCTTTGCAAGGCTTCTGATACTTAATGCAAAGCGTGGACTGTATGTTAAGATGTCAGTCAGTATTGGTGCAGTTATACACTACACCTCTGACCCATATAACAGCATGACTGGACCAGGTGAGATCCATATCTGGTTCAGATAAACAGACATAGAAGATATGGAATTTCACTTATATCAAATTATATCTGCCCAGTTCTTGTTAAAGCCATAAAAATCCTTATCTGGTCCAGATGTGGGCCATATATTAATTCCCTACATGGCCCATATATGGATTTGCCATATATGCACCATCCCTGTCCCATATAAAAGTTTGAGCCTTGTACAATTTTATATGGGCCATATGTGGCCTTTTTGTGCTATCAAGTCATTATTTGCTCAGGTTTTGTTAAAGCCAGATACAAATCTGATATTTGGTCTAGATATAAACTTCCACATGTGGCCCGTATATGGATTTAAGTAAGGGTGGTGGATGATACCTATCATTTTTGGTGGAGGTCAAAGGTCAGACCTTGTACTCTTGATATATCAACAAGAAAATTTAGTGAATATCTCATACTTGGCATATACCTATGCCATATTGAGTAAAGAAGCTTTTTGATATTAGGGGAGTTCAAAGTCCTTCTGGAGCACCAGAAGTTCATTGGTGTAAGCCGTGAAAACAGGAAGTAGACATGATATCTCAAGAAGGGCATATTTAAGGGATCTTATGCATGACATGTGGCAGCACTTTAACAGGGGTTCTGAACCTTTTTCTGGTAAGAGGTCAAATTGGCCTAAATTTTGCAGAAAAGTGTGATGCAAACTTTTTTTGCTAAGGGTGGGGTTAGAGGTCAAAATGTAGGTCAAAGGTCAAATTTGCGAAAAAGTGAGTCACAAACTTATCCTAAACCGTACACCCTATGATCAGCAAGCTGGAGGAGATGAGATCTGCAATTCCATGGTTTGCCCTGTTGTTCCAATTTTAAATTCCTTATGAAAGACTTTTGTGAAGGATGCTGTGAACATTGCATAACTAAAAATAGCCCACAAGGAATGAGAGTGTTGATGGTTTATTCAGAAAGTGCTTGGTTTTCCATCAATGACAGCCAGGTACGAATCCCATTTAAGCACTTATTTTTTCAGGTTTTGTTATTTGCTTTTTGTATCGTGTAACTTATCATACTTGGAATAGATATTCTATAAGAACCCTTTTGCTTTTCGTAGAGGTCGAAGGTTATTTGAGGTCAGAAACTGAAAACTGATTAAATGCCATATCTCAAGTTACCAGTCATGAATATATTTCATACTGTAATGTGGATGCATTATACTTAAAAAAACAACTCTGTTGCTTCCTGTAGAATTCATTGGCCATCTAAGGTCACCAGCAATTAAACAATTAAAACCTAAGCTTGTACATTGCTTGTAATATGATATTGATATTTCAAGAAGGGTATTGTTGAGGTATCTCTTACTAAACTTGTAGATACCCAGTACAGATTAAAAGAACCCTTTTGTTTGGATGGAGGTCACAGTTCATTTGGAGCAACTAGAGGTTGTATGGTGAAAATCTCATAAACACAATATCTCATGAAGAGTAATCTTGACCGACAGATCTTATAGTTGGCTTGTGGATGCCCTAATATTGCATTCAATTATTCAGTTGTTTTTAGTGGCTGTCAAAGGTCATTTGAGGTCAAAGAGGTCAAGCTGTGAAAACCTGATGTGTAAGTGTGAGAGATCAGCAACTATAGGTAGCATGTGGAAGACCTATATTGTTTACAAGAATCCCAATAATTTTTGTGAAGGTCAAATGTCATGTGAGGTCACCAGAGGTCGGATTGTGAAAGAATCTCAAGAAGGATAATCTCAAGATGGATAACTTTGGGGGATACACCTCAGTGCAACAAAGTATTTCCTCTTGGCAAGAAATTATTAAGCCTATGTGTTTTCTGGTTGCAAATAAACTTTTGATGAGTATTAAATGTAAGGTTGGTTGAAAGGTACCTATTCCCTTGATAACAGAAACATTGTAGTCTCCTGACTATAAAATTGTATTTTGCACACAGCACAATAAATAAATAGCACCACTGTGTATATAATGGTTGGTATCTTAATCTATTTCTCAGTGCCCCAGTCACTAGTGCAAAAATATCTAGTTTAACAAATCTGTTTTAAATAAATGTAATAAAAAATTTGTTAGGTATCATATAATAATGGTGGAAGTGATATTTTTTTCATACACAGAACAAATTTCAGTATGGGTGATAACATCAGTAGCTATCTCCATTACCGTTGCTGTTGCTGCAGTTATCAGTTTTACCGTCTTTGTTGTGAAAAAATGTTGCCATTGTGGGGATGGTAAGTTTCATTATTGCAATACATTATAACAATCATTTTAAAAATCACAGAATTGATTAGTTTCTTATTTGTGATGAATTTATAAGGGAAAAAATCAAACAAGATTCCAAGAGCAGGCTGGGAACACTTTTAAATTCAAGTTATCTGAGTTCTTCAGTACACAGATATTGGATATTCAAGGCTAGGCTGAGTACAAAAAATTATTGAGCACATGTAGAATATTGCACCCTTACCACAATGAACTTCTGTGAAGGGCAAATTGTTTATCTCTTCACACCTGAAGTTTACTCATTCAGCCTCCCTCATCTCACCTAGGAGGATTATCTCATCAAAATTCTAATACAGGATTTCCAGAGTTCCAAGGGTCTCATCAAAATTCTAATACAGGATTTCCAGACTTCCAAGGGTCAACATTGTTAGTAAATTGAACTTTTTACCACCTTCATGTTGTCAAGTAATACTTTTGTGACCAATGATGAGACAGAATTGATATTTGTTAGATCACATGACTAAATCGGTCTTTGAAATATCGCTTAGAGATAAAGAAAGAATTGCCTATAGTTTGAAAGGGTTGACAACATTTTTATTGTGTCGCATACTAATGCCTTGTATGATATTGTGTGCAATGTGAAAAGGGCTTAAACACCAAAGTTGAAATATGTTACATAAATGAAAAAGATTGTTGAAGTAATGTTTGGCATGCGAAAGATCTGTGCAGAACTGCTAGTGCAAGAAGTAGATATCTTTCACTATAACGTCTAATTAAACTTTCCCAGATTGTTTTTCCTACTGCAAATTTGTGGGATTTATTTTAAGCATTAACAGAAACAGTTACTTTCCAAAGATATCATCAACATCATCCAAAATTACAGACTTTTCAAACAAACTACTTAAGCAAAAATGTGATGCTGGGTAATCTCACTCAAATGCGAATGAAAACTACGTCCATTGAATTTGTGTACACAAGGCACGCGGGTAATTCCTTTACTTAAGAGCTATAGGCAGTGTGTGTGTCACTGATTGGTCAATTGCCAATTGAAAGTCTACTGAAACAGTATGAAAAAGTGAGATTTCAAGATGCATTTTGTAGCAAGAAATGTAAGCTGTAGCCTATCATTATTTCACTGTGATGACATGAATGGAGAAATGCAGCTGGCTTTCTTGACTTACTGATTGGCTGAGCCTCATTGACTTACCGCTGTGATTGACTTGTTATGCACATCACTTTGGGCAGGAGACAAGTACAGGGCCAACATAATAATAATTGTCTTAAGTGTGCATAAGTGTCAATATGTGGACAGTCGATGAACTTACAAGGTGTACCATCACTACTGTTGGACCGATTATCAGTATTCACCATCGGTATAGGTCAATATTCCCCATTTTCATCATGTATTGGTAGTAGTAAAATTTATAGTAAAGCAGATATTATTTTACTGATATATATCATCATATATGTGATACAAATGGTACACACTTTGAGTATTTTGAATGCAAGTTCCAATATTTCACCTCATCAAAGATGAAACGACACTTATTTGTGGTGCCTGGTATAGCCTTTTGTTAGCATGCAGAATGTTTATGTCCCAAATATCGGAATTGACTGATATTGAGAACTAAAATGTCAGTATCAGTAATATTGGCTATGTGACTGATGATAGAAACTTCTTCTATACATTTGACAAATGTTTGGGTGTCTATTAACAGACAACCTTGCACAGGTTTTTGCAATATTTATTAGTCAGATTAAAGTTTAAGTTGGAAGATAGGACTGTCTTAAAATTCAAACTCTGCTAATATGCAGGATTAGCCTGGCCAAACATTTTGGTTTGGAAATTTCTGAAAGTCTGATCGTTTTATAGAACAGTTTCATAGACATTCTTTCTAGTACAGCAAGGGGACTTACATAGCCCAGGTAAGAGTACACCATACAATTCATGTTACAGGTAGGGGCAAGTAAGGCAGGATTTCCGTACTTGCGCAACAACGTTCTAAAGTATAGTCTCTCACTTTCTCACTTTTAAACTGCACTGTGGAGAGCAAAACAGTGCAAGACAATTTTTAATTGGAACAAAGTCAATTATTTTCAACGCACATATTATTTTGCAAACTAACACATTGCTGCAGGAGATACTTGAAGTGGTATTCTCATCATATGTGGGTACGTGATATGCAAGCTAGCCTAATGCACCTTCATATTGACAGGTCCGTGCTCTGTGTGTAGATTAGGGACTGTTGCAATGGCTGATAATGACCCAGTCAGCAAACAATGGGGGTACAGTAAAGATGTCAGACAGCAAGTTGGGTTGGAATTTTTATAACCGCACTTTTTGCAGGAAATGTGTGATGTCAGGGATGCATTTTGGAAAGGGGAAGATTTTCATACTGATGTTTGTATTTGTGCATGTCATGAGGTGTTTCTCTGGTGAGGGACTATGTTCTCACCTTCTGTTTGGCTTCTGACCACTGCTAAATCAAGTATAAATTATCTGTGAGATAATCCTGTCTGGTCAGCCTGCTGCTCACTTGACCATGAAATAGGTTCTATCCCTTACAAAAAATAGTGTGTCAACCTGTGTCAGTTACCACGCGTGATCACACGTGAAAAACAAAAGAAATCACGCGTGTTCCTGGGTGGCAAACCTGTGTTTTTGGAACCTTCTGGACACAGGTTTGACACAGGTTTACACACCTTTTCTTGCTTTCAATTTAAAGCCACAGGTTTTGACTCAGAATTCTTTGTCAATACTATTCTTAATTGCCACGCGTTTTGCGTGTCAAACCTGTGGCAAACCTGTGGTTAACCTGTGGCAAAGTGTGGCAACTGACAAACCTGTGTCAATTTCACGGGAAAACACAGGTTTCCCTGCAAAAACCTGTAAAAACCCATGGCAGACACGTGAGAAAACCTGAGGATTTGGAACCAATTGACACACGTTTTTTTGTAAGGGTATACAGCAGTTAAAGTTTCAGTTTATGTTTGCTTATAGCCACTGTATTTCTACAGAAAAGTCTATTTAGGCCTGAGCATGTTTGTTATTCACAAGTTGTACACAGTTGGAACATGGAGCTACTACCTGGACTAAGTAGTAGTAGTTCCATGGTTGGAAATAAGCAGCATTTTATCTAACAGTATTGTGGGTTTTCTGGAGGGCAGAGATGCTGCAAAAAGTCTGCTTATCAGCAGAGATTAAAGTGGATTTGAGCATCAGCTAAAACACAGCATAGGGTAAACTGGGGTAAAAACGCCTGATTTTGAGGTTTTTGGTAAATATCTCTGTACTCCTTGCAGACTTTAGGAAACAAAAGTGTGGCTTTTTGCAATACATGTCTTCTTTATAATTTGCTTATATAACATCATGGTTACGAAATTGATAAGGAGGAATTTTCCTCAGTTTTCGACACCAATTTTGGCAGGCGTTTTTACCCGGGTCTCGGGGTAGAAACGCCCACCCCTATCCTTTAAAACAAATGACAACTCCACAGGTTCCCCTGTGGTAAAGTTATTATTTTTCTTTTATTTTTTATGTAATTTTGAGGAATGCAGCCCCAACTACCACAAACATCTCAACCACAGCTGGAAGACTATGAATATGAAGTCATTTCCAGTACACGTAACTGACACAAATGTATGTGAAAGTGAAGCACTAACGTACAGCACAATGAGCGTGGGCTCACACACTGGCTTGTCACTCTGGAGATTCAACAGAGATACAACTGGTTACAAAGGCTTTGGGTCCTTGCTAACTAATACCAATGATGACTTTGTGAATCTTTTTTTTTTTTTTTTGGCACTGCATCTTCATCTGCTAAAAACAAGTTTTTACTTACAGTGTAGTCTTCGTCTTTCAAACCCCACTGACGTGTTGTTATCAAAATGATAGACTGCAACTTGCAATGCAAAGTGAAATGATACTCTGCTTCACCTTTGAGTCTACTCAGGGCTTCCCCTGGCATTCTTTTTGTGAGGCGGCCACCTCACACTTTTTGGCCACCACCTCACAGAAATTTGCTGTAGTTTCCCCCTGTACTGTAATAGCTACTGTATATAGTATGTACAGTTCTCTCTCACTGTTGGTACCAAAGGTGGCACCATATTAGCCCCATGGACTAATACCACCTCACACATTCTAAAACCCAGGGGAAACCATGCTACTGAATGTTACCATTATGGAGATGCATGTACTAGATGGTCAAATGAGTTAAACATTGGGATAGCATCATTTGTTCAATTAATTAATCCTCATTATGTATAACTGCCACATACTCTCCCACATACTGTACAGTAGTTACTTGCAGTGATGTTTTCAGATGATCTGATTCTGGAGTCCTTGGTGAAGCCACCTGAAGTAAAACTGAGGATCCTTCAGATATTAATTTTGTCTCTTAGATGTGTCTTGGGTTGTATGTTTGTTTGCTTGTTTGTCTGTTTGTGGTACATCTGTGGTCTCTAACTTGTACATGTGAGAGCACATTTGCATTGCAATGAAGAGAAACTTTCCCACACAGTTATTACAGTGCAAGAATGTTTGGCTGTACTCAAAGAGCGCTTATGTGTTATGATCTCATAGATTTAGAAACACCTGCAAATAAATTTTATGGCACTTACTAGTTTTCATCAGATTGATTGGAAAAATGGAATTCATTTATTGTCAGTATCTTCAGTAAAATAAGGGGGGTGGGGTTACATGATGATTGAAGAAAGTCAGTTACATCATAAAAGAAATTACGAAATTGTAACAAACTTGAACTTGAATCTGAATAATACCTGGAGAACATTAGGTAAGAATTAAGTTGTCAAATCTATGTAGTTGGTCTCTAATAGCTAATATTGATATTTAATAGCTGTAGAAAGGTCTATTATTGTGATGGTTGAAGATAAATGAGGATTTAGTTATAGTTGCATGTGAAGGATGTTGCTGGGCATTTTTACCCCGTGGCAGTTGATTTTGCCCGGGGTAAAAACGCCCACTTAAATCTCAGGTATTAAGCATACATAGAAATAGATGTTTATATACTGGTTGGGCATACTGCTGTAAGTAACCCTTCTTAACATATATCAACTACAAAATGATAAAAAATAAACATCATTTACATATGTGGTAAATATGAACTGATGAAGGCTAAACCTGTGACGGGAATTTTTCAAAACTTTTTTCGGCATATTTTTTTCAACAGTTCCTCAGTACCCCTGAAATATGTTAATAATTTTTTTTCTTTTTATCATTACTATATATTAACATTGTTTTCAATATAAATATGTTCCATTCTATCACACATCATATAATTTTTTACTGGCAGAGAAAAAAAGTTTTCCTGGCGTTTTTACCCCATGGGCGTTTTTACCCCAGTTTACCCTATGGTAGCACCTGGACCAGCTTGTGAAGCTTAGTGAGATACATACCAGAAAAAATTATTCCCTGGCAGCAAACAGAACTTCGTTGAGATATCAGAAGTAATTCAAAAGGAATGAACAGTCAGGTAAATTTGCCCACTCTGCCATACAGGGATTTTATCTCTAGAGTGTACAAAATACTCTGACCACAACTGTCTGGACAGCAGAGGCATCCACAAAGCTTGTGTAACACACACTCTCAGTAATTTGTACACAAAGTGATTAAATATAATCAGCATGTTCGTCATAGTGCATTAGATTTGTGGTTTCTACAGTGCTAGCCCGAGGAAACTCGAGTGTGATCAAAGAGATAACTGTAACACAATCTGGTCACGTGCCACGCTGGCAAATCTGCAAATGCCTGGGTATAAAAACTGAAAATTGGGCTAGCGGAGTCGAACACATAACCTTAAGTTTAAAACTATGATCGCATGTAGTGTAGTAAGTTAATGGGGGAGGGGGGGCACACATTCTGAAATATACAAGTTAAACATATCAAAACCTTAAAGTGCCTTTTTCAGTCTCTTAGACGGAGACCAACAAAAACATATTGTTTGGTTGCAATTGTCCTTCACACATATCTGGAATGGCCCTCAGGCAGACGATACTTTTTTCTTATTTTTTTCATATTTTCCTTACCTGGACCACCTCCCATGCACACAGGCTATGATTTCACGGCCAGTTAAATGTCCTCTTTGAGGAAGTACACTTTAAAAATAGAGGGGGTGTCCATCATTCCTATCTTCATCCATCATGTTTACAAGGTTTTTATTTGTTGGCCTCTGGTGACCTCAAAAGTACCTCTGACCTCCATGAAAAACAATGGTAACCTTCCTTTAAATCAACATGACGAATCTATATCCTAAGTATGATTAGTAACAGAAGACACAAATTGAATATGTTAACTGAAGAAATAAGTGTCTTAGATAGGGTTAGAACCCATGCTCTCAGAATGATAAACCAAGCACGTTTTGCAACATCATCAACATACAACCAGAAAGTATTTCTATAATCATGTTATAGTCACTAGCATCCTTCACATGTGTTTTTAATAAAGTAATGGAAATCAGAACAAGAGGGCAATCCATGGAGTTGCAAATCTCATTCCCCCAATATTTTCTACATACCCTGGGGTTATAAAGAAATTCCCTGATAAGCAAATAATGGCAAAAGTTCACTTTTAGATCATTTAAACTATGATCTCCTACTGTAGAAACTCTAGTGTACTGTTCAAAAATATGTCTCACCACTCTGTACATATCACATGCTTTTATGGTTTTCCTAACATACTGCTTTACAAATTATGGGAAAGACCAATTTTGGCTCATTTGAACTTTGACCTCATGATTTTTGACCTGTGATGTCAATGATTATTCATGCAAAAGTTTTCATGGTCAGGTACCTGTCCATCAATTTTGAGTTGATTGCTTATGGTTTTAGAGGAGTTGACAATAGTCTTTTTTGCAAATTTTGGCAAAGTTGACCTTTTACCTACATTTTGACCTATGAACTCATACCTTATAGCAAACTAAATGCAAAGCTAAAAATTTTGTTTTATCAGTCTCAACACATTGTGGTTAGCATACTGATGGGAAATATTGGTGAACAACCAATTGATAATTTTACATTTGACTGCTTACCTTTGATTTATGACATCACCAATTTCTCACCTATAACTTTTCAAGTTTTCATAGTCTGATAGGCCTACCTGACCACAAAGTTTGATCAGACCAGGGAGGTGTTATTAGCTGGAGATCCATGGAAAACTCTTTCTTTGTACCCTACTAGTTGCCGACAATACCCTTGTAGAAATTTTCATCAGAAAGTGAACAGAAAGTGATCAGAATGTCAACAGGTTTTCAACAGAACCACTGTTCTGTTGAAAACCTGTTGAGAATCTGTTGACTTTCTGGTCATTTTCTGAACAGAAGGCCTTCCTGTTGAAATCCTGTTTAATTTTCTGGCGAAAATTTCTGTTCACTTTTTCTGACCAGAAAGGTGTACACACTTGTATATGAAAAAATGGACTTAGAATTTTTTGGGCACTGGAAAATCCTGTTCATTCTAAAATTGGACTTAGACATTTTTATGGTTTGAGCCAGCACAGTAAAAGGTACCACAATTTTGAACTTAGACATTTTTTCAGGTGGAGGAGATTTCTGATCAAAAGAATAGTTACTTGTTCAGCCTTCTGATAGATGGACTTAGCCAATTTTAGAGTGCATGATCGACCACACAATATTAGATATGCCAGAATTTTGATGTACAGATATTGACAGGACCTCACAATTTCCTCACGGATTTCACATCTGACAGCATGAGTTCGGGTATTAGAGTATACTTACTTTACTTTCTACATGTATGAAATGGCCCGTTTACACGATCATATGTTTGTCCATGAACATCGTCATTCAAATGTTTGGACACTATGAAACATGCAGCTAAAAGTCTGAACACCTTCATAGACATTCGTTTTAGCTGGATGTTGTTCAAACTCTTGAGCTGGCCCACACGCCGGATCATACGTATGTTTGTCCATTTGCACCGTCATACAAATGTATGATGTTTTTGACCAAATGCCTGCATGATCGTAAAAACTGGCTTAAAATTTTCCAGATCGAAAATCAGGCCCGGAATTCACGGGAACGATCGTTTCCGGTAATGTGTCTTAGCCGTGAAGTCAACATCACGAAACCCGAAAATCGGATCCATGCCGGTTAATTGTAACTCTGTTTGGCTGGGTCACTGCTCAGCATTGCAACCTACAACACCCAAATCAAATTCCTCTAAACATGAATGTGTATAATGTTCAAAATTGGAATAAATTTTATATATGTAAAATATACGGTATATAAATTCCCCACGTTAATTTCACCTTGCGTATTAATCATGACCCCAAACTGGTTCTTACTGCACGTAGAGCAACCTACCACGAAGCACTGGTACCCTAAACACGTAGCTGTCTCTTGCTCAGTGCTCCTTTAATTGAAACACGAGACTAGCCTAGGCTCAATATATCTCCATACATAAACTTGTTAGGATAGCATATGAGCCAAAGCAAGTAACTTTGAAGCAAAACGTATCGTACAGGAAAACTGATGAAGAAAAGTTTTCGAAAATATTTGAGAGGGCTTAGTTAGTGTATCTTACACATACGTCGCAACTGTTACATGATATTATGGCTATCTAGAAAATTTTGGATGGCTTTCAATTTTACGTTCGAGTTGGCAGACCCTGAGACTGAAACATCTACACAGTAATGTGTACTAGAAGTACAGTTTACAGTGTATTGAACTGAAATTTTAAAGGAGTCGTAGTGATTGTCGGGCTCAAATGTTTGACATTTTCGAGGTACACGGAAGCTTAAAAATTTCTAGTTATTATTACCTTTGGAAGATATTAAAATAAATGCTACTGACTTCGCTCTATTTTACTAGTTTTATCAGGTTTATCGGTGGATGGTTTTAAACATTTTTGACGGTCAAAATAAAGACACATGATGAGCTTGATTCTGCAGATCGCTGAGATCGGTAGCTACAGCTGTGATTGAGTTAAGCTCTCGAAAATATTGTAAATGACGAAGTAAGAGGGTGTGTACAAAACTAAGACCTAAGACCTAAGACCTAAGACCCAAGACCATACCAGGTACAAAACTAAGACCCTACCAGGTACAAAACTAAGACCCTACCAGGTACAAAACTAAGACCCTACCAGGTACAAAACTAAGACCCGACTAGGTACAAAACTAAGACCCCACTAGGTACAAAACTAAGACCCTACTAGGTACAAAACTAAGACCCCACTAGGTACAAAACTAAGACCCTACCAGGTACAAAACTAAGACCCTACCAGGTACAAAACTAAGACCCTACTAGGTACAAAACTAAGACCCTACCAGGTACAAAACTAAGACCCTACCAGGTACAAAACTAAGACCCTACCAGGTACAAAACTAAGACCCTACTAGGTACAAAACTAAGACCCTACTAGGTACAAAACTAAGACCCCACTAGGTACAAAACTAAGACCCTACCAGGTACAAAACTAAGACCATACTAGGTACAAAACTAAGACCCTACTAGGTACAAAACTAAGACCCCACTAGGTACAAAACTAAGACCCTACCAGGTACAAAACTAAGACCCTACCAGGTACAAAACTAAGACCCTACCAGGTACAAAACTAAGACCCTACCAGGTACAAAACTAAGACCCTACCAGGTACAAAACTAAGACCCTACCAGGTACAAAACTAAGACCCTACCAGGTACAAAACTAAGACCCTACTAGGTACAAAACTAAGACCCCACTAGGTACAAAACTAAGACCCTACCAGGTACAAAACTAAGTCCCTACTAGGTACAAAATTAAGACCCTACCAGGTACAAAACGCGTGACAGGATGCGCTTCTCTTGTGTGGTTGAACTGTAATATACTTATCAAAATTGATTGTAGACGAGCTGTTGCATGCCAAGATGATGCCACAGAACTGACAGTCAGCAGAGTTGGCAATGAATTGGGGAAGTCTGGCAACGAATTGGGAGATTTGTCCTTCACTGCTGCTTTATTTTGTGGACTTCTCAAGTTTGAGTTGTAGTGGGAGTATTATAACACAGAAAACCTGTTGGACTAGATTTATAACGAGGCTGCTGGGTTTTATTGCACTGTACGACCGTGTGTTCTGTGGGATCAACCTCTCATGTGATTTGTATCCTTGACATAGAGTGATTGAACCGTTCTCCAATCAATAATAATGACCAATGCAATTCATGCACATAATCAATTCTCTGATGGGTTTATACCACACACTACGCAGAGGAAAAGAGGAAAGAAAGTCCAAAAATATCTCATATGAAATATCTATTTATTTTTACGAAAACCATCAATCATCTCTTCCCTTCCAGTACTCCAGTATGGAGTAATTTTTGTATCACATTCAGCCTAACTTAATAAAAGAATGCTATATTTAAATCAGACTTGAAACATGACTTTAAACACAGGACAGAAATCGTGAGGTTAGTACAGTGAAGATATGCAAATCTCGATTCAAATTTCTATTTTCCATGATCGAGATTGTCAAACGAGAAGTACCAAGAAATAGTACAGCTGAGATATTGAAAACAGGATAGTGCATTTTCGGAGTACATCTGTAATTTAAGCCATAGAAAGTAAACGGAGAGTTAAGTTGTGTCCTCTTTAAAATGTTAGGGTTACTCAGAATATACGAGGCAGATCTCGAATCGGGGTGGGGGGGGGGGCTTGCGGGGTGGGGGGAGGCTTGATTTTGAAGCATGGCTAACCTGGACTGCTGAAGGCAATTACAAGCATAGTCAACACGACTAAATCATGACTAAACCATGGAAGGAAAAATTTAATTAACTAGAAACATTTTTTTTTTGGCAAAATTTGCTCAGACCATGTGACACCTGATTTCATCTAAATCTAACAAGATGACCGTTTTACGGTATGAGTCCGTAACAACACATGCGGTAGTGAGTCCCGCATGCCGGCGACAGATAAATGTGCTTTTGTGCGTGCTGTTCGCCTGCAGTGAAAGCGAGAAGGAAATGATGTGCTGTCACAAGTTATTCATATTTCGTCATTTTCAAAGCGCCCCAGTGGTCACATAAACATAGTGGCAGCTGAATATCAGACAATTCGTTAAAAAATCAGGGGGTTATTATTTGAATTGATGTTTCATAAATAATACTACACAATTATCCGTTACAGTACGTACGACCAAAAACCCCAGAATTTGATTATCCGATAAATAATGAACGAACCCACCATGTTTATACTTTTGCTCCCAAATTCTCAAGCAAGACTGCAAGAGGAGTTATATAAGGAAGAAACTATTAGCTGTCTTGTTCAGGTCCATGTGCATTCCGCCCACTGAACCCTGGGCTTACAGCTTAATAATAGATTAGGCTTATATCAATGCTCAATTTATCATAGCTACCCAGTGTCTATGTTACTTTAGACCTCAGCTACTCTACATGATACCGGTACGCCTATCATACCAGGCAGTGACATAACTGCATTGAGATAGTGAATACTTACATTTAAGACACTTTAACAACACCGTTACTTATATTGCGGCGCCATAGCTGATTCAAGATATTGAACACTTAAATTTAAGACGTTTTAACAACACCATTACTCTTAATGCGATATTACCTTCATATTTTTCTTCAGGTTTTGGTAGTTGTGCATGTTGCAAAAAGCATCCAAAATGAGATATTTGAGGTGACAGTCTCAACTAGACAGTTCATTAAATAATGAAAGAGCACGCAATATACAGACTCTCCTAAACTCTCAATCGAGAGGGGTTATACAAAGAGGGAAACTATAATGTTGTCTTGCTGAAGTCCATGTGCATCCCGTGCACCCACTGAAACATGACAAATTTTGCAGTTTGAGAAAGGAATTACAGTATATGAAATATGAATAACTTGTGACAGCACATCATTTCCTTCTCGCTTTCACTGCAGGCGAACAGCACGCACAAAAGCACATTTATCTGTCGCCGCCATGCGGGACTCACTACCGTATGTGTTGTTACGGACTCATACCGTAAAACGGTCATCTTGTTAGATTTAGATGAAATCAGGTGTCACATGGTCTGAGCAAATTTTGCCAAAAAAAAAATGTTTCTAGTTAATTAAATTTTTCCTTCCATGGTTTAGTCACGATTTAGTTGTGTTGACTATGCTTGTAATTGCTTTCAGCAGTCCAGGTTAGCCATGCTTCAAAATCAAGCCTCCCCCCACCCCGCAAGCCCCCCCCCACCCCGATTCGAGATCTGCCTCGTATATTCTGAGTAACCCTAACATTTTAAAGAGGACACAACTTAACTCTCCGTTTACTTTCTATGGCTTAAATTACAGATGTACTCCGAAAATGCACTATCCTGATTTAATATCTCAGCTGTACTATTTCTTGGTACTTCTCGTTTGACAATCTCGATCATGGAAAATAGAAATTTGAATCGAGATTTGCATATCTTCACTGTACTAACCTCATGATTTCTGTCCTGTGTTTAAAGTCATGTTTCAAGTCTGATTTAAATATAGCATTCTTTTATTAAGTTAGGCTGAATGTGATACAAAAATTACTCCATACTGGAGTACTGGAAGGGAAGAGATGATTGATGGTTTTCGTAAAAATAAATAGATATTTCATATGAGATATTTTTGGACTTTCTTTCCTCTTTTCCTCTGCGTAGTGTGTGGTATAAACCCATCAGAGAATTGATTATGTGCATGAATTGCATTGGTCATTATTATTGATTGGAGAACGGTTCAATCACTCTATGTCAAGGATACAAATCACAAGATAGGTTTAACCCACAGAAACACACGGTCGTACAGTGCAATAAAACCCAGCAGCCTCGTTATAAATCTAGTCCAACAGGTTTTCTGTGTTATAATACTCCCACTACAACTCAAACTTGAGAAGTCCACAAAATAAAGCAGCAGTGAAGGACAAATCTCCCAATTCGTTGCCAGACTTCCCCAATTCATTGCCAACTCTGCTGACTGTCAGTTCTGTGGCATCATCTTGGCATGCAACAGCTCGTCTACAATCAATTTTGATAAGTATATTACAGTTCAACCACACAAGAGAAGCGCATCCTGTCACGCGTTTTGTACCTGGTAGGGTCTTAATTTTGTACCTAGTAGGGACTTAGTTTTGTACCTGGTAGGGTCTTAGTTTTATACCTAGTGGGGTCTTAGTTTTGTACCTAGTAGGGTCTTAGTTTTGTACCTGGTAGGGTCTTAGTTTTGTACCTGGTAGGGTCTTAGTTTTGTACCTGGTAGGGTCTTAGTTTTGTACCTGGTAGGGTCTTAGTTTTGTACCTAGTGGGGTCTTAGTTTTGTACCTAGTAGGGTCTTAGTTTTGTACCTAATAGGGTCTTAGTTTTGTACCTGGTAGGGTCTTAGTTTTGTACCTGGTAGGGTCTTAGTTTTGTACCTGGTAGGGTCTTAGTTTTGTACCTAGTCGGGTCTTAGTTTTGTACCTAGTGGGGTCTTAGTTTTGTACCTAGTCGGGTCTTAGTTTTGTACCTGGTAGGGTCTTAGTTTTGTACCTGGTAGGGTCTTAGTTTTGTACCTGGTAGGGTCTTAGTTTTGTACCTGGTAGGGTCTTAGTTTTGTACCTAGTAGGGTCTTAGTTTTGTACCTAGTAGGGTCTTAGTTTTGTACCTGGTAGGGTCTTAGTTTTGTACCTGGTAGGGTCTTAGTTTTGTACCTAGTATGGTCTTAGTTTTGTACCTGGTAGGGTCTTAGTTTTGTACCTGGTAGGGTCTTAGTTTTGTACCTGGTAGGGTCTTAGTTTTGTACCTGGTAGGGTCTTAGTTTTGTACCTAGTGGGGTCTTAGTTTTGTACCTGGTAGAGTCTTGGGTCTTAGGTCTTAGGTCTTAGTTTTGTACACACCCGAAGTAAGAGTCTTCTACACATGTCCCATGAATATTTGAAGAAATGGTTTCTCACTGGATAATATGTTTGGAGGTTTATGAGTCTGAATTTTAGGATTGTTTTGCATCCCCCGGCCTGAAAGTAAATCTGGCTTATGTTTGATCGATAGTTTGTAAAGTAGGCAGCTTCGACTTTTGGGACTGAAACTAGTATTTTAGGAGCCACAGTATTGATAATATTAGCAATCATTGATATTAATTAAAAAACAAGGTTTAGAATTTTTTTGCATATAGTTTTGATCGGTCTAGTGAACTTTTGATCTAGCCAATTGCAAGACCAATTAATTAGTGAACCTAAGGTCCGCCGCGATCTAGCGGGCATTTCCCTCAGTACCAAATGCGCCAGCTAAGTTCCGACGCACGTACTTAAAAGTCTGGTACGGTACAATCATTAGCGCCGATGCAAGTCAGTGTCATAACCTTCAAGTTCGGTGCCGGCCCATCTGCAGTGATTGCTTCATGAACATTCTGTATAGTCTTTTCCGCTGAATTACTCCTCCTCCAAAACTAAAAGTTACGATAAAAGAACCCACTCAGCCATTTCCGGTATTTCAACCACTGTAGTCGGAATTAGAAAATCAATTTTGTGAGTGGTGAGGAATCTAGCGTGCCCCTTCCATCGCCATCATGTAGCCATTTTATCGGTTCAGTACTAAGTTCATGGAAAGAATGCTCTCAGTTTCTGCCAGGGAGTACTAGAAAAGGGGCCTCAGTTCTGTTGATATACCACGCAAAACTTGTAATTGTTTTTACAATATAAAGTTATGAATGACGGAAATAATCGCCCTAAGCTAGTGAAGACAACAGTACCCCCCCCCTTTCTTGCGCAATGCCTAGTAGGCCTGCCCAATTAAGAACCTGGTCACGGCACGTTACCCCACGTGGTTCTGAAAACTGCTTAAGCTCTCCGCCAAAAAGTCTCCCCCCCCCCCCCACCCCCCCCACCCACCACCCCCCCCCCCCCCCACCCCCCCCCCGCCCCACCACCGACCCCACCCACCCCCCCCCCCGTCCCCCCCCCCCCCCCCCCCCCCAGCCCCCCGGCCCCCCACCCCCCCCCCCCCCCACCCCCCCCCCCCACTCGTTGGGACACGGGTTGAATTTGCCGGGCTTGACTGTGGTTTTGACATTAACCCAGTTTTGGCTTGCCCTGGGCATGGGTGAGCTCGTGAGAACAGGGTAAAAGAGCAGATCAGGAAATTTGCCACTTGCCTTAACATTGCCAGTCGCTTAAGATGTAAATGAATTTGAGGGTTTCGATGAGTTTTGATGCTATTTACAACATACTTGATTAGTTTACTATAAATTGCTCAGTATGGGTGGTGTGCCTTTTTAATCATGCCAGGGACTGCGGAAATTAGTCAAAATCCCACAGCAAATTTTAGTCTTATACCTCTTTTGCTCATTTGCATAAATTTGAGCATTGGTTTATTGTCATATCAGCATAGTTAGGTTCCTTGGCAATAAACAGTTGTTTTGAATGCCATTGTGGCGTTGCGTACTTGACTGTCGGCAACTAGTTAGACATGAAAGCATTGTTCCAAATAATCCTTTTTGTTGGGGTCACTGTGGGTATGAATGAGGTTGCTTAGATATTAGAAAAAGGAATTTGAAGAGGTTGGATAGTAAACTAACTCACCTCAACAATACGTTGATCTTCTCCCTCCGATGTCTTGGCAGTTTTGGTTGGCTTGTTCTGTGTATGAATCCCAACTGCGTAGCTTCCATACATGCATGGTCGGCTGTATTACTACTGGCGAACAGAATATAAGTTCAATGGGTGTGCTCCGCTGTATGGGCTACAGTGGTACACGTAGTCTACTGTATACTGCTGGGAGCACAGGCAACAAAAGGTGTGGCAAGCGTAGATGTCAAGTGTGCCGTTTCATTATCACCGACGAAACGTTTACCCCTCCTGGCACTACTTATAACATCCGTCCCCCTCCCCTGAACTGTGACACACCTAATGTAGTATATTTATTGTGCTGCAATGTGTGCGAGGAAGGCAACTATGTAGGTCAGACTGGCACCAAATTTAGGCTTAGGTTTAATAACCACAAGAAAACTATACTAGATAAGTCAGTAAATTATCCTGTATCTAAACATTTTAATAGTCATGCAAACCACTCATTGTCTGATTTAAGATGTATTCTGCTCAGTTCTAATTACCCATCTGTCATTCAAAGACTCAAATCGGAAAGCAAATGGGTGCTTAAACTGTCAACACATACCCGCGGCCTAAACAAGGACCTTGGTATCTTGAGCGATTTTCCCTCTGTGGTTTCCCATGGAGCATCCACTGTGTACCATCATCCTTAAGATTTTAAGTCCTTTCTTTATCCGTTGTCTGTAATTAAACTGTCACTTCAGATTGACGTTGATGTTGAACACAAGGTTTCCATGGAATGACCACTATTTGCCATCATGCTTTTTTTTTTTTTCTTTTTCCTCTCTCTCTGATGTCTGTAATGTAAAAAACCTCAACTTCACTTAACGCTGAGGACGAAGACAGGCGTCTTCGAAATATACGTAAAATTGTCCTGTTATCTTTTATGTGCTCTAATGTTGTCATCTTTGTGGTGTTTTCTGCCTACTTTTCTTGTGTTTACGTTGAGCATAGTAGACTTTCTTATATTATATTATATTATATTATATTATATTATATTATATTATATTATATTATATTATATTATATTATATTATATTATATTATATTATATTATATTATATTATATTATATTATATTATATTATATTATATACATACATACATACATACATACATACATACATACATACATACATACATACATACATACATACATACATACATACATACATACATACATACATACATACATACATACATACATACATACATACATACATATTATATTGTAGAAAAATGTAGAAAATGTAAGGTGCACTTTCACAAACTTTTGACCAAATGTGAATGCATGTGCATTTACAAAGTACATACACACACACATGTTCGAGTTCTGTTGGATACGTACACCAATTCACCAATTCTGGCAGACACATGCTCCTTCAGAAACATGTGATATCACACTTTTATCGTGAAATTTTTGGATTTTTTTTTTCTTCCTCATTTTTGATTTTGTGCTTGAGCCCATTTTTATCCTGATTTTATCATGTGATTTTTATTTTACAACACTCTGGGAGGCCTAGTATCTGAGTGTGTGTCTGAGACCCTTGTAAACATGACCTGTGGTCAAGAAGGGTAACCTCAAGGGATCTCATACTTAGCATTTGGATACCCCTTATTGAGTAGATGATACCCCTTCCTTTTAAGGAAGTCAAAGGTCATGTGGGGTCACCAGAGGCCAAGGATGAAACCTTGTAAACATGATATCTCAAGCAGGGAAACTGATGAATAGGTGACATGTGAATGGTCCATATTAAGTTAATGATCCCAATCATTTTGGGGAGGTCAAAGATCATTTGTGGTCACCAGAGGAGACAAGGTTAAATGTTTGTGAAACCTTTAAACACTAGCTCAAGTAGTGAAACTTTGATGAATCTCAAAGGTGACATGTGGATGGTTCTTATTAAGTTAATGATCCCAATCATTTTGGAGTGGTGAAAGGTAATTTGGGGTCACCAAAGGTCAAACAGTTTAAACGTTGTAAACATGATATCTCAAGCAAGGAAACTTTGAATCTACTTCGCCCCTCCTTACCTCCTATTTACACCTTGTAATCCCCAGCTTGGATATTGACGGATAGACTCCTTTCTGAGAGATTAGCAATGCCAGGTATACAAACTGCGACTAGTCTTTTGGACAGGCAAGCAGGAAGGAGGACCTCTCCAGGTGACCTCTCTCAGAGGTCACCTGGAGCCACTGTGCTATTAAAAGCTTGCCAGGGTCTTACTGCGAGTAAGTGGGGATTACAAGGTGTAAATAGGAGGTAAGTATCGGGGCTCGTAGATTCCCAAACCAGGGAGTTTTGGGAATTACTCTCATAAGTGACATGTAAATGTCCCATATTGATTAAATAATGCATCATGCTTTTAAGGAAGTCAAAGATCATTTGGGGTCACCAGAGGTCAAAGGTTAAAACCTTGTAAACATGATATCTCAAGCAGGGAAAATTTGATGAATCTCATAGGTGACATGTGGATGGTCCATATTAAGTTAATGATCCTAATCAGTTTGGAGAGGTCAAAGGTCATTTGGGGTCACCAGAGATCAAAAGATAAAACCTTGTAAACATGGTATCTCAAGCAGGGAAACTTTGACAAACCTCATATGTGACATGTGAATGGCCCATATTGATTAAATAATCCTTGTTTTTAGGAAGTCAAAGGTCATTTGGGGTCATCAGAGGTCACAAGGTTAAAACTTTAAAAACTATAGCTCAACTAGTGAAACTTTGATGAATCCCATATGTGACATGTGGATGGTCCATATTAAGTTAATGATGCTTATCATTTGGGGCAGGCCAAAGGTCATTTGGGGTAACCAGAGGTCAAAAGGTAAAACCTTGTGAATATGGTATCTCAAGCAGGGAAACATGCAGTTACCAAACTTCACACATAGATACCCCGTATTGAGATAAAGAATGCTATTGTTTTTGGTGGGGTGAAAGGTCATCTGGGGTCACCGGGGGTCATGCTCTGAAATCCTTGTTGACATGAAATTCCAAGGTAGAAAGCTTGGAAAAATTTCATACGTAGTATGTCGATGGGTTATGGTAAAACGAAAGAACTCTATTGTTTTGGGGGTCAAAGGTCGTCTGGGGTCACGAGGGTCAAACTCTGAAAACCTTGTTAACTCGATATCTCAAGGTAGGAAGCTTGAATAAATCTCATACTTAATATGTAGATGCCTTATAGTAAGACAAAGAACACTATTGTTTTTGGTGGAGGTCAAAGGTCAACTGGAGTCACTGAGGGATCAAAACCTGAAAATCTTGTTAATATGACATCTTGAGGTAGAAAGCTTGGATAAATTTTATATGTAGTATGTAGATGCATTATGGTAAGAGAAAGAATCCTTTTGTTTTTGATTGAGGTTAAATGTCATGTGGGGTCACCGTGGGGCACACTCTGAAAACCACCTTTTTGACACGATATCTCAAGATAGGCAGCCTGGATAAATTTCATACTGAATATGTAGATGCATTATGGTGAGTCATAGAACCGTATTGTTTTTGGTGGGAGGTCAAAGGTCATCTGGAGTCACCAGGGTCAAACCCTGAAAATCTTGCAAACCCCCTATCTAAAGGTAGAATGCTTGGATAGATTTCATACTTAGTATGTGGATGCCTTATGGTCAGAGGAAAAACCATATTGTTTTTGGCACAGTATCTCAAGGTAGGAAGCTTGAATAAATTTCATACTTAATATGTAGATGCATTCTGGTGAGAGGAAGAATCCTGTTGTTTTATAGTGGAGGTCAAAGGTCATCTGGGTTCATCAGAGGTTGAAAAGCAAAATCTCCCAAGAACTCCCAAGATCTTTATCTGGGGTCTCTAGATGTCAAAAAGCAGCATTTCTCAAGATTTTTACCTGGGTCACCAGTGGTCAAAAGGCAAAAGTTTTTGAGAAATGCCCCAGATCAGATAATGAACACAAAACTTTTTCCAGCATGTTAAGGATAGCGTTTGAACAGTGCCTGAAAGAAATTTGACTATATGGCATTGTTTGGATTGAAGCATAAATCATTGAAACCTCATTTACTTTTTGCACTCTGGTTTTAGGAAGTCAAAAGTTATGTGGGGTCACCAGAGGTAACAAGGTTAAAACTTTGTAAAAACTATAAACACTATAGCTCAAGCAGTGAAACTTTAATGAATTGCATACTTGATATGTGGATGGGCCCAGTAAACCCCAGTTTCCCCAATGGGGGGACCATGGCCCCTTCTACCCCTCACCTGACACTACCCCTGATAATTTAATCATCAAACTTCCATGCATTATGTACTTAACTTCCATGTGTGACAGTGTGGAGCTCTTTCTTGATGCTCAACTAAGAATAATAGACCAATTTGGAACAATCATAACAATTACTAGCATGTGATTTTCCTGTGCTGACCAAGATCACTGAGCTTGGGTTTGCATTCAGGATCAAATCAACCCCCTTGTCAACAAGACACATTCTGCATGGTATAGTATCAGTACTGCCCCAGTTACCCCCCACTGTCCCTCTTTAGTTGTAAAGCAACCCCTTTTTTTGAAACCAAGATAATTAGAGTGTAAACCAGGACACAGTGGGAGGACATAGTCCAAACTGGGACAGTCCTGGCCAAATCTGGATGGTTGGAATCTTTGCATAGCAGAAACTCTTGAATGATTGCATAGATTCCTTTTGCCCTTAGCAAGGAATAAAAAACTAAAATTAACAAATCACTTAATCACTCTAAGAGATCTATTATAATTATTCCCCAGTGCCAAGCAAACTTCACATAGAATCTTCCTTTCAGCCAGTCTAGAATAGAGCAGGGCATGATGTAGATGTCTGCAGATCAATAGGTTGGTCATTAAGTCATAGTGTCCCATAGCTCAATCCAGTTAATTTTAGTTGACACCTGCCAGCATCCATCTGAAGAGGTCTTTAGACAAAACAAAAACTCAGTGGCAGGTGCTTCTTGGGCTTTTGGCTAAAGGCCTGTGTACATTGTCAACATTTCGGGACACATGTGTCAACACAAGTTGCCACAACACCTTGTTACCGAAAATGTTGACAGTGTGTACAGAGCAAAAAATTGGCAGCATGTATCCCAACATGTATCGACACATGTTGTCAAATAATTCAGAATCAATTTTCCAGCAACATGTGTCCAAGCTCTGACCAATCAGAAATCATATTTCAATCAGCTGATCCACCTGTAGTCTTGTGACTTTGACAAAATGGCAGCCCCCATGGAATGGACAAATGCCAAAGTGGAGGATTTGATTAAAGTTTGGGAGAGTAGTCCCTGTCTGTGGGACCCTTGGAGGACTGCACTTAGCCAAGACTAAATAGTCACAATTAATGACACACTCGAGAAAATTGTCAAGAATGGTCATGTTTTTTTCTGGAGCTCTAACCTGATACAAAGTATTGCAATGTTAATGCAAGCCTTTCTCCTGCAGGAATGGGGGCCCTTAGATGGGTGTCTTGCTTTCTTATAAGAGGTTCAACTTTGGACGTAGCTCCTTGAAGGCCAGTTCGTCCATACGTGGGAAATTCATATAGGAGGGCCAGCAGGGGTGGCACCAGGATTTGCCCGACAGGGGAGCCAAGCTCCTGACGGGGGGCAGCCTCCCGAAGGCTTGACAAGGGCAACAGAGAGCCTAAAAGATGTTTGAAGCAAACTTTTGGTGCAAAAAGCCCGCCCAAAATTTCGGGGTCTTATTGGAGAAAATTTGAAAAAGTTTGGCTTTCACTGTCAAAAGTTTTGAAAAAAATTTGGGTTTTTAACGAAGAATATTGGAAAATTTGGGGATTTCATTGAAGAATTTGCTCTGAATCAGACCAGCATTAAGTAAATCCTTGGGGCGACTGGCCGCTGTCGGGACTTTATCTAATTGTTTACATAACAGCTCCCGGATGAAACCAGAAAATTTCCTCAATGAGGGGGTGAGCCTTACCCGGCCCTCCACCTGGCGCTACCCCTCAGGGCCTGTCTCCCAACCTGAGCTCCTTCAGGAGACAGTGGTAAGCCTCATGTTGCTCTCTCATGGTGACCCAGGACCTTGTCCATAGTCTCTTTTGTTGTACCTTTCACCGTTTCTTTCTCCTCTGCAACAATTGCCAGTATTGTTGCAGTTGCTCACAAAACACATCTTTTCCTTTCTGAATCCTCCATCTTCCTTCCAAAATCCTGCTCAAGTGTGTCACAACATGTGTCTAGTGTATACAAGGTCAAAATTTCTGTGTCCAGGTGTGTCAGCAACATGTGCCAACACATGTGTCCCGAAATGTTGATAGTGTACGGTGATGGTGAGGTGATGTGTTGTAACTCTTCTTTCCATCCAGTCTGGACTGAGATGAAGGTCTGAAAGTTGAGCAGTTGCACATCTGGAGTCACCTTGGGGAAAGTAGCTCTTTTGGGGGACAGAACCATCACAGTATAGTACATTTGGTTCTCACCCAATAGCATCCAACAGAAGGGACTTTTAAAGAAAAGTGCCTGTGTTAAGAGAGAGAATCTTTCTGAAAGAGGTTAAAGGTTAAAACAATTCAGCCCTCAGAGCCATCTTTGGCCCAGTCCCCTATGCCATGCAGCACTGCATTTTCTATATTTTGTTGAATTTGTGGAGATGGGTGTGTGGAAAACATATTTCAAGGTGGCTTTGTTCGACTTTGTCAAAAGTGGCAATAAGGTAACATGCCTGTATTTTAGTTTTCAGGAAAATGCAGGACATTTCCCAGTACCAAGTGTGATGCAATACTGCCTTCATGATGTTGAGACCAAATACCAGTGTGCCCCAGTGACTGGCTCTATCCAGCACTTCACTCTGATTTTCAATTCCCCAGATAGAAGTAAGGTCCAGCATGACTTTTTCAATATCAAAAGGGGCAGTAAGTTACCATCAGATTATCACAAAGTGAAGGGTATGTGCCCCCCACCCCCTCCCGGCTCTTTGCCACTTTACACCAGCTTTAACTTCATTGAATTGGTATGGGGAAGGAAGCATGCAAACTTTAAGAGTGTATTTCCAGTCCCAAATAGGAAAATTATTTTGCTAATGGGGGGGGGGGGGGGGCATGTGCTGCAGGGCACAATTGCCAGCGTCAATTCACAGGGACAATTCTCAATGATGTAGTGAGCATTATCGGCAATTGTGGCCTTATCCTTGCACTTGCTTGCCCTCCTCAAAGTCTGGTGCTTTTACAAAGTGTATAGAGCTGCACTTATCTTTTGTATTAGAAATAGCTTCCACTGAAATGGAAGGCAAGTTTTGCTAAATGTTTCAAATAGGCCATTGCATCATCAAATAGAACCGGCCGCTTAATGTGAGCCAGCTGACGGATGTAAGGACCTTCATGTGACAGTGAAGGAAGTTAAATAATTGTAATAACATATAATGTTGTATATGTATACACTGTATTATACACACACACACGCACACACTCATATCAGGAACATCAAAGAGTGCCCTTCAGATGTTGTGTCCCCCTACTTTTTGACATGTTCCTACACCCCTGGATTCATGTGAAAGTCCTCTCTGCCAATGGCATGCACACAACACTGGCACACGCACAGAACAGTGTCTATTATTTAGTTTGATAAGCGGGAGTGAACACCCACAGGGTCTTTCTGTGAACATGGCTTCCTTATGATGTAAAAGGTGATAAGCCATTGGATCGATACTCAAGAGAGCCAAATCTTTCAGAAAAAGTTACCTGATTGGAGGACACTTGACAAGATCTTCCCCTACACCAATTAAAACATGTTATATATCATTGGAAAGAAAATGAAAAGAACTTTGATTCACCATGCAGGACACTTATGAAGAGCATACTGACTGATGATAGCACTGATAAAAGTGCAACAACCCCACTGCAGGCACTGCTCATTGCCATTGAAAAAAGGGTGATTAATTAACAGCAAAAATGCCATAAATTTGCTACTTTTATCGAACTTCATGAAGTAGGATGGATTTGAAAGTTATATCCTTGGAAAGAAGAATTATTCAATAAAATACCAGGCTAGGCAGTTGAATACCACAGATAGTCTTTGAATGGAAGACAAAAGTATCTCAAAAGTTTCAAAGTTGCTGTAGGATTTCACATGCTTGGCAAACAATGACAGCATTGTGAGCTGATGTGCGACAGTTTTCAGCATGAAAGCAAAAACTATTTAGACTGGGTTTGAAGGAATTTAGAAGAAATCTGTATTTTTTATAATCAGTTGTGACTATATGATATTCTGTTAATAGAGCCATCATCTATTTCGCTCCTCCTTACCTCCTATTTACATATGTGTACCATTTTTGCCTGAAATAACTGTCTAGCAAACCTAATAACACTGTGGGATCCTCGACCTATTGAGGGTATCCTAGAACTTCTTACTTTTGCCAGACCGTTATTGCAGGCAATAATGGTATACATATGTAAATAGGAGGTAAGTATCGGAGCTCATAGACTCCCAAACCAGGTTTTATATCTGGCTTGATATCAGTATTCTTGCTAAGGTGCGCGATTGCGCGATTCTTGCACCTGGCTTCTAAAATCCTGCAAAGTTACAATTTCTATGAGGGAAATTTCTGCATCGTTTTTCCTTCCTTATTTGTTGAGGTTGTTGTCAAAGTGGGCCTTTCTCCCCTGTTCATAGTGCAAATAAAAATTCTGCTGTGGGTTTCAAATGCAAGTTTATGGTAGGTTAGTGTTTTTCTTCCAAGGCGGCTTAAAAGTGACCCCACAAATTCCTGCTTTGAAATTAAATTGACTTTTTTACTTTTTGAAAATCCCTCCTTTAACAATGAAAATCCCTCCTAATTTGTTTTGAAGGAGGGCACTTCTCTCCTTAATTCTGAAGCTTAGCGCTAACACTGCTTGATATAGCCATATTATGCTCTATATTGGCCAGATATATCCAGATATAAAGCCAGATATAGAGGACAGCATTAAGTGTAGACACTAGTTTGATCCGAAGCATTAGGTTTCCTCTTTTTATTGCAAACAGCAAGCTAGTTGCAACAATCAGTATACAGTAGGATACTGCTGCATGTGTGTCTGTCCCAACTACTGATGCATAAATTATCACTAAAAGGTTAGCTGTGACTCAGTCATACATTCAACCATTTTGATCCAGTGTACAGGTGTAGTGAAGACATTTGATGTTTTTATTTATCATGTTGTCATGGCATGTAGTTTGTCTTTGTTTGAATCCCATGCAATTCTTCAAGCAACAAGACGCCATTATAAAAATAATATTTGATTACATGTTTTCTGTTTTGTTGTTATTAATGTTGCAGAAAACCTCACTGATGATTTCAAAACTGTAACCAGTAACTCAGAGCTAGCACAATTTACTCCAGTATCCCTCATTTTGGAGCCCCCACCACATCCTAGAGGCCCATTGGAAAGCATCCAAGGAGGATCTGAGGAGCCTCTCATGGACACCTTCCTGCGCTCTATCTGACACTCTTTTGTCATTTTGAAGATGAAAATCCTACAAGTGGTATGGCCATAGCCAGTTCTAAGTGTCACAAAGCTTTGACAAATCAGTAGAGAAACTGCAATGGAATGGTCCACCTTATGTGTAAAGGTGCTTAATGTTTGACCACTAACTTGCTTCAGAATTTTGTATTTCTTGCCATTTTTAATCCATTCAACATTCCAAACAAGCAAACAAAAAAATAAAAAGGATTTTGTCGAATTGGAAAAAGGAGAGGTTTTGTCATAGAAGTTTTGAACCTCTTCAGGTTGTGTGTATATAATTAGCTTTTTCTTGAATACTGGTTACAACATTTTGCTTAGGTACCAATCTTTTTAAGGTATCCTACAAACTGTCTGTCAGCTGTACTTGACATCCCCACTGATAAGTATAGAGCCTAGTTATTGAGAAGTGGTTTACGTACAGTATTTCAAATATCAAGATAATTCTACATTTTGTCAAATTGTTCCCGTAAAGTACTTTTATCATGACATATTTTGGCAAACTCATTGACTTTTTACATGTTATCAATGTTTTTGGTCAGTTTCATTTGGAGGTTAGAGTAGTTGTTATATGTGCAGGCAGTGAATTCAATGCCATGTGTAAATAGTTGCATTCTGCTCAAATGAATTGTGTCAATGGTTGGAGTCAGTACTCTTTTTCTTTTATACTTTGCAGAATTCTGTAAACAAACTTTGTTCAGTGTATTTCAGGGTCATGAAGAATGTGACTATAGTAATGAAGTTTTCAATTTCCAAATCTGGCATAGGTATGGAATATTTCACAAAAAAAAATAAATAAATGATAAGAAATAAATAAATGAATAAATAAAACAAATACCTGTTGTGAAAGCATAGTTTCAGTGATACCCACAACATGCTCAATTCATTTAAGGGGAAAATGTGGTCACCCCAGTTTGAATTAGTGTACCCCAGTATCCTTAATTCATGATTGGGTCTTTCTAATCATGTGACAGTCTTTTTGTAACTGTATTGTTATGTTAAATTTATGGAAGTAATTCCCTGCTTTACCTTTTGTTTGTAATATTTATGTTGAATAACATTTTTAGAGGTACTTTTAAGGCAGATAAAAGGAGATTTGCAAGAGTTTGCTGATGTTTCAAAGCAAATTTGGGGTGACTGCTTATTCTTTTAAACTGTTTTGTGATTGGTGGAGCATAGATAATAAGTTTGACTGTAATATATCAACAAATGTCTAGGTAATTTCCTGACACTTGTAGTAAAAATAGATAAGAGATTTCAAAATACTAAACATAATGCCAAAGTGATGTCTAACAATCACTCTCCTCTATACATCACACAGCTTAACAGATTAGCACAACTTGAAGAAGTTGGGAGTTTGGGGCACATAAAATTCCATACTGGTAATCCATGTGTAAGAATATGTAGAGTTTCAAGAGTCCTATGAGAATGTCTGCTATACTTGGTGGTGGACATACATTGCATTTGACATCATTTGACTGACAGCCTGGTACAACCCACCCTAATACAGTACTTAGATTAACTCTGACAGGCTAATAAATTTGCTGTTTGGAAATTAAAACTTTGTCAGGAAAATCCTTCTTTGTGCACAATCTTCTTTGTAACTTATGTGTTTGCCTTTTGACTCAATGCAATCTGTAAAAGAGCATCACACCTAACTTCATATTTTGAATTTAAGATTTTGTAAATGTACACTGAGTATTGTCTTAAATTCATGTGTTTTAAGTTCCTTTGTGTATGCAAATTTGAGTACACATTCATGAAATGTTTCACTCCTCAATGTGCAGTGTTGCATGTGATAAAATACAATTGTACTTTCCACTATGTGGACAATTGAAAGAAAATAACGTGTTTTCAACCGGTAGGTGTCAATTTTACTTTCTGCTGTAATGTTTACTTTTAATTCTAAAGTATTACCGATTTCCATATACAATATACTGCAGATGATATTTAAGTATTACAGTTTCCATTTTGCAGACAAAACTTGAGATACAACTAATTGTTTCAATTGAGCTGTAAAGACCATTTATCAGTGTTCTTCATGTGTCTGTATTTTGGAATATAAATTGGCAAAGAGTGTTACAGTATTGCTCAATTCATGTTGTACACCATGCCATCTGTATGTTGCACAAGATACTTCAAAATGCCAGTTTTGAGATTATAGGTAAGAAATTTATTAATAGTCTTGTCTTCAACTTGTACAAATCTGCCAGATTTGGACCCGTTATGGTACTTAAGGATATTCATGCCAGTAGCAAAACTTTTACAAGTAGTTAAGTAGGTTGACAGGTTAGAAGTGGCTAGAGCAAGGTATTAAATTAACAGAACCAAGTTATTTTGTGTAAGATAAATATATTTCTTGGAGTCACACCTTTACATTGACCTGACAACTACTTACCACAAGTAAGAAATGTTTTGCCTATATTTGCTCTTCCAGGGTTCTTGAAACATTATATTTCCAGTTTTAAGGATTTGTCAACTCTTTCTCCTTTTAAGATTTATTGTTTGAAATAATATTTATCATCTTGCCAGTTATTGTACTTTTAAAAAGATGTGCCTCCAAGTTTGCTATGTAATGTCTCATAATGATTGACAACTCATTTGTTAAAGGAAGGGTTTAGGCAAATACTTAAATTTTATATGTCAAAGAGGAACTAAATGTACTAATCTGATGAAATTTCTGTTTGATTCTTCTGTGTGGTCCTCAAGATCTTAGTAGTTACTATATTTCCACCCTTAAGTGAATTTGAAGCAAGCAGGAGTGATGTCATATAAGCAACAGTTCATCCTTTGGTGTGTCCATCAATGACTAATCGTCAGCTCACATGAATCATGTGAACTTGTGTGGACTTTCACATGGGTTACTGCATTCAGTTGCAGGTGGTGAAAAGCAATGTAATATTGACCATACACGTTTCTCTTCCCCTAAATATGGTATGTTTTAATATTTTAGGGCCTAAAATAATTATTCTTCATTGTTGTATCCAAACGTAATGCTTAATAGGGGTCTACCCGATTATTCATGAGGTCTTTTAATCATATGGGTCAATGTTCATAAGGTTCTTTAGTCATAAGGTTCATTATTCATAAGGGTCTTTATTCATAATCGTAAAAAGGGTTTGTTGTTCATAAGGTTCGTTATTCATAATAAAAAAAGGTTTGTTATTCATAATAGGAAAAAAGGTTTGTTATTCATAGTTGGGAAAAAGGTTTCTTATTCATAAGAGGAAAAAGGGTTCAATATTCATAATATGGGAAAAAGCTGTTTTTCCAGCTTTAGAGGCTTCCAATATCTCATGGAAGGGGGAACACCCTTAAAACTCGTAGGGATGATAGACCAGTGTGTTGTCTACAACATGTTGGTGGCATTTTTATATTGTCTATTTAGATTGGCTGTAATTGGCCTTTCAAAGGGACTAGTCGAAATTTTTGGGGATTTTGAACGCAGTGAACCTTATTCTCTATTATGAACAATGAACCCTTTTTCCGATTATGAAGAGGGAACCCTTTTTTCAATTATGAATAATGAACTCCTTTTTTTTGATTATGAAAATTGAATTTTTTCGATTATGAACAATGAACCTTATTTTTGATTCTGAATAGCAAACCTTATGAATAATGAACCTTTTTTATCATTTATTTTTATGAATAACGAACCTTATGAACAATGAACCTTATTTTTGCTGTTCATCATGTTATGAATAACGACCCTTATGAACAATGAAACCTTATGAATAAAAAATCTTATGAAAATCGGGCTGTCCCCAAATAATATATCACCTTTCCAATTCAACAAGAGACAGCTATGAGTGAATTGGTTAAAGAGGAGCAATATGGCTTTCAACGTAAATACTTTCAAATAGTCAAATGCAGTGGATAATATAGGGAGCTTGGACCATAGGTCAAAAGGTCAAATTCAGTGGATGTGCTAGTTGTTCTGGAGGACACTGTGCCACACACCACATTGCTTTAGTACATGACCTAGCGTCTGTGTGTGTTTGTTTTTCCTTCAGAATGTGGTTGTGTTAGTTGACGTTTGTACACACAAAACCTTCCTATACTGTGCAAATCACATTACAACCTAAGTTTCCAAGATTAAAGAAGTAGTTCTCTTTAATCTTCCAAGTCCCAACTGACAACCCCAAATCCAAGTCTAATGTAAGGTTTCATTGGAAAGAAAACAAAACGTCCTTTTAAATGGCAAAAGAGACAAGTTGATAGAACAGTGGAAAAGGCTTTAAAGTTGAAGTAAAAAAAAATGGTATGCACTGAAGTGGTGCTGGCTGGCAGCAAGAAATTTACCAGAGTAGTGCTGTTGCACAGAGAAAAGCACTTAGGAATTGAGAAGGGTTTTTTCACCTTTCATTCAGTTGCTTTGACTTTGAAATGAACTTTGTGGCAAATGTAAAGTTTGCAAAATTCCAGTTACTCTCAAGCATTATCATTATGTAAACATAAGATCACAGGGGCAGAAAATTGGTCATAAAGCTAAAAGAAGACAAAACCATGTTGGTTAATGTGAGCTTATGATGTCACACATGCTTACTTCAAGTCAAGTCATCAGCAAATGTCCTAAGTATGACATATGTAGGAATTAAATGCAAACTTAACTGGAATGCTTAGATTAAAAACCATCAAAGATAAATTAGCTTAAACCCTTCTGAAAAATTACTAGACTGTGGTACATTTTTTTATGCCAGTTTTTTTAAAACCTTACGTTGCTGCTAGGATTGTGTAAGGTTTCATTGCATTCTATATTGGGCACATGCAGTAATGTGTTGCAAATAACACCGTCTCTGTAACTAGTTGTAATATTTTGTGCAAAATGATCTTGTACTGGGTAATGTTTGCAATCCTATGTATTCCTACTTCTTACCCCCATTTACATACGTCTTCACTTATTGCTTATATCTGGCCAAACCTACAAGCACTGTGGTATCCCTTTAGTCCACAGTAAGATGTCATATCTTAGTAACTGGTGTAAACTTACAAATTATTTTTACCTTGTGTTACTGAACCTTTGGGTCTTTCATATATCTTCTACATATGTAAATAAGAGGTAAGCACCAAGCCATAGCATTTTGTGAAAACATAGTAGTGGTCAATAAGTTACAAATCCGTAAAAAACTTACTATGAGTTAATTTTTTTGTTCCATTACTTCCCATTGCAAAGCATTAGTGCAAAGGCCATGCATATGGTTTCTTTAGATAAGTAAAACAGAATTTAAGATGGAACTTTAAGTGTTATTATTTGTGCTATATTTATTTTTCTCATCCTCCGCTCCACCATCAAATGCTTTCTTCACAATTTGAGATCATAAGTTGATAACAGATGTTCACATGAAATCTTACAAGTTTGCTTGAACTTTCATTAGTTATGTATCAGTCGTGTTTGTTCATAACACCATGATGAGTCTTTTGTGAATTTTTTCTTTATGTATCAATCAAATCTTTTGTTTAACATTGCCAAAGTTATTTATGTAACATGTTTAATTTCAAGGAACTTGTTAAGCAACAATGCAGGAGTATCTGCCCAGACTTTTTTTGGGAGTGGGGTGGGGTGGGGGATTGGGAAGAATGGTATTGTTCACATTTTCCTATGCCTGTAGGGGATACAGTGGGCAAAATAACTGCTAAGATAGGTTAGGTTAGCCTAAAGAATGCAGTGCTAAGGTTGCATGTTTAGTCATTGCCATTTGAATCTTTAAGACATCAAGCTGCAGTTTATTTTTGGTTTCGATGGTAAGAGCAACCTATGCATCATGATGGTGTGTGTTTGTATGTGTGTATGTGCACACTTACTTTCCATTCAGATTGAGGACCTAAACAATGGATTTCAGGTCCTTAGAAGGAAAATTCCTCAAGAGTTCCCAAGATTATTACATGGGTTCACCAGAGGTCAAGAAGCAAAATTTTCCAAGAATTCCGAAGATCATCATCTGGGGTCACCAGAGGTCAAAACACAAGAATTCCCAAGATTAAATAGGAGCACAAAACTATTTTTCCAACACCTTAAGATAGCATTTGACCAGTGACTGAAAGATATGGGACATCATGGCATTATTTGGAATAGAACATATCATCGAAGCCTCAATGCATTTTTGCATTCTGGTTGATCTACTGTCATATGTTGAATTTACATGAACCATTCATTCAGTAGTGACTCCTCATTGGCCTTTTTCTATGTTTGTGTTGACATGGTCCGTGTTCTGCAAATAGACTCATGAAATATAGAAACACTGTAAAAAAATTAGTCATGGAAAACCATAATTTTGTCAGAATTCATGAAAAAGTTACCAATTTTCTTTTTCAGAATTCACTCTGAACTGTTATTTGTTCAGTAGTACAATCAAATGTGCTGATAATTTACAGAATGTAAAATATGCTGGACAATAAAGAAAAACAGTAGTACTTGTCAAAGCTAGTAACCATACCCTAGAAAAAAAAAGGAAATACAACAAGACTAGTATTTACAAGTTACCTTAGAAAAATAGCAAGTAGGTGCAACTATTATAACTATTAATTACATACCTTCTTAAGGTATTTTTTTCAAAACAAGCATAATAAGGTTTATATTTTGTTAAGATAATCTAGTAAACATTGCAAAACTTGTTTCAGGTTATTCTATTTTTGAAGCAGCGTCGTTTATTCATGTGAGTGAAAGTGCATTCACCTGTAAAGGTGACACTGTAATCAAATAATGGTCTTGGATTTCATTATCTTTGGAACATTTTCCTTCAACTGTTTGACTTGATGATTCAGAGTTTGCAGGTCTGAGAAGAATGTTGTGTTCTAAAAACTTTGGGAATTATAACTCTGAAAATTGAGTCTATTTGTGAGTTCATGAAAAAAATCAGACTAATTAAAGTAATCAAAATCAAACTTATCTATCTCCTTCAATGAGCAGGTATTTCCAAATATTTCAAGAAGAGGAAAGGCTAAGGACTTTGATGATAGTGCAGGCTGCTCAATTTGAAGGGGACAGTGTGTTTGGTGGGGCACAGCCATGAACATATAGTTATAGCTATCTAGTACATAGCTGTGAAAATATTGAGAGGGGAACCAGGGGCAGATCCTGAAGGGGGCCCTCCCAGCTACATCCCCCCTTTTTTGGCACCACTTCCTTCTTTTTGAGATGGTCCTAAAGTCACGGTACAATATATATGCTTATTTTGATTGCCAGATGCCAAGAAATACCATAAGTGGCTAAATCTCAACTTTTTTCCTAGACCACTCCCCCTTTCAAGACTTTATATATTTTACTCCCTTAGATGCAGACTTGCCCTCATGGAGTAAGTCCCCTCCCTCACCCCTTTTTGTGAAATCCTGGATCTACCCTTGGGAGAATTACATGAAATTCCACTTCCAAAGAAGGGATGTTCCATAATTTTCTTCACCCCTACACTGTGGTTAAAGGCCTAAAATGGTAGGTATGTTCTCCTACACAGCCTTTGAGGTGTTATAGCCTGAAACAGCAAAAGGAAGAATAAACTTTTTGATTAATATAAGGAAAAGAAGTTACAAGCTCATTTTGTAATTTTCCAACTTTCTCTGTTTTTAAGTGGTTTTAATTTTCAAAACATTTGTAGTGGAAGCCAGACTTGCCCAGTATCACTGCATTCTTTGTTATAAGGAGAAAGTTTCAGTCAGTGTTATGACAAAAGTCAAACTCTGGATACATCTCAAAGATACCATTAGACAGGGTAGGAATTTTTCATACACATCTTGAATTACGGGATTGTCCCATAATTATCCACACAAATGGGATGCTTTCTGCGGAAAGAGAGGCCTCAGTTTCTGAGGGTCAGAATGGAAAATAATAGCTTCCCAGAGTAAACTGCTTCCTGGGTGAATACAGTGCTTTTTAAAAACATTAAGTCTTTTATGCAAACTTTTTTTGTTTTTCAGCTTTCTTGCTGTTTTAGTTAAACCAAATGCCAAGCTACAGCCTCTTTTAATGCAGTGTTAGATATTTACCAAATAGGAGTTCAATTTTCTTTGGTAACATGTACAACTTCTTACCCCTCTTTTCAGATTGTTCCACTCCTGGTAGTGGTGAGTGGTATTAAAGTAGATCTCGCTGACAGGATTATGATTGGGTTGTCAAGACCATTATTCTCTTCATGGCATGACCTTACTTTTTTTCTTTGGCATGAATTTATGTTCTTCTAATTTGAATTGTTGGTCAATGGTTTTAAATCATCGCGCTCATCCAGTTATAAGTGTTTTTGAAGCACAACCTAAAGAATTTGCAGTTGGAGTACTATTGTTCTTATATAATATTGACAAGATACCACCTGTACCTTCCATATTGGTTTGTTGTTGAAAAATCTTCACTGCTTCAGTATTTTGTAGACGTGCGTGGAATCTCCCACTTTACAAAGAGAAAACGCACATGCTAGGAGCCTTTACTTGTCCCAGATTTTGTCTGGAATTGCATATGCTTGGAAGGTGGACTTGCAGAATTAAAAAATACTAACAATCCTTTGCATCAAGAACATACTTGAAATTGTTGATACAGAAAGTGCCAAAATGTAAAAATTCACTTAAACATGGTCGTGAAATAGTTGCATTTAATTACCCGTAAAATTGGATAGAGTCGTACGTAGAAAAGTAACAAGATGGTTAGCAATATTTGGATGAAATTCACAGATTGAAATGAAAATATGATATGCCAATAATTAGTGATTTTGTACATTTTTTATGATTTTTATACATTTTGCATAATGTTATAATATACACAAATGACACTTGCCCAAACTGAGCGTAGGATGTCAATTACAGTAATAAAATCTTTACTAGATAAGCCATAATGGAAAATTTTGTGTTATAGTTTTATTTGAATGGCTGATTATGGTTAGATTGTATTGTCTAAACATGTGAGCTTATATTGTTCCTTCTGTGCTGTTTAGCTTTGGAAAAAGCTCTGCAAGGCCAGCTATGTTACATGGTTGCCCCTGTAATGGTTTTTCTTTTCAAAAGAACTATTGCCAATGGTAATTGTCCCTAATATGTCAGGAGGTATTCATCACAAGCTGCTGTTAAGTAGTGTGTGGGGAATGGGGGGGGGGCAGGTGCAGGTCATAGTCATTAACCTTTTCACAGTGCTTATTTTCTTACAAGAGTTTCCAAAACTGAGTCATATAGTTATTGGACAAAGTCAAAGAACCAGAGAGTTTGCTAAGATTGCCATTGCCCGATTGGAATGTAGTCTAAGATTCCCTGATGGGAGGGGGCTCAAATTATTGCTACAGTAGTCCTTGACACAAGGGCGGATCCAGCCCTTAGCTGAAGGGGAGGCAGTTTGAAAAGGGGGGCGCCAACATCAATCATGCAGGGGCCGCATACTCTTGAATTTGACCGACTACATTTCGGAGACCAACTCCCATTGCCTTAGTTATATATAGCTGTACGGTTCGAAATTCTGGGGACCTTTTTTTTTTTTTTTTTTTTTACTTTTCGGGCAGTTTTTACTTAACTTTTAGGACGCAGGGGGCGCATTTTTCTTGTATTGAGGGGCGCTAGACTGGTCATGGGGGGGCAGTTGACCCTAGTTGCCCCCCCTGGATCCGCCCTTGCCTTGACATGACATGTGATCACTCTGACATTTGACCAATGATGATCCAATACCTCAATGACAATAAAGGCTCTCTAATCTCACCCTAGACAGTAACACTTCTCCCTACTAAGTTAACTTCTAGCCCCTCCTCCAATTTAAACCAGACCTGTCTAGTACACCTGTAAGACAGGCCACAATAGTCTGCACTGACAATAAATTGCTCAAGGCAATACTGTCAAACACAGTGTGTGTGAAATTAAATTGGAGTACAACTGACTGTACAAGTCATTGTTGACCAACCAGAGTGAAACTGTACTGTTTGAATGAAGGTCACTCAAAGTGCACTTATCAACTGTTTTTAAAACTCTATTGGCCTATTCCTGAATATGTTTGGACAGAGGCTAGCAGCTCCTTGGTTTGTAGGAATGTTGTATGATCCCCTTTAAAGATTATTTGAATTCATGTTGCATAGAATTAGAAGAACAACAGGCTGACATTTCTGATCCATTAAACATGCAATGACATACAATGATGACTTTGTCTAGAGGCCCAGAGAGCTATAGCCTGCAGGGGGACAAAGGGGGAAGTCCCCCCCCTGAGATTCCCAAATCATAAATGAAAGTTGGCCTGCTTGAGAAAAATACTAAAATGCTTAGGAAAGTTTCACTGTCTAAATAATGATTTTAAGGCCCCCAAAACGTGGGAAATTACACACAAGGGCTCCTTTTTTCCAAATTTTCATGGGAGGTCCCAGGACCGAGGACATGTTCTTATATGGGTACTCCTCATGACGAATGAATCCTTTTCCTCTTACAAGATACACAGGTTCAATACACCTGCATATAAGTAAGCTGAAGATCTTGACTCAGTGGCGTAGCCAGGATTATTTAACGGCCAGGGGGGACAAACGAAGGAGAATATAGAGGCCGAGGGCTGAGCCAAGGAGGGGTCAAATATATTGCTGTATACACATGTGACCAAAATAAGTCATAACAAAGGATGTTTTGTGCGATGAGTTGCGTAATGCTCACAGTGGCTCCGCCAGGGTTTGGTGATTAGGGGCAGAACAGATGACGTTGTAATGCCACCTCAGTTTCATCCCCCCCCCCCCCCCAAGTCTGAGTAAATTGTGCTATTTTTGTGCATCCCTGTTATTGCCATTACATAAAGGTGCTGTTCTAGGGGAGGGGTCCTCCTTTGAGAAATTTTTGTTAATTAAGGATGCTTAGATGCAAAATGGTGCTATCCTTGGGATATTTTTGGAACTGATCATATATGGCTGGAAAATATCAATTATTTGGTGAATTTTAATTTTTGGTTAGGTGGAAATGAGAGTATGTTGTCTTAGAGAAGGGTATGTTGTCAACAAACCTCCTCAAGTCCCCCTTTTGGCTACTTTAATACCTATTCTTGGGGGAAAGTTTTTACGTAAAAATACGTGCGTGCACGGACTGATGGAGTCCACAGGAACGTTCTTGGACTATCACGAAAATTTTCCTTTGCTTCGAATTGTGCATTGTAAATGGGTATCTAAGGCTGGCAGACACCGCCTCCTGGAAGCTCTGGATTAATTATACAAAATGGGGCACTGATATGATGATTATTACCTGACATCCAAATGATACTATAGAGTATGATGCCGAGCACTTTACAACTATCGTATTTTTTCTACGTTTGAACGAAAATCCAGATGTACAGCTTCCAGAAATGAGGAATGGAAGGGAGAGTATATATGCAGGGAGGTGATATTAGACCTCCCTGATAGGTAAAGCAAAAGGGGTTTAGGACTAAAAAGCACGCTTCAGAATGTTTTTTGTCATAAGTGTATTAACAATCACCATCTATACCGGTAATAGCTGCGCGCGAAGTGCTCGGTAAAAATTTTTGAAAAATGTATAACTGCAAATACGTACATTCAACCTTCCGCACATGCTACAAATTAGATGGAAAGATCCCATAGGCCCCTAAAGAGGGTTGGAGATGTACTACTTTTCAGAAAAGTGTTGTGATCAGAATAGTTGCATGTACTATAACCTTTGATAATGGTCATGAGTTGGAGTGTAAAACGTGACGAATGCGCACGAAGTGCGCCGAAATTTTTCATGATATAAGATAGCCATGACAAAACCTGCATTCCTGTTCTACATCGAGACACTTTCAATTCCTCAACAAGCCTATTTGCCAATCACAAAGACAGTCTTTATCTGAGAATTCGTAAACAGCTTTCAACTTTTGTTGCTGTGCTTTTGTGGGAGTTGCTACCGAAAATTATTGATAATCAGGACAATGTCCAGCAGTGTTGTAGTCGAGGCCGCTACTTCCGAGGCCGAGGCATTAGCCCTGAGGCCGAGGCCGAGACCGAACCCTCCGAGGCCGAGGCCGAGGCCGGGTTACTTATTATATCAGAGAAAAAAATATCAGAGCATACTTTCACTCCATCCAACACAGTATTATAGCTGGAACTCAGGATTCGTACTCCTTGCCCAGAGGTGGTGAGGCAATGGGGATTAGATTGAGATACCTTGCCATTCAAGGGCGGGCTTGTGAAGCGAAGTATGTAAACCTAAGAATGAGCAAATAGTAAATACACATAAGTCAAGTTCATTTAAATTTACCAAACTTTATTTTAAGAAGCTGGGCACTTGGGCAGTTGTCTCAAGTTACACCGTCACCTACTAGTGTTTAGAAACAAAAACATGGGTTTTCACAAAATACAGAAGGGATCAGTTCCAACTTCCAATTAGTTCCCAAAAAGTAAAATTAATCTGCCTTGCGAAGGATATTGCTGATCACTTTGAGCACTCTATTGAAAAAATATGAGAGAAACTAAACAGCAGTAGACGCCGGTAGTGCATGTGTGCCTGCACAAATACCATACAAATTGTGCACTCATTTTAGAAAGCATAATTGGTGTATGAGCTCAATCTAAAAACAAGAAAATGTGTTTTCATGAACTTGCAGCTGCCAATTTTCGTGACCAAAGGTGGAAGAAATCCACAAACAACCTGAAATATTTTTTCCTGACAGTTCACACTGTTATGTGTCACCGTCACTACATATTGTACATAATAACAGATGTGTGTACAGAAGGTACTAAAATAACTGACATGAAGTCTACAATCTACAGTTTGATCTTTTACCTTTTACAAGACCCCAAAACAATACAAACTATATTATGGGGAACACAATACTTCACAAGTCCATACACACTGCCACGTGCACACATACAGGCAAATGCAGCGAATCGTGGACCATTGACATGGAACTAGCAAACAGAGGACATCCTTATAATAAGACTATAACGGGATATAAAGCAATACTGTATAGTGTTGATTATGTCATTTGTTTACGTGTACACAAATCACTAACTGATTTGTGCCTGAGGGTGACATGCATACACAATTCGTTCCCATATTGGTCAGCACACACTCAACACAAGGCTGAAGCTGTTTTTCACCGGTTAACCGTGGACCATCGAAATATCGATGAGATATCGCTATAGTGCCTCTAAATTTATGAAAGGAGTCTTGCTAGGATGGTGGTTTCACCGAGGACCGTCCACAGTGCCAGGTGTGTCCACGGTTTGAGGGTGTGTATTCATAGAAACGTCCACGGTTTACTCCGATTACATACCCACCACTGCACCCAACTTAAAGAAGCTTGGTTCTCTGGCTCAGAAGCTCAGAAGTTAAGAATGTGTGCATTGCACTTCAAGAACATGAGGCATTCCAGCATTTGTGGGGAAAGTTTGGCGCGATGTGGCCTCATGATCAGTCCTCCATGGCTGAAAACTCTCTCCACCGGAGCACTGCTAGCTGGCACAGAAAGAACATTCTGGGCCAGGGCATAGAGTGCTGGATAGCGCAATCTGGCCGCACCGTCTGGCCTCCAAAAGGTGTTGATGGCTTGCAAAATTTGCATCGTGCCCTATGTGTTTTCCGTCCCCTCTCTTCAAACTCTTCGTGGTCATAAAATCCGAATTTTATTATTCGAGAATCAGCAGACATGGCGACTTCGTCAGGACAATAACAAGCTAGTATAGTGATAGTGCGCGCGCGAGTGACACGGCGGCTAGGCTGCACTGCACGTGTGTGTGTGTGTGTGTGTGTGGTGTGGACTGTGCGTGTGCCGTACCGGTTATCCAGTATACGGTATACCGTGTGTGTGTGTGTGTGTGTGTGTGTGTGTGTGTGTGTGTGGCGGGTTCAGCCTTGCTGTATGGTGTATGCATTGCAAGATATTAAGATTACATGCGCTGTATCGTACGTTCACAGCTAATCTGCACTTTTCAACCGCAACGATCGATGTTGTCTTGTAATAGAAAATATCGACAATTAATTTCAAGGCAATCTAGACATTAAACTTCGCATGGTTTAGTTATTTCTTTGCAAAAAAATGGTAGTAAATTATTAAAAAAGTCGGAGGTAGTCTTGCCCGGCCTCGGCCCGGCCTCGACCGAATTTCCGAGGCCGGGAGCTCCGAGGCCGAGGCCGAGACCGAGGCCAAGGCCGCGGCGATCCGGCCTCGAGGCCGAGGCCGGACTCGAGTCCTCCAACACTGATGTCCAGGTAAAGTTTGAAGTGCGCGGAGCGCGCTAAAATTTTGTTAGTTTGCGAAGGATTTGCGATAATTCTGGTAGTTTGAGCGGGGAGTTGTTATTTGGAAGGAGATACATCACCCTGAAGGAAGTTTACACCGCCAAGGTCACGCATTAATCTGTCTCTTGTTTCCTTGCCATTTCTATAAGACTTACACTGGATTACGTAATTCATACAAAAGGGATTTTTCGTCTGCTACATCAACAGTAAGATGGGGGTTTGTCGCTACTGCCATTGCATTCCAGTCGCTGGAAAATTAAAAAATATTGCATCTTTGGACGCTCGGTGACGCGGATCAGAGAATACCAGTAAGGCTTTATGTAAAAATCTGAATCTGATTGTATACCCGGCTACTTCAGGAAACTGTCCAAATTGTTGCGACAAAATTTAGACTTCTGCCTCTGCAGCCATTTGCATGAAATTCGTTCTTTAAAGGGCAGACCTCATCGGTTTATTTCAATGAAACAGTCGTTTCGAGTTTTGTAGCTCCTGCCCCTAAATTGGTGGCGGCGTAAACCTACTCATCAAAGCATTGTCCAGAGTAAGCCAATTGTGATAGCATTACTAGACCTGCATGATGTTGCTAACATATCGATGTCACATTGAAGCGAACGAATAAAGGCAAAAAATCCCCATCATCGGAATAAGTAGCTTATCATTAATAATCTCCTCGGAATTAAGTGGATCGTAGCGAATTAGCATAAATTAAACTTTCCAGTAAACCTCCTTCCGAGTAACAATTCCCTGGTTTGAGACCAAAAGGTTTGAGGTCAAAAACACACCTCACCCTACCGTGACCCCCTACAGAAATCTATCGCTTGAATGCCGTTTGGGATCATTTTAAAGTTTTCAAACAATCTGAAATGGATTGGGGGACGCCCCACATGCCCCCGTGCCGGCTTCACTGATTTTCATTGCTGACCTTGAAAATAGGATGCTGGTCAGTTGCCCTGTGCGGCCGTTGCATTATCACATATATACTGACGATGTTTTTTTTTATTTGGCCCCGTGGCTTACATAGCTTGCAATCTTTTGTATCGTTTAGTAATGCTTTTCACCCTTCCATCAAGTTCACTTTTGATTTTTCTGACAAGAAAATCCCTTTTCTTGACGTACTGGTTAAGTTTAGGTTCCATTTCAAGTACCCTTTGTTGTAAACCAACAGACAGCCATGGCTACCTGAATTTTAACACTTTCCTTCATCAGTCAATGCATCAGAATGAAACGTACTCTACACAGTCCGCATAGCTACGATCTTTCCATTAGTTACGTTTAGGAGTGATTACACACTTCTTAAGAATTCTTACTAATATTCAGGACTTCCAAAAAATGCTTTCCTTGTAAATATGGATGTAACTTCTCTGTGTATACTAACATTCCATATGATGAGGGTATTCGAGCTTGTGAAGAATTTTTAAAAACGTATTCTTTACATCACAAACTACGTAATGATTTAAGTCCTATTGTTAATTTTATCTTAAGTAATAACTACTTTTCCTTTAACAACAAATTCTATCTTCAAGTCAACGGAACCGCTATGGACACTAAAATGGCACCCTGTTATGCAAAAATTTTTATGCATAGTTTAGAAAAGGATTTATTATCAACCTTCCCCCCATGAAACCTCTCCAATAGTGTCGTTTTATTGATGACGTATTTTTTCTCTGGCCTCACGGCAAAGAATCTTTTGAATTATTCATTAAGTTTCCAAACAAGTTGAAGGCAAATTGTCTTCTCTGAATGCCCCTGCTGATACCGCAAATCTTAGCCCTCATAAATTAGTTAACTTGGCCAAATCATTGATTGTTTCTCCGCCCGGTAGGCCTATTGTTTCATGTATCGGTACGCTCATTGAGCATTTAAGTGGTTTTTTGATAGAATTCTGAACCCTGTTTTACCTTCCCTCAGTAGTTACATCCAAGTTACCACCCTTTTTGGTTCCAGGCGAAGCCGGGAACCGTAGTTGTCGCTCACCTGTTGAGCGTGCAATGAACCCGCCACCACCCCGACTGTGACCGTTAATATCTGTTGCCGGCTTTGGCGTTAGTTAAGTGCACCGTACATGTGATCGCAAACTGCTCTCAGGGGCGGATCCAAGGGGGGGTTAGGGGTTTAAACCCCCCTCCCCTTTGATTTTCGAAGATTTTTTTCATTTTGTAAAATATATTGTTTATTTTCCCCGGTATGTTTTGAAGGTTATTTTCAGTTACAACAATGCAATTAACATGCCGTAATTATAGTTTTGCTGACAGCGTATTTTTCCTTCTATCGTCCCGATTCTCTCTCATTCAAAATCCTTGTAGAGTCAGTGAGTCCTTCAAGAGGAGGTCCATCTCTAATCTTGGTTTCCATATGCAATGAAATCGCATCCAGTAGTGCCTAACTCTGTTTTAAAAAATGGGAACGTGACTCCAGCTTTTCGCTTGTACTCTCGCTGAAAAATTCACATATTGTGTTGACTGGTAGTGGTTGTCGGTGAATTGGAATCACATTATATAATCAGAAATCGAGAAGGCTAATCATACTTTGGACATCCGTCGGATGTAAAGACGTTCAGGGAAAATTAGACTGTTCAGTTGGAAGATACATCTAAAGACGTTACCATTGTTCTGGAAGGTATAATCCAAAATTCGCTTATACACTGAATCCCTTTCATTTGTTACACAAGATGTATTCCTTTTTTTTTATCCAAGAGTACGTTATGACCAAGATCACGTTTAAACATTATTCCATGCAAAAGAGTGGGTGTTTGCCTGGAGTTTCTTGCACATGGGAAGTGCCAGTGACCTGTAGGGGGTATTTTAGCATATTTTCCTTCGTGCCTCTAGACGACATGGTTGTATGTACAGCAAGGGAGGGTATCAAAGAAACGTAATGTTTCCATAGAAATGACAAACATACAAAGCATGAAACATGAAGATGACCTAAGTATAGATTGTAAGGTCTGGGAAGGGTAAATTTTTCTTGGTTCACGCCGCGCAGTGATGGCGCCAGGTGGGGGACAGGGGGCCCCCCGTCGGGGAAGTTTAACAGTTTTTACAGTTTTTTACATTCGGGGAGTCTTAGTCGATACGGTTAAGTGTGTAGTCCCCAACGGCGACAAGTCGCCCCGACGGTGTACCTGTTTTTGCTGTCAAGAGGACAATTTCCCTTAAAAGAACCCAAAATTTTCGGCGCGCTAGGCGCGTGGTAGAGTCACTCCAGTTTCTTCAGTACTTCCATTCTACATTGCTAGATAGCACAAGACCTGTCAAACTTAACAAGTAACATGTAGGTAGAGTACACAGTTTATGTAGAGGTCGTAAATTCCATCCCATATCGCAAAGTCTACTTGCTGTTGTCTTGTGTGTGTCATACGGTACGGTCAGTTGGTGAGTGACTCAAGGAGAAAAGTTTGGGTATTTCAAAGGGTAATCCAGGTCGTTTCGATAAAATGTATGTTATCCCTGATATGGTCTAAAACCCCTACAGTTTTTCTTTTTTCTTTTTGTTCTTAATGATTGCATATATTTTTTGTGTAAAACCACAAAAAAAAAAAAAAAAAATCGCGCGCTTTGCAATTTTACGTTTCAGATTCAAAAGTACACTATCAGTGTGCAACTCGGCTCATGAAGTATTCAGTGATATTATGCAAAATATGCCCTGCAATGGCTTGGGATATTGAGGCTCCTTCATATCCCCTCCTTACCACCCCCTCGACATAGGGGCTGTCGGAACTTCGGGTCACTGCATGATCCGGCCCCCTGTCGGGAAAATGCTGTCGCTACCGACCTGGTCGGTTTACTTATTTTGGCTTTCAAAAGGGTCATTTCTGCGATAAAATCCAAAATTTTCGGTCCACTTCGCCCACTCTTCCTCAGTTCCGTTACTAATAGCTAAGTATAGTGCAAACCCTTTCCACCTTTTCAAGTAACTTAATATAAGTAGAATACATGGATTTATGTAAATGTCGGTCTTTTCATCTTATTTTGCTAAACCTAGTTAATGTTCTCTTGTGTCTGTCGTGCGGTACTGCTAGTGACTCGAGGAGGGAAGTTCAGCATAGGTTGTGCCCGATATGGCCCAACTGCCTTGACAATTGACCTATATATATATATGCTTCAAATAAGTACAGATTCTTTTTAGTGTAGGCCTATCCAAAAAATTTCACGCGCTTCGCGCGCTTTGAAATTTCACAGTTTAGCTTCTAGGAAAAATGATAAATCAGGGCGGAAATATATTTCTCTAGTATAAACAAATATTATGAAATAAATGCCCCGCAATGTCATAATCTAGTACACAAGATTTCTTCAAATCCTTCCTCACCAGTTCCTCGACGACATCATGGCTGTCGAGGCTTCGGGTCGCTGGCCCCCCGTCGGGTGTCTGCCCGCCCCGTCGGGCAAATCCTGGAGAAGCGCCAACCGATGGTCGCGCTCCGCTTAGATAACGAGACAACCAAAAATCCCATGCTTCCGGTTAAGCCTACCAGTTTAATTTTAAGGCCCCTATACCAAAATACTTTCAGAAGATTTCAAAAAGAGAAACCAAATTTTCTTTATTGAGCACAAGCGAGCAGCTTTGAGTGAGTCACTGATGTGAGTGCCTAGAGAGAGCACAACAAATGACTGAATGCTCCGAACTCCTGACACCCAAGATCGTTATCGGGCTGTATAGCATGCATCTCTCACAGGGAATTTTTGACAGGACGTTTATCATAAAATTTCTGAGACAGGGAATTTCAATGAAAGCTTGTTTTTATACGGATCAAAGAGTCTAGGAAACACGTGGGAAATGCCATATCCTGCAATCTGGGGGTCTTCTGGACCAAAATTTTTCTCTGTACGCTTCGCGCCAACTTATGGTGGCGCTCCGCTCAGATAGTAACTAAGAGTATTTATTGACTAGAGTCCAAGGTCAAAATGGCGGAACGTCCGACCATGGAGGCCACAGAAGGTACGAATTTGCAGTGTCTCGACCAACCAGTCGTTTCTTCCTTACGTGTACTTTCTCTATAACACTCGTGCTATTTATAGGGCTTGCCTGCGTATGCTGTGCGCAGAATTAACCTCAACATACGCCGTATCGCGTCTCATTATCATACAGAATAGAAATAAAAGGCCCTTTTGAAATACAGCGCTTTAGTGCGCGCACAAACTTTATCAGGTTACCTGCAGCGCGTCGACGCGCTGTTCATATCCAGTTATATGTAGCGCGTCGACGCGCTTTACATAGCTTGTTATGTGTAGCGCGTGGACGCGCTGTAGCAGGATAACGTTCGTGCGTGCACACACTTCTTACAAAACAAAAATACGCGTTTCTATGAAAGCCAGAGTACGCGCTCACGGACGCGCTCTCTTTTGCCACTTATAGTCTACATACAAGTAGCAATAGTTGCGTTCGCGTTCAAATATGCTCTGCGTATAGTTTGATCTTGCAAGCAGTTTTACTTGTCTACAGTGTGTGAACTTCTGTACTGTACGTTTGGCGTTTTAGATATTTAGCCTAGGATTTGTAGTTCAAGGAGTCACGCAAAGGTAAGTGCCTATTATCCATTCCAGTGTATATTATCTACGTTACACGACTAAAGCTTTCATTCGTTATCGTAGTGAATCCTGTTGCTAAGGTAACGATTTGTTACATTAGCGCTGTATGCGTTAGTAATGTTTCAAACGTAGACAGACGAAGGTGAATGTTAATGATTGCACAGTCTATGCGTAAGCGAGGCGGCTCAGTAGGCAACTTAGTATCTTTTACCTTCGCTTTGCGGCTCTGAAAGTTGAAAATAAATCTCAGATATAGGCGACATACCACTGATTTGTAGCGCCAACTCTTTCATAATCGAACTAAAGGTAAAATAGTGTTCCTACAGCAACAAAAGTACTGCTGTTCCTTCACTCTTCGGGAATTGCGAGAGAGAATATACCTCTTTTTAAGTTACGAAAAGCACCAAAATGTTGTCGCCATATTTCGGCCACTAGATGCGCACAGCGCAACGACTGACTGTCGGAGACTAAACCATTTTGTACCTTGCTCTTGCTTTCAAATCGGCCGAAATTTTGTACAGGGCATGTATTAGACCTTGGTCTCTAGTCAATAAATACTCTTAGGATAGTAACTAAGAGTATTTATTGACTAGAGACCAAGGTCTAATACATGCCCTGTACAAAATTTTGGCCAATTTGAAAGCAAGAGCAAGGTACTAAATGGTTTAGTCTCCGACGACCAGTCGTTGCGCTGTGCGCATCTAGTGGGCGAAACATGGCGACAACATTTTAGTGCTTTTCGTAATTTAAGAAGAGGTATATTCTCCCTCGCAATTCCCGAAGAGTAAATGAACAGCAGTACTTTTGTTGCTGTAGGAGCACTATTTTACCATTAGTTTGATTATGTAATAGTTGGAGAGCTGCAAAATAGTGACATGTCGCCTATATCTGAGATTTAATTTCAACTTTCAGAGTCGCAAAGCGAAGGTAAGAGATACCGAGTTGCCTACTGAGCCGACTCGCTTACGCATAGACTGCAATCCTTAACGTCAACTTCTGTCTATGTTTGACACATTACTAACGCATACAGCACTAATGTAACGCTTAGATAACAAAACGTTACCTTAGCAACAGGATTTAATACGAACCCTAGGCGACGATAACGAATGAAAGCTTTAGTCGTCTATCATGGATAATATGCACTGGAATGGATAATAGGCACTTACCTTTGCGTGTCTCCTTGAAATACAAATCCTAGGCTAAATATCTAAAACGCCAAACATACAGAATTTCACACTGACTGAGTAGACAACTGCTTGTAAGATCAAACTACAGTTTACGCCGAGCATATTTGAACGCAAACGCAACTATTGCTATGATTTGTATGTAGGCTATAAGTGGCAAAACAGAGCGCGCTCGTGAGCGCGTACTTCAATTTTCATAGACACGCGTATTTTTGTTTTGTTAAGGACGCGCGAGTGTGCACGCACAAACATTATCCTGCTACAGCGCGTCGACGCGCTACACATAACAAGCTAATGTAAAGCGCGTCGACGCGCTGCATATAACTGGCTATGTACAGCGCGTCGACGCGCTGCAGATAACCTGATAAAGTTTGTGCGCGCACTAATGCGCTGTATTTCAAAAGCGCCTATATTTCTGTATGATTATGAGACGCGATACGGCGTATGTTGAGGTTAATTCTGTGCACAGCATACGCAGGCAAGCCCTATAAATAGCACGAGTGTTAGAGAAAGTATACGCAAGGAAGAAACGACTGGTTGGTCGAGACACTGCAAATTCGTACCTTCTGTGGCCTCCATGGTCGGACGTTCCGCCATTTTGACCTTGGTCTCTAGTCAATAAATACTCTTAGGATAGTAACTATATCGCAAACCCCTCCCCCCCCCCCCCACCCCTTTAGTCAAAACCTGCATCCGCCCTGGCTCTTTGTTAAGCCGAAACCGTATGAAATAGTTTTCAAAGGTTTGCTTCTAATAATTCATATCCGTCGCCAGCTTGAGAAATATGCCCACGTGGTGTGTAAGTCGAAACCGCGCGGGCGACGTTCAGTCAGATTGTGGCGTTATAGGAGATTCCTTGTCCACTGTCGTCTGCATGCACTGCAGTGATTTCGCGTCAGCCGTCAGGCACAAGTACAGCATATATTAACAGCGACTACATACATTCATTTTTATTTTGTAAAGTGGGTAGAAATATTGTTAACCTAACTCAAGTATTAGGCAAACCTTCACTATCTTGCTAAGCCAACAAGCCAATACTTAGTGACTAGCCTACCTTTTTTATAACTAACTTTGCTGCACTAACATCGTTCTAGGCTATTTACTAAGTTCCATCATTCCGTGTGTTAATTTTGCACTTCCTGTACATGGTTAGGAAAGCTTAATTGCAACGTGCACGCGCGTATTATGCTTAGTTGAGGCATGGAGCTACTACTTGTCCAAGTAGTAGCTCCATGGTTGAGGCGATCACCGCCTGGAACCATTCAAAAGTTTTCCTTTGATTCTAAAAATTCTCAATGCACTTCCCGTCACTATGGCTTTAGGAACCCTGTACAAACAGTACAATGATCGATATACCACGTGAAGGAATATTAGCCTGTAAGAAAATTCTCTCTTCGAAAGGCTTCTCTCAACCGCTGACTTCACTGTCATTATTGAATTCATTCTCACACGTAATCATTTTGAATTTAACGGGCGGCTATCTCCAAACATGCGGAACTGCCATGGGTACTAAAATGGCTCCCAGCGGTCTGCTGTCATTTTCATGGCCGACCTTGAAAATAAGATGCTGACCGGCTACCCATTATACCCGTTGCATTTACATAGATATAACAACCAAATTTTTCTCATTTGGCCTCATAGCTTACATAGCTTGCATTCTTTTGTATCGTTTTGTAATGCTTTTCACTCTTCCATTAAGTTTACATTTGATTTTTCTGACAAGGAAATTCCTTTTCTTGACATACTTGTTAAGTTACATAGCGGTCCCATAGCAACTATTCATAATCGTAAAAAAAGGTTCGTTGTTCATAAGGTTCGTTATTCATAATAGAAAAAAGGTTCGTTATTCATAAAAGGAAAAGAGGTTTGATATTCAAAATCGGAAAAGAGGTTCGATATTCATAATAGGAAAAAAGGTTCGTTATTCATAACTGGAAAAAAAGTTCGATATGACGCAGGATTGTATTCATGTTTTCGTTATTCCAAAAGATGTTTGACTTCATTTCACAAAAAATGGTGGTCTCCTTGACATTACAAATGGTTAATTCTCGTGCAAGAAAACACGTGAATAGATAAAATACATCACTTGCATCTAAGCTCCTACTAAGAACAAAACTTATCAAAGGAGATGCTGGGCGACTTCCCCTCTCAGATCTCTCCGCAAATATGGTCGACTCAAATGTCCAAATAGTCTTTGGTAGCAAGTCCCCTACCACGTATTATTCTTGTAAAGAAACGTTAATTACCAGGTTGTCTTTGGAAGTATACTGAATTTCTAAAGCATGAGATCGCAAAAATAAAGAATATTGAGATGCACTTATAGGCTCTTGGAAGTGCCATTTTCTACAAACTTGGGTGCACATTTTGGGAGAAAATTTTCTTGGCACTCTACGGGCCAACTATGAAAGCGCTCCGCTTAGTACCAGTAATCCTTCAAGAGGCCACTGCCTATACATTTTGATTTCGCCCCCCCCCCCCAAAAAAAATACCTTCCTAACTCTGTTATATTCATGATAATCTACAGACAGGCTAGCAAACACCCTAATTTTTGAACTGGAAATGGATTATAATCAGTGGCGTACCAGACTTTTCGAAGGGGGGGGGGTGGGGCCACACGTGCTGCCAGAGGGGTAACCGCAAAATTAAGGACTGAGCGTCGCTGGAGGCGACTTACGCTCCATTACGCTCCACTGGGGGCCATTTTTTTAGCCATAATCGCACTAACGATTTAATGATTAGGAAGGAGTTAAGTGGGGACTACAGATCATATTAAGGATTTGCATTGGGCTTTAAAAATAAATCCTCTCGTGCTGCCCAATAGGAATTAATGTTGAGACAACTACCTACCAGTACTGTAGTCGAGTCTCCACCTTTCGAGTCCGAGTGCGAGTCCGAGTCCTCACCTGCCGAGTCTGGGACCGAGTCACTGGCATTCGAGTCCAAGACCGAGTCACAGGCTCCAAGTACCCCCTGTGGAAAAGTGTACACTAAGAAGAGGTATTTAGAAATGATCAATGTTTACATTGCCTTTTATATAATGTTGTGTGTTATGATATAGGCCCTGCAGGGTCTGAATGGCAGTGCGCGATTATTCTCTATTGAGTCCTTGCCGAAGGCTCAAGAAATCTGTGCAATGGTGATCACGTGTGTGAGTGTGTGTATATGTGTATTATGTGTGTATGTGACGCTTTGCTTGTAAAAACAATATCCCAAGAAGGATAACTCCGAGAGATCTTATACTTGGCGCATATTGGGTAGATGATCCCTATTGGTTTTGGTGGAGGTCAAAGGTCATTTGGGGTAACCAGAGGTCAGAATGTCAAAACCTTGTAAACACGATATCTCAAGGAAGATAACTGTGAGGGATCTTGTACTCAGCATGTGGGTTGTCCAAACTGAGTAGATGATCCCTATTGTTTTGGTGGAGATCAAGGTCATTTGGAGTCACCAGGGATCAAAAGATCTAAACCTCGTAAACATATATCTCAAAAAAGGATAACCTGTGAGGGATCTCATACTTAGCATGTGGATAACACACACTGAGCAGGCGCGGGTCCAGGTGGGGCCCACCCGGCGCACGCCCCCATTTTTCGATTACCAACGATTTTTTGACCAACGAATTTTTTTGCCTCATAGGTATGGAAAATATGCCTCCCAGATGAAATCGCATCTAAGCGCATCGATAATTCAAATTTTCTTGGGGGAGGACCCTCAAACCCGCCACCGTGGCTTCGCTCGCTTGTCGGCCTTCGGACGACGGTGTGTGCCCCCCCCCCCCATTTCTCAAAATCCTGGATCCGCGCCTGCTGAGTAAATGATTCCTATCTTTTTTGGTAGAGGTCAAAGGTCATTTGGGGTTACAAAAGGTCAAAACCTTGTAAATATGATATTTTAGGGAGGATAACTGAGGGACCTCATTCTTGGCCTGTGGATTGTCCAAGTATTGTTCATATTTAGCATGTAGATTACCATATAGGGTAGATGATCCCTATTGTTTTAAGTGGAAGTGAAAGGTCATTTTGGGTCACAAGATTTCAAAAGGTCAAAGCTCAAGAGCTTATTAACATGATATCTCAAGAAGGATAACTGTGAGAGATCTGATGCTTGTCATGTGGGTGATTCATGTTTGCTACAATATCATCCATATGACAAGGAATCACTACCTTTTGGCTTTCTGGTTAGTCATGTGGTGTTACCGTAGGTGTGCCGAACATGGTACTGCTTTTCCTTCCTTTCTTTCTTCGTCTTGGCGGAAAGGCAGGAACTGACGAAAAGGTCTGTAAGGAAAATCAGTCTAGGCGGGAAAGCTGTACGTGGCTGAAGGTAGAGTGGTTTTCATTTTTAAACGATCGATCTTTTACTATTTTCTAATAAAATTTTTTGCAAACTGTCAAAATTTTCTTGCCTTCATTGCTCTGCTCATAATATTTGAATCGATCGGACGCCCTTTTTGTAAATGTTCCGGACCAAACGGGCCCCGCCTGCACCCGTAGATGTACCTTCAAGGTACTGCCTTACATGAGAGCCATAGGCGTAGGAGGCGGGGGGCTGGGGGCCCCGACCAAAAATTTTTGTGAAAATTTGGGCAAAATGCTGAGAATTTTTCAGGCACCTACCGAAAGAAAAATAATGCAACGATGTAGCTAAAGGGTATTAATATTCTAAAAAACTTCCTTGGTAATTAATTAATACAAAGTTCTAATTTGAATTTCACCAGCACCTATATATTCGGTATTAATTCACCAGTGTGTTTTTTAATGGTTAAACTTATATTATGATTATCAGTGGTGTATATGAGGGGCCATAGGGCTATGCCTCACCCTCACTGATGCTAACTTTTTTCTACCTAAAATACTTAAATTTTTAACACAAATTTTACTTCAAAGGTAGCATATGTGGCACCAGATTGCATTTAAGGACACCTAATTGTTCAAAAATTTTTCAAAGGGGACCCCTTAGACCCCCCCCCCCCAGGCCGGCGATCACCGACGTCGGCAAAAATTAAAACCAATAAACAAGGTAGTAACACGGCAAATTATTGTATGTAATTGGCATGCGGTGTGATAACCGATGCATGCCTATATGATATGTACATTAACATGTCGAACGTGCTTGGAGCGTGCGGAAAATTTGGGTTATATATTTTTCGGGCAAGTCGTTCCAGCCAGTAGCGTGTTCAAAGGGGGGCACAGCCCCCCCCCCCCCCCCCACCTCCGAAGTCAGTCGGGGGAAAATCCCTTAGTCGGGGGATTTAAGGGTTAGGGGAAGAGAAAAAGATTGAAGAGACACATTGAACACTGAACAGGAATGGCGTTAGGTGGGGGCAGGGGCCCCCATTGGGGAGTCTTAATCGATACAATCGAGTATGCAGTCCCTGACGGGGCGTGAGAGAGGACAATTTCTCTAACAAGAACCCAAACTTTTCGGCGCGCTACAGTTACTCCAGGATCCTCAGCAGTTCCATTCCACATTGCTAGATAGTACAGGTCCTGCCAACCTCACCACGAAACATGTCGGTAGAGTACACTGTTTATGTGGAGGTCGGAAATTCCATCCCATGTCGCTAACCCTAGTTTCTGTTCTCTTGTGTGTATCATGCGGTACGGTCAGTTTGTGAGCGACTCACGGACCAAAGTTTGGCTATTTCATACGGTAGTCCAGGTGTTTCGATAAAATGTATGCTATCCAAGATATGTTCTAGAACCCACAGTTTTTCTTTTTTTTTTCTCTTTATGTTCGTAATGATCACATTATCTCTTTTGTGTTAGCCTACCAAAAATTATCGCGCGCTTTGCAAACTCAAGTTTCAGATTCGAAAGAACACTATATAAAGTGCGCAACTCGGCTCATGAAGTATTAAAGTGATATAATGCAAAATATGCCCTGGAATGGAATGGGATATTAACTTATTAAGTCATATCCCCTTGCCACCACCTCTTCGACAGAGGGGCTGTCGAAGCTTGGGGTTGCTGGCATGGTCCAGCCCTCTGTCGGGAAAATTCTGTCGCCATCCATGATCGGTTTACTTATTTTGGCTTTCAAAGGGTCATTTCTGCAATGAAACCCAAGATTTTCGGTACGCTTTGCCCACTCTTCCTCAGTTCTGTAACTTTATAGCTAAATATAGTACAAACCATTTCCACCTTTTCAAGTAACTGAAGAAGTAGAATACATGAATTTATGTAAATGTTGGGAATTTCACCTCATTTAGCCAAGTCAATGTTCTCTTGGGTCTGTCGTGCGGTAAGGCTATAGTGACATGAAGACAGATTAGGTTAGGTTAGGTTAGATGAGGTTTAACGTCCCAGTTTCCAACCAATTGGTTCAAGTCGAGACGACCACGGCCTTTTTTCCAGTTGTGGCTCACTGGCTTGTTTTCCCTACTCCATTGTTTATGCTGAGCACCAAGCACAAAGGTAGTAGGTTCCATTTTTAAAGTCTTTGGTACGACCCTGCCAGGATTTGAACCCTAGACCTTCCGGCTCCAAGAATACAGAAGCACAATGTAAGTTATGCCCGATTGGGACCAACTGCCAGGACAATTGACCTTTATTAGCTTTTAATAAGTACCGATTCGTTTTAGTGTAGGATAACCAAAAAAATTTCGCGCGCTTCGCGCGCTTTGCAATTTTACACTTTAGATTCTGGGGAAAACATTAAATCAGCACTGAAAACTACGTTCCTCTAGTGTATACACATTTTATGAAATATATGCCCCAAAATGGTATGGTTTAGTACACAGGTTCTCTTCAGATACCTCCTCACCATCCCGATGACGGCATAGGGGCTTCAGGTCGCAGCCTCCACCCGTCTGGCCACCCGTTGGGCAAATCCTGGCGCCATCCCTGGCACTCAAAACTTGGAAGTAGCCTACAGAATGAGATTAGGAGAGAATGTTTTCATTATTTGGTCGTTTACCAAAGGGTAGAGCTCTTCCAATCGCCCTAAAGTGAATAATCAGACAGGATGCTATCAATATGAATACCTGGCCTATGGTGCAGGTAGGCCTACTATCATTTAGTTTCCTTCCTAATTACTTTAACCATCTGTAATGGTACAACTATATCTGTTAACTTTTGAGATCATCTCAAGCAGCCTTCTTGACTGGTCTCGTGATCTTAAACGTACCGTCCTGTCAATGTTTGAGACACATACTGCACACTGCAGCTTACAACGCATAGAGGATAACCTAAACTCTCCGTCATTGGCATCGAATTTCACAAAATCTGAAACAAACGACACCTGATCAATAAGGCCTCTAGAACCAATTTACGGCGGTCTTATTACCTTATATTGCAGGAGCTTCCGGGGGCTTCGCCCGCTGGACCCCCACCGGGGCTCTGCCCCTGGACCCCGCCAAGAGCCCTAGCGCGGGCCCCTGGACCCCACGCGTTCAAACTCGCGCTTTGCGCTCTTGGTGCACCTTTGGTGCACTTGTGACACTCCTCTATGTGAGTCGGGGGAATCGCAGGTTGTGCCCCCACCTTCGAAAACCTGCACACGCCACTGGTTCCAGTCCCCCCCCCCCCAAAATCAACTTGGGCTCCTATGCCTATGATGAGAGTGTCTTCCTTTTCAAATGTGTCTCATTTCTGCAACCGTTTCCGCTCCTAGGGGTGACTGGTACCGAACGCCTGTGAAGAGGGTACATTTGGGATACAAATTTGCCGACAAAAGAATTGTGCCGTCAACCTGACATCAAATCAGTTTGGGAAGCAAAAGGGGGTGCGCTAGAAGTGGGGTGTCTGGCTACATCAGTCTTGGTAAAATTGGAGTCTATAGATTGACCTGTATGGACTACGGCAGTTGGAATTCTCTGGCTTCAAATCCATCTTGAATTTCAGATCCTACATACCATCACAATCCTTCTGCTACATCCCTGTGTGCAAGCCGTACCATAATCCAATAATCCCCACCCACACTCACCCACTCACTGCAGTCATATCGACTGGCCACATAGTTTCCAGTGGTGGTGAGAGGGAAGCAAGGCAGGCCAGTTGAAATGAAAATCTCAGGAGACCATAAGCCCTTTGTTAGATTTGTTAGATGAGATTTAACGACACACCAACACGAACGTGTTATATAGTGTCAACTAGATAAAAAGGTAACGTTTAAATGCGGTTTCAAATACGGTGCAAGTCCTTCCCTTTAGTCGCCTCTTACGACAGGCGGGAAATACCGTGGGCATATTTAAACACTGTGAGCCCTTTGACAGAAACATGTATAGGCCGAATATTATTTTCTTTCCTCTTATTTGCTTTTCTCATATGAACTGTGCAGCATTTCTAAATAATGATATTACAGAATGAACTACTACTGATTTTGCGGCCTGGTAACTTGCCACTCAACTGAAGGCAATCTAGGAGGCTGTTTTTTGGCAAAATATTCTTGTCACGCAGTACGTACGAGCCAACAGATAGTGACGCTCGGCATAGATAAAGACTGAGTCTGGCCAAACCACTTTCTCCCCAGCCACACACTTTTCAAAAAATCTGACATGATTTTATTTATTATACCCGCTCGGTTAGGCCTGGACTGGGCCTAATGGTCAAATTGTGATATTTGTGATCATTAACTGAGTGCGCCTTTAATGTCATTTACAGATAGTGTAGATAACTGTTCGGAAATGTTCACTATTTTGTCTTTTCTTACGCGATCATCGTTGCTGCCAGAGAACGATCTCCGTCCGTCATCTCTGTATAGCCCCACGATGACGGACTGGCCGTTGTGAGATCGTTCTCTGGCAGCAACGCTGATCGCATAAGGAAAGTCCTAGTTCAGGTTTTTCAATCATGTGGGCTAAAGATCACCGTCCAAACGAACTTAAGAGCCATCAGCTTTCTAGACGTAACCCTCAACTTGCACACTGCGTCATACCAACCTTACAGAAAGCCAAATGACGAGCCGATCTACATTAAGTTAACCGCCTCTCCAACCACCCCCCCCCCCCCCACCATTATAAAAAACATACCACAAGCTACAGGGAGAAGGATCTCGGAACTATCTTCTAGGGAAGAGGCCTTCAAGAACACCGCTCCTGCCTATACAACGAGGCCCTAAAATCTGCCGGGTACAACCAAGAAATCGAATACCATAATACATCAGCTACCAGCTGACCAGAAGAGGAAGAAAAACAGGTCAAGAAAAATTATGTTATCGCTCAAAGTCATCAAGGAAGCAACTTTCAAAGCCTCCAAAGTCGACAGAAATAAACTTTTAACATATAGCTCTAAAACACGACACCAACGAATCCCCATGGTGTTTGAATTTAATTACAAATTAACCAAACTCTCACGCACCCTTGTCAAAGACTTCAAGTACCTACGGCTTGATCCCAGCATACGGGATTTATTTAGTGATCCTCCCCTTAGTGCGAGGCGACAACCCCCCAACCTACGATCTTTGCTCACCTCTTCTAGGCTTTCCCAACCCCCAGCCCCTCATGGTAACCGTACATATAACAAACGACGCTGTCAGGTATATGCAAACACATCATCACTGATGTTCCTTTTATTCCCCCGGGTACCACAACTAAAATAAGACCCCTCCCCTGACATGTGACAGTTCTAATGTCGTATACCTATTGGTTTGCACACAATGTGATAGAGGTAATTATGTCGGTGAAACCGGCTCTAAATTCCGTCTTCGGTTCAATAATCATAAGCAGACTATCCGGGGCAATACCTACCCAGGGTTTCACGGTTGGACAGCATTACAACTTACCCGGTCACGACCTCAACGCAGTGGCGTAGCCAGGGGGGACAGGGGGGAGAGTTGCCCCCTCTGGAGAAATCTTGGGGGAAATTTTGAAAGTGAATATATGGTGAAATTTGTGCGTGATCTGGTAAAATTTTAAATCTCTCAACCAGTACACTTTACTTATTTACATGGACTCAATCCTGGGGGACGGGGGGACTTGCATTTCGATGGGTGGGGGACACAATATCAAATGCCCCCCCCCCCAATTTGCGTTAAAGAGTAGTCCCGTGGCTCTATTTGACTGGCTTTTTGAGTGGCATGTAGGTTTGTTGGGCAATTATTAAGTGTCTCGATGCAGATTCTGAATGTAGATTTCGTCAGGGAAATCTTATTTAATGACAAAATTTCGGCGCGCTTCGCGCGCATGCGTCACGGTTTGTACTCCTTCTCATGACCATTAAAAAGGTAATTATACATGGAACTATTCTGACCACAACACTTTCCGAAAACAGACATACATCTCCAAACATCTGTAGGGGCTTCGCATCAATATGGGATCATTCAATCAGTGGCAGAAGGGAGGGCCATTCGGCCATGTCCACCCACACTGATGCCTATTTTTTTAGTTCCTAAAAATACGTAAATTTTTTAACACAAATTTTACTTCAAAAGGTAACATATGTGGCGCCAGATTGCACGTAAGGACACCTAATTTTTCAAAACATTTCTTAGACCCCTCCCCCAGGCCAGCGGTCACACAACATACTGCATGTCCCCCTTGAGAGAAATCCTAGGCACACCACTTCATTCAGTCTAATTTGTAGCATGATGTGGAAGGTTGAAAGTACGTTGTTGCCGTTAAACACTTTTCAAAAATTTTTATCGAGCGCTTCGCCGAAGTTATTATCGGTATAGATGGTGATTGTTAACACACTTACGACTATAAAGCATTCTGAAAACGCACTTGCTAATCCTTCACACCTTTGCTATACTACGATCAGCTCCAAAAATATCCCAAAGATAGCACCATTTTGCATCTAAGCAACCTTAAATTAACAAAAATTTGTCAAAAGGGGAGGGATACCCCCTCCCCTTAGACCCCTCCCCCAGGGTGACACCTTTACATAGTGACAAAGGAAGGAATCCACTGCTGTATACAAACGAAGGGTGAATAAAAAAGGTGCAATTTACGCGCCGCCACTGCAGTCAGTAAAAACATCCAGCCAGTCGGAAAAATTAGAATTCACTAAATTATGGACATTTTCCAGCCATGTACTATCAGCTCAAAAAATATCCCAAAGATAGCACCGTTTTGCACTTAAGCAGCCTTAAATTAACAACAATTTCTCAAAAGGGAGGGGGACTCTCCCTCCCCTTAGACCCCTCCCCCAGGACGACACATTTATGTAGTGACAAAGGAAGGATCCCACTGCTGTATACAAAACGGAATTTGGAACCTTCACACCCCCAAATATATCACCCTAGCAACGGGCCTGGTCGGGTCCATGATCTCCGACAATGATCCACGCTGCGAAGCGTTGTTTCAGCTATTTTGGGACCTGATGAAAATAACATCTTGAAGAAATTCCGTGCACTCCGTGTATTTCACCTGGCAGATCATCTATAATGGTCATGGGCGTTCGCAGAAAAAAATCCAGGGGGGGGCAAAAATTTCTAGGGGTGGGCAAAACCTCCGCGTGACCATGAGTTGGCGCGAAGCGCAAGAAAATTTTGGCCCGAAATGCCTTCCAGATCGCTGGAAATGGCATTTCTTAAGCCTACTTACCGAATAGAAACAGGAAAAACATGTTTTGTTTGGTTTTTTCTTCAATTTTTACTTGTTTTTTCAAATTTTTGATTTTCCAGGGGGGGGGGGCAAGTGCCCCCCTTGACCATGCCTGCGGACGCCCATGATAATGGTCATGTTAACTTTGAAATGATAATTCTTATTAGAATAGGACAACGTAAGTCATCATAAGGGGGGGGAGGAAAGGGCCTATAGGAAGACCCCCCTCTTCAGAACCAAAGGGACTGGTTTGTGCTAAGTCATGTATGTCCCCCGTCCCCCCCCCCACATTTGAATACGGATTGACGCCCCTGCTTATTTAAAAGTATATGCCACACTGGCACAACCAGTCCTTATTAAGGTTTTCAGAGATGGAATGATGACACCATGCTTATAGTTGTACTAGTTATGTTTTACTATCTGTTTTATACAGCGTGGGATCTCTGGACCTCTGACAAGGGACTCTGTCCTTTTACTGTATACTTCCAATGTTTCTTGATAATTAAAGGAGCAGCATTGTGGTATATGCAGTTTGTTAGAATGGGTCAGTGGTCAAGTGCTATAGAACAGGTCCTCGTAAAATTTGGACTGATTGTGGTGAATGTGGTGAACTGATGAAGGGAAAGGTGTACCAGGGTTCACTTAATTACTGTACTTCACCCATTGTGATTCTAAACTACCAGTAGGACTCAACGGAAAAATTCACCAAGACAAGCAAGATAAAAAAAAAGCTTCCTAAAATAATAGGAATTCTTGGTGATGTATTCAATTTACATTTGGCACCAAATGTGGCACCATTTTGCATCTATACCCCCTTACATGAGCAAAAATTTTCCAAAAGGGAGGGGGAATCCCCTCCCCTTAAACCCCTCCCCCACGACGGCGATCAGTCACATCAGCCAGGTCAGAGGAAAGCACCCGGACAAAATTTGGACCTGCAGAGAACACTGATTATTAGGAAGCAGATCACTAATTGGGGGAAATCTTGGTGCTCTTGCCCCCCCCCCCCTGACAAAAAAAACCTGGCTACGGCACTGCCTCAACGATCTAAAATGTATACTGTGGGGCTCTTCTTTTACTTCTCAACAGATCCGCAGTAATTCTGAAACCAAATGGGTCCTAACTCTCAATACACACATCGCGGGTCTGAATAGGGATTTAGGGATAATCAGTGATTACACCTTCCACAACCCCCGATTAATCTGACTGCCTAGCTTTTGCTTGTGAATCTTTCTTATTACCAGCCTTTTATCAGCCATTTGTCGTTACACGCTGATGAAGAACACAGGTGTGTTCGAAAATTTCGTATCACTGTATAGCCAACCAGCCTGATGGCCTTCTTAACGTCTCTTGTATTATATATATATATATATATATATATATATATATATATATATATATATATATATATATATATATATATATATATATATATATATATATATATATATATATATATATATATATATATATATATATATATATATATATATATATATATATATATATATATATATATATATAGATATATATATATATATATATATATAGGGGAGGTAAAGCTTTGAGCAGCCATTGCACTGAGCTCTATAAACATCTCTCTAGCCACTCCCCTGTTGATTTTTTTGTCCAGATTCTTGATAAGTTAATTACCGAAAACTTCTTGTCAAGGGAGAATGGTACCAAAGTTTTAGAGCAGGAGTTAGACTTAAGGGAGAAGAAATGGATCTGGAAGCTTGATACTCTGGTTCCAAAGGGGCTAAATATCAATGACGGTTTTAACTGTCAAACTAAGATCCGTCGTACTAGACACGTGTAACCATTTTCTATTTGGGAATCAAAATTTTCTCAGTGCTGCTTTTCGCTTTCTTTTGTCTATTGTTCCCTTTTACTCACTTCCGTGATCTGTTTTGGTTGGTCCTGTGTACATTTTCAGTAAACTATTGTTCTGTTTCTGCTTGATTGCCTCTTCTTCATTTTGGCTTGTCTTTAGTGGTTGTTCATTTACACTTGAGTTTTCGTTATCTGATGAAGAGCTCTGACAGCTTAAAAGCTAATAAACTTTATATCTTGATTATGTTTCACTGGATCTTCTATGATTTTCTCATTTTTGTTATCTGGTGTGATGCTTTTATATATATATATATATATATATATATATATATATATATATATATATATATATATATATATATATATATATATATATATATATATATATATGATATTCTTAACAAAGTAAACTAGTCAATGCTCAACCTATGAAGGGAGCTTAAATATTGAAAGGTTGGGACTATAGGGTACTACAAGGCAGCTTTACAGCACTGTTTTTTAAGGGCCCAGTGTGGTAGGTCCTTACTCTTCAGAAGCCTGATGTAGAATGGTGCCAACAAAGGTTTGGCATCGGTTTGTACGTGCCCGTTTTTAACCGTGCATTGGATGTCGTGCTCATCTTTTGAAGCAAGGACACGACCGACCAATCTGAGTGAACAAAGATACGCTACCTATTTGAACAATTGCACGGCAAATGTTTATTTCTGTGTCTGGAGGAGCTTATGAGTTCGTTTCGTTTGTTAAGAGTGGATAAGGAAGGTTTGTGTATGATGAAGAACTATTCTTCGGGGCAGAGGTTGCAAGTTTTAGATGATGTAGTGTAGGCACAGGCTTTGCTTATAAGTTTCCACTTCACAGTGTGCTAGACATTAGTATCTTTTAGCTTTTTAACATTTTTTATTATGAGTCACTAGCAAACTTATTAAAAAAATCATATAAAATACAAAAAAATATGCTCAAGGAGGGTAAGCTGCCCCCATCGCTTCCTTGGCTACGCGCCTGCGCCAGGATTAGCCCGACATTGGGACCAAGCTCCCCGACGGGGGGGGGGGCAGCAAACCAAAGCACCAACAAAGGTGATAAGTTGACAAAAGGATTAGAAAAACAAAATTTCGGCGCTCCAAGAGCGCCGAAACAGTTTTATTGAAGAAATTCTGATAAATTTGGATTTTTATGGAAGAAAATTTCAGAATTTTGGGTAATATGGGCATATGGGCTGGCCCATAAGGGCTCCTTATAAATATTGGGTGCAAACTCATATGGGTCCCATATGGATTCACCTATATGGGGCTCATGTAGGTTTGCTACAGGCCCGTAGCCAGACAAGGTGCTGAAGGGGGCGAAAAGGCTTCTAGGGGGGGCAAAAAATTTTTCCAGAGGGGGCGAAACATACTAAAATGCATTACGGCAATGCTATTTTTGATCTTCTATGAGGCGAAAAATTTTCCCCTGCCCCCCCCCCCTTGACTACGGGCCTGGTTTGCTACCTGGGCTGGCGCGAAGTGCTCAGTAAGAATTTTTGAAAATGTATAACGGCAAATACCTACCGTTTTAATCTTCCACACATCCTACGGCAAATTAGATTGAAAGATCCCATAGGCCCCTACAGAGGTTGGAGATGTACTGTTTTTTTTCGGAAAAGTGTTGTGATCAGAATAGTTGCATGTTACTATATAACCTTAATGGTCATGAGTGAGAGTGCAAACCGTAATGCGCGCGAAGCGCGCCTAAATTTTTCATTAAAAAAGATTATAACAAAACCTGCATTAATACTCTGCATCGAGACACGTCCAATTCCCCAACAAACATATTTGCCAATCACAAAGCCAGTCTTCTACCTGAGAATTAGTAAACAGCTTCAACTATTGTTGCTGTGCATCTGCGGGAGTTGCTACCGGAATTATTGATAATATATAGGGTCAATATTGAGGTAAGGCCTTTGAAGTGTGCGGAGCGCGCGAAAATTTTGATAGTTTGCGAAGGATTTGCGAAAATTCTGTTAGTTTGAAAACCATTTGTGACAGAAAGTGATAACAATCACTCGGTCTAAACCAGTGGTCGCCAATCTTTTTCGCTTGGTGGCCCCAAATTTCTACTCCGATCGATATCTTGGTGGTCCTCAGTGACGGGTCGGTGGGAGGAGTTTGATTTGACTTGGTTATGCAGTCTAGAACTGGATTTTTTGCATCCTCATCATCATTGCATATTGAACCACTGATGCTAAAGCTATATGTCCAATGGATAAGTCTATCTATACCATTGCGCAGTTCACAGGGATAGTTGCCTGTGACTGCACCAAGAAAGTCATGGCAGATCTTCACCCAAGCAACACACTGAAACAGCCAATGACACATTCTAAGCGGAGCGCCACCATAGGTTGGCGCGTAGCATGCCAATAAAAGTTCGTGACAAAAATACTCCTCAGATCGCCGAAAACGACCCTTCCCAGCGTTCTTATGCCTCGGTTTATTGAGAGGTAGATAGGCAACTTTAACATTTTTTAAAGAACCTTGTTGATGGTACAAATATTATTCTGGGGCTCTCTTTGTATAAGGACCTCAATTGATCTGTCTATTATAATGGCAAACGCGGTTGCTTAACCGGGAACGGGACATCTGACAGATAAGTCGCGTATGAAGTATCGGCGACACGAGTCAGATCAGTGGCTCTTAGAATCACTCCCATTGCCTATTTTAATGAGAAATTTGGCATTTTTTTCTCCCTTGGATCTTTTTCGCGACCCTCCGAAATATTTTCGCGACCCTCAAAAGGTCGTGACCCCTATGTTTGCCGACCACAGGTCTAAATTACACCTCACCCTACCCCCTACAGAAATCTTTCTCCTTTCGGGATAAAATTTTCAAAAAAAAAATCTGAAAACGATTTAGGGCACCCCCATGCTCCTCGTGTCTGCGCCACTGAATGACTAAAGTATTTTGATCTAAATGGCATAATTTAATATAGTTAGAGAGTGTCGTCTTTAGTATTTTTCTCAACTTGGCAGTGAAACTGGCGTTTGGCAGGTTTTTGACAAGAATTCGGCAGAAAAGCGCAACTCAGAGTTGGAACCCTGTTTGGTGGGCGAGGCCGTAATCCGGGGTTAGAATTACAAAAAAAAAAAGAATAGTCGAAAAGCTGTTATTTTGGAATTAGGGGTATGGCCAATTTCCAAGAAGCTGATTCGTCCATTGGCATGATTCTTCCATTTCCATCCTACGGAAAAAAAACTCCCGGCCGGGTGGTCTAGGCCGGTGGCTCCGCCAAGTGGTGGCAGAAATGACAATTTGAGTCATAAAAGTTGCCAACAATTAGGCATGCTACACTGGATTGGCACTAGCAATGCAGGTGATAGACTAACAATAGCGTATCATCGATGACGCAAGTTGCAGATTGTTACCATTGTTTCACGTGTGATACGATTTTTTGTAATATAAATCAACAGTTGAGCACTGCGGCGTTTAGGGCGATTTCTACTGTTCACCCAATTGCAAATCTGAGCACCATTACAGTTCTTGGTCACGGTCATGTTCGTTACGAGCCTGTAATTACAGCTCGCACTGTACTGTGCTGCTGCATGCACTACGTGTCTAGTCTCCAGATACCAGCAACCTGCGCGCGCGCACTGCACTGTACTGTAGCTAAGTTACGGCACGCTATTGGTCTTCCAACCTATCGTTCACTACATCTGGAATAGCCAATTTGGTCTTTGTGCAAACCTACCGAAGGAGGGAAACACGTTTGCATATAATAATGAGATTTATCAGTATGGAGTTCTCAGACGATGATTTCCAGCTTGACTGAAGTATTTTCCTGTTATGAAAGTAAGTTTGAAGTTTCAAAGGTTAGTTAAAAACGCAGGCGTTCGAAACGTTACGTACATATACTACACAATATATATATATGTATATATATAGTGTGTGTGTAGTATATGTACGTAAAGTTTCGAACGCCTGTGGTAACCACAGGCGTATGTTCGGAGCATTACATAATATACACACTAGTGTATATACTAGGCCTAGCCTAGGGCCTAGGCTATATCAATGGGCACAGCCATGCAGCTTCAAGATGGACCGCTTCTCCACAGCGTGCGACAACTTTGGGCTTACTATAAGTACCAAGAAAACCAAAGTCATGTGTCAACCACCCCCCAGAAAGCCATACACTAACCCTGAAATTACTGTCAAAGGTCAGACACTACAAGCAGCTCAGAAATAGGCCTAGCCTAGTCCTCAGTAAAGGCCCGTGTATAGCCGGTCGCCGATAGCTCCCTATACACGGTCCTTACTCCCGACTCATTGAAAACCTGGGGTCTTCGACCAGCACAGTGCTGGACGAAATTCATTTTCTTCTTATTGCAAAGTTAGGACCTAAAGTCTTAATAAACTACCATAACTTTTCCTTTCCATGTCTAACACTTATATTGCAGTTGTTTTTTATCACTTTAATCCTCGGAAAAGTTCCGAAAATTTGAAATAAAATCATAAACTTGGCCGCTTCTTAACAATTTACTGTAGCGCTCGAAATATTTGTTGACATCTGAATGCCGTGTGTGTAACATTGTGATGTCAAGCACAACATTTTGATTACTGTAGTTCCTATACATACACATGGCAACTGCCTCTGCAAACATTCTAGGCCTATACTGACGTAACGACAAAGCTCATTAGCATACTGTTGTAAACAAAGTTCCAAAGTCACACAGTAAATTTTACAGAGCGAAAAAGTTGCTGATTTCATTTCATATTGTTGGCACTTTCCGGAAATTCTTGGTGATCCAGAACAGCTGCAATACTCTTGTAAGATCTGGAGAAGAAAATTCCTGGTTGTAAATAAGGATTTTTCTTTCAAATTTTGCTGCGAGAAGAAAGGCAACTTCAACCATTACACAGACGACCGATCCCCCCGCTATTTTCAATGGTTGGAGTAAGGACTGTGTATAGAGAGCTGTAGGCGAATGACCACAGTCCTTTACTGAGGACTAGGCCTAGCCTAGGCCTATCTTGGCAGTATGATGGGGTGACCGTCGACTGCGCGGGCCTGTCGAGTGCGCATCTAGCATAACATATCATACAAAAAGCTTGCAATGGTAGGGTTCTTAAGTGCGCATTCGACGGTCAACACACTATAGACCCTCACAAATGCTGTGAACATTGACGATGAAGTAAATAATGGAATAGTCAAAGCCTGTGCTGCTTTTGGGAGATTACTAGACTTGCCCCAAGTCTCTCGCGATGTTCTCTCCTCGTTCACTGTTCCTCTCAGGCCTCTCCGACTACATCACTGCAGGCACAACAACAATTTCTCACACTCCCCGTTTTCTACACCGAATGATTGTAATGTTGTTATACACCATGCTCACCCGTATCGAACAACACACAGAGAACGGGGCTTGCCAGCAAGAATTTCTCACGCTCCCGCTTGTATACACCGAATCTTTGTATTGTCATTATACACTGCGCTACACGACGAGCAGGTTTGCTGCGAGAGGCTTGTATCTTTTGGTCTAGGTGGGCGTCACATTTTTAGCCAGCGGTGTTCTATATATGAATATTCAAGATCTCTGTAGCCATGGAGGAGTTTTCAATATGTAAACAACTCAACGCCCAAAGTGAACTGCAACGTTCATAGCTAGGTGTGATTATCTATCTTAATGAATACCCAGCAAATGTCATACAATACCCAAGCTGATTGGATGATAACAGTTAATTCTCTTCAAACGTATTCATTCTTAATTTTGGAGAAATAAAACAATAAACAAGTTTATTTCATTTTCATTTCATTTCATTTGACATTTATTTCAGTCTTTTATATCAGTAGATACGGTTTACAATTTCATTAAAAGTAAAAGTAAATAGACTGGGGACAACTCAAAGAGAGCAACGGCTGCTTGTGGGAATGAGTTACCCCTTGACAAAAACAAAACAAAACAGGTAGGCTACACGATTACTTATAGTGGAAGGAAAAAGCTTAAAAGATTGAGAAAGATATAGAACAACACTAAACAAAGTTTAAAATGATGACGTCAACAGAACCAAAAGATACTTCACGACAAGCCGCTCGATTGAACAGATCGCTATGTTACGTGTGTGTGGGAGCGACAGGAGCTATAGCCTAGCACTAGTGCGTGTTGCAAGGGACAGTAGGAAGCAGGCTGAGATTAGTGTATAGCGGTACAATGTGATGGAGCCACTGTGAGAGAAGGAACAGGCAAAAAGTGACAGGTTGAAGAGACGAAGAATAATGTGAGAGACTTGGGGCAAGTCTTGGAGATTACATAAGAATGTTTGGGATAGGAGGGACATTCGACTCACCACCGAGTTGAAAGTCTACCCTGCTGTGATACTATCAACTCTTCTCTGCATGTGAGACTTGGACACTTTACAGCAGACATGCTAAACAGCTCATTTGCTTCCATTTGAGCTGCCTGCATAAACTCCTCCAGATCAGAACTGCTGAATTGAGGAGAATTACTGTAGCCAAACAAAAAAGCTCCTCCAACAAGTTGAGAGCAATATGTGGCCCTCCAGCACATCCTGTGTCTTATGTGTACCAAGTGTGGACGAACCTTCAGAGCTCAAATTGGATCGATCAGTCACAACCGCACCCACCGTGGTTAGTGCCGTGAAGTCTTTGTCATGATCACCTTTGAATTTGAAGGACAAACAGCAACATATCCTATATGGCCTAATGCTCCAAACGCTTGTGCCCTAACGTAAGGCCTAGCCTAAGTACCTTTGATAAGGTTACCAAATGGACATAGGCCTACCTGGACAAGGCCTCTTTTTCAAATCATACCTAAGTTAGGCATTGGAGAGGGGAGGTTAAAATTAGGGATGCACAGGATATCACCGGACTACATGATGCTAGAAAAGAATACCAAGTTTTAGCCACAGGGGTTCTGAGCATTATATAGCATGGTGGCCCCAAAATTGGCACACCCAAGCATTTCAAAGGTGATATTTAGAATAAAATAGGCCTAAATCCAAACACTCTCCTGTTTGCCTTTTCCAAATGTGTAGTGCCCTTCGGCTGCATTGCTACCCAGTCTCCTACCCCGATCCAGAAATTAGCAAAAGTTGTTCATTGACTTTGTACAGTTATGTACCGATGCCCATGTCACAAGCTGTATGACTTTGTCCAGGGTTGTCTAGTAGTCAGTCTTGTATCTCCACGTTAGGGAAGCTTTTTGTAGTAGAGGTGCTGATCAACAGAGTCTGCTCCGCGGGGAAGACACTTAGTTACCTTACATACAGTACCATGCAAAACTTGTTCAACTTGTTGACCTAACCTACCTAAGAAAGACGGAAAGTTTGGTCAAGTTACAAACAGAGTATATAATAACCAAGGTTATACCCTAGGTTATGCACTCAATACACTGTACATTTATAAGTACATCAGAGTACTTCGGGACAGTGCACACTAGGGTGAGGTAATTTTTGTTGTTTTTAGGGAGTGTTATTTCCAGATGTTAAAAATACACACAAGGGTGGGATGCAGTTATAGAAAGCTTGAAAAATAATCATATTTAGGTATGCAATACCTGAAATGGATCATTATCACTAAAAACAAAATACCTGATAGGTTCAAAAATGTTAGGCTCATTACAGTAACATTGCTACAGTGATAGCTAGTAATTTTTGAAGGTGCGCCAATTACAGGCCCGTGCCAATTTCGGTGCCTTTACTGTAGATATATAATACAATATATACTACATGTATAGTGTATTATAGGTGTATACTAGGGCTGGTCATATGACCCGGGCGATCGCCCGTGCCCATCTAAATGCCCGCCTCGGAAGCAAAAACACTTGCCAAGGTGTGCAACAAAGTGCCCTCCTTAAATTGTGTGCTGGGCAACAAACAGTCCACCTTGAGAAAATGATCACCCGTGTAAAAATTACAACGCTAAAACCATCAAAATACATGCAAATTAGTACATTTAAAGGACCCAAAAAAGACTTTCCACGCCAAAGTATTCGGCAGCTTCCGTATCTAAAACAGACAGCCGTATAATCTGACAATGCAGAACAGCTTGATTATACATGGTTCGATTTCACAACTGCATGCATCTTGTACTGCAGAGAGTACTATTTCAAAATACATCGTTTTTGAGTGTCAATTCACTGTCAAACATTACCAAATTTGTCAAAAATGACAAAACCAAGTACAACTGCAGAATGCAATGCCCCACTCCAACTTTGAATCGTTCTCAAAAGAATGTGTCGCTTGAATGCACTTTGACAATAAGCAACTCTGTTGTTGTCACTCAATTTCAGGAGGGGCGTTGCATTCTGCAATTGCTCCCAAAACCATTGTCCTGACATGTTCAAAAGACTCTCAAACAAGCATCTACATAATACTGACAATGTTTGATTGGAAGGTTTTTCACCACGAGGCACATTTTTCTAGAGGGGCTTTGCAATTTTGCCATTGCCTAACGTGTAAAATACATGGATCTGCCTACTAAGATGCTGCAATATGCAGAAGTCTGCTTACTCGTAGAGCTACAGGGTCTAAAATTTACCAATCGTTTTTGTTTGAGAGTGTTATCAAATGATGTCTGAGATGTTGGTATGCGAGTTCGGATATATTTATGGCCAGAATAGGTCTTTGCTTGTCAAACCAACTTGAATATTTTCTAAGCCTTTTGCCATACATATTTCTGTTACGAGAAGCAAATACTTTTAGTCTCTTGAAGTCCTTAAAGTGACATAAACATAACACCACTCTAAATCCTCATTCTGTTGCTATGTGTGGGTGGAGGATTCATCAGTTACCACCAGACGAAAACATTGTGGCCCATGGCCCCAACCTAGCTCCCCCACTCCTGTCGGAAGATAATGATCAAAGTATGTACCCACACATTAAAGGGGAATAGGCCTAAGTATGATTTTTGTGCATACTTCACTTAATTACTCACAAGAAGGACACAAAGCTTTGAGATTAGATCTAACTTGTCACTGCCATTTTCCGGACTGTAGGCCTGGGCCCGACTACAGCAGGTGTGGATCCAGGGGAGGGTGGGCTTTTCCGGCCTCAGCCCCCCCTTTTTCACCACATCAAAAATAACAAAAATGCAAAAATTAGCATAATGTTAATCTATGTGAGAATACCGAAGGGGGCTTTTAGCCCCCCTTTCGAAATTTCTGGATCTGCGCCTGGACAGTTACAGTATGTACCATCGAAGAAGGAATATTGGTGTAGGCTCTACTGTATGGATATTAATCCTTGGACCCTTACTAGCATCATTCATGGAGTGGCTCCGCCGCATGTTACCCCGGACTTGGTCCGCCCATTGTCCACAGTGCAGTGGTGCATATGGTAGAAGGGAATAGAGCACCAACTCTACCCTGAATGGTGTCATGATGTTGCTAATGGGGGTATCTGTGGCAAGTTGAGATACAATCATTTTCCTTTTTTGACTGATTTATAACATGATTTTAGAAAACATGGCACCACTGTTTTTGTTATGAGTGTTGCATCTAAGTTTGGATCTGGCTGGGGTGGGGGGATGCTTCCCCCTAACATTTATTTTCAGAGAGGGTTATTGTCCCATGACCCCCATGATTTGTGCTCCAGGTGATTTGTGGTACGTACTACCCAATGTTGCTCATGTCAAAACCTCCCCATTGGTTACATGGGGCGGTTGAGCCAAGCCTGAGTTTTTGCACAGTTATTTCAGTTAAACACAAAAGTGTTCACCCTCATTCTTGTTTTTATTATGCAACAAGGTTTCTTTGCAGTTCAGTTTGTACAATACTGTTATGCTCTTAGCGAAGATAAATTTAAATGTAAATTTTATATTTACACAACTGCCCCCCTTAAATCTTGGGTGGGCAACTAATTGCCCGCCTTGAAGTGTAACAGCTAAAGCAAGGTGGGCAGTTGCTTGCCCTCCTGAAAAATTCTCATGACGAGCCCAGGTGTATACTGTAATTCTCTGAACGCCTGTGTTTTTAGCTGACTGCTACTAGTCCACACTACTTCCTGTGCAGCTGTCTTGAGATCAATATTTAAAAGGGGGTTTGTTGTTGTATTGCAGTGATACACAGATGTAAGTGATAAATTTCAGCACTGAATTAAGTACAGCCCTTAACAGAGCAGTACTTAAACCCTTTAAAGAGCCTGTGGTCAGCAGAGCTAGATTGTTTACAAAAGGGATCTAGGCCTAAATGTTTGCAAGTGGAGAGATGGTTCACCCAGGAAAAGGCCTTTTTGAAGTTGGCATAAATCTCCTCAGTACTGAATTCCAGCAGCATGTATCAGGCCATAATGAAAATTATGCGGTTACTGTGTTTGCTGGATTTTTCTCAAATTCTAGCCAGAATTACCTCCATCGTCAAATGATGGCTGGGTAACTTAAGTTACCCGGCTAGCATTTAACGATGGAGGTAATTCTGTGCACAGATGAATTTGACATCTTAACAAAAGTTTCCTTTTTTCCTGTCCATGTAACATCTATAGCAAAAAATTGCCACATTAAGGACGTGATGAGGTTATTAGGTAGTTTTGGTTCATTGCAGGCAAGTGCTGACAGTGACACAACACTCATATTCAGTCTTCAGTAATAACTGCAAAAAGGCAAAAAGCCATCACAGGTACACAGTCAACAGTTGAGAAGCCAACAAGGGAGACACAACCACCACAAAAAGTGCAAAAGTGCTAAATATATATACAAGACCACAAAACTAGGAAACCGCTAAGTAACAAGTGTAAGAAAAAGCAAATGACAAGGGCACTAGTGAGCTGACCGGGTGAGGACCCACTTTGTGTATGAAGCTAGGTCTCTGATCCAGCTAAAGGGGAGGATCCATTTGGAGGTAGCAGCATGGAAGAAAGAAACAGACGGTTTAATTAGTATTTGTTTGGGAACTGTATTGTAGTCTCACAGCCTTTACAAGCATGTTTAAAGTAAGTGGAGCTACTGTAACCATGAAGATAAATTCAGAGTTGTCCTGTTTCCACTTATATCACAGGACCCATGATAGTGTTACAGTAGGTCTCACTGTAGGTCCCTAAACTGGTGAAATTTTGTAGCATTTAGACTAGAATGATGCAGGCAGAAAATTAAATGACAAAGTAAGAATACTTAAAATAATATACTGCAAATTCTTTGAAACAACGTAAATCAGTTTGATAGTCACATTGACAGTGAATGAAAATTAAAATGTTCTGATGAATGTGATTCAGATTGTGCATGATACTTTCAAAGAATAATTGACACTGATTTGAATATATATACTAAATAGGTAACTTAAATATTCATTTGGTACATTATCACATTTGCAAATGTGGGTTCTGGTTCTGGTTGTTACTACAAGCAGTTCTCCTCAGACAGGATACGGTTGTAGGTGTGAAACGGCTAGCGAATGGAAATTACTTTGGAACCTCCTCAAGGACAACAGGTTTAATTTACTTAATAGATTTCTGAATGTTTCTATTGAAAGGGCCTCCCTAACAGCTGAGAGTAAACAATTTCATTATGTCATAAGCTAGGGCTAGGAACGTGTCCCATGTAGTATTGAGCAGGTAGGCTAGAGACGTAGAGCAGATGTGAGTAGTCAGAGCATCTGTCTTTGTGTTCAGGACTTTGCTGGTTCGAACCATGCTTGAGGCTAAGCTTTTCATTCATATATTATTAATCCTCTCTCAGTATGGCCTAAGGCTATGCCTGCGTTGGAGGTTAAATGGCCAAAGGTCTCTATGTGACTATTTAATATCTCGTTGATTTGACTCATTCATATAGGTCTCTATGTCTCTCTGCCAGTAAGGCTGTTCAGTTTTCTAAAAATTGGAAACTGGTTTTTTGGAAGGCCAAAAAACCGACTCTTAGTCAAAACTGGTTTTACGTCACAACCGTATTAACTTTATGCACATACACACTCAGCACATACACACAATGACACATACCATCACACACACACACTATAATTTCACGCTATAGCAGCATATAATGTAGTTGCCTGCAAATGCTGAGTGATAATAATAAAAGAAAAAGACTGCTTAAATGAAAATCCTGTTAACAAAATGTACATTAGCATGTAAATTTAACGAGTAGTTTTACCATAAGTGCTTATTCAGTGATTATCGGGTTCGGGAATAGATTTACTGTCAATAATGTTTCTGAGTTCTTCAACTTGAAACCATAGGACAGAAAAATTAGGTGCCCTAAGTTTGAGTTGCATTTGCCATATCCCGCCTGTTGTCTAGACCCTCCAATGAAAACTCAAAAATTATTACTCAAAAATTATTCAAGTGCAAAATTGAATACTTTGTAAGTTCCCATAACTTTGTCAAATTGAATTTAGGAGCATTTACTGGCATTATGGGAAGGCCCAACTCAAAGAGTTGGGATTTTAGAAGTCCTGCAGGCTTTAATCAGTGAGTGGCTGCCATGTAGGGTATTCTCTTTCACATAATTTTACTAGTCAGGGTAACCCTGTATTGAAGGATAAGTAAAAAGACCAAATGTAAACATGTTCCCTCTCACTGCAAGGGTTGCCCCGAGTAATGCATGTGCTTCACTGTGCTACTGTTAGAGTCCCAATACAACTTTATATATGAATTTGGATAAGAGAAATGAGTGGTGCTTAAGGTTACTTAAATCCAAACATAACCAAAGAAATGATTTGTTGGAGAAAAAAGACATTTACGAAAGTGAAAGGTTGTTTTAAACAAATCGTTACTGTAAATGTAACGGCTGTTTCAATATGCACAAGGTTCATCATGGTGGGAAGTTCTAGATCATTATGAAAATATTACTCAGCTGCTTCGAGATCACATCATGTCGATGACTGTCCAGCACGATGCAGCCAGTGTACATCTACTGCATACGCACTCGCTTACTGTATTTTCATCGTGCACTAATCAACGACGAATGCTAGGCTACAGTGTGCTTGATGCACGAAGAATGTAGCTATAGGGCCATAACACACAAGCAGTCAACTTGCGTGACATTGGCGGCCGGACTGCGTCTGTGCATGTTGGTATATAAACCTGCCTGTATTATGCCTCGCTGTGCCAGGCAATGTTATCTTGCTTAGGATTTCAGGTGAGGTTTGCCTCCTTTTTGATTCCTTGCCGAAGGCCGAAGGAATCTATGCGATGGTGATGTCGTGTGTGTATGTGTGTGTGTGTATGTGACGCTTTGCTTGTAAACACGATATCTCAAGAAGGGTAACTGGGAGGGGTCTCATACTCAGCATGTAGATTGCCCATATTTAGTAGATGATCCCTATTGTTTTTGGTGGAGGTCAAAGGTCATTTAGGGTCACATGGGGTCAAAAGGTCAAAACCTTGTAAACACGATATCTCAAGAAGGGTAACTCTGAGGGATCTCAAACTTGGCAGGTAGGTTGCCCATAATGAGTAGATGATCCCTATTCTTTATGGTGAAGGTTAAAGGTCACAAGGGGTCAAATAGTAAATATGCTGGAAATTGCTTGTAAACACGATATCTCCAGAAGGATAAATGTGAGGGATCTCATACTTACCACGTAGATTGCCCATTTTGAGTAGATGATCCCTATTGTTTTTGGTGGCGGTCAAAGGTCATTTGGGGTCACCAGAGGTCAAAAGGTTAAAACCTTGTAAACACGATATTTCAAGAAGGGTAACTGTGAGGGATCTCATACGTAGCATGTGGATTGCCCATAATGAGTAGATTATCCTTATAGTTTTTGGTGGAGGTGAAAGGTCATTTGGGGTCACAAGAGGTCAAAAGGGTCAACCTCATAAACATTATATCTCAACAAGGGTAACTGTGAGGGATCTCAAACTTAGCATGAGGATTGCCAGTAATGAGTAGATTATCCTTATAGTTTTTGGTGGAGGTGAAAGGTCATTTGGGGTCACAAGAGGTCAAAAGGTCAAAACCTTGTAAACACGATATTTCAAGAAGGGTAACTGTGAGGGATCTCATACTTAGCATGTGGATTGCCCATAATGAGTAGATGATCCTTACAGTTTTTGGTGGAGGTCAAAGGTCATTTGGGGTCACCAGAGGTAAAAGGGTCAAAACCTTATAAACACTATATATCTCAACGAGGGTAACCGTGAGGGCAGGGCTGGTCATGAAAATTTTTCAGGAGGGCAAGCAACTGCCCACCTTACTTGAGATGTTGTGCTTCTAGGCGGGCAATTAGTTGCCCACCTAAGATTTCAGGCCGGCAGTTGTGTAAATATACAAGTTTCATTTAAATTTATCATTCTTTTCGGTTTACGCTTTGTCCCCCCCCCCCCCCCGTGTCCCTCCCTGTGTTCTACCCAGTTCCCAACAGGGCATATATGCGACACACTGCCAACAAACAGTGGGGCCATATGTTTTCTGACATCATATAAATCAGCTGTGAAGAAATGAAAATGACTGCATCTCAACTTGCCACAAAACCCCCATCAGCAACATCATGGCGCCCTTCAGGGTAGAGTTGGCGCTCTATTCCCTTCTACCATATGCACCACTGTGGACACAAAGCAGGCCAAGTCCAGGGTAACATATGGCGGAGCCACTCCATGGATGCATGCCAATAGGGGTCCAAGGAACCATTAACTGACATCCATGTACCAATATTCCTTCTTCCATGGCACATTGTTGGGCCGAAGCCTACAGTCGGGAAAATGGCAGTGACAAGTTAAATCTCAAAGCTTTTTTTGTCCTTCTGTTGAGTTATGCCTCAGGGTCTGAATTTAAGTATTGGGCATCAGGGGTAAAATAAAAAAAAAAATGCCACTCCAGGCCCACAGGATTTTGCTGGTGAGCCATATTTTGAAGGACCCAGGATAATTTTGAATTGGTGAATTAAAGTTTGTTTGCCTAATATAAAACTTGTGTTTGCAAGGGTACAAAAACGTAGTAACCCGGGTACCCGATCACCATATCCATTAGATACCGATAACCGATATAATAAAGTAAAGCAGCAATTGTGTAAGGCACGTAATGACACTTGCCTGATTTTTCACCTGTCTCGGAGTGGTAGTTACCACATGTTCAAGAAGACTAAAATTCTCACAACGAAATCGTGTCGTTTCAAATAGAAAATAAACAATATGAGAAACCTGATAAAAACAGCCAATTAATAAATGCAGTACTTCGTAAGGCCTCTATCTATCTACTGCATTGAATTTTGGGGCGTTTTCCGACTCAAAAAACAAGCTTAACTCGAAGCTATCTAGGTTATACCAATTTAAACATGTCAACCAATCAGAGCCTTCAGAAGTAAGTATTCTCTTACACGTCCGAAATTACAGAATGTAAACAAATGACGTCACGCTAGTGAAATTTGCTACTACAGGGTGTACACATTATCACTGACAGCTTCGTGCGTTCTTACGTAGCTATCCTTGTGTTGACATCCAGGCTACTCACATTAGCTTGCACAAGGAGTTTTGCAATTTTTACGATCGTCATTTTGGTGCAAACTAACGTTAGATACAATAGCACAGTTAATTTTGAAACTTTTCTTTAATATTTACAGCGTTATTATAGTCGTATCTAGGTAGTTTACACATGGCGGGAAGATGTTGATTTGCACAATAGTGACACGTTTGAACGTTGGGCGAGGTTTTTTATTTTCTTTTTGGCATACTCAAGGAGGCATGCCGTATTGAACTGAAGGAACAGCATTGCGTAGTATAATATGTACTGTACATGCAGGGCTTTGTAGCACGCCGAACATTATCGCAACTTGCAATGGGTCGGGGCGGCGTGTCTAGTATGCAAGCTACTGTAGCCTGCTACTACGTAATTTACTGTGTACAGTACAAGGATCGTAAGAAACAACGTTGCTTCGAACTCGACGATTTGTGTTCATGAGGCTGTCAGTGCAGCACGCGCTAAGTTGCCGAATATTATCGGGGAAAAAATTCTTAATTTTTGGAGGTCTTTTAAATGTACTAATGTAAATATATTCGGATGTTTTTAGCAATGCTCTTTCACACGGGCGATCTATTTCTCAAGGTGGGCTATTTGTTGCCCACCACACAATTTAAGGCGGGCATTTTGATGCCCGCCTTGGGAAGTATTTTTGCTTCCAAGCCGGGCGATAAGGCGGGCCCGGGCGATCGCCCGGGTCATATGACCAGCCCTGCGTGAGGGATCTCATACTTAGCATGAGGATTGCCCGTAATGAGTAGATGATCCTTACAGTTTTTGGTGGAGGTCAAAGGTCATTTGGGGTCACCAGAGGTCATAAGGTTAAAACCTTTTAAACACGATATTTCAAGAAGGGTAACTGTGAGGGATCTCATACTTAGCAGTGGATTGCCCATAATGAGTAGATGATCTCCATTGTTTTTGGTGGAGGTCAATGGTCATTTGGGGTCACCAGAGGCCAAAAGTTTAAATCTCTGTAAACACAATATCCCCAGGAGGATAACTGTGAGGGATGGCATACATAGCATGTGGATTGCCCATATTGAGTAGATAATCCCTTTTCTTTTTGATGGAGGTCAAAGGTCATTTGGGGTCACTACAGGTCAAAAGGTCAAAAACACTATATCTCAAGAAGGGTAACTGTGAAGGATCTCATACATAGCATGTTGGTTGCCCATAATGAGTAGATGATCCCTATAATTTTTGGTGGAGGTCAAAGGTCATTTGGAGTCACCAGAGGTCAAAAGGTCAAAACCTTGTCAATACTATATATATCTCAAGAAGGGTAACTGTGAGGGATCTTATACTTATCATGTGGATTGCCCATGTTGAGTAGATGATCAGTATTATTTTTCATGCAGGTCAAAGGTCATTCGAGGTCACAAAAGGTCAAAACCTAGTAAACATCATATTTTAAAGGAGGGTAACTATGAGGGATCTTATTCTTAGCCAGTGGATTGTTTATATTTAGCATGTAGGTTATTTTTGGTCACAAGATTTCAAAAGCTTTTGACCTTATTATCTCAAGTAGGATAACTATGAGGGATCACATGCTTGTCATGTGGGTAATTCATGTTTGTTACAATATATCCATATGGCAAGGAATCACTAAGCCTTTTAGCTTTCTGGTTCATGTTAGTTGTGCAGCAGTTTTGTTTGCGTAGGTAATTATTTCTAACTACAATTCAATTCTAAGCCTACACTAACCTGAGTATAGTCCTAGGCTGTTTGTGTAGTCCATCCGTCGAATATACAAGCAAATTCTCTGCACTGTTTAGGTGCATACACTTCACTACAGTTGAGCATGTAGGCAAGGCACCTATCGTTGTTTATTCATGAATAATCATAAACAAACAGACTGTCATTGGTTCATACTCCTGACTGATAGGCACATTACGAGGAGAAAACTCGAATTTCAGTTGGCAATCGGAATTCAACATCTGCATTTCGGACAAAGATTACTCCCGAAAGAAGCTAAGACTGTTCTCCTAGGTATGTTAGAACCTCTTAAACTGTTACCAACTTCATATGTCTGGCTCTTGTGCTACATGACAATTTTTGGCAGTTTAAGTATATCTTTTAAATACAAAGTCATATTGGGACTTTAAATGACATTGTGTGCGGGGAAGTAGCGTTTCCACCGGGTCCAAAATTCGGAACCAGGTACCCGATGTTGATGGCCGGTCGGGTACCCGGTGCAAAAACTAGCGGGAAGGTGTATGTTTTAGAACCAAAACAACTATTGTAAGCTGCATTGATTGTGCTGTGCCCACGCTCAAGCCTGCGCATCTGCTCAGACCTGTGTGCAAACTTTTCTTGAAAACGGTAGCCGTAAATGCTGATGTATTCAAGTTTTCAGGAGATGTCTTACGATCATATGCATGAAAGTATGATTACTTACCATCATAAATACAATAGATTGATGCCAACATTATGCAAAAACCCTCCTCTATGAAGACTTGGCCAGACTCCGCACTTTTTACCAGAAAAGTGCGGTTACCGCAAGCCTAACCCGACTTCCTGTTATCGCAAGTAATGCCATTGTTTGTTCAGGCCTGGTCGGGAGTTTTTTGGCAGACGGCAATGGTTGCCCGTCTTAGGCATCTTCTAATAGTTAATTTTGAAAGCCAAGACGGGCATTTAGGCGGGCACAGGCAATTGCCCGTCTTATATTGCCAGGTCTGTGCTTGTTTATTCTGGAGAGCTGGGTCAATAAAAACCTCCATTCTCCTGTGTTCAATGACTGTTTAAGTGTGTTCTCACGGCTCGGGGTAACACCATGTTACCCTGAGCTTGAGTAACGTGAAAACACGGGTTTACTCGGGGTCGGTGTTAAAATTTCGATCCACCTCCGAACGGAGGGTTCTGCGGTTTTAAACACCGTGTTAGTTTAATCAACCCTAGATCACAGGTACAGAGCTGTGTAACCTGCACTTATTATAGCAATGTACGCATTAAACAAACTCGCTTCAAATTCATTACTATATTTGCCTTGGAGAAGGCAGCTAATTAGAGATGGACTTTTTATAATTTTTTACGTATTTCTAAATGCAGGTCCATAGCCAGACACTGTACTGCAGCTGAAAGGGCGAGATAATTTAAAGCCAGGAAAAATATGTTTTGGAGGACGAGAACTTGTACTAAAATGCCAAGGCATTTTCTGTGGCATTTCATGGGAATTTTTCTTATGGTTATTTCCAAATTGCCAGAGAAGGTGGATCATTAGTTGTGGTACTGGTTACAGTGGAAATCCTTACAACTTTGAAGTAAGTAGGCTATCATCTAGTGCGCTGACATTTTTCGAATCACGCTTGTGCCGAGAATTTGAAGGAATAAAGTATAAGCCGTGAAACACTTTGGACTCGAAGAAACTCTAATCAGTAAGGAATGTTGTATCCTACAGTAGAGCTATGTAACATCGATGTTGCTGGCAAGCAAGAGCAATGCAAGACCACGATCAATTTGGATAAAGCTGGGTACATCGACAGAATTTAAAATGCAGTGCTGGCAAATTTCAGATATTGCAGTTAGGATAGGCCACAAAGCTTCAGCAGTTCTTGCTGCGAAGGCTTGTGCCTTGGGTTGGCAGTAAATGTATATGTAGTCTTAATACTTCAATCGTTCTGTACGTACCTAGTGTAGTTATTTACACTGTAGTCTGTAGATAATGATTCACCTTCGCTTACAATTTGGAGAAAACCAGGAGAAAATTCGTGCGAAACATTTTGACTTCCCTCATAACCCAGTTAACTGATCCTGGGAAAACATGGTGTGAACCTGCCGTTTTGACTTGCTATAAACACGAGGTAACACGGGGTACATGAGACCATAGCTTTTGAGTGTCCAGTGGTGCAGGGTTGGCCATATTAACTGTTTGAGTGTGCAGTGGAGCATGGTTGGCCGGATTAATTCCCTCCAGCAGTGACCAGGTTTCATAGAGGCCTTTTTGCCTAATGAAAGTTGTCCTCATTCCATGTTTTTCCATTTTTAGCTTAAGAATTGGGGTTGAAGTAGCTGAAATTTACGAATTTATACTAATTGTTGGATTCGTACTTACAGATTTGTAGGTGAGTGACGTAAATTTGGTTTTTCAGTTTTATATTTTTCCACAAACTGAACCGAACCAGAAAAGGTTTTAACTGGTCTTTCCCATAAAACCGGTTTTTGACACAGCCTTATCTACCAGCCCATTTCCAAATCAGTGAGGTGACATCTGACATCACAAATCAAAATTTACTTACAACTCTATTCACATACAACTCTACACAGCCTCACATCACACACATCAGTCACGAGCATACTTCTCCCAAGTGGGTGTTATGATCTCTCAACTTGTTCCTACACAGAGTCAATACCAAGTTGCAGCATATAGCCTAGAACCGGATTGCATTCACCCTATATTTTAGCCAGGGTTTGCATTTCTCTGAAAAAGTCGTCGTAATTTTTCATGATAGTATTTTCTTTTTTATGACCATTCAAAATTTTGCGTCGGAATTTTTAAAATTTTTGGCGTATATGATTAAATATACAATGCCTACCGTGATAAGGCGTAAACGGCAACGTTAGGCTTAGCCTAGCCTATAGGCTGTAGCCTTCAACAATGTTAACGCAACTTATCAATAAATTCAAGTGTGAATGAAGTATAAAATTAATAACAACCTGTTTTTGTGATGAGAAACGATCCTTGGATAATTAAAAATATTTTCACTTCCCTTACAGAGAAATTTGGACGAAAATGTCCAATATATTCCGTTTATGATCCAGCAAAAGGTGTAGCTTATACCTAACATTAGCATTATTAGATTGAACACAGTGACAGATGTCTTTCAATACAGTACTGTGTACATACAGCATGTATGTCAGTGCCCTCCGATTGTTGTCACTTGTCAAAAGTTGCAAGACATTGGGAAAGACCATTATTTTGGAGGTGTTCTTTTTGTTAATTATTGGGTTTTAAGAAACTCAGAATTTTCAGCAGGTGATTGTTTAGTGAGTCAAATTTTCTGTCGTAAAGATGGACAAATCAAAATTTATATTTACGACTGAATTGTATTTTTGGTCGAAAATAAAATTTCCATCAGCGTAAAAAACGCCATTTCGGCGTAAAATGCAAACCCTGATTTTAGCACCTTCCAGCCTTGCAAAAATTGAAATATATTGTAAGGATTTGTGTTGTTTGCAAGTAAAATTCTGTTGGATTTCCCCTGAGCATGAACAGTCTTGTTACCATGTCTTACAGAAACGATACAAATCTAAGTTGGCAGTTAAGCTTCAGATACCAATTTCACAAGTTGTCCTCAATTCGTTCACTGTGGTTGCACTGTAGAGGAATGGAACATTGTTAGTCCGAAAAATGTCAAAATAATTTTAAAATGTAGCACCATTCTCCATGCAGTTCCTTAATTGTAACACAAAAAATGGATCAGAATTACTCTTTCAAATCTACCAGTCCCTATACAACTGACCATAACTATTTTCCAGCTGTGGTGGAAAGTCTATCAAAGGAAAGAGGTGATTTTCCTACATCTGGTCTACTTAGTGAGTCCTTTGAGACTCTTCTGTGTTGCATGTTTTGAACATTTTATTGCATGCATGTCTAAGTGGATGGAAATCACAGTTCTGTGTAAGACAAATAAATTCCTGGCTACTGCCAAATTTCAATGCCCTTAAGGGAGGGGGGGGGGGTGTAAATGGCAAAGCTATGCTAGGCCTGGTTGAGCAATAACTTCAAGTACCTAAACATAGCCTAGATCTATCCATAATTTTAATGATTTCTACAAGCCATCCAGTTTTGTTTTGGCAATAGCCTAATTTCCAAGCTGCTTTAAAGCCCAGTAGTCAAGCCCCAGTTTGTCTGTACCATACACACTTAACCTACAATATAGCCTGATCGAGATACATTTTGACTCCAACCGAGTTGAAAGTATTTCAGTACCGTCATGTACCCAAGGTTATTCTCTGCATCAAGGATTACCATGGAAACCTTTCAGAACCACAGAGACTGTCATAAAGCCCTTTACCAGTTGACTAAGCAACATCTTCTCTCATCTTGACATAGCTATAAAGTTCCATAGGCATTGAGAGGACTTTCCATCTGTAACTTGAAGTGTATTTACTTGTAAAAAAAAAAAAATCAAAATTTAAGGTGATCTTCATTCTGAGCAGATAAATTCACAAAATTCTTTGAACTGTTTACATGAGAACAACAAGGGTGGCTTAAGATAGAAAGATTATGTCTTTTTGTTGACTGATAGATCGCTTAAGAGCTGATTTTGATCAGGGTCTAAGCAACATATTTGATCCTTCATAAAAGTTACTGTCACTTTATGATGAAACCAATCATAAATGCTCTCATTTCAAGTTAATTGTTGGTTGGAAACATAGTTATGGAACTTGCTTGGCAATGCTCACTTGAGGTGCACTCTACATAATGAACCCTATTATATACATAATGCATAATGTAAATATTGACCTTGATATGTAAGTATCTTACTGTACAGAGAAGTAAGTGAGAGTTACAGACCATATGGTATTTCCATACTTTTTGTCTAGATGAACATCAGAAAAAGCAAATGTTTGATATCACCAAAGGGAAAAAATGATCGGAACTGACAGTGTAATCGCCACTTTCATCAGCATTGAGATTTGCATTGTTGCATCAGGTGTGGATGGTACTTGTTGTAACTTTGAACAAATGCAAAATGGCTGCAGTAATATGGTAAGCCTTCATTTCATTCTAATATATCTCGCTTCACAAATCTATGCGGCCTTCTTATGTGCTGCATATATGTCAGTATTTTTCATAACATTGAGTAGCCTCATCATTTATGTTGCACCTGTTCTGTTTTCTACCTGCAAAAATTCACTTGATGAAAATTTGTTTAAGATGTGGGTTTAATGTGGTGACTATTATATTGACTGTATTATTGAAAGATTAGTTGTTTCTCTATATGTTGCTGAAGGTATTTGTTCATGGCTATTAAAGTTGTTCAGTTGATGTTACAGTACATGTAAGTGTATATTCTCCCTAACGTATTCTGTTTTGTGATTGTTTGCCCAAATTTGAACCTCTCCATATGTGATTACAATGCAGGTGTGTGGTTCGAAATCCAACACAAAAGCTGTCACAGGCATGACCTTGTGTTGTACACAAGGACCTTGTGCACCAAAGTGTAACATGAATTTGATACAATGAAAGGCTCTTTACACATGGCTGGTTAATTGTGCAGTAATGGAATAATGGAAAAAAATACTTTCTCTTGTTGCATATCAAACTTGTCACCCTTCTATAAATTAGTGCAGTCAAGCTTACGTGTGTTATCATTGTACTGGATACCTAGTCGTGACCTTGTTTTTTCTTGGTTTTTAATTGTTCACAAAGATTAATCATTGCTTTCATAGATGCATTTGTAGGGTTCTTAAGGTGACTTGTCCCAGCTGAAATGGCGAACTGCCTGCACTGTTACAAAGCCTGGTACATACTCCCAAAGATATTGCCATCTCATGCATGTGGCTCTTTGTAAAATATTACAATAGTGCCCTACTGTGGAGAATAAATGTGCCTAGACAAAGTGAACAAGAGGGCAATTATGGAGTTCCAAATCTCATATCCCCCACAGGCCAGAACATATGTTTTCCTAGCCCAAGACCAAACATGGCCGTGGAAACTTACAGTTTTAGGTTAATTGTAGGCCAAAACCCTCTCATTGAAGGGCAAAAATGTAGTACATCTTGTACAGATTCAGTGCAGACTGGCCTGCATGTAAGAGTAAGCCTAACATTAGCACAATATGGTTGAAAGTTCTGTTCTACCACATATATGTATATTGGTCATATGTACGTACTAACATCAAGTAGGGCAAGTATGGCAGAGGACTGCGGCCATCGCTGTTACTTTGGGTCAGCATAATTCTTCCACATTTGCAATTTCTATCAGCAGGGCTGGAAAAAATGCAAATTTCCCGGCAAGCCGGAACTTATTTCCCGCTTGATTATAATTCTTTACTATCTAAGCGGAGCGCGACCATTGGTTCGCGCGTAGTGTACAGAAAATTTTTGGCAAAATGAAGCCTCCCAGATTGCAGGAAACGGCCCTTCCGGGCCCTGATGATTGCATCTCAGGCCAGGGCTCGAAAAATATTTTTGAAAGAAGTAGCCGTCCAGCTTTTTGGTATCAGACTGTACGTGGTAACCCAACATGACTTTGTTTGAGCCCGACACTAAATTTACGCATATACATCTAGCACTCATACAGTAATACTGTACTTTGACTTGTTTGTGCATGAATTACTTATGTAAAGTCTCCTTGTGTTGTTTTTCTTCAAAGTTTGTTTACAGTTATTTTAGTTTTGTTCCTTTGTCATGCGATCTAGGCTCAATTCTCTTTCGCGCAGTAGAGTCAGGCTGTTAAGCTCAGCACCTACATTGTATGTACTGTTCATATGTAGGCTATATGAATGCCATGCGTGTTTTGCACGCAGTGCGTGTGGATTGGGAACATTCGGATACTAAGGCCGAGAAATAGTGTGGAAGAAAGTGCTGAAAATTTACCGTTTTGTAAAATACATACCCAAATTGATACGTCAATTGGCTTGACTTATGTTCCTAGATTTCATACTTATCACTTACATTAAGATGACATGCTTTCATTATCAAAAGATGTAAATTTTGGTAAACAGTTACGCTACATAAACTATGCACATATTCCAACCACTATTTATTCTCGTCTCAAATCAATCACTAAGACTTCAAATTTCTGGTGGAAAGACTTTTTTGGAAACAAAATTCACTTCATCAGCTCTACCATCGTACACATTCTTTCAAGGGGTATATTGCGTAGAGAAAAAAAATCTTCTATCCTGTTCTATCCTGTTACTATCTTAAATACTAAAATGATTCCTACCTTTACGTTGCTCATAATTTTTCTTTGCTATTCAAACTATTTGTTTCCAAATATATGACAAAAAAGAGCAAAATATTTCCCATTTTTGTGTACACCCCCATTTGCTAGTGGAGCGTGCCAAAGTCACGTGCATTGCTTCGGCACAGCATATCGAAGAGAGCACCCAGGCGACGAACGAACGTTCGTACAGGATGTGATAACGGCATGCACAGTGGCTGCCATATCGTACCGTACATAGTTAACGGTACTGTACGGGTGAAATCTCAGCCCAGGAGATGCATTAGAAAGAGTTTTACTGTAATTATCACGAAGGATCAGTGTGTGCAGTAGGTAGTGGATTTTGATAAACAAGAAAGCAGTTTACGAGAAATTTGAACACATGGTTGAGGTACTTTACAGTGCAAAAGTTGCAGTGACAAACTTAACATTATTTTTTGTTACGATGCACGTTACGGCAGACTGGACACAAAGCCACAGTGGTAGGACTGACTCAGTATCCGAAACATTTAACATCCTGTAGTACAGTCTGCACTGTATAAGCTGTGCGTACAGTGAGATTCGTTAGAACATGGAAGTACTACCTCGGTAGTACTTCCATGGTTTCAGGTGCGCGGACGCTGATCGAAGGCCGCGAGTGCACGACCAAGGGATTCACTTAAAAATAAAAGAATAACATACATAAAGAAACCTCCTGGTAAGCTGGTAAATTAAAATGTTTCTTTCTTAAAGGTTTCAACTAGAGTAGTGATCACTTACTTTTCTTCATGTTGGTTTTAAAATATTCCAAATTCTCACATCGTTATAGATTTTTTTTTCTGGACTCGGCGGGATTTCCCGCGAGACGCAAAATTTCCCGGCAAGGAGCTTCCCGTTTTGCCGATTTTTTCCCGCCGTGTCTATCAGTGGGTATTGTTTATGTGGGAATCTAATAATTTTGATGGTGAGCCTGCCCGATGGAAGCAGGGATTATCGCGAATGATCTGCGTAGCACATACATTATTTGTCATAAGACTATGTGTAGTTATTAGTTAACTGCACAATGACAAATCTTACTATTTTGCAGACTGCAGACCTGGAATTCGCAGAACAGATATTGCAAAATGCAAATATCAGTAATTGCTAAAATAACCAAATGCTTGTTTGGAGACATTTGCAAATTAAAACAAAGGTTAAAGGTGATCCAGTGTCACCAAAATACAAAAACTTTCTCACTGAGTGTCTTCTGTTGTTCTGAGTTATGCTATTTTAGAATGAAATGAGATTCATGGCATGGTTTATACACTGTGAAATGCATCCTTCATTTTAAAACAAGCAGAAACATTCTTGGTGCACGAAAGGCTGAGCTCGCACACGTACGCACATGGTATGGTCACTATTCAGTGAATGTACAATGAAGTCTTTATTTAAGTATGATCAATTAGTAGAATGAAAAGGTGAGTATGAGAAACGAGGCTGAAAGACACAAAATTTGAAACTACCAAAACCAAACTGTTCACCTTTTCACTGACAAGATTCTCTTACCAATGATAGGTACATAATGAACAGAATATTTTCCAGGTTATATTGCAAACATGATAATAATTGTGATTGCATTGAACTGATTATTAGTTTTGCCAACCATTTCACCATGTTTGTCCACTGTATACTAGGGCTGTCAATTTCCGTTTAATCTCCTAAACGTTTAAACGGTTGGAATAAACGTTCGTTTACCGTTTAAACGGTATCTTTATTCTGAACCAACAGTGTAATGCACTAATGGTCTCATTGACCATTCACTTACGATATTCACAGTACGCGCAAGCTTTTAAAATCTGTACGTAAAAATGTAGCGATCATTTCAGCGATTTCTTTTTAATTCACCCAAATTTGCCAATGAACGAAACCAAGCATTAAATTCGCAGTCTGATCATAAGTTTGATACAGGGCCATACGTTTGATATCAGGCCGCAATGTACGCAAACACCGACGTACATAATATTAGGCCATGTCCGTACACTGTGCAAATGCAGAATTTCAAGTGACATGCAAGAAAAAAGTCGAGAGTTAAAGCACGTGTATAGGTCCGTTATTACATGCAAACAGTAACACATTAGGCTACGCACCTGCTCTGTACAAAAGTTGACGTACATCGCAACAACATTGGGCATGGTATGGAAAATAACATTTTTCGATCGCTGCTTGTACCGCTAAATTACCGGTTGTTTCATCGTCCTTTGCAGTAGTTTACGATAGGTACTTTTATGTTTATAATGCATGTTAATTTGTATGAAATAAACGTGTGCCTTTTACTTTTGTGATTTAAACAAAAACGATGTCTAGAACATTACCCCAATGAACGAAAGTTTGTGATAGATTCGTCCCATGCTACGTACTATAGTTCCACTGATTTGCACACAGCAAGCGGGCCGCTAACATGACTCAAACAGATATTTACGTATGGATATATAGTGCGTGCATGAATTATGTACTGCTATATGAAACACTCAGAACAAACACGTGTGCGAGCCTACACTGTCTGTTTACGTATAGGTAAAGCATGGTAGGATGGTGTGAATGCTGCATTGAAATACTGCGGCAATTTTCGGGCTTTTAAGTAAGTCTGTTTTAACGTTCGTTCTGTGAGCACCTTGAACTACAAAAACGATGTAAACTGAGAGAGTGAATTGTGGTTAAGCCGATATTGTGTACGCGTCCTGATAAGCAGATTTGGGCTACTGCTTCGATTGGGGGATGCGGGCGCTGCGTATTGTTAGGGGGATTAGTAGGCTTACTGTGAGTAGGTGGAAGTCAATTCAATCACAGAATTATATACTATGAATGGAGAGACACGGGCAGTTTATTTCTGAAGCTTTATTTGGTCATTGAATTTGCAAATAAACATCGTTGTTAAATGAGAGATATCAAAGAAAACATTGGGGAAGAAAACTACTAAAACTTTTGTTGTATTTTTAAAAGGAAAACCGTTTAAACGTTTAGCTGAATTATGCGCCGTTTAAACGGCCGATCGATCGTTTAACCGTTTAAACGTTTAAACGTGACAGCCCTACTGTATACTCAGTACCTCCCCCACCCCCATCCAAGGAGAGTTTGCACTAATTGATTCCTTGCGTAAGCAAAAGGAATCTATGTGATGGTGATGAAGTGTGTGTGTGTGTGTGACGCTGCTTGTAAACATGATAATCTCAAGAGTGGTAACCGTGAGTGATCTCATACTTAGGATGTAGGTACCCCTTATTGAGTAGATGATCTCTATTGTTTTTGGTGGAGGTCAAAGCTCATTTGAGGTCAGGAGAGGTCAAAACGTTAAAACCCTGTAAACACGATATCTCAGCAAGGGTAACTGTGAGGAATGTCATACTGGGCATGTAGATTGCCCATATTTAGAAGATGATCCCTAGTGTTTTTGCTGGAGGTCAAAGGTCATTTGGGGTCACCAGAGGTCAAATGGTAAAAACCCTGGGAATTCCTTGTAAACACGATATCTCAAGACAGATAAATGTGAGGGATCTCATACTTACCATGTGGATTGCCCATATTGAGTAGATGATCCCTATTGTTTTTGGTGGAGATCAACGGTCATTTGGGGTCACCAGAGGTCAAAAGGTCAAAACCTTGTTAACACGATATCTCAATGAAGATGAATGTGAGGGATCTCATACTTACCATGTGGATTGCTCATATTCAATAGATGATCCTTATCATTTTGGTGGAGGTCAAAGGTCATTTGAGGTCATGAGAGGTCAAATGGTAAAATCTCGGGAATTTCTTGTAAACATGATATCTATAGACAGATAAATGTGAGGGATCTTATACATACCATGTGGATTGCCCATGTTGAGTACATGATCCCTATAGTTTTTGGTGGAGATCAACGGTCATTTGGGGTCATCAGAGGTCAAAAGGTCAAAACCTTGTTAACACGATATATTAAGGAAGATAAATGTGAGGGATCTCATACTTATCATGTGGATTGCCCATATTGAGTAGATGATTTCTTTCACTTTTGGTGGAGGTCAAAGGTCATTTGGGATCACGAGAGGTCAAATGGTAAAATCTTGGAAATTTCTTGTAAACACGATATCTTAAGAAGGATAAATGTGAGGGTTCTCATACTTACCATGTGGATTGCCCATATTGAGTAAATGATCCCTACCTTTTGTGGTGGAGGTCAAAGGTCATTTGGGGTCACGAGAGGTCAATCATGTGAATTGCCCATGGCCAGTTCCATGAAAAATGGACATGAAGCATAAAAAATGAAGTTACTCATACATCAATAAAAATAGGTTGCATGTGTTCACAAAAGGCTAAAGTTTAATAGACAAAATGAAATATCGTATTTTTCGACATCGTTTACATAGAAAATGTATGCTGCCCTCTAATTACAAAAAAGTGTCAATTCAGATTCTTCTAGCTTCTTAAAAGAAGTTCTTTTCAGTTTCTTTCCTCAGTACTCAATTTAAAGTGAAATGTTTCAGTTCCATGTGCAAAATGAATTAGAAATATGCCTTTTTACAGTAATAATTCCCAAAACAATTTTGTGATCCTCACTATTGTAAATTTAAAGACTTACTTTTCCGTAAAATCACTAGCGCTGACAATGTAACACCCGTCACAATTTTTTCAAAAGTTATCTTGATTGCCTGAGAATAGCTGCAAATTCAACAAAATTCTGGATTCTCTGCATCTATACTTTAATTCATCTTAAGGTCCACTCCAATCAAATATCCTAATTAATTAGTGCCAAATTTTAATTAAAATAATAACGTAACACCCGTCACAATTTTTGTGACGGGTGTTATATCATGTAGATGTGGCAAGATGTTCACATTGAGGAATGTTCAAACTTGTACAAAATTGTCACTTAGTGCATTCCTCTAGGTACTCTACTTTTCCTTTTACCTTACAAGGCATGAAATTATTCACTTTGCCTTAATTTTGCTTGATTGAAAGGCAGACATGCGATAATCACATGCAAAAGCAATGCACATGTCAGATACTCTGAACTTGAGTGCATTTGCAGTGGGCAAGCAATACATCTGCAATGGATCAACAGAACATTTGCAGTGTACAGGTATTGCATACTACATTTCATTCCACCAATTCCAAGTTACTTTGCAGGGAACAAGGGAAAAATAAAATGCTTCATCTCTGTGATAGAAAGGTATTTCTATAGTGTTAATTTTCCCTTGCAATGCTTAGTGTAAAAGTACATACTTGGCTGAATAGTTATTGTTAGGACAATGCCCTACTGCAGTATAAATTTGTGAAAAGTTTTTGATATAAATACTCATGTCTGTGTAATACACAGTGTACTAAAGGCTCAAGGAAAGCAAGGCTAGTCCAAAATCAGTTACAAGGGAGTAGCGACAGCACAGCAGGGGAGGAGGGCAGGGGTGGGAGAAGAAAGAGGAGAGAAAGGCTGCAACACCCAATAATTTTATCTGTAGCTTAATTTTTAAATTAAATTGAAAATGGAAGTGTTATTCTGATGGTAAGTGTCGGGCTCTGATGTCGGCCTAGGTATTTTATCTAAATTGTCGTGCTCATTTGAATATTTAGCCTCTGAATTAAGCCCCGACATGTGATGTCGGGCTCTAGTGTCGTCCTCTGGTGTCTGCCTCAAATGTCGGTCTCTTATGTTGACCTCAAATGTCGTGCTCAAATTTTGTACCCAAATTGTCGTGCTCATTTAAATATTTAGCCTCTTGATTAAGCCCTGACAATTGAGCACAACACTGGGCACAATTAAGCCCCAAATAAGCTTCTAATATTAGCCCCAAATCAACCCAGACAATTTTGTGAGGGCTATACTGTCAGTGTGGATATCCAGCATTTGTATTCTTCCATTATGCTTGAATGTCTTTGTTAGTTACACAAGATGTGCACTGTACATAGAGCAGGTTTTGTGCATCACAGTGGTGCTCCTGACAGTAGTTCAGTTGACTTCTTAGTTATGATGTAAAGAAGTGTGTTGGTATCCATGGAAACCTTCAGTTAAATGGGCTTATTGCGTTGGTTTGCAAAATTCATGTTTTTTATTCACACAGTTGACAGGTACTCACAACTTGATGCTAAATGGTCACACTAAGAGATTCTGACCATCTGACGGACAACTGAAATGGCAATGACAGAGTTATTAATTATTAAAATCATTTATTACAAATTTAAGGCCAGACACTTCTTACTATTATGTAGTAATCATATGCAATACCTGTCAACAAAAACTAAAATTTCTCACATTTTTGGTAACTGTAGGAAGTGAAAGATGAGTAATGAAGCTAATTAGAAGCATTGTCATGCAATGACTTCCTTCAAACTCGTCACAAAAATAAAAGATGTCAACTCAATGAGCCCCTTAAAAGTGGCTCCTTGGGCTTGAAAATTTGTAGGTTACATAGGTACTGTAACTGCTAAAAGACCACTTGGTTTTAAGTCCAATTTCATGAATATAAAATAACAATTAGTCTGTGGCATGGCAACCATTGAAGAGTGGTCTCTTGTGCATATTTAGCATGTAGACAGTCATAGGGTAGCTGATAATATTGCTTTCAGTGGAGGTGAATGGTCATTTTGTGTTACAAGATTTCAAAAGGTTTTGACCTTATCAACATGACATTTCAAGTAAGACAACTGTGAGGGATCTCATGCTTGTCATGAGGGTTATTCACATGTCTATCAATATACCAAGTGACAAGGAATCACTAAGCCTTTTGGCTTTCTATTTATAATCTGTGTACAGTACAGTATCTATTCTCCAGCTGCATTTGCAAGTACTTCATGCAGTACACTACGGAGGAACATAATTACCCATATTCAAGAAATGAGTGAAATTGCATTTTGCATATAAAAGAGTTGACTGTTCAGGAGGTGGCCAGCTGGGACTCCTTTGTTAAGGAAAAGGTTGAATAGCATTGTTATATGAGTTCCTGTTGTCCATTTTCACTGCATAAAGGTAAACTCTTTCTCATTGACCTAATATTACACTATTTACCCTATGCATGTATACTCTAGTACCTTTGTATACACCCGGCCTCTTCCACCCCCTCGACATCCCTGAATCACCTCTTTGTTAAGAAAATTTGCCCAAACATTTTAAATGTCACTTGTTCAGACTGAAAAACTGTTATAAGTATTCATTTAAAATGGAATTAATGGCAAAATTTTAGTTTTGGAGGTCTCAATTTTAGAAGCGTAACACCCGTCACGCTCATATGTAACACCCGTCACACAGTTTTTGAGAAAAAACACAAAATTTATGATTTCTATCACTTAGTCACAATTACACTGCATGACCCTTCTACTGTCCCAATACATTCCATGTATGAACAAACTCCTACATTTATTACATTCACAGACTTTTCCAGAAAGATAATTGGTCCATTTTGCCATGTCCGTTTGAATGTAACACCCGTCACGCCCCTTTATTGGGTCCTGACTCACCCCCTTGTACACAGACTGGACTTCTCTGTAGATGCTATTATTGTTTGGTCTCTTAGGCATTGTAATGTTACAAAAACATTAAATTTACTTGTTGTCTTAGCAGGAGAAATTGGCAAAACTTCGAGGTCTGTTTCTAAATGTAACACCCGTCACATGGAATTGCCCCCATATTGAGTAGATGATTTCTTTCATTTTTGGTGGAGGTCAAAACCTTGTAAGCATGCTATCTCAAGGAAGATAAATGTGAAGGATTTCATATGTACCATGTGGACTGCCCATATTGAGTAGATGATCCCTCTTGTTTTTGGTGGAAGTCAAAGGTCATTTGGGGTCACCAGAGGTCAGAAGGGCAGAATCTTGTAAACACGATATCTCAAGAAGGGTAACAGTGAAGGAACTCCTGCTTGAAATGTGGATTGTTTGTGTTGAGTAGATAATCCCTGTTGTTTTTTTTTGTGGAGATTAAAGGTCATTAAATGGCATCACAAAGGGTTAAAACCTCGTAAACATGATATTTTAAGGAGGATAATTGTGAGGGATCTCATACTTGGCCTGTGGATTGTTCATATATTTTTGTCTCATATTTGGCATGTAGATGGCCATGTAGGGTAGGTGATCCCTATTGTTTTCAGTCATTTTGGATCACAAGATATTAAAAGTTCAAAAGCTTATTAACATGATATCTCAAGTAGGATAACTGTGAGGGATCTCATGCATGCCATGTGGGTGATTCATGTTTGCTACAATATATCCATATGGCAAGGAATCACTAAGCCTTTTGGCTTTCTGGTTGAAAGAACATTCTCTTTACAGCAAACTGAACTAACCATGCCAGTGGTTAACATAACTTCAGCTGTCTTTTTCAAAAGTGAGTTAACTTCTCATATTAAGTTGGCATGTGAAGGGTTTTCAAATGCATTTTCAGACAAAATCATATGACACCCTTGACAAATTTGGCAGGGCTGGGCACATTGCCTGTTGTCCTAAGTTAGACTGTTATTAAACTGAATGGTCAAATTTTGATCTTTGAGGTCTATTTTAATTTGCATCCAATTCAGAGAGTTGAATGCTTCATTCTTGTGCCCACAAATAAATTTGTAAATGGCCTGGTCCCAAATTCTGCAAATAGCATGGAAACTTAGGCTACAGTCCCTCATTTTGAAAATCAGACATTTTATTAATGCAATCACGGCATAGCATAAATGTCGCAAAACGAAAACATTGGGGTACATTTATAGGCAAATGAGACAGTCGATAGATGGGAAATTCCCTGGTCCTCTTAAAAAAGAACTAAGGATTCGAGCAAATTATGGGTCAAAATTTAGGTAAAATCCAGCTAAATTAAAGCAGTGAATTACTAAAACAATTGCCCTGAGTGCCCAAATGTTTGACCTGAATGCCCAATTTCTGCCAGTTCTGAAAGGTAGGGGGAACTGGGCCCCTGGATCTGCCCCAGGTCTGTAGCTATATAGAATCTAGTACGTAAAATTAGTGATTGCTTCAGGTGTATAGACTGAAACTGATGGAAAATGGCTTCAGTCCATCTTTTCTAATTCATCACGCAGACCAGGGGAATCCTATTTAATCAGCAGTTCGAGCCATCTGCTTTTGCAATTGACATATCTTAAAGTTTATTCCCATCAAAATATTATAAAAACTTATGAAGGCACAAGAAGTGGAACTTGAGTTTATTTGAAGTCTTGCATAGTGTATGGCCAGTCTGGCATATACGTACAATATGGGATTTATATTTGTTATCCACCCATGCAGTATTTTTTTAACCGGGAAGGGGGGAGGGGAAAGTGACTTCATTTTTGAAAAACACCAAGTGTGCTCAACATAAGCAAAATTCTTTTCAACCGGGCTTAATGCTCTGCCTGGATGTGTGCCAGGTTCATGATACTAGAAAAGTATGTACCAAGTTTTAGTAGCCTTCCCTAGTTGACCACTGTTAATCCATAGTCTATCAATGAACTTCCTGGGCAGCTATCTTGAGATCGATAAATTAAAAGGGGTTTGTTGTTGTATTTACAGTGTGACACAGATGTTAGTGATCAGCTCCATCACTGAATAACAGCCCTTAATAAAGGCATGACTTGAACCCTTTAAAAAGTGCATGATCAACAGGGCTAGTTTGTTTACAAAATGTAAAGATTGCAGGGCTCACCCAAAAAAAGCCTTTTTGTAATAATTATAATATAACAGTTCTTATAAAGCGCCTTACACAAGAAGTCTCAAAGTGCTAAAACTACACAACAGGCAGTCAATAGGACAAAGTAAACAAATGAGTTTTCAGGTTAGTTTTAAATTGTCCAACTGAAGAAGAGTTCTTGACAAAAGATGGTAGGTCATTCCACAATTTGGCAGATACTGTTGTAGGGTGATTTTGGCTAAACTCTCGTATTGAATTCTAGCAGCATCTATGATCGTCACTTTATTACTAATCCTTAGAAAAATACAGCTGTTACAGTATTTAATTTACCACCTTTCAAAATCACGTCGGTTATAATTAAGTAGGCTACAAATTTAAACATAATGCCTTAAACACTACTAGCCAAAGTGTACAGGAATGTGCATTGGGACTGAGACAGTTTGGAAGCGAGTTGGTCTGAGACTGAGTTGTTTAGGATTGAAAGTCTTGTGGTACGTGCTATAGTGCTGGCTACTGACTTTGCGCAGAGCTAGTACTGGCTTCGCACGTTGTTGTACTGTACAGAAAGCAAACCATTGTCGTGTTCTATGCATTAGACACCATCATTACGAAAATTACAAGACTGTGCAATATTTTAGCTCCCACACAGTCAGGTGAATGTAACAGAAGTATGCAGGGTGGAATATTTTAGTACCACCATCAAACCAAATTACAACTTTGTTAATCACATCAAATATTTAGTAGCAAACAGTTATAAACCAATGATATCGGTCCTTCTTCTGTGCTAACTTAGTGTTACTAAAGAAATGCCGTTCATCTTACAGCCGTATGTGGTGAGTGCATGCATGCTCTGTTCCTGAGTTGAATTATGGGAGTCCTACCTACTTCCATGGTTGAATTATTACACTGTAGCCAACAACACAACATGCATGGAGAAAGTTTGTGCTTGTTACAAAATGCAAATCTCATTTTACAGAGCTCAAACCATGCAAGAAAGTCACATTTCAGTCGAAAATAGCCAAATTCTGACTGTCAAAAAACCCTGGCTGAAAGAGTAAGTTGGATTCATCTTTATCAATACGATTACTTTTTACACAGGTTTGTTATTAGGAACTTATTGTTAATGGTCTATTTAACTATTTTAGTTATTACTGAGTTCTGCATTTTGTAGTGTCTGTTCTGCAAATTCCAGGTCTGCAGTCTGCAAAACAGTAGAATTGATGCAACGAAGCCTTATTGAGCCAAAAAATACGTACACCAGACCTGGTGGCCACAGACTTGTGAACATGCAAAGCCTATTGCAGAAATAGTAGTCTGTACTTGGGTAATATGAACAACTGTTTCACATAGCGTGTGAATCAGATATCAACAGAACGGATTTGACAGTGAAAATATATTGGGTCCCATGTGCTGCTTCATGTATGCTTGTGCAAAAAGAATGAAGTGAGCTTGGTATTTAGTAGAACACGTACTGAGCATCTCATATCTCATCTGATACATGTATTGCCAGCCAAAAGGGGCCTTCAGTAAGTTTATACAAAACGGCTATCAGAGACCACAACAAAATTAACAGTGGTCATGGGCATGATGGCTGTTTTGAATTTTGAGGCCTGTCCCATAGGCCTATTCTCTACATACCATAGGTTAAAGAAATTTCCCAACATACTAATAAGGAAATCATGACAAAAGAACATGCACTTTTAGGTCATTTAAACTTCAATCTCATAGTTAAGTAACTAGAATGTGCTATTTAAAATAATTTCTCATCACTCTGTACATATCATGTGGTTTTACGATTTTTTCTAACATACTGTTATGCAAATATTGGATACATTCCAATTTAAGCTCATTCAAACTTTGACCTCTTGATTTGTAACATATGACGCCAACGATTATGCATGCAAAAGGTGTCATGCTCAGACACCTATCCACCAACTTTGAAATTAATGAGATGTATAGTTTAGGAGTTGTTGACGATGAGCATTTTCACAAAACTATAGCAAAATTGGACCTATAACCTCATTTGGACCTTCAAACTTGCACCTTAGCAACCAAAATGGCAGAGTTTTAAGTTTGTGCAAATAATGGCAAAAAAAAACCCTCCAATTTTCATCAAATTTGGCTTTGACCTCTGATGTTTGGCCTATGACATTATTAATTCCACATTCACAACCCACCAAGTGTGACCTTAATCGGACATATAAGGTTCAGAAGTTCACAAAACACTTTTTCACAAAATTAAGGCAAATTTGACCTTTTACCTACACTCTGACCTTTGAGCCCACCAGGCTTCAACAAATTTTTTTTTCATTACTTGTCCATTGGGCAAGCTCTTCTCTTAGTCTACTTGTCTGAATGAATATCTACTTGTCCACTTTTAATATGCCTTTAAACTCCTTTGTGGAGGAGACTTCGCAAGGGTACTTGTCTGGTGGGCTATGATATTGAACAATGCACTTGCCTGAGTAACTTTTTACTTGTCCCGGACTGTCAGGTGGGGGATTTTTCGAAGCCTGGAGCCCACCCTTAGCAACCAAAATGCACTGATTGTAAAAATTATCTCATCAGTCCTAGCATATCATGTGGTTTCATTTGTATTTCTAACATACTGATAGGCAAATAACTGCAAAAAACCCAATTTTAGTAAATTTGGCCTTTGGCCTGTACCTTTGACCTATGATATGATGTCATCAATACACATGCACAAGTTTTTATGGTCAGGTACCTAGACCCACCGAGTTTGAACTTCATCAGACTTGGGGTATAGGAGCTCATGACACACTTGGGATTATGGAGGAGAAAAGTGGTTGTAAAGTACTAGAAAAACAAAAGAGTACTCATCAATGTGAGGTCGTGTCATATGTGCTTGCTTCAAGTTCATTTTGTATTGAAACTGTGACAGCTTTAACTGCTTATATCTTTAGAACCATACATCACATTTCAATGCAAATTCCTCCAGAGTGCTTAGAATAAGTACCCTCTATTATGCATCAGGGATGTAGCTAGCCAAATTTGAGTGCCGGGTAATTGTCTGATCTGGGGACAGCACCTCACCCCACCCCATGGCATCTACCCCATTTTTCAGCCATTAATTTTTCATTTTTCCCTCATTTTACTTTAGGGAGTAAATTTAGGGCTAGTTTTAGGTCTCGGTAGGCAGATTTGTGGTGGGCAGGGAGACGTGTGTTTGCCTGGAGTGCCGGGCAGGAATATTGAGTGCTGGGTGTCACCGCCCAGCGCTGCCCACCATAGCTACATCCCTGTTATGCATTCTGTTTGGTTAGGCTGATTTAAGGATATTGTAGCCAGACAGGCCAATAACTTGTAAATTGCCACTCCGACATATCTCTAGAGTGTATAAAATACTCTGACCACAACTGTCTGGACAGCAGAGGCATCCACAGAGCTTGGGTAATACACACTCTCAAGAATTTGCAAATGCCCGAGTAAAAACTGATAAAAGGCCAGTGGAGTGGAACGCGTGATGTAACATATCAAAACTTGATTTGAGCTTAGTTCCTTTTAAGAATTCCTTGTAAACACGATTCCTCAAGATAGCAGTGGTGGACACTGTGCTTTGCTGTACCTTTTGACCCAATGCCTGTTGCAGTATATGCCATCTCGACATATGTGTGTGTCACATTTTTCAGCAGATATCTCAAGAATGGTAATGTCAGATTTCATACATTGAATTGAATGTTGCAGTGTGGTTAAAACAGTAAATTATCCCTCAAGATAACTAAAAATTAATTGTGTGGCAGCTGGCGTGGTATAAACTCATCTCATGAATCATCTGCTACATTCTTCTTATTTTGCAAATTTATAAGAAATGCGTTTACCCTTTTTTGAATTCCCCGTAACCTATTGCCTGGAGAAAAATAATTGTGATACTGTAGTAATATTTCACAAGTTTATTATTAGGGGTTTTTCCCCATATAGGTCAGGAGAGTAGCCAAATCTTTCCCAAGATTAATAGATGAAATAGTTGCCTTAGAATCTTAAAATCAGGGAGGCCTTCGAGATAAAATCCAAATATTGCATGCAGATATCATTTTCTTCTAATACAAATCTGTTCTCAAAAAAAGTCCCTTTTGTTATTCCTTCAATATGAAACATATTCTAATTGCTGTGATTTCTTGCCCAGACAAGTGTAGTTGGAGCTTCATCAGTTGCTGTTTTAATATGTACAGAACTCTTTGTCAAAAACTATCCATTCATACTGTGGTGCAGTGGCGTATTTAGGAAAGGGGGTCACTGGGCCATTCCCCTCCCCCCCCCCACCCTCATTGATGCAGATCTTTTCTTTGTACCTAAAATATGTAAAATCTTTGAACACAAATTTTACTTCAAAGGTAGCATAATTATGTGGCACCAGATTTCATGTAAGGACACCTAATTTCTCCTCCCCTTTGAAATTTTTTGAAAAATTAGGTGTCCTTACATGCAATCTAGTGCCACACAATTATGCTACCTTTGAAGTAAAATTTGTGTTCAGTCATTTACATATTTGATTGAACTGTAAACCAAGGAGTTATTCTGCATAAATTAAATGAGTAACATAGGCCTAAGAAATGTCACATGATTGATGGGAGCCATTCCTCCTACTTTAGGAAATTGGGCAGACTGCATTTTCCCGGATGCTTCAATTGCCTGATTAAAATTCTGGGAAACCTAAATACAGCTGTTTTAGATGAAAGGATGTAACTTTTCATAGAAAGACATGAAGAGATTTTGGGAGCCTATAATTCATTTGCAAGACAAACATTTAAAACAATTGTGATCAGAGATGTGTTTCATAATTTCTTCAGTCTCAATCTCAATTTGTAAAAGAAAGACAAAAAAATCATTCAATTACCTGTCGAAGTAAAAAATAGCACAGCATAATTAGGGAACGATATTCTAAGAAATTTTTGGTTTCGATGATAAGAGAAACCTATGCATTCATGATGGCGTGTGTGTGTGTATGTATGTGTGTGGGTGTATGTGTGTGTTTGTGACACTTTGCTTGTTAACACGATATCTCAAGAAGGGAAACTGACAGTTCTCAAACTTGGTACATAGATGCCCCATATTAAGAGGAAGAACCCTATTGTTTTTGGTGGGGGTCAAAGGTCACCTGGGGTCACCGGGGTCAAACTCTGAAAACGTTGTTAATACAATATCTTGAGGTAGGAAGCTTGGATGAATTTCATACTTTGTATGTAGATGCGTTATGGTATGAGGAAGAACCCTATTATTTTTGGTGGAGGTGAAAGGTCATCTGGGGTCACCGGGGTTAAACCCTGAAAACTTCGTTCACACGATATCTCAAGAAGGAAAACTCTGACAGTTCTCAAACTTGGTACATAGATGCCCCATATTAAGAGGAAGAACCCTATTGTTTTTGGTGGGGTCAAAGGTCACCTGGGGTCACCGGGGGTCAAACTCTGAAAACGGTGTTAACACAATATCTTGAGGTAGGAAGCTTGGATGAATTTCATACTTTATATGTAGATGCGTTATGGTATGAGGAAGAATCCTATCATTTTTGGTGAAGTGAAAGGTCATCTGGAGTCACCGGGGGTCAAACCCTGAAAACTTTGTTAACACGATATCTCAAGAAGGGAAGCTCTGACAGTTCTCAAACTTGGTACATAGATGCCCCATATTGAGAGGAAGAACCCTATTGTTTTTGGTGGGGGTCAAAGGTCACTTGGGGTCACCGGGGGTCAAACTCTGAAAACAGTGTTAACACAATATCTTGAGGTAGGAAGCTTGGATGAATTTCATACTTTGTTAGTAGATGCATTATGGTATGAGGAAGAACCCTGTCATTTTTGGTGGAGGTGAAAGGTCATCTGGGGTCACCGGGGGTCAAACCCTGAAAATCTTGTTAACACAATAACTTCAGTTACAAAGCTTGGATGAATTTTGTACTTTGTATGTAAATGCGCTATGGTAAGAGAAAGAACCCTATCTTTTTTGGTGGAGGTCAAAGGTCATTTGAGGTCACCAGGGGTGAGACCTTAAAAACCTTGTTAACCTGATATCTTAGGGTAGGAAGCTTGGATAAATTTCATACTTTGTATGTAGATGCCTTATAGGTAGAGAAAGAACCCTATTATTTTTGGTGGGGTTCAAAGGCCATCTGGGGTCACCGGGGGTGAAATCCTGAAAACCTGGTTAACACGATATCTCAAGGTAGGAAGCTTGAATAAGTTTCATACTTCGTATGTAGATGCGTTATAGTAAGAGGAAGAATCCTATCATTTTTTGTGGAGGTCAAAGTTCATTTGGGGTCACTGGGGGTTAATCTCTGAAAGTCTTGTTAACACTATCTCCAGGTAGGAAGCTTGGATAGATTTCATACGTAGTATGTAGATGCGTTATAGTGAGAAGATGAATCCTATTATTTTTGGTGGAGGTCAAAGGTCATCTGGGGTCACCAGAGGTCAATGTCTGAAAACCTTGTCAAGAGAACATCTCCAGGTAGGAAGCTTGAATAGATTTCATACTTGGTAAATTGATGTGTTATAGTGAGAAGATGTACCCCATTGTTTTTGGTGGAGTTGAAAGGTCATCTAGGGTCACCAGGGGTCAAACACTGAAAACCTTGTTAACACAGTTTCTCAAGGGAGAAAGCTTGGATAGGTTTTATGCTTAGTATGTGGATGTGTTATGGTGAAAAGATGGACCGTATTGTTTTTGGTGGAGGTCAAAGGTCATCTGGGGTCACCAGAGGTCAAAACGCAAATTTCCCAAGAATTCCCAAGACTAAATAGGAATACAAAACTGTATTTTTCCAACATGTTAAGATAGCATTTGACCATTGACTGAAAGAGATGGGACATCATGGCTTTATTTGGAATAGAATATATCATCGAAACCTCAATGCATTTTTGCATTCTGGTTTCAAGATTTATTAGTTAATGTGTTAAATGTGGGGACCAGGTAGTTTATGAACAACTGGTTGGAATGAAACTGTACAGCTCCTTGAAGTAATCATTATCTTTGTTAGTAAAATTGCTTGAATTGATAGTAGCATAGCACATCAGCCCAGTCACTTGTCCAAACATTGGCATTCTAGATTTGTATAAATGTTTAAAATATATAAAAATAAATATCAATAATAATATAAATATTTGTTTCATCCCATGGCACTTGATCAAACTGTCTGTGATGGTACATTATTTACTGAGGAGTTACATGAGGTGGAGGACATATAAAGTAACTTTTTTATTTATAAAAACAAACAACATCATCAATCAAGTGAAATCAATCAAAAAATGTTCATTAACTTTCAAAATTTCATAGTTTGAGTCTCATTTGATTATCCATTATAAGTGTCCTGCACGCTCTTCATGGGTGTGAGTTTCAAGCAATACAGAATAAACAGGTAGGTGAAATTTAGTGACAGATACTGTACACTGACCATTAAATTACATCCCAACATGAATAAAGAGAACTTTTGCCTCTTGACAGTTTCATGCTTCATAAGTATGGGGAGAAGAGAGATTGGTTGGCAGTATTTGGATTACATGGAAGTGGCCTTTGGAAAATAAGCCACTTGATGGGGAAATTGATAAAAATTGAAAGATTTACATCTCTGTAAATTAGTTGCTACTTGGATTTCTTCTTGGAATTTAAAGATGCTTTGATTTTGCAGCTTCAGAGTGAGGTACTTAAGAAAATTATGAAAGTGACATGAACGTCACGTACGATTTTACAGCTGTCACAGATATTGGCATTTTGTTTTAGCTTCTCATATATTGTTTAACAAAGTCTTGGAGTTATTGTGCTTACACTGCAATCTTGTGTCACCTTGTATTCCTTGATTATTAAACACTTCAGTATAGTGTACAGTACATGATGGTTTGTGTGGAGGATGTACTTAATTAAGCAGGACAGTTCATAATCTATGCCACCTTCGATGACGGGAGTGTAAATAGGCCAAATCCAAGGGGGTTGGGGGGATTTCCCGACCAGTTTTTCACAAGAAGGATGGCCTATACAATCTGACCTTCCCAAGTTTTAAAAAACTTTGCAAAGATATTACTTACATGTCATCAAAAATGCTATTTTTTCAGTGCCCTTCACATGCTTTCATTGTGCATAGTTGTCACATTATTACTTGTCAGACAAAGATTACTTTTTCAAGGACTCTTGCTACTCCTGTCGATACCTATCCTCCCAAACCACAAGTGGTAGCAAATCTGTCAGGTACAGAATGATAACTATCGTTTTTCTGGGAAGGATAGGCACAAATTAAAGAGGAACAATAGTGGCCATTTGACCCTTTACATATGTGTAGTATACATGTAAATACTACAGATAATCTTTACCTGGTGGACCTTACATGAAACCTTTATTAAGAATAATATATTTCAAATTTCCCTCGCTTGCTGGCATGTGCGCAGACATATTCAAAAGAAGACGACTAGATATCAGCTGATTGCTGACGTACAACATGCACCTCACGATTTCCAGAGCAAAATGTTGCCAGCTCATATAAATTTAAATAGGCCTTCTTAATTTTTGTGAGTGGTGGTTCAAAATTTCAAAATTATGTATTTTAAATCATAAAAAATATAGAAAGTATAACAAAAAGATTTCTATACATAAATGATGATTATCTGTTTTTACTCTTATGTTACCATAAGAACATTAAGAGATTCAACTCTTCGGTAGTAGTCATGAAAACTTAAGGAAACTCTGATCCATTGAGGGAAATTTTTGTCTAGCTTATGGAAACACTATTCTCCTAAAAACACCTATGCGTGTTCGCTAGGGCCTGGCTTTCGTTCGAGACGAAAGTCTTGTGATATTTTCTAATTTAGTGCATGTATTACGAGGATTTTGCGTAGACACTGTGAAGTATGATATCGATTATTGCAAATTTGGTGGAGTACTGGCCGCATTCTTTCAGCAACACCTTGAAATGTCAGTCGAGAGTTGTATTTGAGTCTACCGGAAGCAAGCGTAACCATTCTCCGCGATGTGTTCCCATCATGGCTGCCTAGAGCTTTTGGTAACAGGCACAGAATTTCTTTTTGGTTGAGTACGCTTCAATCAGATGCATTCCGTCTGGTAAGAGACTTCTGTGTATTGTTTGAATATTTTACTTTGAATTTTCTGGATTTCTGGATTTTAATGGCAAATTTAACCGCTGCATTTTTGGTTCCTTGTGTAACAAAGGAACCTATGTAGTCAGGTTGGCGTGTGTGTGTGTGTGTGTGTGTGTGTGTGTGTATGTGACGCCATTGGAATTTGAGGTATGTGATGCGATAACTCAATAACCAAGTGATCAATTTTTCTCGAACTTGGTGTATACATATGTCATGTTGAGTAGATGTGCCCTATTGTTTTTGGTGGAGGTCAAAGGTTACTAGGGGTCACTAGAGGCAAAAAAGTGAATTTCTTTTAGTAGCTATAACTCGGTGACCATTATTCAAACTGTGACATAATTTTAGGATAAGATAGATTGGTAGGAGGTGCAAGCACTGTAACATTTATCAACATAATCTCGAAGGGTCAAAAGGTCAAAAAGTAATGTTTTATTGATACCTCGCCACTGAAACATTTTATGGGGATGTTGTAATGGAAAATTGTGTTCGTCTCAGTGAAGTGCACATGATGACCTACTTTGACCTCACTTGACCTTATTTGAACTTTTGACCTTCGTGACTTTTTTGTGACGCCTGGATTTGTCTTGTTGAGACGAACCAAAAAGTCAATTATACCACCCTCCTATGATGTTCCTAACTCGAGTTATTGACATTTAAGTGAAAGGTTAGTAGTGTGTGTGTCATATAGCATTGGAATGCGAGGTATGCGGTGCAGTAACTCAATAACCAAGTGACATAGGAGGATGGTGTAATGGAAAGTTTTGTTCGTCTTAATGAAGTGCACCTGATGACCTTGTTTGACCTCATTTGACCTTTGTGACTTTTTGTGACGCCTGGATTCCTCGTGTTGAGACAAACCAAAAAGTCAGTTAGGCTATACTACCCTCCTGTGATGTTTCTAACTCGAGTTACTGACATATAAATGAAAGGTTAGTAGTGTGTGTGTGTTATATGCATTGCAATGCTAGGTACATAGTGCGATAACTCAATAACCAAGTGACATAGGGGGATGGCATAATGGAAAGTTGTGTTCATCTAAATGAAGTGCATGTGATGACTTTCTTTGACCTATTTGACATTTTGACCTTTGTGCCTTTTTTGTGAAGCCTGGATTTATCTTGTTGAGACAAACCAAAAAGGCAATTAAAGTACCACTCGTACAATGCTCATAACTCAACTTCAAGTAATTGATATTTTAGTGAAAGGTCGTGAGTGTGTGTGTGTGTGTAACGCATTGGAATCGGAGGTATGTGATGCGATAAATCAATATAACCAAGTGATCAGTCTTTCTTAAACTTGCGAGTATGTGTATGATTTTCAAATATGTACCCTTATGTTTTTGGTGGAGGTCAAAAGTCATTGGGGTTGAAGGAGCACATGCCTTCCCTTACTACTCCCTTTGTGCAAAATAATCTTAAAGACAAGGAACTATAGTGCCCTTGGGCTCTTGTTTGAAAATTAAAGATAGTTTTGACGTTACCGTGAATACTGTAGGTGTGTGCTTACAAACTACACAAGCAGTTGTTGTAAAACCCACGGCGAGGTGCAGGTGTGACATCACAGTTCCATTGCATTGTGGGTAATATCACAATATCATGACTGCCTATGCAGTGGCATTTAGTGAGTTTCAAATATTTTAAAAAATTTGTGTTAAATAAGATATTGAGTTATATTAGTTGTTAATGGTATCACAATGCTTGGAAAAATGTGTTATAAATGTTGTACTTGCTTAGAAAGCTGTACAATTGTTTTGCTTTAAATTACCCAGCACTGTAGGCAACATGAATGAAAGAAAAAACAAGGAGAGAAGACATGCCTGTGTAACTTGGATAACTTTTGAATGCAGGATGAAGTAAAGATTCTACTATTTTTTATGAAAGCACCTTTATATCGTTTTGAGAATGACTTACATTTTTCCAAAAGAGAGCTAGGACATTTTAAGCTTTTTATTTCATGTCAGGGTTAATTCCCCTGGCAATCTTTTTGTGAGGCGGCCACCTCACAGTTTTTGGCCACCGCCTTTAATTTGCTGTAATTGCCACCTGTACTGTACTAGCTATGGAAGTATTGATAGTTCTCACTCACTGATGATGCCAAAGCTGGCATCATATTACCCCCATGAACTAATACCACCTCACACACTCTAAAACCCAGGGGAAACCCTGCATGTAAGAACGTAATCGAGCAAAATTCCCTGAAAAATGTAAACAGTCCACCAACTTGGTAAGATCAGATAGTGAACTGCCTACCCCCCACTTCATGTCTTCAAAATGCTATTTTTCAGTATACTTCACTTGCACCCATGGTAGATAGTCGTCATTGCAAGTTGCTCTTGAACATCCTGAGAAATAGAAGTATTGCTTTGATTCAAACTCCTTCCTATACCAGTGCTATACCCTTGTTCCCTACACTCTCCTTATAAAACATCAAATCCTCCAGCCATAAGTACAAAAGCTATGATAAAAGTAATTGTCAAATTTCAGTTTTGAGGTCTGTTTAGTACGTATTCAGTGCCATAGACAGATAGTGACATGATTCTCACCTTCTGTAGACTAGTTTGAGCACCACAATCTTGGGGCACCTGCAGCACTCTTGGGTCATTTCAGCTTGAAACCCTCCCTTCCCTCCCACATGATAAAATCCCATGGCTACAGGCCTTACAAAGATTAATCCCATGTGACTTTTCAAAGTAACATATAAACTGAGTGTCTAATGTGTCCTCAAGAACTTAGAAACTGCTGCCTGCCCCTGACGGGTATGGTAACCTTATACAGTACCGTATCTACAGAGTATTAATTGTGTGTATGTAATTTTGTGCAATGGTGCTGGAAATTGTGTGTGTCCGTGTGTTTGTATATTTGTGGGACTTGGCTTGTTTACAAGATATCTCAAGATAGCAATGATGGATAATTTTCTTACTCGCAATATAGAATTATTATATTAAGAGAAAGATCCCTGTTGTTTTTGGTGGAGGTCAAAGGTCATGTGAGGTCACCAAAGGCAAAAGCCAAAAAACATGTAAACACAATATCTCTATTAATTAGGATGCATGGATGCTTTTCATACTTGGCAAGTGGATGCGTTATAGTCAAAAGATAAACCCTATTGATTTTGGTGAAGGTCAAGGGTTATCTGAGGTCACTGGAGGTGAAAAATTCTTAAAAACTGCTTGTAAACATGATATCTCAAGGTAGCAATGCCGGACAATCTTCATACTTGGTATATAATGTATGCACATTAAAAGGAAGATTGCTACTGTTTTCAGTGTAGATCAAAGGTCATTTGAGGTCATCAGAGGTCAAACACCTAAAACCTTGAAAAAACACGATATTTCAAGACAGGGATGATGGATCCTTTTAGTGCTTGGTGTAGATGTGTTACTTTAATACACAGGGAACCCTGTGAGTTTGTTGGAGGTCATGAGGTCATCAAAGCTGCAACTATGAAAACCTTGTGAACTAAATAAACAATGGCGTTTTGCAACCAACGAAAAGTTAGGGCTGAATTTTTCTATCATTCCAAAGATGAATTTATAGATAACAACTTTAATATTTTCACAAGTATAACAGTTACAGCAATAATACTTATTTTAATCACCTTATTATGAACACATGAAAAGGATGCTTTGACTATAGCATGATTAGGATTACCATACCCTGAATGAGTTCTTTGATGGCATAGTGGATTAGAGCTCAACTTCTCATGAGACTGTCTGGGTATGAATACTTCCTTAATAGACATGTTCTTTTTTTTTTATTTTTTGTTATTCACTTTTTGGTGGGTTTCAAAGGTCATAATAGGTCAGAAGAGGTCAAGTTGTGAAAACACCATAGAAAATGATATATGCCAAGTATAAATTTGAGGGATGAACCTAAGTGCCACAAATCACCCCCTTTCAGGAAGGAATCACTAGGCCTTTGGGCTTTCTGGTCTAGTATTGTTTTCATGTCATCATTTGTAAGTCTTTCTTTGTTTTCATGCCATCATTTTCATGCTATCATTTTTAAATATTCTACATTTTCATGTCATCACTTTTAAGTCTCTCTTGATTTTCGTATCATCATTTTTTAGTCTTTGTTTCATTTCATCACATTTAAGTCTTTCTTCATTTTGTGTCATCGTTTTTAAGTCTTTGCTTTCATGTCTTCGTTTTTATACCTCCCTGTTTTAGTCTTCAGTCTTCCATCACAGATCATTACTCTTCCATTATTGTTTTGTATATATAAATTTGTGTCACTAGTGATATTTTGGTAGGTAGGACCACATCCTGTGGAATGGGCCAAGAAATTTTCTCTGATGTCAACAACCTTAGCTCACATTTTGACTTGCCAAGTATAAGAGACAATAATCAGAATAACTTTCCACAGTAGTGTTCTCAACAGTTATTTTTCCTTCAACGGCTTGTTCACAACTCTTATTAGCTGGAAGAACAGTGGTGGCACCAGGTGGGGGTGGGGGGGGGGGGAGGGATCATGGCCTCCCTGTCGGAGAAGGCTAGCCCCCATTGCAAAATTTTCCAGTTTCATCTGAGAGCCATAATGGGTACTTCAAAATATGAAGCTCCTGATGACAGCCAGTTCCCCAATGATTTACTTGATATTTTGCTCCAAATTAGGGCAAATCCTTCAATAAAAACTGTAGCAGTTTATGGGGGAGATCTGAGACACAACGCAAAAGAAGACACCAAGGCCTCGGCTGGAATGGAGGCAAACTGAGCAAGCTCACGCCACGCCAGCTTCCATGAAAACTACAGAATACAAAAATACATATGTACAAAATACATATATCGCAAGTTAAACAATTTGCCATTCGTAAATACACAAATTATCGCACTTCCAAACATTTTACAAATTACACTATACATGCAACAGAAACAAACTACAACACTTCACCTAACCAATCACACAAACCACAACTCACAAAAACACAGCTAAAATCCCTCCTTTGCTTTATGCAAACCAGACCCGGTACATAGATGGTGAACACATGGTGAGCTAGTGAATTATTACAAAGGGCAAGGAGCCAAGACATCTATGCAGGTGAGTATGTTGGTCAGCTGACATCCAGGCAAAAAAGGCCCGGCGCCAGACAAGTGTACAAATAGTCCTTTTATACTGACCAATTGACCTGCACAGACCCATTTCTAAGCAGGTACACAATAGTACGGACTGTCCAGTTACAATAAGAGGTAAGTTAAGACATACAACGTTGCACAAATTACAAAAAGGGCTCACTTGACCAAAAAAACTAAAGTTTTCCAACTTTGCTCAGTAAAAAAAGCCAAATTTTTCAAATTTACCCTAGCAAAATTCAAAAATTTTCTCAGATGAAAGCCCAACATTTCGGCATGCTAGCTTGCTGAAAATTTTGCCTTCATATTCCTTGTCAGGGCTTTGAGTTGCTAGTTCCCCCTGCCCATCAGGAAGCTTGGCCCCCTGTGAGGCAAATCCTGGTGCCACCCCTGAAGAAGAATCTGCATAACATCAGAGAGGCAGTCATCCTTCTCATAGTAAATAAGACAGCAGCGGGAGCTGTAAAAGAGACAGACACGTAAGTGAGCATGAATTATGAAAATGAGCTGTGGATGTGGGATCCCTCCAAACTTGCATGGGAAGATTTCAGTTTGAATCCCTTTTACAGTTGTATTTGTAGTAGGCCTAAATACATACCCAAGTACCCAAGTTAAATCTTTCTGTCTCATAGGCACTACTTCATTTGTTCCAATTAGTGTCACATATGCTAGAGATGATGGAGTGAATTAGAGTTAGTACATGGAAATGAGAGGTCATAGGAATAAAGGGAAAACAGGTAGGACACCCTGCAGACAACATAGTTACAAAATATTTGTCCTTTGGTAAAACTATGCAATAGAATGTTCATGTGTGTAATTAAAGATCCTTGGCACCATGACATTTCATTGAAATTATAAATTACCCTCTGATAATAATTTAGGTTCTTTGGTATAGTTTGGGTGCTACCTACTGTGAATGCAGTCATGCATATAGTTGACATTCCAGTCTTCTTTGTAATGTACACAATAGAGAGTTTAATAGTTGTCGGTTGGCTGATTGATTTCAACAGTTTTTGTTAGGCTTTTTTTTTTCAGCCTTGATATGAAACAATTTAACAGCATGACAAGTTGTGTCTGACAAACACAGAATATTTTATTGCATTTACCCTGAGAAATCAATTATTGTTGATAAAATTCTAATTCCCATCCTGAGACGTAATTGTGAAAGTGTATGATGCATGCCGGTTAACTTATTTACTTTAAAAGTACTGTCTGGTTTAATATAATTTACCTAAAGGCAGTGGTGGCTGTGAAGAATTGGTGCAGCAGCCTAAAAGGTGTTAAAGCCTTATGCATGCATCAGTGCTTGTTGAGTGTCATTCACTTTGAGTTACCTATACCCAAATCACTGTGCAGTGTGCATGTTCAAGGTCATGCAGATTCTAAATTTGTATTTCATGTTAATTTGTGTTTCATGTATGCATGTGCTGTTCATGATAGCCATTCTGGCACTCTTTCTAGAAGCACATTTTGGGTTTGGGAAAACTAGAAGTCACAATTGGTGCTCTTTGATTGTTATTTTAAAAAAGGTACATTGAAAGAATACTTTCAAATTACAAGTCACTAACATAGGACAATTTGTAGATGAGTGAAATGTAAGATGTGTAGTGTAGCCAACACTATACATGTCAGGGAGTTGCAACTTGTCAAATAGCAACATCATGGATACTTCACATGGTGAACATTTAATCCATCAGAAACCCCCTATTAGGTTTTTAGATGTCAAAGGTCAGGTGAAATCACCAGAGGCCAAAAAGTAAAAATTCCCAAGAATTTCCAAGGTCAGATATGAACTCAAAACTGTGACTTTTCAGCACATTAAGATCACATTCAACCAATGACTGAAAGAAACATTTTTTCAAATTCAAATTCATTTCTCATATGAACAACAAAACACAGTTAAAAAAAGTTACATAAACAAGTATTAAGGACATATGAAGGACACTAGAAAAACAGAAAACTGTCAACAAAGCTATTGGCATTATTTGGGATTACACATGTAAATGCTGTTCATCAAAACCACAATGCAGTTTTGAATTCTGGTTTAATACAGGGGTGGGGAACCTTTTTTCTCTGACGGCCGTTTTGAAGGTCATTGTCCACTCGCGCTCACAGAGAAGCAGGGGTGGTCATGAGAATTTTTCAGGAGGGCAAGCAACTGCCCGCCTTGCTTAAGCTGTTACACTTCAAGGCGGGCAATTAGTTGCCCACCCAAGATTTTAGGCGGGCAGTTGTGTAAATATAAAATTTAAATTTAAAATTTTCTTAACTAAAAGCATAACAGTATTGTACAAACTGAACTGCAAAGAAACCTTGTTGTATAATAAAAACAAGAATGAGGATGAACACTTTCATGTTTAATTACAAGAACTGCGCAAAACTCAGGCTTGACTCAACCACCCCATGTAACCAATGGGGAGGTTTTGACATGAGCAAAGGGCAGTATGTACCACAAATCACCTGGAGCACAAATCATGGGGGTCATGGGGCTATAACCCTCTCTGAAAATAAATGTTAGGGGGAAGCACCCCCCACCCCCACCCCCACCCCAGCCAGATATAGATATGCAACACTCATAACAAAAACAGTGGTGCCATGTTTTCTAAAATCATGTTATAAATCAGTCAAAAAATAAAATTGATTTTATCTCACCGTGCCACAAATACCCAAATTAGCAACATCATGGCACCCTTCAGGGTAGAGTTGGTGCTCTATTCCCTTCTACCTTATGCACCACTGTGGGCACTGGGTGGACTAAGTCCAGGGTAACATATGGTGGAGCCACTCCATGAATGGTGCCAGTAAGGGTCCAAAGATCATCTGACATCCACACAGTTGGACCTATATTCCTTCTTCAATGGTACGTAATGTAGTCCAGGCGCAGATCCAGAAATTTCGAAAGGGGGGGGGGGACGGGCTAACAGCCCCCTTCAGTATTCTCCTACATTAACATGCTAATTTTTGCGCATTCGTTATTGTTGATGTGGCGAAAAAGGGGGGGCTGAGGCTGGGAAAGTCCCCCATCCCTTGGATTCGCACCTACTGTAGTCGGGCCCAGGCCTGCAGTCCGGAAAATGGCAGTGACAAGTTAGATCTAATCTCAAAGCAGTGTTCGATTTTAAGGAATTAGCAGTGGTTGTCCGAAGGACTACCACATTGTAAAATTTGGTTGTCCTGCTCAAAATAAGGTAGTCCCAAGTGTAACCATTTTCGCAAGTTTGCAACCATGGAATTGATAACCCCCCATTATCACCAGCCTTCCAAAGTGGCTTTGACTTTTAGACAACCCCCTCCCCCCCCCAAAAAAAACAAAAACATATATCTACTGTATAAGAGAAGTGCTGTCTCGTGGCGTGCAATAGTGTACATTGTAAACATAGTTAATGTTATGATGTTCGCATTACGGGTTAATAAATTAAACATCTCTAGACTGAAAGCACTGGTGTTGCAACATCAGCACTATTAAATTGTAGCTTGCACGAACTTGGAATTCAGCTTCTCAAGTGCAGGCCTAGTGGCCTACTAGTGGAGTTTGTACGGGGCACATATTTTGGCTTGATAGTGCTATGCACATTTCGATAAAGTGAATGTGGGAAGTTGTGGTGAACGTGCGTAATCACTGCACTTTGCTACAAATCTTTTGATGCAATTTTTAAAGTTCCTCGCTTGCACAACTCATCGAGCTGCTAAATAGAAACATCACATCACTTTCCTCAAAAGATTTGGTTGTCCCGACGGACAACCTTACACACCTGTTTTTGCAAAATCTGGTAGTCCTGCAGAATTTCTGGTTGTCTCGGACGACAGGACTACCCTTAAAATCGAACACTGCAAAGCTTTGTGTCTTTCTTGTGAGTAATTATGTGAAGTATGCACAAAAATCACACTTGTTCCCCTTTAATATAATGGGTATATACTTTTGACCATTATCTTCCGACAGGAGTGGGGGCGCTAGGTTGGGGCCATGGCCGGGCCACAATGTTTTCGTCTGGTGGTAACTGATGAATCCTCCACCCCCACATAGCAACAAAATGAGGATTTAGAGTGTTATGTTCATATCACTTTAAGGACTTCAAGAGACTAAAACTATTTGCTTCTCGTAACAGTAATATGTATGGCAAAAGGCTTAGAAAATATTCAAGTTGGTTTGACAAGCAAAGGCCTATTCTGGCCATAAATATGTCTGAACTCTCATACCAACATCTCAGACAACATTTGATAACACTTTCAAACAAAAATGATTGGTAAATTTTAGACCCTGTAGCTCTACGAGTAAGCAGACACTACTTCTGCATATTGCAGCATCCTAGTAGGCCTATCCATCTATTTTACACATTAGGCAACAGCAAAATTGCAAAGCCCCCCTAGAGAAATTTGCCTCGTGGTGAAAACCTTCCAATCAAAAATTGTCAGTATTATGTAGATACTTGTTTGAGAGTCTTTTGAACATGTCAGGACAATGGTTTTGTCATTTCTGACAAATTTAGTAATGTTTGACAGTGAATTGACACTCAAAAACGATGTATTTTGAAATTGTACTCTCTGCAGTACAAGATGCATGCAGCAAGCTGTAGCTTACTTGTGCCACTGAACCGTGTAAAATCAAGCTGTTCGGCATGCTAGTTTGTGCCGTGTTGTCAGATTGTACGGCTGGCCATTTTCGCTAGGGAAGTTGCCGAATATTTTGGCGTGGAAAGTCATTAAATTTGGGTCTTTAAATGTACTAATTTGCATGTATTTTGATGGTTTTAGCATTGTATTTTCACACGGGCGATCATATTTTCTCAAGGTGGGCTGTTTGTTGCCCGGCACACAATTTAAGGAGGGCATTTTGTTGCACACCTTGGCAAGTGTTTTTGCTTCCAAGGCGGGCGTTTAGGCGGGCACGGGCGATCGCCCGGGTCATATGACCAGCCCTGCAGAGAAGTTGCAATAAGCTTTCCCCCATAGGGCGAACCGTAGGTAAAGGGTCCACAAACAGGACCTGGAGGGTTCTAGGGACAAAGTTTAGGCAAGAACAGGGGCAAAGTCCCTGGAAGCCCAGGAATTTGTACTAATTTGTAGGCAGTAGAATATCCATACACTCTCTTTTAATGAGATAGAATGTTCAAGGCTACATAGACCAGAAGTATCACAATATTACCATTTGTCTTTTTACATATGTATGAACTAATAATGAATGAGCATATGAAAAGTATGTGCGAAGCGCGCCAAAATAAACTTGCGGTTTTTTAAACCAACTTTATGTTCTCGTAATTTTCATTGCAAAGTTACCCACTTTTAACGTTTAATTCACTCTTCAGAGGGACAGTTCTAAACTATCACCCCTTTCACATCTACCAAAATAGATACAATGCCTGCTGATCGAGTTTCATACTCTAATAGACGGACCCATGCACCCATGTGATAGTATAATTCTATTCCATGTTATGTTCTGCAATGCAAAGCTTCCATACCATCAGATGCAGGTACAAGGGTTCTGTGCCTGAATTATGTCCAACGAAATGGTTGTTACATTGTACAGGGGTTTTAGTAATATAGGCCTACTGGTAGTGTTTTGTAGCAGATTTAAGTGAAATACGCAAAAAGTGGTACTGTATATAGGCATAAGCAGGATAATCAGTGGAAACCGTGGGCTAAAATTTTATTGTCAATTATTTTTCAAGTGATTCTGAATTTACATGCATGAATTGCCTTGCAGGCCGGATGAATTGGTCCCGTGGGCCGCACATGGCCTGGGGGCCGGAGGTTCCCCACCCCTGGTTTAATATTAGCATGCAAGAACTTGAAAAGAATTCATAATAGTGAAACGTATCATTCAATTCTCCCTCTTTAAAGAGCCTGTGAAGTGACAAAGTACTGTAAAGCCATTTGATATCATTCTCTGACCATATCTATCACCAAAAATAGTCCTAATGATCAAAAATACTGCCACATGAAAGAGAAATGCTTAATCTACTTCGCCCCTCCTTACCTCCTATTTACACTTTGTAATCCCCACTTACTCGCAGTAAGACCCTGGCAAGCTTTTAATAGCACAGTGGCTCCAGATGACCTCCGAGAGAGGTCACCTGGAGAGGTCCTCCTTCCTGCTTGCCTGTCCAAAAGACTAGTCGCAGTTTGTATACCTGGCATTGCTAATCTCTCAGAAAGGAGTCTATCCGTCAAAATCCAAGCTGTTTTCCAGCCATCCATACTTTTCCAGTCATCTACTACCTTCTCAGTGGCCACGATGAGTATCCTTTTCCATTTTTAGGTGTTTTTCGCCTTAGGCAAATTGGGGTGCTTGTCTCGTTTTGGTCCTCGTGTTCGCCCATACTCTTTAGTGTGGGTACCAGTTTCGCTAATGTTAGCCTTAACGATCATGTTTTTCATCGTTAGGCCTTGGGCGTTACGTATTTTATGCTTGCTGTCCACCTATTAGCCTTTTTACCTATTTTATGGTGTCATGTTTTTCAGTATTTTGCCGTTTCCGCAATTGCGGCGGCTTCCCGTCCCGTGTTCAGGCGGGTTTTTTCTCTCACATATGTGTTTACTTAGCCATGTCCCGTGTTCCGGGCGGCTTTTGTTTTCGTTGTTACATTCTGTGTTTTCATGCCATGTCGTATTTTTGTATGTTTTTTGTGCCATTCAATTTACATCCACGGGGCTTTGCCCCCTGGATGATTGTTTTTCCTTGACGGCCTTTGTTCAGGTGCTTCCTCCAATAGGTGCCGTTCCTGTAAGCAGTTTTTGGCCGATTGGGACGCCCATGATCTGTGTGTTAGATACCGCTCCTGTTCTACCAAATCTAGATGTTCCATTTGCCGTCAGTGGTCAGTGGAGTGGGCCTGGCTAGCCCCTAAAAAGAAAGTCGGACGTAAAAGACCTGACAATAGCTCTGAACCTACGGGCGAGCTCTCGGGCAAAAAAGTCTCCGAGGCACATTCCGGAGCAAATCCAAATTCCCCAGCTCCTAGTTCCGGGAAGAAATCGAGTGAGAGTTCCTCCAAGAGGTCGAGAAGATCGAGAGCCACTACCTCCAAGACCACTAATCCTCCGGCTTCTTCACCGGCTACTACCTCTCAACCGTCCACTACCTCGGTCACCACTTATCCTCCGGCTCCTTTGTCATCATCTGCGGAGTCAACTAATCCTCCGGGGTCTCAACGAACTGCTGTTATTGTTGGAACTAATACCCCGGGAGCTTTACCAACTTCAACCTCTAATCCTCCGGAGTCTCAGCAGACGGCTGCTATTGTTGGAGTTAATACTCCGGGAGCTTTGCCAAGTGTGTCTTCTAATCCCCCGGAGCCTCAACGGACCATGTCTATTGTTGGAGTTAAGAACCCAGGAGCTTTACCTAGTACTTCTATTGAGGACTCTTCGTTTTCTCCAGAGACTCATTCAAACGTTCCTTTTGTGATTGTTAATCCTCCGGGAGCTTTATCAGGAACTGCTTTAATGGGACATAATCTCCCGGGTGCTTTAGTTAATACTCCGGGGTCTTTACTGACGTCTTTATTGTTGACTTCTAATACCCCGGCGTCTTTACCAGGAACTGCTTCTTCCGATGTTAATACTCCGGAGGCTTTATCGATCGGAACTCTGACAACTTCTAATCCCCCGGGTCCATTACCAGCGACGACCTTTGCCTTGGATTCTTCTCGGGGTTCTTCTGTTACGTCTAGACCTGGTGTTACTTTGAGCTTAGTGTCCAGCCTGCCTGCTACGGTATCTCATACACAACCGTGTGATGTTTCTATGCTATCGGGACCGTCCTCCCAGAATGATCCGTTGGCAACCTTGTGAGAGATTTTCTTGTCCTCGGACTTTCCTTCATTAAGGAACCGGGATTTCGAAGGTTTTCAGCCGATACAGACACAGAGCTCAAGTGTGGGACACCGCAGTTGTAGTCGTTCTAGATCCAAAAGAAGTCGCAAGAGCCGCCATCGACATCATCGCCGCGATTCATCGTCTCGAAGTTCCTCTTCGTCTTCGTCTCCTTCTCTTCGCCGGAGCAAGAGGAGCCGCCAGGAACCTGAGGCCAACACTCAAATTCTCTCTCAGATCGTGAATTTGCTGTCCAATCTTCCTCAACTGATGGCTAATCAGAACCAGAACCTGGCCCAGAATCTTCCGTCTACCAGTTCGGAGCAGTTTGCAGATCCTAATCCAGCTCCTTCTGATGCTCATTCCGAGGCTTCCTTTTCCGACTCGGAGCAACTTCCTTCCCAACCGGATGAGATCTTTCACCGGGAAGACCCGCAATGTTCTGATGATGGGGCCATGTCCGAGGGAGACGACCAACCCCTGTTTGGCACAGACATTCCAAGGAAGGTTTTTGACAAGGCTGTGGACATCCTCCATCGTCATCTGGGTTTCTCTCAGGAGGAAGAAGTTCCGGCTTCCTCATCAGGCTCAAAGCTGACTCTTAACAAGCCGACCGCCTCTAAATCCACTCTTCCAGTAGACGTCGAATGTGTTGACCGTTTGAAGGCCATGGCCGCGGATCGTAACCAGAAGTGGTCTGCCTACTCGAGGGCCCAGAACGTTTCCTTCAGAGTCGAGGACAAACAATGGCAAGACCTGTTCAAAACTCCTCGGGTCCCTCAGGGGGCCGAAGACTACCTTCGTTCTATCGGTGCGACGTCCTCCAATGGAACTCAAATCATCTCCATCGAGACGATCTCTCCGGTCCTTTCAACAAATTGACACCACTTCCAGAGTGGGTATGAAGTACTCATCATCTCTTCTCCTTATTGCCGAGGTTCTTTCCAGATCCCTGAGGCAAACGTCTAACGACATCTCCAGAAAGGAGGCTTCAACGCTGATTTCTCTCTTGGGCCCGTTATCCAGGAGAGTCTTTGACCAGTTTGCTAGAGTCTCAGCTAAGACTGTTTCAGATAGAAGAGAGATCATCGTGGAGTCTATGCGCCTCTCTCAGGAGGGCATTAAGCGTCGCTTCCAGGAGCTTCCGATTCTGGGAGAAGACATCTTCGCCGGCCAGTTCGAGTCTATGCTCCAATCAGAAGCCAAAAGAAAGAAGGACCTCCAGAAAGCTAACCTGTCCAATCCTCGCTTCACATCGAGACGTTCTCCTGTTCGTCGCCCTTTCGGTTCCGGCAAGGACACCCGGGGTAGACGTCAACCATCTTTCCAAGGGTCTTCTCGCTCATCCACCGAGTCAAACCGTTCCAGACAGCCAGTTTTGAGCTTCCAGTCCGCCCTCGTACTAAAGGCTCTTCCCGAGGCGCCACCTCCAGCCGGGGCAGTTTTTCTAAGCCCTAAGGGTGCCCACCCCATCGCACCTCCAGCGGTGGGGGGGAGAATAGGAAGCTTCTTACCGGAGTGGGAGAGCATCCATCCAGACTCATGGGTCCGAAACGTGATAGCGTCAGGTTACCGCATAGAGTTCACTTCCACTCCTCCACGAAAGGGCCTAATGAGGGTAACGCCTGTGCCTCGAGACCCCAGCAAACGAGACGCCTTGGAAAAGGAGATCCACGACCTGTTAGAGAAGAGAGCCATTCATATTGTCCACCCGAAACACTCCAAATGCCTGTACAGATCCATGTTCTTCCTGGCTCCAAAGAAACCGAATACCTGGTGCCCGATCTTGAATCTCAAACCTCTCAACAAGGGCTACGTCAAACCAGTCAAGTTCCGGATGGAAACGCTGGCTTCCATAATTCAGTCTCTCCAAACAGGTATGTGGGCAACCACTTTAGACCTCAAGGATGCTTATCTCCACATCCCTATCCACCGAACTCATCAATGTTACTTGGCCTTCCGCTACAAGCAAGTAGATTATCAATTCAACGCCCTTCCGTTCGGCTTATCTACGAGTCCCAGGGTCTTCATGAGAGTCTCAAGAATGGTTGTAGCCCATCTCCGAAGTCTTGGTGTGACTCTATTCGCTTAATTAGATGATTGCCTAATTCTCTCAAGGTCAGAAGATCAGAGTTTCGAGGTCACCCATTTCGTCATCGACACCCTCGAGAACCTAGGCTGGGTCCTAAACCGTCAAAAGCCCATGCTCATTCCGTCTCAGAATGTCAAGTACCTAGGGGCACAACTCGACTTAGTCAACGGCCGAGCTTTTCCGACATCGGAGAGAATAACTGCATTGGTCCAGACAGCCAACCAACTTCTCTCCATGCACAACCCGAGGGTCCGCCTGTGGCTTTGTCTTCTCGGTCAAGCAGCCAGCCTGGTGGAGATTCTGCCGTTCTGTCGTCTTTACATGGCGACCAATTCAGTTTTTCCTACTTCGACACTTCAGACCGAACTTACATTCCCTGAACCGTCATCTTCCAGTCTCAGACGAGGTGAAACCGTTCATACTCTGGTGGACCAAAGTCTCCAACCTTTCCAGAGGGAGACCTTTTCAAGACGACAGACGGATCGTAACCCTAACCACAGACGCATTCAACGCAGGCTGGGGCGCAACATTGGGGCTCAGATCAGCTGCAGGCACGTGGTCCAGCACAGAGAGATTGTACCACATCAACGTCTTGGAACAATTGGCAGTGCGTCGGGCGATAGAGTTCTGGATCAACCGCCTCTCAGACACTATCATCTCAGTCCAGTCAGACAATACGACGACCGTCGCCTATCTCAACTGTCAGGGAGGGACCAGGTCAGCCCGCCTGTGTCAAGAAACTTGGGACCTGCTCCGTCTTTGTCAGTCCAAGAACATCTCGATCAGGGCTTCTCATCTTGCCGGCAGTCTCAACATCCTAGCCGATGCTCTCTCCAGGGGCCAGTTCAACCACAACGAGTGGACCCTGAACCAAGAATGGGCAGATCTAGTCTTCCGGATGTTTGGCCGCTCCAACATAGATCTTTTTGCCACCCACACCAGCCGCAGAATACAGACCTTCTGCTCCAGGTTCCCACACCCCCTGGCTTGGGGGGTCGATGCTTTGACCCTGGATTGGAACAGCATGTCGGTGTATGCCTTCCCTCCTTGGTGCCTGCTTCACAGAGTACTCCTCAAATTCCGCAACTCCAGAGCCGAGATGATCCTCATTGCTCCTCACTGGCCAAGACAATCTTGGTTCCCCCTGATTCTTCAGTTGCTAGCAGATTTCCCGTTCAAGTTTCCGAAGGTCGCTCATCTTCTTTCCCAGAGGTGGGGACAGATACTCCACCGAGACCTCAGCTCGTTAAACCTAGCTGCGTGGAAATTATCAACAGACGCTTCCAAACTCAGGGCCTTTCACAACGGTCTGCTCAACTTGCAACTGGATCCAGACGACCCTCCACAGTTACAACTTATGATTCCAGATTGGAGAAGTACTTCCGGTGGGCGTCTACTAACTCTACCAATCCCATGGAGGCTTCGTTAGACCAGATCTGTGCTTTCTTAGTATCTCTGTTCCATGAAGGTAGACAGGTCTCAACGATCAAAAACTATAGGTCAGCTATTGCCGCCATCCACTCTGGTTTTTCAGATGGTTCTCATATTGGCTCCAACACAACAATTCGTCAACTCCTCAAAGGCATGTTTCATCAGAGACCTCCAATCCGTCGTCTGGCACCATCTTGGTCCATTAACGATGTCCTCCTCTCCTTGACTAAGCAACCTTACGAACCAATTCACAATGCTCCTCTGGACGCCCTAACGTACAAGACTGTGTTTCTGGTTGCTACTGCCTCAGCCCGTAGAAGAAGTGAGATCCACGCCCTGTCAGTTAAACGTGGCTTCATCCGTTTTTCGTCGTCTGGGGTTTTTCTTCTTCCGGATCCAGAGTTCCTGACCAAGAACCTTACCGAGTCCTTCACACCGGGCCCTCTCTACCTACCCTCGATGTCATCAGCCTCCTCCGTTCCCGAGGACCATCTCGTCTGCCCGGTCCGGGCTCTTAAATGGTATATTGAGAAAACCAAGAACCTACAGTCTTCAGACTCTCTGTTCATTTTACCAAGGTCTCCGTACTCAAGGGCTTCGAAAGACACTATTTCTAACTGGTTGGTCAAAATCATCTCACCCTTCGCCGCCTCCGGGGAGACTATCCATGCTCATGACGTCCGAGCCCACTCATCCTCTCTTGCCTGGTTCAAAGGGGTTCCTCTTCAAGATATACTTAAAGCGGCTGCTTGGTATTAAGACCCCGTCATCATTTGTGTCATGCTACCTCTCAGACGTCATCTCATCAGGCGCTGCCTTCGGTAGAGCTGTCCTTCTAGGATCCAATCCAAGTCAGGACCGCCCTCCTCTCTCACGGTGCTAAATCGGATTACAAAGTGTACATAGGAGGTAAGGAGGGGCGAAGTAGATTTCCCAAAACTCCCTGGTTTGGGAATCTACGAGCCCCGATACTTACCTCCTATTTACACTCCCGCCTCCCGGCCCCTCGATGCCTTGGATTGCCGGACTGTGGCTAGAGAGTCTTCCTACCTACTATGACATCTGAGACCTTTATCTACCAAGACTTTACACCCGCCGATTGTGTCTCTTCACCGACTACGACGGATTGATACCTTGTCCTCTAGGGTAAGACATGGTTCTTTATACATATTCTTGGCTATTTATCTGCGTAGGGCTAGGTGCTAAATTCGCAGGCTTTTTCTGCGGGACGTTTTTTGGCGTAAGGAGGACCTCTCCAGGTGACCTCTCTCGGAAGTCACCTGGAGCCACTGTGCTATTAAAAGCTTGCCAGGGTCTTACTGCGAGTAAGTGGGGATTACAAAGTGTAAATAGGAGGTGAGTATCGGGGCTCGTAGATTCCCAAACCAGGGAGTTTTGGGAAAACGAAATGGTACCCCTTTCAGCATAACAGCTCAAAAAGTGGAAGTACATTGACCCAAGAATGACGTCAGCTCTAGAACTCAACTTCGCAGTGTGTGTATGTACCATGCACTTCCCTTGTAATGTTCAAATCACGTCAACATTGATTATCTACAGAAACTTTCCCTAATTTGAATGAATCTTCGCCCATTTTTGACTGAGATAATACAAGAATGACAATGAAGGACCACATGAAGAGCCAGTCTGTGGAATTTAGCCCAACTATTTCCAGTCGCTCTCCTAAGAACAAGAAAAAGTTTGGCAGTGTGAGGAAGAACTTGTGGCTGCTGGCGACGGCGAACGAGTAGTTCAGAGAGACTCCATACTTCTAGTAACGTTTTGCTCACAGATTGTGTACGCGTAGCTTGAGTTCGGAACTGGCCTTTTAAATCCGTAAAAACGTATCTGAAGAATGTGCCAGTATCAAGCATAAAAAATATATAACACAAAAATTTGAAATTCTTACAACCCAGAAGGGAACGTTCGTCACTACTCGCTCTAGCTTACATCTAGACCCTATACATAGAAGACATACTCTGAATCTTGCTATCCCATTCGCAACGGCTTCTGATTGCCTCCAGTTTTTCAAGAATTGGTATTGAAACAGGATTTTATAACTTTGAATGCTCGTAAGCATAAAAGCGCAAGTTAAGGGAGCAAACAGAAGCCATTTTCTCTCTTCTTCGTCTGTATTTCTGAGTTATATTTTAAACCGATCAGATTTAGTTTGCAGACTTGTTAGTTGATCTTCAACTAGACAGCAACCCTTTGCAAAGAAAAACAAAACATCTAACTCACATTTAAATCACACTGTTGGATAAGATGGTTGATTTATCTCCCAATCTTCCTTTGGAAGGCTTTCTTTCCAAGTTGTTTTGAAAATCGAACAATGGATCTCGTACTAGACTTTGAAATGCTTGCAGCTCACATAGCAACTTTATGTCAACTTCTGAAAAAATACTGAATACTTCCTTAGACAACCAAAATTTCGGTCTCCCTTCACACTAAAATTGCCTGTTTCATGTTCCGTTAACCTTCCTCGGTCCCGTTTTGTACGAAGTTGGATTATAGCGGAGGAAATTAGTACAAGTGTCAATAATATATCAACACATAATGTGTTGGTAATAGTACTTCAATGGTATAACCAGGGAGCTCTCGCAACTCCCTGGTATAGCCGAAGTTGTTTGCCACTATGTAGAATATTACAGTTGTATAAAGGCCTGTTCACCGATAAACCCCCATATATACACTAGTCAATGAAGCACTACTTCCCACCCCAATAGTAATAACGATTACATAACGCTGGAGGAGAAATGGATGCTGAATTACGTATCCCCAGGAGGTGTTTTCTGTATGTATAACCTTGTACCAGGGAACTTCCATTTGCTTGTATACCAGAGAGTCTGTGTGTTATATCTCCAGTCTTTGTACTTTAGAACCCAATGGTAGAAGAGACAATAGGTAATGAAGGAGAACAAGTTCAGTATGGGTTTACTGAATATATTTATAAGATGTGGTCACAGAGTCCAGCGGGTGGAGAAGAGAGCGAACGAGTTTGGTCTCTTGTTTTATAGTGGTGTGTTACCATAATATTATTGTGCATAGTAAAGTAGATCCTTATCATATAGTTCAATATATGACATCCCCCTTCCTCAGAGATATGAAATGTTTATCTTAATAGAAAGAAAACATTTATTATCATAATACATTCATTATGCAATTCGACTTCATTATGACTTAAATTCGATATCGGGGCTTCGATTTCCATGACTCATTTAGTCCTGAAATACATACATTGTATCAGAGGATACTTAAATATGGACGCGTTAACAATATAGCAGCTAGGCTATTACAAAGCCAATATTTTACAAGTCTAATAGTTTCCTTGCCTTTGTCTGTCGACCTGCTCGGGTTTGTTGTGTTTTTGACACTTGTTTGTATTGGTAATGTGTATCGCTATTGTGTGTGGGTGTTGTTTGCTGTAAGTTAGCGGGTGCCTCTGCCGGTTGGTAAATTAGTACGTCTGGGTCAGGGTCGAAGCTGACCTTGTTACTGGATTCTTTGATGTGACGTCGGTTGCGTCTGAGGGTCTGTCCAGTAGTTGTAACTACTTCATAGGATCGAGGTTCTTCACATTGTGCTTGTACCTGTGCAGGTTCCCATCTCTTTTTCCCGGTCTGTTGTTGGACGTAAACTTGTTGCCCTGGGATGAGAGGTGCCTTGGATGCTGATTTATTATCAAAATAGTTTTTCTGGTTGCTTTGACGATTTTGAAGTTGTTCAGCAATGCGATCCTTTTGGGGGTTGGTGTTTGGAATTCGAGTAGGCAGAGTTGAGCGAACTTTACGATTGAATAATAGTTCGGCAGGTGATGGCAGGTTGTGATCGATTGGTGTACTTCGAAGTGACAGGAGTGACAGGTATATGTCTCCCTTGTTCTTTACAGTCTTGTCGACGGTGTTTTTGACTGTTTGTACGAACCGCTCTGCGAGTCCGTTTGATTGAGGATAAGTAGGGCTAGAGGTGATGTGTTGGAATCCCCATTTCCTCGTGAATTCGTTAAAAAGGTGACTCGAGTATTGGCTCCCATTGTCGCTGACGAGCTTACTTGGAATGCCATGCTCGGAAAAGATTTGTTTCAGGAAGGTGATTACATTTTGACTAGTTGATCTCCCGGTGGGTAGGCGTCTTATTATGGGGAATTTGGAATAATAATCTACAACGAGTAGGTAGTCCTCGCCGTGTAATGTGAAGATATCTGTTGCGATGACTTGCCATGGTCCCGTGGGGATTTCGTGCGGTAGAAGTGGTTCTCTAGTCTGTGTCCTTCCGTTTTCTTGACATTGAGGGCAGGCTTTCACTATGTCCTCGATGTCTTTGTTTATGTGGTGCCAGAATACGCTGGTCTTTGCCCTTAACTGGCATTTGGTTACACCGAGGTGTCCCTCGTGGATTGTGTTGAGGATGCCACTTCGCGATTTTTCAGGAATGACAATGCGGTCGCCTTTGATGATGAGACCGTCTTCTATAGAGAGCTCGTCTCTGTATGACCAGTATTTTCTCAGAGGTTGTGCAATGTCTCGTTGTCTTTCCGGCCATCCTTCGACGATGATGCGTTGTAGAGCAGACATCTCTTGATCGTCGCGGGTTGCTTGTTTGAGGCTGGCCAATCGGTTTTCTGAGAAGTGCACGAAGTTTACTTTCACAGTTGTCTCAATTGTCTCGGTGTTTTTAAGTGGGTTGAGTCTTGACAATGCATCGGCTAGAAGCATGTCTTTCCCAGGCTTGTACTGAATCTTAACTTCATACCCTTGTAGTCTAAGAAGCATGCGTTGTAGTCTCGGTGGTGCTGCGCTGAGATTTTTTAGGTGGATCATCTCTAATGGTTTATGATCGGAGTGTACAGTGAAGGGTTTGCCGTACACGTACGTGTGATATTTCTCGCACGCATATACAACTGCTAACATCTCTCTCTCGATGTTGGCGTAACGCGTCTCAGCGTCTGTGAGTGCTTTTGAAGCAAACGATATTGGTTTTCTGTCTTGCAGTAGGGCGGCTCCTAGCCCTTTAAGTGAAGCGTCAACTTGAATGACAGTATTCTTGTTAGGATCGAAATAGGCTAGGGTCGTCTCATGGCAGATGAGCTCCTTGATTTGCTCAAATGCCTTGTTGTGGGATGGGGACCATTCGAAGATGGCGTTTTTCTTGATCATCCCTCTTAGTGCAGCAGTATGGCTGGATAAGTTTGGTATAAATGGTGACATGTAGGTCGCCATGCCAAGAAATTCTTGCAATTCGTGCGTGTTGGTTGGCCTCTTTAATGCTTCAACTGCTTTTATTTTCTCTGGGTCCGGTTGTACCCCTTCTTTACTATAACGTAGGCCAAAGAACGTGATGTGATTCTTCTTGATTTCACATTTATCTGGGTTGAAAACTAGTCCGTGTTCACGTGCTACCTTCATGAGGTTGTGTAAGTTCTGGTCATGCTCCTCAGGACTTGATCCGTAAACTCCGACATCGTCAGCGATACCTACGGTTCCTGTGCATTTTTCGAGGATTTGGTCCATCCTCTGCTGGAAGATGTCTTGGCTCACGCACAAGCCAAATGGTAACCTTTTGAACCTGTATCGTCCAAAGGGACTGTTGAAGGTAGTGAGGTAGCTCGACTCATCATCTAACGATATGGACCAGTATCCATGTCGGGCGTCTAGTTTCGAGAAGACGCAGCTCCCTACAAACTTGTGTGTAATTTCTTCGAGTGTAGGTGTATGATGATGTGAGCGTTTGATTGCCCTATTTAAGTCTTTAGGGTCTAGACAGATGGGTGTTTATTTTAATTAGGGTACCAGACTGTGACATGACATTTATAGCCCTAATTTCATGTATCATAATTTTTTATGTGAAACCATGGGTGGAATTGTTATATTTACTAGTTCATTGTAGGCTTAGGCCTAAATGATGTTGTACAAGTTGTTTTATGAATGCTCAGATGACGTTTGACCTCAAAATAGCCCCATTGCACGGAAATTATAGGTTTCACAGTGTAACATGAACACCAAAAATATGTTTATCCCACTAAGACTACTTATTGAGTTATTTTATATCATTTATGGGTTTTCTATAGTTAATCTGAGCAGTCTGAAGCTAAAACCTCTTGTGATTACTTAGTCAAGGGTTTCATCTCAATTCTGTGGTACAAACAATACGTTCCACGTGTAACCTAGATTGGGAGAACACCAAAGTAATATTGTATGATATTTCAAATCATAAACAAGATGGCACAGTTTTACTACCTGTAAGTTAAAAGCTATGTTAAATACGATAGTTCAGCTAAAAATGACAACATATCAAGTTTAGGAAGTGGTAGTATTTTTACTGCAAAGGTTCACTATGTAACATATTTCCGTGACACCAAAGTGGCCTGTCAAAATGCAAAATGGCTATGTTTTTCTTTTCTGTACAATTGCTTTTGTCCAAACCTATATATCTGCATTAAACAATTGCACAGGCTTCAATCAACCACTAAAACAAGAAAGATTTAGTATTTACTGTAGGTAATTTTTGGAAAATAAGATACTGAAATTTCACACTGTAACGGTAACACCAAATGTTACACGTGGAACCTCTCTTTCGTCGAATCCCAGGAAAGAGAAAAACATCAGTTTCTCATAAAATATGAGTTTCAAGGGTACAATTGATACCTCATCAACCATTTAAGTTAAAATAACTGAGAAAGATATGTGTAAAAATAAGGGAAAATCTAATTTCTGTTATGGTAGTTTAAATGTCACACTTTTTGCCCCAAAAATTGCTAATTTTAGCCAATTTTTTCATCAAAATTGGGAGGATTCACTACAATGATACTTATTTTTTGAAAGATATGCACTTACATAAATAGTGAGGACAAAATGAAAGCATAGCAAAGACCATGTGGATTAAAATAGCAAGACAGTTGCCTTTAAAAGCATATTTTACCATTGGTACCCTAATTTAAATAATCACCCAGATACGCCATCTGCCATTTGTTTTTTGTTGGTATGCAAGGCTTGATACCCAATCAGTTGGTTCCGTTACTGGTGTAATGACACCTAACTTGACCATTTCGTCAATTTCTTTCTTAATTTCCCCTTTTATTTGAATGGGGCACCGCCGTGGTGGGTGCACCACCGGTGGTATGTTTGGATCAGTGACAATGTCCCTTTAAAATTCCCAATTCCTTGGAACCTATCAGGATATTGGTCAACAAGATCTTTCGTGTTGTTAATCTCTGGCGTAGTAGCTTTAAGGCTACAGTGAACTGTGATAAGTTTCAATTTAGAGCAGGTGGGCAGACCTAATATTGCCGGTCCGTTAGTCTCGGCAACGAAAAAAGTTGCAGCTGTTTGCCTTGCGCTAAAACTGCATTTCAATTCAGTCGTACCATAATGCTCAATTGTGGTGCCATTATAGGCTGTTACCTTGGTTACAGAAGGTTTCGTTGTTCCCTTCTTTGGCTTACCAGACTGATCAATCTTATCTGGGTACATATTTCGGAATGTACGCAGGGGTAGTATATTCCCCTGTGCGCCAGTATCTACCTTAACCTTAAGGGTTGCAGGTCTTTTGTTGACCTCAATATTGAGCTCGGTAAATATTTCATCTTTTTGCCCTTGACTATTACGATTTACATTGTGAATATATATTGAGTCAAATTTCACCTGGCTTGTTTCAGACTCAAGGTTTAGGTTAGCTACTGACTCACTTATATTGTCAACTCTCTTGCCTTGCGGCTTTGAGGTAATTTTTTGTTGTTGACGATTTCGGGAGTTTTGTCTAGGATTGCCTTTGGGGCTTCTCCCTTGTGGCCTGCTAAGGTTGCTTCAATGTTTCTGGCGGCATACACTAGCCCAGTGGTTTGGTTTGAAGCAGTTATTACAGGTTGTACCTTCTGCTGGGCATGCGCCATGATGCGGATATTTAAGGCCACATTTACCACATTTAGTGTTATTACCACTGTAATTGTTGCGCGCCTTTGACTTTTGCCTTTTGCCTTGATTCTGGTGAAACATCGTGTCTACGGACATTGCAGTAGACTTTAGTGCCTGCATATGAGCTTTAGTTGCTTCATGTGTCCTAGCTATATCCATAGCTTTGTCTAGAGTAAGGGTTTCGTCCTTACCTAGGAGATTTTCTTGCACTTTCTTGTGCGGGGTACCGATGATTAACTGTTCGATGAGCCGCGTATCTAATTCTGCGTCACTGAATTTGCATTTTCGGGCCTGTATGCGACATCGGGTCATGAATTCATCTACATTTTCCGTCTCGGTTTGTCGCAATTTTTGTAATTGAAACCGACTCAGTCTATAATTTGTCTTTGGTTCAAAATGTTTCTTGAATCGATCGAAAATTTTAGCAGGATCTTTTTGATCATCGGCAGTCATATTCCATGTTTGGAATATGTTAATACCTTCTGGGCCTAACCAAAGAAGTAAGTAGGTTGCCTTTTCTTCTGGACTTTTGCTAGCTAATGGGCCTTTGAATATTAATTCGCAATAGCTTTGAAAATTTTTGAAGGCAGTCGGTAGGTCTGCAGCTGACCAATCAAGAATTGGGGGCGTGATACCTGTTAATTCACCCATCGTATAATAAGGCATTAAATTTTGCAACGAACGGTATATCACCGTAAGCTGTGATCGCCGATTGGCTTCGTCAGCAACTTGATTAGCTAGGCTTATGTATAGCAAAAGGACTTAAGCATACATATATTATGCTAGTAAAACATCGCCTATAAGCATTATGCTTAGAGCGTAAAAACGAAATTATGAGGTTATCTCAACCTTCATATATAAGTAGCATGCAGTTTACTTTACTCTTAATGAGAACGGGTATATTTCATACATTAGTCTAGGCCTATGGTGACCGGTATGGCTTATTGTCTCTTGACTAAGCTTACTCGATTTTGGGACTCAACGGATAATACATGATGATGGTAATGGGACTGATCACATAATAGATATTGGGCTGTAAGATTTCTTATGTAACATACCTTCACTTGGTATCAATTGCAATTTACAAAAGATGTAACTGTAAATGGAACGAACTCACAAGATGTCTGGCGATGGTAGACAGTTAGATTATCAATGCGTGGAAAATCAATAGGGTCAGTATTTGTGAAAGTCCTTGGTTATCCGACACAATTAAAAATATCTATGCGTATATTAATTTTATCATAAGCAGTGTTCCTTGGGAAGGTAGTTCCGATGCTTGTTGCCGTCGGTGCTCTCAGTTGGGCGGGTATATGGTTATAGTCTGGCCGGTAATTACCCCGAGTACCTCGCTGGTATTAGGCTTCGTCTTAACCGCTGCACAATATGATTCCAGGTTGATACGGAAAATCCAACCAAATATACGGTACGGTATAGTAGGATCCCAAGAAATACTAATTTCTGTGTAAGAGTTTACGAACTGGTTGCTTGGACTTTTTCAAAATCCATAGGATTCACGAGTTGATTCCGTCACTGCGGAAGTAGGTCGGTTGAACAAAACGTTGCAAAAGGTTTACGTTGCAGTTTATTAATATTGTTCCGCTCAAAGTTGGGAAGCAGATCCGAGTCCTCCTCGGGGCTGAGGTGTCAATTTCGCTGATTCAGCGTTTTGTCGGGTTGAGTTGGCGATCAGTGTTTCATGCCACGTAGGCAAGTTGGGCCTACCTATTGTCTACGGGTTTACGAATTACGGTACTACTCCGTGAACAATGAATGGTTGCGGTTTTTCCGCCACACTCAAGGAATAAGAAATATGGTTAGTTCCTCCAGTCGTAAAACAAACTGTTTTCCACTAAAAGTGTCGTTCCTATCGGTAAATGTGATCAGTTCCATGTGTTATTTTAAGTTCCGTTGATCACGCATGTAACTTGCGTGGCTGTTTTCCACCCGCTGGATTGTCGCCCGTGACCGAAAAGTTTAATTTCTCCACCGTAACTGATTTCTCGATGATGAAGGTAAGGTTTTCCCGCTGCCACCATGTTATATCTCCAGTCTTCATACTTTAGAACCCAATGGTAGAAGAGACAATAGGTAATGAAGGAGAACAAGTTCAGTATGGGTTTACTGAATATATTTATAAGATCTGGTCACAGAGTCCAGCGGGTGGAGAAGAGAGCGAACGAGTTTGGTCTCTTGTTTATATAGTGGTGTGTTACCATAATATTATTGTACATAGTAAAGTAGATCCTTATCATATAGTTCAATATATGACATGTGGCAACTCTCTGCTTGTACCAAACTCAATGAAGATTGTCCTGTGAGGCAAACAAAGTTTTCATGGAGATATAACTTTGTTGATTATATCAATCATTTTCTTTGCAAGAGCAGAAGCTATGCATCATCTTTATAGGAGTTTCTGATACATACATATCGTGCAAGATTCTGTACAGCTAGTACAAGGTATGTTCAAAGCACATTACTTACACACACTTTGAAGTCGAGTTCTGGAGCTGACGTCATTCTTGGGTCGATGTACTTTCACTTTTTGAGCTGTTGTGCTGGAAGGGGTACCATTTCATTTTAGCATTTCTCTTTCATGGGGCGGTATTTTTGAACATAAGGGCTATTTTTGATGATAGGTATGGTCAGAGAATGACATCAAATAGCTGTAATTAGTCACTTCATAGGCTCTTTAAACAGCTTAAAGGCAATAGGCAGTCACCCCAAAATTTTCTTTGAAAAATCAGCAAACTCTTGCAAATCTCCTCATATTGCATTACAAGTACCTCTGAAGACGTTTTGAACATAACTGTTACAAACAATAGGTAAAGCAAGGCGAAATTCTCCTTGAATTCCACAATTCGCTAACAGAAATACTGTCACATGATCAAAATAGACCATTCATGAACTAGAGTGACAGGATACACTCACTCTGTTTGGGGTGACTGCCTACTGCCTTTAAAAAGTCCGTTAAAAACACAAGTAAATACCATTTTGCATCATTGATACAACATTGACTGTTTTAGAATTGATAATTGATATTGTATTGGTTGATCACCAAGTTTGTTATCCCCTTGGAGATGTAGCTCCTGTAAGGAGAACCCCTTCGAGAGTAATGTTTGGTTTGGCCCCTTTGCTCTTCTCCAGAGAGTCAAAGGGACTTTGCAAAAAGTATTGATAATTGATATTTTATTCCATTTGGACAGTTGTGTTTAAGCGGAACACACCTAATTGGTGCAGCTGTTACATACAACATGTACAGGTATGTTAATTTCTAAATACGGACAGTTCTTTTTTAAATGTTGAATATAACAAAAGCCTTCACATTTAATATCAAGAGACTGTATACAGTACCTATATCAGAAACCATAGTTTCTTTGAGTTTCTCATGCTTATACATCAAGAATGACCAACATAACCATAGCAGCATGGGAGGACACTACAAAAATAAGGGTGACTGTCCATCAGCATTCTTGATCAGAAGACACAATATGTTTTCTAGTAAGGTTCTGATTATAACTTCATTTCATGTGAGTTCAGTCATGAAAAGGGTGAATGATTTTTGCAAATTGTGAACCATCAAACTTTGCCAGCATGCTATAACCATACATCTTATACAGAACTAGACAGACCGCATCAGTGTAAAAGGCACAATGATTTTGAGGCACACATATAAAAGGGTGATAAGATCAGTAAATAATGAGGTCATGGTTTTCCTCTCTGAGGTAGCTCTTATCATTAGTATCAGTTGTATAGTATGGACAGTTTTTTCTTGCATTCACATTTTATACTGAAAATACCAAAAGCCAAGATGATGTGACTGAGATTAACTGCTGCATCATGTTAGTTTTGCACACTGCATGTAAGGAGTGGGCATGCATTGTTGAGCAACCATTAGTGTCAGTGACCAATTGCAAGGTGAACACAGTGAGTGTGAATTGAAATGTTTACATGGCACTGAAGTTAACACACCTTTTACTGTGCACTACTTAAGTACGTGGAACAGGTCTATAACTGCGTATTTGCTTCCATTCCACAGAGTGGGATGATCTGTCTAGTTCATAGTATATGCTGTAACTTACTGTAACTATGCTGTAATTTAGTGTAACAATACCAAGGGGTAAACAAAATTTAAGGATGCTTCAAATTATTGCTCTTTGTCCAAATATGCTACCTTTTGATTCCTTGCCAGAGGCAAAAGGAATCTGTGCGGTGGTGATGTCATGTGTGTGACACTTTGCTTGTAAAAAAGATATTTCAAATGGGATAACTTTGAGGTATGTCATACTTGGTAAGTGCATGCACTGTATCATATTGAGTAGATGAATGCTATATTTTTTGATGGAGGTCAAAGGTCATTTGAGGTCACGAGATTTCAAAGGGTCAAAACCTTGTAAATGCGATATCTCAAGAAGAGTTAAGTGTGGGGATCTCTTACCTAGTGTATGGATAGTCCATATTAAGAACATGATCCCTGCTAGATATGGTGAAGGTCAAAGGTCATTTGGGGTCACAAAAGGTAAAATTCATAAAAACTGCTCATAAACACTGTATCTCAAAAGGGATAACTTTGAGGGATGTCATACTTGAGATGTGGATGCCCCGGCCATATTAAGTAGATGATCCCTATCATTTTTGGTAGAGGTCAAAGGTCATTTGGGGTCATGAGAGGTCAAAAGCTTTAAACCTTGTGAACACAATATCGCAAGAAGGGTAACTGTGAGGGATCTCATACTTGTCTTGTGGATGGTTCATATGTATGCTCCTTATAATTTTCAGTGGAGGTCAAAGGTCATTTTGAGTCATGCAAGGTCAAAAGGTCAAAAACTTGTTAACAGGGTATCTCAAGAAGGGTAACTGTGAGGGATCTCAAACTTGTCATGTGGATGGTTCCCAGTGGATGCTTCTTACAACTTTGGTGGAGGTAAAAGGTCATTTGGGATCAAGAGAGGTGAAAAGATCAAAAGGTTGTAAACATGATATCTCAAGAATGGTAACTGTGAGGGATCTCATACTTGTCTTGTGGATGTCTTATATCCAGTGAATGGTCCCTGTAGTTTTTGGTGGAGGTCAAAGGTCATTTGGCATGAGAGGTGCAGTGGCATAGCTAGGGGGCAGGAGGGGCTACGTGCCCCCCACAACAAATCCATGCCACCCCAGGTGCCCCCATGAAAAATTTTGGAATGTACAGTTCTTTATATAAGCCCTATAGAGAAGGAGAGAATTCAGAAATTGTGCCCCCAGTGCCCCCTGCTCAAAAAATCCTGGCTACGCCACTGGAGAGGTGCACATGAAAAGGTCAAAATCTTGTGAACGTGATACTGCAAGAGGGGTAATTGTGAGGGATCTCATACTTTTCATGTATATGATTCATATAAAGTAGATGCTTATAATTTTTTGTGGAGGTCAAAGGTCCTTTGTGGTTAGGAGGGTTCAAACAGTCAAAACCTTGTAAGGATGATATCTCAAGAGAGGTAACTGTGAGGGATCTGGTACTTAGCATGTAAGTGACCCATACTAAGTACATAAACCTTATCATTTTTGGTGGAGGTCAAAGGTTATATGGGGTCAAGAAAGGAAAAAACAGTAAAAAGTTTATTAAACACGATAGCTCAAGGCAGGTTAGCATTGAGGGTTTTATACTTGAGGAGTAGGTGCTTCATATTGAGTAGATGTTTCATATTGTTTTGTGGTGGGGGTCATTTGGGGTCATCAGAGGTCAAAAGGTCAGAAGCTTGTAACATGTAACTCAAGAAGGGTAAGTGTAATGGACCTTGAAGTGAAAATGTGGATGGCCCATATTCATAGATGGTTTCTGTTATTTTGGTGGACATCAGAGGTCCTTTGGGATAGTCAGGGGTCAAACTGTGAAACTTGTTAACTTGATATGTCAAGAAGGGAGACTGTTATAAACCTCATACTTCGTGTGTTAGTGCTCCATAGTAAGGTGAAGAAACCTCGTGATTTTGATGCAGGTCAAAGGTCATTTGGGGCTATCCTAGACAAATGCAGAATACCTTGAAAACTGCTTGTAATGATACCTTAAGAGGAGTAATGGTGAGGGACCTAATATTTGGTAAAAACCTAACCATTTGTCAAGTATTAAACATGTTTTGATCATACGTTACTTCCGGCATAAAATGCCGAAATTTCAAGTCAAGAAACTGATTTATGACCATGTTAACATGAATCAGTCTAATTTTTACCCATGGATATGTAACGAAAGTACAGTAAATTCCGCACATTGAAACTGTCAACTTGAAACCAAAGTACAATACTAAACTTATATCCACATGGCAAGGAATCACAAAGCCTATTGGCTTTTTGGTTATTAAGTTGAATTCATTCTTCTGTCAGGTGAGCTTATATCTCTTAAGAATGACCATACTTGAAAAAATGGTGCAAAGCTATGTATACAAAGAAAACCAATATAACTAAGGGCATAGGCATACAGGATATTTCTTTCTACAGACTGAGACTGAGCTATTTTTGCCTGAGAGGAACATGTATTGCCCAAGAAAATTGCCAGTTTTTTTTTCAAAAATCTTCCCAAGAAATAAATTTTGCCTGGAATCCAGGGGAGGGCTGCATTGCCCAGGCTTATACACCTGCACAGGTGGACGACACGGTTTTCTCTGATGGCAAGGGGACCGTGTATCATGTCCTAAATCTTTTGATTGCGACTTAATAAGAGAGCCAGAGATCGTAGGTCTAACCATACTCAAAATAAAACAATTGGACAGAGCTTCAACAGAAATTACTCCCCAATTTATTACAAACCCAGTTACGAAAAAAGAAAAGCTTGAAAAGAGTTTACCATGAAAGTACACCCCTCCTTTGTGTCAGCCACACAAAGGGACTTAAAAATACAAACTAGCATCAATCTGACTCAGTGGGGATCACACTAGTCAACACATAAACACTTGACAAACACATGACAATATCAGAACTCATTCAGCATATTGGTGGCTGTAAACATGATCATATGCACTGTACAGAGCTATTGAAACTGTCTAGTTCCCTCACTGACCTCTAGGATCACCATGGGATGGCTGTGCCACTGATCCAAGGCTCAACCCTGTCAACTGAGTTCACCCTCGCTTCAATTCACCAAGCAGCAGAGTGCTACTTTCCCTGCACTGCAATAACACACGTTAATAATCACAAAAATGCCTGAATAAACACATTAGCTATACTTGGCCTACATGATGCATGAACACTGTGATGGGAGACAGATCAGGGATCCCTTGAATGGCCTCAACCTGAGAGTCGTTCTCACCAACGCAATGAACATAAATCACATTACTCCATTTACGGACATACTAATTACTATACATGGTGATTTACTACTTTCGCCTAACCTTCATTGCGCACACATAGCCATTCTGCACACATGGAATAGCTGAGTCACGCGATTACAACACAAACCTAGACACAAAGACTGTACACAACACCATGGGCATACACTTCGACATTCGAATCACTACAGTGTTACTAACTTAGCACACATAATCGTTATGGATGGTATAATCGAACAAAATACAATACAGCTCTTAAAAGTCACATTACAGCTTACTTTTAGGCCTAATGTTACAGCCTAACAGATCCGTCGCGATCGCAGATAGGGGATAGCTTCTGCTCCTACTGATCTGGCTATACATCTTCAGGAAACTCTAGCTAGCATCACTACTGGCTTCTGGATGCTGTCTCCATACTAATTGCGATCTAGACCAAACCCTGCATGATCATAACAGGCCAGCAACAGCACTGCTACTCGAATATCCTCGGCCTCAGTCTATAGTCAGAGTCAGACTCCACAGAAGTTGCACATCCAAGTAAGTATCAACGGTGATGACTGAACAATGGTACACAGTTTATGGTGACAGTCTAGACAACATCTCGGGCCAGGATTTACATTTTCTCTCTAGAATAACTCGGGGCTTACGGCATGGAAATACCGGAGTCGTTGGTTACGTGTGCATGAGGTGTTTCTGCCGAAGGGGACTGAGTTCGCACCTTCTGTTTGTCTCCAAACTTTTGCTAAATCAAGTATAAACTAACTGTCAGGTAATCCTGTCTGGTCAGCAAACTGTTCACTCAGCCATAAAATGGTCTTGCAGCAGGTGTTTGGCTAGCCATTGTATTTCCACAGAAAAGTCTATTTACGCTTGAGTGTGTTTGTTTACACAATAGCAGATGTAAGGAAATCTTATCTAGTATTGTGGTTTTGGAAGCACAGAAACACCGCCAATCGGCGGTAATTTCAGTGGATTTGAGCTTCGGAAGAAACACGGCATGGTACTGTCCTTTGTACAACCAACGACTAACGTGTTACAGGAGAGGCACTTTCAGGTCCAAACAAAGAGAAGCGAAGATGATTCACTTTCTTGGAAAACAGGATATGGCTCGCTGAGTCGCAAAACTTGTTCTAAGTTGCTCTCCACTAAGTTTCTCAACAAAATAGGGGGCAGCAAATAAAACTAAATTACCTCAAAACTGGGCTGTTACACACCTATGACACATACAAAATTTTTACAACTTAAAAAGTTTTATTTTGGCAGTGTTGAGTCTTGGTGATATACACACCATGATGAAGTAGCCAAGGAATTCAGAACGTGGGAAGCCTCTCTGTATAAACCAGGAGCTTTTTTCAAACTAAGATTAAAAAAGGAAAGCCTCTGTTTATGTAATTACATCCAATGGGAAAGCAACAATCATTCATACACTTTCCATCGAATGTTTGATGTTGTTCCAATCTCATCAGACTTTTTCCAAGAGTCTGCAAACTGCTGTAGAGAGAATTTTTACTATTTTAGAGTTGTGAAAGTTTGGTAAGCCACTTTCAATGCTTTGAAATGGTGGTATTTTTCTTGTAAAATAAAGCGGCAATAAAAAGATGTTAAGGGTCCTCATGCAGTTGAAGTTATTTACAATGGTACTAGGTGGTTGTATGGAAGGACAAGTTTGTAATAATCTAACGGCTGTTTATGTACACCCTGCCAAGTAAACTGTTTGTGTTATGACCACACAAAACAGCTCTTGCCAGTGTACTCTTCATGTAAATTTTAATAATTTCAGTACTTTTTCTGTATTTAAAGTGGAAAAAATACATTGCTGATGAAGACTCCTATTTTAACTTGCTCAGTTTGACTGTTGACATAAGAGGAAAGTGCATTTAGCTCAGTTGAAAAAAGTTGAGTCACCCAAGCAGAAAAAAAGGAAATATTGACAGCCACAGTGGTTATTGTGTTCAGCTTCATGGAAGAATGCTGTCACACTGCTTCCATTGTGCTGGTCACTGGACATTTCCTGAGTGGCTTCATGGGCTGATAGGTGAATGCATGCACACACACGATACTCTATTGAACTTGACTTAGTCCAAGAAACCTGCCATATGCCTGCTATGGCAGGGAGTAAATTTCAAAAGTAGCTAAGGGCTTTTTCCCAGCATGGATTTGAACATGACTTTCTTGGAATTCCATTTAAGTGGTGGTCTTCAATAGGATTTGGTGGCTCCAGTCTTTTGGGAGTCAAGTACCTGCAAATTTGAATGGAGTCATGACTAACGATGAAGATGTAACTTCTGCAAATTAGGCACATACACAACATCATTAACTGTCAGGTACTAGCCTATTTAATGAGTAATTATTAATCCTAGCCAACACTGGGGCTATTAAATAGCAGAGGAGTTGTTAATGTCCATTGGAAAATATCCAAGTGTGTTTCAATACTAAAACTTGAAAAGGAATACAGTGCAGACCTTTTAGTACTCAAAAATGTAATATTTGATTCCTTTACATATAGGCAGAGAAATCTATGCAGTGGTAAGTAGTGTATATGCCTGTGTGGGGGTGTGAGTGTACAGTGTGTGGCACTGCATGTAAGCATGATATCTCAAGAAGAGTAACTTTAAGAAATCTGATACTTAGCATGCAGATGGGCAGCATTAAGTAGGTGATTCCTGTCATTTTTGGTGGAGGTCAAAGCAAAGGCTATTTGGGGTCACCAGAGGTCAAACTGTGAAAACCTTGTATTAGGTACATATCTCAAGAAGGTAGGCTTTGATGAATTTCATACTTGGCATATTGGTGTCCCATACAAAATGAAAGAATCCTACAGTATTGAGTCTGGTGGAGGCCAAAGGTCATCTGGGGTCACCAGAGGCTGATAGGTGTTAACCTTGACATCTGTTTGTAAACACGGTATCTCAAGACTGGTAACCTAGCTTTAGGGATCTCATACTTCGCATGTTGATACTCCTTGTACAGCACATTATCTATTTTGTCTGAGGTGGAGGTCAAATATCATCTAAGGCCATTGGAGGTAAAAATGCAGAAATTTTGCAAATATATCTCAAGAAGGAAAATGTGTGAATCTCATGTGAAGCATGTCCGTGCCCCAGATTGAATAGGTGGTACCTATGAAATTGAGGTCAAAGGTCATGTGACAGTCACCAGAGGTCAAATTGTGAAAATCCTGTGAACATAGTATTTGGGTACTCAATAGGCCTTTTAAGTACATGATGTCGATAACATTTGGTGCAGGTCAAAGGTCATTTGAGGTCTCTGGAGGTCAAACTGTGAGAACCTTGTAAACATGATATTTCAAAGAAAGACTAGTATGAATGGCATATGTGGAATGTGGATGCCCCATACTGATTGCATCATTTCTTTTGTTTGTGGTATATTGTCAAATGTCATTTGAGGTTACCAGGGGTCAGACGATTTAGACCATGTTACTGTGATTTTTCAAGAATGATACATGTTTGGATCTTACATCTGGCACGTAACACCCAAAAGTTTATAACCAGAAGTTAATGTATGAGTATATTGACATGTTCAAATGATATCAGTCTGTGTGATCTGTGCACATGGATTTTTGGATTCGATGAAAAGAGAAATCTATGCTTTCAGTGTTTGTGTATGTATGCATGTATGTGCATGTACGTGTTTGTGAGACTGCCTGTTAATATGACATCTCAAGAAGGGAAACTGACAGTTCTCAAACTTGGTCCATAGATGCCCCATATATAATGAGAGGAAGACCCTATTGTTTTTGGTGGAAGTTAAATTTATCTGGGGTCACTGGTGGTCAAACTCTGAAAACGTTGTTAACACGATATCTCAATGATGTAGAAAGCTTGGATAGATTTCATACTTTGTATGTGGATTGCCTTATGGTTAGAAGAAGAACCCTTTTGTTTGGTGGAAGTTAAATTTATCTGGGATCACTGGGATCAAACTCAGAAAACTTTGTAAATTACACAATACCTTGTGGTGGAAAGCCTGGATAGATTTCATACTTAGTATGTGGATGCTTTATGGTTAGAAGAAGAACCATTTTGTTTTGGTGGAAGTCAAAGGTCATCTGCACTCACTGGGGTCAAACTCTGAAAACCTTATTAACAGGATATCTTGAGGAAGGAAGCTTGGATAGATTTCATACGTAACATGTGGATGCCTTTTGATTAGAGAAGGAACCACCCTGTTTTGGAGAAGGAAGGAAACTTGGATAGATTTCATACATAACATGTGGATGCCTTTTGATTAGAGAAGGAACCTTGTTGTTTTGGAGATGCCTTTTGGTCAGAGGTAGAACCCTGTTGTTTTGTTGGAGGTCATAGGTCATGTGGGATCACTAGGGGGTCAAAATCTGAAAAACCTTGTTAACATGATATCTTAAGTTAGGAAGCTTGGATAGATTTTATACTTAGTGTGTGGATGCCTTTAAGATGTTTGGGAAAAGCTTTTTGTTTTTGGTGGAGGTTAAGAGTTATCTGGGTTCACTGGGGTTTCAAACTCTGAAAAACTTGTTAATTACTTTGTCACAAGTTAGGAAACAGATTGTTTTCATACTTCACGTGGTGTTGCTCGAAATCCAGTAGAAACCCCCATGAGTTTGTCAGATGTCAGAGGTCAGCTGAAGTCACCTGAGTGAGGCCAAAAAGCAAAACTTCCCAAGAATTCCCAAGGTAAAATATGAACACAAAACTGTATCTTACCAGCACATTAAGATCACACTCAACCATGCAGTGACTGAAGAAACAGGACATCTTGGCATTATTTGGGAATATAAATGTATGTGCTAATCATCAAAACCATGGTACATTGTTGCATTCTGGTATACCTTTCTATATTCACATTTAAGCACAGTAACCTCAAAATGAAACTGTCAACTTGAAACCCCTATAGTAAACTTATATCCAAGTGGCAAGGAATCACTGAAGCCTTTTGGCTCTCTGCTTTTATACAGCACTGGCATGTTTTGGCTACTGAAAATTCTGTATGAGTTATGAATTCAACTGAAGGAAAGTGGAGCTACTACTGGATCCTGGTTAGGAGTCCTGGCTTTTAAAGGATACAGTATTATCACTTACACTACATTTTTGGTTGGGTTAACCAAAACTCTCCATCAGTGACTGCTCTTTGATTGACATCACAGTCAGAAAATTCAAAAGATGCAGATTAGCTCAAATTGCACAGCCTGCAGAGGGAGTATTATAATTACACATGAAAGTCTTGCATGCTCACCTGGATATGGCCTTGAGAAATAAACTAGGTTCTTGGCTGAACAAGGAGGAACTTAGGACAGTTTTGGGAGGGGCTAGAAGTAACTTAGTTGGGAGATGTGGAATGTATAGGATGAGGAAATTTCCCCTTAAGTGGACTCGACCAAGTTTAGTCTTTAGCATGTGTACACTCCACTGACACATTGAATTTATCACTCATAGTGTCATGAAATCTATATTAAGCCATATTCAGGATGGAATGCATGTAATTCTGAAGCTCACTCATATAACAACTAAAACTAAAATTTTAAATGCAGTGAATCCAGTTAATTTGAGTGTAAACCAACGAGAGTTAAGACAGGCAAGTCAGCAGTTCCAATGGAGTAGACATTGCATTCTTCTAATGTACATAATTTAGAAATGGTGCAAGGTGCAGATATGAAGTAGCACTCTTTGATTCATTCCATAGTGTAATATTTTGTTTTTTCAGTTTCAAGGGAGAGAAAATGAACTGTTGCCCTGCACCGTGGGGATGGATTTTCCAGCAACAGGTGAGTTTTCTTGTTATACTCATAATTGTAAGTTTGTATGAAGCAGAGGGGAACAAATAGCTAGCCTTTAATTGTAGCATACAACAGCTGAACAGGAATTTGAGGCTAATAGTGATGGGTACAAGTTGGTTCAGGAGAGAAACAAGGTGATATGGGATAGCCTTTGAACCCTTAAACCAGCCCATGGTACATGAATTATGTTAAAAATAACTTGAGATATGGAAGTAGTTGTGTACAGCATCTCCTGTGGTAGCCATCCATGTACTGTATGCCACTTGTTACATAATGTCAGAAAATAGGGGCACAATTAACATGACGTTGTCAAACTGGTCTACTTGTCTTCACATAAGATGTTATGTGGGTGATATAAAAATGCTATGGCTATAATGCAAAACAACATTTAAGTGTGGGAATATACCTTCAAATGGTCTTTGGGCTGGAAAGAATATTATTTTGGGGGCATTATATGAAATTTCATTCTATACAACAAACTTTCCTTGGAACCAACTCGCCAACTTCCTCATTTTCTCCCAATTACTGGTGTTATAAACAACCAGAATATGTTCAAACTTTGTTGCTTATAGTGTCAAAATGATCTGCTGAAATATGAAGAACAGTACTGTAGTAGTATTCACCAGAGACACCCCTTTTGAGACGGATAAATGAGGTGCTCCACGTCGAGGCCCCTTGCTCCAAGGCTGGTTCCCTCTTCTACAAGCAGTGCTTCTCTTTCCCAGTGGAATACTCTCCTGCTCCACTGCTCAAGGGGATGGTTGTATGTTAGCTATATGAGGTGTGTGTACCACCACGTGGTCCCCATCTCCGAGAGAGCCTGGGTAAAATGGGCTTTAAGTCAGTTCATGATGGTGCACCAGTTAAAATATGTGATATGAAGTCAATATACTCAATATGCTCCTGTGAGTTAGAACCAAATTAGGGGACTGATGTAACAAGACTTGTATGCAGTAGGGATCAAACTGTCCACCAGCGACATCTGGAAGAATATGATATTGACATATGTCTAGAGAAAGAAGTTAGAACATAAAATATAATACTAACTCTTATAATTTAACAATTTAACATAATTTTCTTGAGCTGTCATCACAAAGCATATAAAACATTTTGAATCAATCCATGTGAATTGCCATCGATTATCCAGCACAAGGTGGCAGAGGGAACAAGCCTTGGAGCAAAGGGCATTGCTGTGGATCGAGCAGAATAGCATCACTCTAAGCAGAAGAAGCATGGCTTGAAGCAGATGGAGTACGCTATGAATCAGGGAAGCATCCCTCAGAGTAGAGGGAGTACACCTCAGAGCAGTGGAGCATCTTTCACAGCAGGAGGAGCACCTCTTGTAGCAGTGGGAACAACCCTTGGAGCAAGGGGTATCACTGAGGAGCATTGCCTTGGAATAATCTGGAATGGGGAGCATTGCTTGGAACAAGGGGTTCATCACTCGGAGCAGAGTTACAGCCAGCGAGACCGAAGGTCTCCAAGAATTACTTCACAAGAATCATATGTTCATGCCAGTTATTAGGTCTTGGTCTATTTATATAGTTGAGAATGGAACTCATGGGGTTTGAACAGGCTAACAATCAACAAAAGAATAGAAAAGTTTTACAGGCAGTTTGTGATATCTTGCTTAGGATGCCCTTGGGAACACCTGGATCAAGTAACATAAATCTATTACGCTCCTACTTACCTACCCTATCACTACTATTGGACAGTCATTGTTGCCGTTTAGCAATACTTTGTGAACAATGGAATGTATTCAGAGAGGAGGTAAATGACCACCCTGAATCAAGATCTTTAGCTTAGTAAGATAAGTATCAGAAAGACTAAAACATCCATTAAAGTAATCCATTTCGGTTTCGTGTACCCAAATTCACTTTTTGTCTCATGTCAATTCATTTCCAGCTTCATGCTAATGCGCCAGTGTAATTTTGGTCTCACGTGAACCCCCTGGGAGGAGAGCCTCTGTCCAGAGCAGTGAACATGCACAGTTGATCACCATTAGTGCAGGCAATGTGAGAGCCTGTTAAGTCTGATAATGCTCTCTTTTCAGTAAACCTTGACTTTTTGCTGCCCCAAAGAAAGCAAGGCAATATAGACATGATGACTCATACTGTCAATGCATAAACACATTTGATCCCACATGGCCTACGTCATTTGCAAGATTCCACTCAGTTAATCTATGTCCTGATAATATTTAGCATTATTCTGTGCCTCAGTTGTAAAAATCTTTCCTTCTATAGTAGATGCCAGTATTGTTCCAACCCAGACCTATGGGTGTTCTCTTCTGGGTATACACATGACACAATGGGAATAGCTGACTTGTCATAGAGGACTACTTTCTGCACAATGATATGACCAATTGATTGAGCTAGCTAGCATTCTGTATACAGGGGCTGTATGTATTGAAATTTTGTTTGCATCCTCGTCTGGATGGCATGGTATGGGATATACTCCATTGCGTTGGCATGTTATCATTTTCTATATTTTTCTTCCAGTTGGGAAGAACTTACAACTCATCAGCATACAAAGTAATCAGACATCTTTAACCCAGAACAGTGAATGCAGATATGAATGGATATCATTAAAAGATGCATTGCTTTGTTGTTGGTTTGTTGTCTCATGAAATTGCATGCTCCCTTCTTTATTCTCTATTAGGACTTCATAAGCCAACTTTGCAACTTTTGCTGGTTGTGGCTTTTAATGAAGCATTGTCCACGTCGGTTAAATATGTAATGAAGATGCCTGTTTTTGACTCCTTGCCGAAGGCCAAAGGAAACTGTGCGATGGTGATGTCATGTATGTGTGTGTGTATGTGATGCTTTTGCTTTTAAACACGATATCTCAAGAAGGGTAACTCTGAGGGATCTCACACTTGGCGTGTAGATTGCCCATATTGAGTAGATGATCCCTGTTGTTTTTGATGGAAGTTGAAGGTCATTTGGGGTCACCAGAGGCCAAAACCTTGTAAACACTACCTCAAGAAGGGTAATAGTGAGGAATCTCATACTTACCATGTAAATTGCTCATATAAAGTAGATGATCCCTATTGCTTTTGGAGGAGGTCAAAGGTCATTTGGGATCACAAGAGGTCAAATAGTAAATACTTTGGAAATTGAAGGTAAACACGATATCTCCAGAAGGATAAATGTGAGGGATCTCATACTTAGCATGTAAATTGCCCATTTTGAGTAGATGATCCCTATCGTTTTTGGTGGAGGTCAAAGGTCATTTGGGGTCATCACAGGTCAAAAGGTTAAAACATTGTAAATACTACATCTCAGGAAGGGTAATGGTGAGGGATCTCATACTTAGTATGTGGATTGTCCATATTGTAGATGATCTCAGTTGTTTTTGGTGGAGGTCCAAGGTCATTTGGTGTTACCAGAGATCAAAAGGTCAGATCCTTGTAAATATGATATCTCCAGAAGGGTAACTGTGGAGGGATCTCATACTTAGCATGTGGATTGCCCATATTGATTAGATGGTCCCTATTATTTTTGGTGGAAGTCAAAGGTCATTTGGGGTTACCAGTGGTCAAAAGGTCAAAACCTTGTAACGGGTCAGATCCAAAACTACCTGGGGCACGACAGGAACGAAATTTTCAATTTCAATTTCAATTTCAATTTATTTCCACATGGCCCATGACATAAAGAGAACGATTAAAAGCTTGTGTACAAAATCTACTTACATGAAAATTATCAGACTTCCTAGTGGGGTAGTGATGGTAATCCCGATTTAAATTAAAGTAATTGTCTTTTAAGATTACTAGCACCATAATATGTGACGGTACATAACTGTTGATTCTGTAAAGAACACCGATAGTCTTGGAAACTTTTGAGCAAATATTGTTAATGTGGTTTACCCAGGAGAGATTCGAGTCGAGATAAACGCCCAAAATTTAATTTTATCAGAAAAAGACACTTTTGTTTTATCGATGTAAATTTCAACATTATCTACTTTTCGCTGATAGGGGTGAAAGATCATGTAGTTGGTTTTACTGATATTTAACGATAATTTGTTTACTCTAAACCAATTAGATATAATAGTTAACTCGTCATTAATAACACTTGTAGCTACATGGATATTTCTATGAACAGGGCGAAACACAGCTTAGTTGAAATATTTGAGAGATCATTAATATAAACAGGAGAGGCCCTAAAATAGATCCCTGGGGAACGCCACAAGTCATTTCTGGGGAGAGAAGCAATCAAGTGCGACTCCACGGATCCCCTAGTAAGATATTGTGATTAACCGTATCGAATGCATAGTAACCTCCTTATTATCAAAACCTTTAGTGATGTAATTAACAATGTCTACAGCAGCCATAGAGGTGGAGAGATTCTTACGAAATCCAAATTGACGGTGGGAGAGTAAATCATTAGAATCTAGAAACTTAATCATTCGATTATACATAAGTCTTTCAAGAATCTTTGAAATACATGGAAGAATACGAGGTTGATAGTTCTTACTTTAATATTTTCCTAAGGTTTACACATAATACTACAGTTCTTTGTTTTATATACAAGTAGGTCACACTCAATGGTTAGCAGCAAAGAAAACTTCAATTCTTATTTACATGTTGCCATGGGAACGAAACTTAAAAACTCAACGGAACGGAATGATAAAATGATGACGCATTCACACTTTAGACAAAGTACTGATTTTTGGTTTCGATGAAAGAGAAACCTATGTGGTCATGATGGTGTATGTGGGTGGGTATGGGTGTGTGTGTGTGTGTATTTGTGACGCTTAGCTTGTGTGCGCGATATCTCAAGAAGAGAAACTCTGACAGTTTTCAAACTTGGTACATATAAATGCCCCATATTGAGAGGAAGAATCCTATCGTTTTTAGTGGGGGTCAAAGGTCACCTGGGGTCACTGGGGGTCAAAACCTGAAAACCTTGTGTGCATGATATCTCAAGGTAGGAAGCTTGGATGAATTTCATACTTTGTGTGTAGATGCATTATGGTAAGAGGAAGAACCCTATCATTTTTGGTGGAGGTCAAAGGTCATTTGGGGTCAGCGGGGTCAAACCCTGAAAACCTTGTGTGCACGATATCTCAAGAGCAAAAACTGCAACAGTTGTCAAACTTGGTACATTGATGCCCCATATTGAGAGGAAGAACCCTATTGTTTTTGGTGGGGGTTAAAGGTCACCTAGGGTCACAGGGGGTCAAACCTTGAAAACTTTGTTAACACAATATCTTGAGGTAGGAAGCTTGGATGAATTTCATGCTTAGTATACATAGATGGTTTATGGTAAGAGGAAGAACCCTATCATATTTGGTGGAGGTCAAAGGTCATCTGGGGTCTGCGGGGGTCAAACCCTGAAAACCTTGTCAACCCGATATCTCAAGAAGAGAAACTCTGACAGTTTTCAAACTTGGTACATAGATGCCCCATATTGAGAGAAAGAACCCTATTGTTTTGGTGGGGGTCAGAGGTCATCTGGGGCCACTGGGGGTCAAAACCTGAAAACCTTGTATGCATGATATCTCAAGGTAGGAAGCTTGGATGAATTTCATACTTTGTATGTAGATGCGTTATGGTAGGAGGAAGAACCCTATCATTTTATGGAGGAGGTCAAAGGTAATATGGGGTCACCAGGGGTCAAACTCTGAAAACCTTGTTAACATGATATCTCGAGGTAGGAAGCTTGGATAAATTTCATACTTTGTATGTAGATGCTTTATAGTAAGAGGAAGAACCCTATCATTTTTGGTGGGGTTCAAAGGTCATCTGGGGTCACCGGGGGTCAAACCCTGAAAACCTTGTTAACACCATATCTCAAGTTTGGAAGCTTGGATAAGTTTCATACTTAGTATGTAGATGTCTTATGTTAGGAGGAAGAATGCTATCAGTTTTGGTGGAGGTCAAAGGTCATTTGGGGTCACTGGGGGTCCAACTCTCAAAACCTTGTTAACACACTTGTTAACACACTTGAGGTAGGAAGCTTGGATGAATTTTATGCTTAGTATGTAGATGCGGTACGATGAGAGGAAGAACCCATTTGTTTTTGGAGAAGGTCAAAGGTCATATGGGGTCACACGGGTCAAACTTTAAAAACCTTGTTAACACTATATCTCAAGTTAGGAAGCTTGGATAACTTTCATACTTAGTATGTAGATCCTTATATTAAGACTAAAAATCCTGTTATTTTTGGTGGAGTTCAAAGGTCATTTGGGGTCACTGGGGGTCAAACTCTGAAAATCTTGTCAACACAATATCTCCAGTTAGGAAGCATGGATAGAATTCATACATAGTATGTGGATGCATTATGGTAAGAAGATGAATCCTATTATTTTTGGTGGAGGTCAAAGTGCCAATTTCCTAACAATTCCTAAGATTAAATAGGAACAAAAAACTGTTTTTTCCAACATGTAAAGGTAGCATTTGACCAGTGACTGAAAGTTATGGGACATCATGGCATTATTTGGAATAGAACATATCATCGAAACCTCAATGCATTTTTGCATTCTGGTTATCAAATCTAATTGGAGTTAAATACAACTTTCAATATTAACACAAAGTACAACTAACCTACTAACTACAACATTCAGTCATCTCAGTTTGGTATTTGTTTTAATTATAAAATACTAAATTAAAAAAATATGAACATGCGACGGGACGGAAATTTGTCAATATATTACTGTGTAATATTCAAACTTCTTTGTCTGAAATTGAGTTTTTTCTAGATACTCTAAAAAGAGAGTAGCATCATCATTATTCTGATTTTTGATTCCTTTCCATGAGGTCAAGGAATCTATGCATTCATGCAGGCGTGTACGTGTATGTACTGTATGTACGTACTGTACTGTATGTATGTGTGTGTGCGTGATAGTTTTGGGATTTTATGACACTTAGCTCGTTAACATGCTATCTCAAGAAGAGAAACTCCAACAGTTCTCAACATAGATGCCCCATATTGAGAGAAAGAACCCTATTTCTGTTGGAGGTCAAAGGCCATCTGGGGTCACCAGAGGTCAAACTGAAAACCTTTTTAACACGATACCACTACATAATGGCCAATGCAGCCCATTAAAGATTGGTCCTGAGATTCATTAAGGGTGTAATAATTTGACACTTTATAGTAAACCTACCAAAAGTGCTGCCATTAGTAGGATTTACCCTTGAGTGCACACAATTGCACCCAGCCATGTGTGATTGTAGACGTACTGACCAACTGTACAAGCTATTTATAATGCATTATATACTCTTAGTACAGGTATTATACAGGTACAGGTATATACTGAGTATATACTCTTATTACAGGTGGTGCTATCACCTTTCCAACTCGCTCCCTAGCTCATTCCTGATTTGCCATGCTTTTAGTCCATACACACATGCTCTTCTTGCAGTTTTCATGCATTTATCTATAAAGCATTTCCAACTACTCCTTCGTGTCCCTCCTAGGTGTCATTTTCAGAGTTCATTGCAGATTTCCTGGATCCTTGTAATTTGCTTGTTACACAGGTTGCAACTTGATTGTGTAATTTATTGTGAAAAGTAGAAAATTTATGCTTTCAGTAATGCCATGTCTGTGTAGCACAGTACTTCTGTTGATGTAACATGTATATTGTCAACTTTATAGTGATCATTTCTACCTGAATTGGGTACTGCTTGTTTGTATGGTGTGTTTTGTTCCCTTCAGTGCTACTTAAGTTGCAAACAAACAGTAGAACTTTGCGAGACACCTCAGTTTTCTCCAGACTTTTGCGTGACTGTTCTGTAAAGAAAGAAATTTAACTTAATGAAAAGGTTATAAACAAATGTCAGAGTAGTTGAATGACAAACTGTGAAGGGTCCTTGTTGCATGAGCTCCTGCTGTTCATTGCTTGCTTTTATTAGTTTCTGAGAATTGATTAAGTTGTTTGACTGTGACTGAGGGGGCTAGGCAAAAAACTCTATCCACCATTCTAGCCTGAAAGGCAGCACTTGGTAATTTAAGTTAAAATGGAGATACATGTTTTAAAGCAAGCATATACAGAACCTTTTAACCTTTCTTTATTCTCAACCCAAGTTTAAAAGAAAAAACTGCTGAATGCACAATAGTAACATTTACTTGGTGGGTTAATTCTTTGTTGCAATTATCCAAGTTCATTAGACTGCAAAGCTTGGGCGTTGGAGCCCAATTTGATTGGTGGGGGGGGGGGGGGGTGTAAATAGACTTGCCCGAAAAATATAACCAAAATTTCTGTATGCTCCATGCTCATTTAACATGTTAATGTACATATCATGTGGGCATGCATTGGTTCTCGCACGGCATGCCAATTACATACAATCACTTGCCGTGTTAATACCCTTCCATATTGATTATAATTTTTGAGGAAGTTTTTGCAATAATAGTGATACTATCAGTGTTGTAGCCAGGATTTTGCTCATGGGGGTGGGGGCATGCATTATGTTTTGTGATTACCAGCCTAGAGGAGGGTGTCCCCCTCCTTTTCGAAAATTTTTGAAAAAGTAGGTATCCTTACATGCAATCTGGTGCCACACATGCTACCTTTGAAGTAAAATTTGTGTTAAAAAATTTACGTATTATTAGATACAAAAAAAAAAAATCGGAATTAGTGAGGGGGGGGGACATGGCCCAATGGCCCCCCTGAATAAACCACTGATAATCAAAATATAAGTTAAACCATTAAAAAACACACTGGTGAATTAATACCCAGTATAGGTGCTGGTGCAATCCAAATCAGAACTTAATTAACTACCAAGTAGGTGCCCGAAAAATTCTTGCATATTGCCCAAATTTTCACAAAATATTTGGTTAAGGGGGGGGGGGCTGCCTCCTACACCTATGCTGAAAAGTGTAAGAGATACGGATATCAAAGATAAAGACTTCATTTTATAATTGTTGCTAGCTTCTAACTGCTTCTTTACATATGTAAAGATTAAATTGAACATTCATGTGATATATTGCAGATGGAAGTTGTCAGATGAATGAACATAGCCAAAAAGATGGATTTCAGGATGGAGGGCTTCCTTCAAATCAGATACAACTATTTGCAACTGACATCACTTGGGATACCACATGCCAGTTGGCTCCTGATTTGGGAGAAAATTGCTTACTACACCAAAGAGATTCCACTTTCTTAACCTTGGAGATTTCATTCACCCTGAGTAAGTTGGTAAAAACTACCATGATTATGATGTGCCTCTTTCTGTCTAGAAACTTCCTGTGTTTAATGTGAGCTTGGACAGTAATAATTTAGGCAAAAGTTTCTTGTCTTCAGGTGCGATTTACACAAAAGAGATTAAGTCAAGTATATGATGCAATATTTTCTGCCTGACCAGATGTATACAAAATTACGTATGACCTTGGAAAATTTGTTTAATATTTGGGAACTCATCACACAGCACTCTTTAAAGGAGTAACTAGATGCCAATCTGACAGACCATTTTTGTACCAAGCAGAGGTTCATGTAAATACAAAAAGGCTAATTGTATTTTGTTAGTATTTTCTCAATTCTAGCAAGAAGTTCATGTGAAAGAAATCACCATATCACTCTAGAGTGGCCTTGCACTCTAGTCACCCTAGAAACCTTGTGCACATGGAGTTTAAAGAATTAAATGGAAAGAGGGTTGCATATGGCACACTACAATTTGACAAAGGTTATTTAAAAGTACCAAACATCGAAAGTGCATTTACCTAGTGCAGTGGTACGTGTTGTCAACAAGTTAGAGTGACTGTATATCAGGAAATCTTTTTTTTTCACTTTTTTCCCTCTGATTATTCAAAGTTCACCCGTACTGAAACAAAAAAATCATATTGTAAGATTTTACACATAAACATATGAAATAAAAAACAGGCATTATTAAAAAAAACTTTTAAATTAAAACAATAAAGATGCATTCCAATAGCTCACATTTCAAGAAAGAGGTCTTAAGATTCAGAAAAAACAAACAAATCGTGGTAATTAATCTTCTTTGATTGTTTTGCTTTAGGTGTATAACTATACTTTTCTACTTTCAGTGCAAACTTAAAAATTTCTTCAATGAAAGCTGAGAGCATTTATGCTTAGTTTGATAGATTAGTTTTTAACATGTGCAATGAAAAATTTGAAAGGTGGTTGCTACCTTGGCTGTAACTGAAAAAATATCATGGTTTGTGAAGAAAAATGGCTCTCTTAGAAATACCCTTTCCACATCCAAAATAAAATTAGAAACCAGACTTCAGTCTGAAAATAAATGTGTCAAACTTTCAATTTCGGTCCTGCAAAAAGAACACTTATTATCCTCTGCTAGTGTTTGGAGATTTTGTATTTTTTACCATCGCGATAACAGAACAAAATTCATCGTGATAATTCGATATCCACGATAATTTTCATAAAGATGATTTCCCTTGAAGTTCTCTTCCATGCTTATGCATGTTAGAATATTCAGTGATGAACTTTCATCAATTTTTCATCAGTTCAATGTAAAAAAAAAAAGAATGTCGTCAATAAAAAAACATTTTGGAGACAGCAGTGAGAAGAAATGAAGCATTACGAGGCAACTTTTTGCTTTTGTTTTTGTCGAGAATTTATCATCATTTTGGAATTCTTGTTATCGTATCGTGATAAGAAATTATCGCGATAACAATAATTTTCGATATATCGCCTAACACTATCCTCTGCTTTTCCTGTAACAACTTATATGTAGTAATAATTTTGTGTATAAATCTGAACTGAAAATATTGCACCTTAGTTTCGTTGGTGTTGTACCTGGGCATATTAAATATAGCACTACCATTTGAACCCCCAAGAGTATCCTTCCATTTAGCAAGTGCAGTTGGCTTTTTTGTGACACTTGTAAAAAAGTACTCATTATAAACAAATTGTCACATGGATGTTTTTTGCATAACTCTTCCAAACCAGCTCTGATTATTATCATAGTTACCCTCCTCCCAACATCCTGCTCTTTTCCAATCAACAGGAATACTGTCCACCATCCAAAAATATAAAGTAAAAGGGAAGCTTTTTATATGATGATGAGCCAAAATGCTCAATATTATAAGAGGGGGTTTCATTCTACATCAAACAAATACCTTATGTATAGCACATTTTCTTTTAACAAATCAATGATATGTAATTGTTTGGTTGTATATTAGTGTAAAGAAGTTATTCCAGATAATTTCGTTTCCAATTTCTTTGGTCTGGGGGCAAAAGGAAACTTTGCAGCAAGCATTTATAATGTTCTTTACAAAATAATTTCCAGTATTTGGAGCATCACAGTTTCTGCAGTTAGGATGAAAGAAGAAAGCCTTGCCCACTGAAATGGAGGTGGCGTCAGAGAAAATCTTCCAAGGACTATTGACATTGGTTTAGATGAAAAGAGAAACTTATATGCATTCATGATGGCATGTGTGTGTGTTTGTGACACTTCTTGTTTATATGTTATTTCAGGAGGGGAAACTGTAACAGTTCTCAGACTTGGTAGGTAGATGCCCTATATTAAGATGAAGAACGCCATTGTTTTTGGTGGAGGTCAAAGGTCATCTTGGGTCATCTGGGTCAAACTCTGAAAACCTTGTTTACAGAATATCTTAAAGAGCCTATGAAGTGACTAATTACAGCCATTTGATGTCATTCTCTCACCATATCTATCAGCAAAAATAGCCTTATGTTCAAAAATACCGCCTCATGAAAGAGAAATGCTATTAAACGAAATGGTACCCCTTCCAGCACAACAGCTCAAAAAGTGAAAGTACATTGACCCAAGAATGACGTGAGCTCCGGAACTCAACTTTGCAGTGTGTGTAAGTAATCCACTTTGAACATACCTTGTACTGTTAATGTTACAGAATCTTGCACGATATGTACATATCAGAAACTCCTATAAAGATGATACATAGCTTACTGCTCTTGCAAAGAAAATGATTGATATAATCATCAAAGTTATATCTCTATGAAACCTTCGTTTGCCTCACAGGGCAATGTTCATGAGTCAACTGGTTTGGTACAAGCAGAGAGTTGCCACAGACTACCTGGTATACAAGCAAATGGAAGTTTCCTGGTACAAGGTTATACATACAGAAGATACCTCCGCCGGATACGTAATTGCATCCATTTCTCCTGTAGTGTGATGTAACCGTTATTATCATTATTGGGGTGGGAAGTAGTGCTTCGTTGACTAGTGTATATATGGGGGTTTATCTGTAAACAGGCCCATATATACTGTACTATTCTACATAGTGGCAAACAACTTCGGCTATACCAGGGAGTTGCGAGAGCTCCCTGGTTATATGATGGAAGTACCAACACATTACGTGTCGATTTATTATTGACACTTGTACCAATGTCCTCCGCTTTAATCCAACTTCGTACAAAACAAGACCGAGGAAAGTTAACGGAACATAAAACAGGCAATTTTAGTGTGAAGGGAGACCTAAATTTTGGTTGTCTAAGGAAGTATTTGGTATTTTTCTCAGAAGTTAACATAAAGTTACTATTTGAGCTTCAACCATTTCAAAGTCTATAGTACGAGATACATTGTTCAATTGTCAAGCTAATGTTTGTGACAACTTGGAAAGGAAGCCTTTCAAATCAAAATTGGGAGATAAATCAGCCATCTTACCCAACAGTCTGATTTAAATGTGAGTTAAATATTTCCTTTTTCTTTGCAAACGGTCACTGTCTAGTTGAAGATCAACAAGTAGTCTGCAAACTCAAACTGATGGGCTTTAAATATAACTTAGAAATACGGACAAAGAAGAGAAAATGGCTTCTGTTTGCTGCCTTAACTTGCGCTTCTGTGCTTACGAGCATTTCAGAGTTATGAAATCCCATTTCAATACCAGTTCTTGAAAAACTGGAGGCAATCAGAAGCCGTTGCGAATGGGATAGCAAGATTCAGTGTATGTCTTCTATGTATAGGGTCTAGATGTAAGCTTGAGCGAGTAGTGACGAACATCCCCTTTTGGGCAGTGAGAATTTTAAATTTTTATGTTATATATTTTTTGCTTGATACTGGCACATTTTTCAAGTACGTTTTACGAAATTATACGGCCAGTAACGGACTGAAGCTACATAATTTGTGAGCAAAACGATACTAGAAGAATGGAGTCTCTTTGAACTACTCGTTCGCCATCCCCACCGGCCACAAGGTCTTCCTCACACTGCCAAACTTTCTCTTGTTCATAGGCCAGCGACTTGAGATAGTTGGGATAAATTCCACAGACTGGCTCTTCATGTGGCCCTTTGCTTTCATTCTTGTATTATTTTAGTTAAAAATGGGCAAAGATTCATAAAAATTAGGGCACGTTTCCGTAAATAATCAATATTGATGTGATATAAACATTACATGGAAAGTGCATTGCACATACACACACTGCGAAGTTGAGTTCTGGAGCTCATATCGAGTACAAGTCCGTTAGGGAAATGTTACATGCCTCCCCGGGCTTTAATAAGAAAGCCCAGGTGATCCATCTTGCTTCCTTTCAAGCGTGCTAATTGATTTGCTTGCTCTGTCAGCCACTTGGCTGCTCAAGTTTCTTTGCTTAATGCTATTAATAACATGCAATGCCAGTTAACAATGACTGCAGTCAGATTTGGTTCTAGTGGTTGCTGTGTCCTCCACTGAAGAAGTCATGTGACTAATTGACTAATTAGCCATACACAAGATTGTTGATCACAGAGATTATGTTCGGTAATTGACGTGGAGAGCTTGGTCTTCAGACTGACTCTAACCCAAACGTTCACCTTATGGACGTTATTCTTGGGTCAATGTACTTTCACTTTTTGAGCTGTTGTGCTGGAAGGGTTACCATTTCGTTTTTGCATTTCAGCTATTTTCGGTGATAGATATGGTCAGAGAATGACATCAAATGGATGTACTTTGTCACTTCATAGGCTCTTTAAGATAGGAATCACAGGTACTCATCATAGCATGTAGATGCATTATGTCAAGAGGGAGGACCTGAACAAGTGTTTTTGGTTCGATGATAAGAGAAACCAATGCATTTGTGATGGCGTGTGTGTGTATGTATGTGTGTGTGTTCGTGTGTGGTGTTTGTGTGTGTGTATGTTTGTGACACTTTGCTTGTTAACACAATATCTCAAGAAGGAAAACTCTGACGGTTCTCAAACTTGGTACATAGATGCCCCATGTTAAGAGGAAGAACCCTCTTGTTTTGGTGGGGGTCAAAGGTCATCTGGAGTCACCAGAGGTCAAACTCTGCAAACCTTGTTAACACGATATCTCAAGATAGGAAGCTTGGATAAAGTTCATACTTAGTATGTAGATACGTTATGGTAAGAGGAAGAACGCTATTGTTTTTGAAGGTTAAAGGTCATCTGGGGTCACTGGGTGTCAAATGCTGAAAACCTTGTTAACATGATATCTCAAGACAGGAAGGTTGGATAAATTTCATACTTAGTATGTCAATGTGTTATGGTGAGAGGAAAAACACTATTGTTTTTGGTGGAGGTCAAAGGTCATTTGGGGTCACCCGTGGTCAGACCTTGAAAACCTTGTTAACATGATATCTCAAGCTAGAAAGCATGCATAGATTTCATACGTAGTATGTAGATGCGTTATGGTAAGGGAAAGAATCCTATTGTTTTTGGTGGATGTCAAAGGTCATCTGGGGTCATCAGGGGTCAAACACTGAAAACCACATTACGTAGTGTGTAGATGCATTATGATGCAAAGATGAATGCTATTATTTTTTGTGGAGGTCAAAGGTCATCTGAGGTCACTGGGGGTCAAACACTGAAAACCTTATTAACACGATATCTCCAGGTAGGAAGCTTGAATAGATTTCATACATAGTATGTGGATGCATTATGTTGCGAAGGTGAACGCTTTCATTTTTGGTGGAGGTCAAAGGTCACTTGGGGTCATGGGGATCAAATGCTGAAAACTTTGTAAACACGATATCTCCAGGTAGAAAGCTTGGATAGATTTCATACTTGGTTTGTGGATGCAGTATGATGAGAAGATGAACCCTTTTATTTTTGGTGGAGGTTCGTCAAAGGTCATGTGAGGTGACTGGGGGTCAAACACTGAAAACCTTATTAACACGATATCTCCAGGTAGGAAGCTTGAATATATTTCATACTTAGTGTGTGGATGTGTTATGGTGCGAAGATAAATTCTTTTATTTTTGGTAGAGGTGAAACGTCATCTGGGGTCACCATGAGTCAAACACTGAAAACCTTGTTAACACGATACCTCCAGTTAGGAAGCTTGGATAGATTTTAAACTTGGTATGTGGATGCATTATGGTAAGAAGGTGAACCCTATCATTTTTGGTAGAGGACAAAGGCCATTCTGAGGTCATTGGGGGTCAAAAACTGAAAACCTTGTTAACACGATATCTCCAGATAGGAAGGTTGGATAGATTACATACTCTGTATGTGGATGCGTTATGGTGAAAAGATGAATGCTTTCATTTGTGGTAGAGGTTAAAGGTCATCTGGGATCACAGGGATCAAAAAGCAAAATTTCCCAAGAATTCCCAAGATCATCTCATGGGTTCACCAGGAGTCAAAAAGCAAAAATTTCCCAAGAATTCCCAAGATCATCATTTCGAGTCATTAGCGGTCAAAATGCAAAATTTCCCAGGAATTCCCAAGATCAAATATGAACCTAAAGTTATTTTCCAACATGTTAAGATAGCACTTGACCAGTGACTGAAAGATATGGGACATCATGGCATTATTTGGAATAGAACATATATCATCAAAACCTCAATGCGTTTTTGCATTCTGGTTGGTGAGTGTCAAAGGTCATCTAGAGTTATTGGATGACAAACACTGAAACCTTGTTAACACGATCTATAAGGTAGAAAGCTTGGATACTCTTCATATTTAGCATGTAGATGCATTGTCTCAAGAGGAAGTACCCTATAGTTTGGGGTCATGAGAGGTCAAACTGAAAAATGTTTTAACACAATATCTCAAGATGGGAAGCATAGATATTCATCATACTTAGCAATAGCATGTAGATGCTTATGTCAAGAGGAAAAGTATTGCCTTTGGTGAAGGTCAAAGGCCATCTAGGGTTATCAGAGGTCAAACTCTGAAAACCTTGTTAACACTATACCTCAAGGTAGGATGCATAAATACTCTCCATACTTAGCATGAAGATGCCTTATTGCAAAAGAAAGAACATTTTTGTTTTTGGTGAAGGTGAAATGTCATTTGGGGTCATATTAGGTCAGATTTTGACTAGCTTGTTAACACTATATCTCAACATAGGAAGCATTGATACTCTTTATACTTAGCATATAAATGCATTTAAGAGGAAGAATGCTTTTGTTTTTGGTGGTGGCCAAAGGTCATCTGAGGTCACCAGGTATCAGAGTTTGAAAACCTTGTTAGCATGATGTCTTTAGATGGGAAGCATAGATGTTCTTCATACTTAAAGTGTAGATGCATTTTGTGAAGAGGAAGAACCCTGTTGCTCTTTTTGGAGGTCATCAGAGGTCACCACGTATTTTATGCATGGAAGTTTGAAAACTTAAAAATGACTTTATTTACACTGTTAAATACAAAGTGCTGTTGTTGTTAATGTCGTTGTATTTTGTGAGAAGTCATAAAAGTCATTTCAGCTCACATTTTTGTGATATTCTGAAAACTTTGTTAGTACATATATCTCAAGGTGGGCAATTTTACATACATTTGTGTTCGTGAATTACGCTGAATGTCATTGATCCAGAACATTAACATTTTAGAGCCTCAGTAGTTCATCAAAACCTCAATGCAGTTTTGCATTCTGGTTTTAAATTGAAAGAGGTGCTAGATGTAAAGTTAGGGAGGAAAATTTAACCATCTGGGAAGAGGAAAAATTAGGGCCTATAAGTAGTATCCTATCACAGCTTGCAAAATCTGTCTGGAGTTAGATGAGGGTTTATGGCTCAGTTTCTAAACCAATCAAAATCAATCTGGAAGGACTATCAACAGTTGAATACACTAAACATTTGTAATTGCATACATGCCACATAAATTGAAAGGACATTTTCACAGGAATGCATGTAGTCAGCACAGATGCAGACAGTATTGTAAATTTTGAATTCTAATTTTTGCCCAGATGGTGACTAAATGCTTGCTAGAAGATACTCGTATGTTGAAAACAAGGGTATTGTTACTTGTTTCTTAAAACAGGGCATTGCATTGGATTGACTGCTTGTGAGTTGAAATGTTAAATATTATCTTGACTCTTTTATAATAAAGTCACAAAGAAATGTGTCCTTACCCCCTTTTTCCTCTATTTTTTTCAGCTGGTGCAAACATACAGGGGATCCATTTTGACCTGAGGACATTAGAGGGAGAAGTTGAACCATCAGTGGGAAGTTTGGAAAGAAGCTGTCATTTTCTTCATCTGAACAAGTCACTGTCTGATGACATCATTGGAAATGTAAAAGAAATGCTTGCAATATGTTGTGAACCCTAGGTCCTTAACCTTTGACATCAAAGAAAAGTATACAGATACTTATGAGAATTGTCCAAGGGTCTCAGCTCTAGCATAAATTTGGGTGAAGTCAGAAAAGTTACAGTTGTATTTGCCTGAGAAAAACTAGAGTTGGTACTTTAAGGTTATTTAATGATGTTGTAGCAAACAGTTCAGTTTAAAGCATACAAACACCAACAAAACAGGATGCATAAAAAACATCAGTAGGCTACTCTAAGAAATGCAGAGATGTATAAATATCCTTATATTGTTTAAGCATTTGCATGGCCACTTGCAAACAACAATAGACAATTGTGTGGTTTTATTGTATAATCTGGACAAATTGTTTTACATGATGTACATATCTTTTAATTTGATAGTTCCCATGTATGTGGTCAGCATTTCACAGGTTTGGCCCACATCAAGAAGGTCAAGATCACTCACTGACCTCCACAAACCTCTGACAAACCTGCATTTTGACTTTTATTTACAGTAGCGTGAAAGCATAGGCTAATATCAAGTTTTTGATCATCAAATGCTTTTTTCACTTCCTTCAGATACACATAATTAGTTTGAAATTTCCTACCAAGTTCTCTCTTTGCTAGTGGCACTTTTATTGCACTGTCACTAGGGCATCAAAAACTTGTTGATTTAAAGATAATTCCTGTGCACTATACTTCCCACCAAACACAACCTGAAACTCTGCAGTCTATGACACCACAAAGACAACAGAAACAGATCCTGAAAGGTGATAAAAACCTTGGCCAACTAGTTGAAGGAGAAATAAACCCTAGCTTTGTCTGCATCAAGACTAACATTTTAATGTATGCCTGTTCCGAAAAAACCATGTAGAAGGCTTGAATACATTTATTTCAATCTTAAAAACTGATTTTTATGTTGCTTGTGGTTTAATTGCGCCATTGATGTTTGAATTCCACCTGTTCCCACATGTACAATGACAAAAGTGAGCCTCTTATCTCATTGCAACAGAAACTTTACCAACCCTTCCAAAGTAATTTGAATTGCCCATGCTGTGGAAAGTAACTGCATAATGCTTGACAAAATTCCGTTTACCACTTGTAATTGGAAATAAAATTTGAAGTATTGTATTTAATATTTTTCCATCACAAGTAAAATATAAAAAAAAAAGTGTTCACAAGAGTAGAAAAAATAGTTTGCGTGACTTGACAACACCACCGGCACCATACACTACAACACTGATTCACACGCACAGTACACACGTACTCTAGTACACTGTGTAGAATTGTAGGTCATTACCTACAGGGTAACGTTATAACTCACGGCAGCACTCAGCAGGATGTATATAGTTGTACTCTTTACCAATACACAGTCAAACTTGAAACAGTACGTCTGGTTATTTGTTAAAGAAAACATGGAAGCAGACTTGAATCTTACTGTATCCATTGGAACCTGAATATACAAAGACAAATTTAAACATCCAGACATAACAGGATCTGTTGTGAAGGTGGTTGTCCATGATAAGCACTTGTACTAGTACCAGTTCTGCAACTGATCAGGAAACTGTGATTTTGTCTGTTTTCTACACAAGTCAGGAGTGAGCTAAAGGTATCGTGGGCGATGGTGATTTTTGACAAATATATCCGAATATATTTGAGGAAAATTATTTTTTGAATTCCCGTTTTGATCTGGTATTGAGGCAAAGAAAGAGCATAATGGAACATAAATGCCCAAAACAGTTTACTCAGTTTCCTTCGCGCAGCAGCTTCATGCTTCAGTGACTGCAATCAAGATAAACACGTTCGCTCCACTTGAAGCTGTACAAACTATTTGGACTCGACCATTTTGTGAGGGGATTATGTGTTAGTAAAAATAGATTTAGTCGTTCTGCAAATATTACAACTTATTTGAATATAAGAAAAAGTTTCTATTGACATATTTAGTACTATTATTTTATACTCTGACATTTTTTATATGGCCAACACCATTCTTACATTCACATTTAATCACTTAGCTTTCCCTTTTGGTGGACGATACCACCATCAAGGAACAGTTTTGGAGCCAGAATCTAAAGACGAACATTTTTTTAAACTGTGATTTCTCTTTCATTTGTTGGTAAAACCGTATAAAACTTTATATCCATGGTCCTTAAACCTTAGAGAAATGTTTCGTGACATTATTTCTTTACATGGGTGCAGATAATGCAAAAATTCACCTCCGATACAAGAGCATGCTCTTAAGTTTCCGTTCAAAACTGAACAACAGCTCCTCAATTCCACAGGAAAACAGAGAACAATAAGAAGTTCTGGCATTTTGACAGGGGTATTTTATCTTCAACTAAAATCCTCCGCAGGTTCCGCTCAACCGATCCGAATGAATTTTACACTGTCAGAAAGATGAAAAGTTACTCTGAAAGATCCACTTCGCCTCAAGTCGATACAACATTCAGAAGCAAAGATATCAGTGTGTGTTTGAAAAGGCTGCAATTTAGCAGTTTCAGCAAAGATTGCCATTGAAAAAGACACGTTTTTACGTTTTTCAATGAAAATCCGCTGAACCTTCCTGATGCTGATTTGAAATAAAACTTAGATACACCTAAAGCTTATGAATCAATCTTTCATTCTGTGCATACCCCGTGATTTTATGTGAAGTATCAGCTGAGATATTGATAAGTAGGTCCAATGTGAAGCAAATCCTCACACAGTTAAGACATTCGCGGAAGTGGTCAGCAGGAAAATGAGCATTATATTCCATTATGAACTGAGTGCACCTAATGACAAGATAGGTAGATTACAGTTACTGGGGCAGTATAGGCTTACATTAGTGGCATGGACTAGTCAGTTATGTGCAGTCCTAAAAATCAGTTGAAATTGTGAAAGCTGTTGGCAATGGATTCTAGTCCTTGTAGGCCTAATGTCAAGGTTAAGGCTGGACATATTATGCTTTCTCCAACAACACTTTGGGAGCCTTGGAACCTGTTTCTGTATTGATCTTTTAGTATATGTTGGTGTGCATACCATTTGCAATGAGGATGAGATATCGTGGAACTTATGATGTGGCTCTTTTTTGTCATATTTGAAGTGCCCTCTTCTTTGAAAACAAGGAAATGGCTTTTCACGTCGTGTGTGTGAAAATAATTGCCGTAAAGTTGTTGAAAATTTGGGGCAGTGCTGTTTCGACTTGCTTTTTCAGAAAATGTGTTAGAATATTAGTCTCTACTAGTGGTTTACTGCAAAATCCATGGGTTTGCTTCTCCTTTAAACTGTCAATGTCCATGATGCTTGAAACTGGCTGAAAAGGGCACATTGCACACATGAAATTGGAACAGACATTAAACATGATTTAGAGAAGTTGATTATTCTGTTTCTAAATAGATTTTGAATTTTAATATTTTATATATTCAAGGAACATAAATGCACTGTCTTGTGTTTCTTTAGAGGACGTTTACATACTCTGGATTTGTGGGGCTTCATCCTGGCAGCAGGTATAGATTGAAGGCTACCACGCTGACAACCAAAGGCACCTACTCAGCTTTTACAGAAAAGGAATTCACGGTTAAAGGTAAGTGCCATGACACTAAATTACAAGTGAGTAAATAATTGAAAGGTCCCAGCAGATTGCACAAACTCATGAACCTGGAAGCAACTCTTTGGGTCGTTAAGGACCTTGTTCAGAAGGGCATAGAAAACATTGCCAAATTAATGCCGTCTTTTGGATTCAGACTGTGATGTTTTGGGGTGAAATGAATAATATTCAAATTCTGCTTCTGGAACAAAGAAAAGAAGTAACATAACCTCATGTCTTAAGCCATCCTTTCATAAAGAAAGGATGAGGAGCATAAGCCTCTATAGAACACATGTGTTAATTTACTAGACATTTGGAAATGGACAACTAAATACATTTAACAATCTGCATGGTGTGTATTTCTGCCCTAGGATAGTGGGGCATATCATCAACATGACCAAATATGCCCAAGTGGTCATGTTGGAAGATATTTGATACACATCGTAAACAATTTTCCGCCCTCATTACGATCTTTTCAGCCCAGAAAGAATTCCACCTGAGACCCCTGTTTTTGGCCAAAAACAGGGGAGATTAAATATCTACCCGAGTTTGTAACATAAGCCTCATTGAACGCTCTGCTGCACAAATTGGTTCTTAGATAACCACCAGTTGACTTCCAAAGGAAGTGACTACAAATGTTCACAATAGCATATAATGCACTATAAATAGCTTTTACAGTTGGTCAGTATGTCTACAGTGATACATGGCTGGGTGCAATTAATTGTGTGCACTCAAGGGTAAATCCTACTACTGGCAGCACTTTTGATAGTTAGTTTACTATCAAGTGTCAAATTATTACACCCTCAATGAATCTCAGGACCAATCTCTAATGGGCTGCATTGGCCATCATGCTGCCTGGCTTAGCTAACTTGATCCATCCTTTATCTTTGAGATTTCACGAGTAGTTAGGCCAAGGTAATTCTTTCTCAGGTGGACTTGTGTCATTCCTGTACTGCAGTCAGTAGCACAAGCTTCACAAATTGTCTGTACTTCATTGATTCCACACAAGAGATGTCAAAGCAAAACATTGCACTTGTTTTACAGAAAATTTTCATATTTGTAAAACCAATGTTTGTAGATACAGAATGATAAATAATTCAAAATAAGGTAGTATGGTAGCCTTGTTTTCAAGAAATAAAGTTCTCACAGAAAGAAATTCAAGTATTTGTTACTCAAGAATAATTTTTAGCCCAAACTTTCAAAAATTCAAATGGTGCAACTTCTGTAACTGTTTTATGCACAATATTTTGCGGAGAGTATTGGTGAGACTGAATGGTTTAATGATGATTAAAGCTATTTTCTTTATGTGCCATGTTGGTGCATTTTAAATACAATATTTCCCTCTAACAGAACTAGCAGGGCAATCCTGTGATCAACAGGAAGAAAAATCATGTAATGAATTGTGAGAGTCAGTAGCCAGAGTGGGAGATAATAGGGATGCTAATGTGGCTAACTTCTTCCTCTTATTTCCTTGGGCCCATATTTTGCCATGAATGCCAATTTGTAGCCCTCAACAACACCCCAAAAGAGGACCATGTTAGGTTATCCACCTGACACCCCTGATATGGATGAAAGCTTTTAGGATATAAGTCCAGAAATGTTTGCTATCCTGACTGGGAGAGAGTGCAGTTTGTTTTCCTGGGAAAGAGTGACTGGGACAATTTGGAGGATGGGTGTGAAAAGCATCAGGGTTCTCCACTGGTCTGTTTTCTGTCCGGGGGCTCTTGTGATCGCCGTCCTGGGGAGGGGTCTAAGGGGAGGGGGTGTCCACTCCCCTTTGGGAAAATTTTCAACAATTTAGGAGGGCTTAGATCGCAAATGGTGCAATCTACGGCCTTGTTCTTAGCCTTTTCTATGTGTTCAAATCTGGGCATTTTGTGGTCATTTTTTTTTTTGCAAATTGCATTTTCTAAACATCTTTCACTTTACTTGCAAATCTGAAGCTCCAGTGTCCACTTGGACGAATTCAAGAATGAAGTAGTTCACTTTAATGGAAATTTCGGGTAAAAATCGGGAAACCTAGGGGACATTTCAATTGAATGGTTTCATTTAGTGTATGAATTTGATGGTAAATGATTCCTACTGTGGAAGCATATGAAAGAAATGCAGTAGCCTAAGTGCATGTTGAATGATATAAGAGCTCAGGTGCAAGTAAGCTGGGTTTGCATCTCTGATGTTTTATTATACACTGTTTGTCATGAGTATTTGAAATCAGATATAAAAGGCAGTCAAATGACTAAGTTGTGGTGTTTGTGACTGAATGTACAGACAACTTCTTGACCGGGCGGGTCAATTTTCTGTGCGGGCGGCAAAGTTTTGTCCGGGCGCTAAAGTGGCGGAGCCCCCGGACAAAACAGCTAGTGGAGAACACTGAGCATAACATGTGCATGGCTCTTGAAAACTGAAGCTGTTTTGTGTCTCCTCTGGCACGTGAATGTTTGCTTGCATGCACCTTGCCATTAATGACTATTGCCTTCTTACATGAAATGTTGTTTCTAAAATTTTTCTTTAAACTGTCTGGCCATCATGTGCAGCATACACATGCCTCTTCCCATGCTACCCAGCCAGAAATTTGATAACTTGTTAAAATAATATGTTTGTAAGGACACGGACCCCACTCGTAACTACCAAATGTAAGGTTACACCCACCCGCTAAATCTGGTATCCCGATGGCCTTTCCTTGGGGCGTCCTTTATGATGTTAATTTTTAATTGAGGGTTTGTTGGCCAAGCCTACTGGGTATCAGGCCAGTAGTTGTGAAGCAAGCTATCAAATACATTTACATGAAGAGGGCGACATACTGAATCAACGGCCAGAGAGCACCCAAGTTCATCCTACTTGTAACATAGCTGAGTGCCTTAAAACACAAAATTGCCTCTCACATGATAGATCCTACAGGAGCGACCTTAAGTCATGGCATGTCTGCCTACCATCCCTTGTCTATACCCCGGGCAATAAACACAAATACAGGTGCATAGCCACTGTGCTGGTAATTACACCTTCTCGTTTGAGACTGACACACAGAACTATCTCAGGCTATTCACAAAGTGACGTTTGTCTACGATGAACGAGGACTCTCTGAACTAACTCATTAGTGACATCTGGCACTTACTCAGAATCCAACTTGAGAGTAACCTGGATTGGAAACATCAAAACAATGACATGACACAGGCCCGTATGCAGCTTTTTCAGTGGGGAGGTTCGATTTTACGCTAAGTGGAACAAAAAACTAAAAAACTTTCCACGCGCTGGGCGCGGTATATTGCCCTTCTCAGCTGGTATCTGGTATGTCCAAAAACTGAAGACCTTTTAGAGGCTTATTTTGTGTCCCCGACAAAGTGAGGACCTTTTTTTTCGGGCCTTCGGGCGGAACTCATAATGTCCGGGGCGGAACTCCAAGTCATGCGAGGTCGGACGAACCCCCTGAACCCCCCTGGATACGGGCCTGTGACACAACTTTCTATGATTATGCATCCCCCAGTTTATAAAAACCCAATTACTTAAAAAAAATAAAAAGACTAAAGATGCTTTCTAAAGTCTACAGCACTTTAACCCACTTATAATTTATACCCCCTGCTTAGTGTCAGCCTTTAACTTAATTCAAATTACAACCACTTTCACCTTTGACCCACTAAGGTCACACTAGCAACCTCACACACCAGACTAACACTAGCCTGCACACAGTAGTTCATACCAATGGCCATATCATACAGAGTACACGCTATAGGGGTTCAGTACACATCGTAAGCCTAACACTAGGCCTCAAACACAATTACACCTAGGGAGCCTATTCTTCACAATACATCGTTACAACGTTACTTGTACAAATACAGTTACGACATCATTTTCAAGGGCTTCTGAATACAATTTGAACAACATATGAATACATTACACTTACTGAGCCTATATGGATCAATCGCGGTCGCGACGCGGGAGTATACCTTTACACAGTAGCTTCTGGCTTCTCTGTAGAGTCTACATCGTCGTGAACATCTGGTAGAAAAGAAACAGTTTATCGCTAGCGTTCATCTCTCGAGATTCAGTACAGCAGTCATCCAGCTGCAAGTTGCATATTAACACTCAGTCAAGTGGTCGTCCCATATTGCATGCCTGGAAACTTGGAAGGCCTCACGCCGACTCTCGTACTTGCACAATCACGTAGGTATACAATACAATGTTAACAGTGTAAGTCCAGGAACCACATGTTGCCTGACCCACTTGCCACAGGTCCTGTCAGCTTTCTACGGCAAATAATACAGCTCTCAAACACAGGGAAAGTCCAGTTGACTTCTCTTAACAATTCAGGATGGGAATTAGAGTTAAATATTGAAGGGATGACAACGAATTAGGGATAAAATGCCAGAGTCAAAGAGTTGACGTCTGCACTGGCCAGGTGCTTCTCCAAGACTGACTTATCTCAGGGGTTTCCGCATCTCGAAAAGAGGACCGGAAATGGTATCGGGTTTCACTCTGTCTGGAAGAGTCTCAGTTCTCAAGATTGTAAACAACTTTCTGACTTGCAAAAGTAGAGGGCAGCATACATCAACAGTTTCTCAAAACTGGTATCCTCACATGTTGAACATTTCCCTTTATGTGTATTCCTTGCTTTGCACTTAAGGACAGTTTGAACTCCTTTCTTATGTATCTGCATTCACGGTCCTGTAAATGGATCAAGAAAGTGGTAACAATTTTACATAAGGGTAACAGTAATGGCATTACAATTTGGTCCTGTATCTTTTGTGTTCTTCATATTCCCAGTGACAAATATGAAATATTTTCGTGGGCAAGTAAAAAGACAAGTTGAAATTATGGCACTGTAGTGGTAATATTATGGAAGCAACAGCTTCCCATAAACATGTTGTGGTTACAGAGACCAGGTCCTGTGACAGTTTCTTTGTCCCACATTATCTGAAGAAGCAGTTCATAATCAGAACTGTGGCAAGTACTGTATATTTGCTATCACATTTACATAACTGTAAATCAGGCACTAAGGAAATGATGGTCCTAATTTGTATTCAAAAATGAGACTCTAATGTGCGCAAGCTAAGGTATCTTAATATGTTAGTTAGCAGGTGTGACTCGATACAAAGTTTACAAATTGCAATAACATAATGAAAAACTTACTTTTTCAAAGCTAGCTCTCTTTGTAATACTTTTTGTCAGTGAAAAGGCCATTAACTGGTCCGCATATCGTGATGTGACCTTCACTCTGTCTTCTTTTTCATAGGATATGTTAGCATGATATTAAACACTCATTAGTTTTCTGTATTCCTAGTAATAATAACCCTTTCTACATTATTGAGTATATGCTGCAGATGAGCACAGAAGTCAGCTGTCACTGTGACCATCCATGAAGCACGAGACTTGATTTTCTACTGTACAGCCAGTTTGTTCCTTGGGATAAAAACACAGCTTCCAGGTGTGGGCATACCCTATATCTCATCACAGCTGTGTTAATCGAAAACAGCGCAGGCCATTTATAAAGCAGCATTGTTAATGTTATTGACCCCCACAGTGACTGACACAGTAGTAAACAGTAACTTGTTAGGCCTAGCCTAATGTCAGGCCTAAAGGTAGCCTTCAGTCAAAATAGGATACCATACACTTTGTGTTGGCCTTGTGCTTGTTGTGTACAGAGACTAGTGACCTACAAGGAATATTTGTTGAAAACTTCTGCAGCAGTGTGGTTTTCACAAACTTTTTTTGTAGTAATGCTAGAGATTTGTATTGTGGGTCTTCAGCATAGTGATATTGTTGCAGCCTGTACAAGTAACAGGCATCTAATTTTACCATTGTGTGGGCTGGGCTTAATATCAGTAAGTTTATCCAAGAGCATTTTTCTCGGTAGGCATGTCTGAACTGATATTGTGATGAGTATTCACACTGCAGCCTAGCTTAACATATTTTTGTAACCATATCACATGTGCTTCAATTTGAACATAGCCTACTGTCATCTAGCCAGTATATAGTTGAGGAAAGGAGCAGTATTACTTTATTGTGTTATCAGATTGCACAGTGGAATGCTGGACCTAGCTCAGCTTAGCCTCACATCAGGCCCAGCCTTATTTGTGTCAACTGTCATTTGCCTTTTTTGTTCGACTAGTGCTCAGGTCCCCATCCAGCGCACATGAGTGTATCCCCAGTCTTTAGCCAGTTTCCCAAATGCTGAGAGGTGGAGGTGCCTTGCTCTGCACCATTGCTCAACAGCTGACTGAGCAAAGCAGACAACTTCCTGAATCGGACAACATCCTGAGTTGAACAACTTCCTAAAATCAGTGGACAATCAGATACCCAATTAAAATTCTTCAAATTAAACTCCCTCAGCATCACTGTGAACAGGTATGCTGAACAAGTAAATTTAAGTCCCAAGAAAATTCCCACCGGGATTTGATCCAGGGACCTCTAGTATGCAAGGTAGTACATTCAACACACCAAGCCATCTCCACCCAATGATGACTGATATAACAGTAATTAAAGACAGATTTGCATCGCCCCAAGTATGACTTTTAGTTGGGGGTAATCAAAAGTCTCAGTTGGTGACTACTCTTTGATTGACATCAGAGTTACAAAATTCAAAAGAAGCAGAACAGCTTATATTACACAGTGCACACACACAGAATTTTTTGATTACACATGGGATCTTTTATGCTCACCAGGATGTGGCCTTGAGCAGTAAACTATGTTTATGTCTGCACAAGGAGAAGCAGTAAAGACAATTATGGGCGGGGCTTACTCAAGGGTGGCGCCAGCGGGGGGCCAGGCCCCCCGTCGGGGAAGGCTTGCCCCCCTGTCGGGGAAATTTTTCGGTTTCGTCGGGGAGCTGTTATGTATACGATAAAATATGTAGTCCCGGACAACGCCCAGATGCCCCGACGATTTACATAATTTTGGTCTAAATTAGGGCAAATTCTTCAATAAAAACCCCAAATTTTCCAATTTTCTTCTTCAAAGCCCCATTTTTTTCAAATTTTCCATGGAAAATGCCGGCAATTTTTTCAAATTTTCTCCAAAAAGAGCCCAAAATTTTCCTTCAAACATCGTTTCGGCACTTTATTTCCTTCGTTGAGACTTTGAGTTGCTGGGCCCCCCCCCCGTCGGGGAGCTTGGCCCCCCTGTCGGGGAAATCCTGGCGCCACCCCTGGGCTTACTGCCAAGTAAAAGTCATACTTGGGGTAATGCAAATCCCTCTTTAAAGTGGCAGAATCCTTACATGGTCAATTGGCAGTAAGTGTATCCTAACAAAACCTTTACATGGCAAGAGGAGGAAAGAGTCATACATGAAGTTTCAATCTATTGTGAAAAGAAAATTTATGTAGGGGTTGCATGATCTCCATGTGTAAATTACCCAATTTCAACAGTTGCATTATTTTATGTGGACATAAGGCAAAAGTTGAGTTTTTGTGGGCTTAGGAAACCTGAGTTTCGCCCACTTTCTGCCATGGCAATTAAAATTTTATCGTTCAAAATTGTAGGGCATCCTGTTACCATACCTATGTCGCTAAGGACAACTGACTTCTGACACATACTGTTACTCCTATCTCCTTCCCTAATATCCAGCAACCTCTCTTAATTACAGGGTAAATTTGTGAAGATCCCCACATTCCAAATAGTACTGTTGTAACTGGAAATCTTTTTACTGCAACCCAAGTTCTTTTGACAAATAGTTTTAATAAGTTTCATCATTGTATTCTGATTGATTGTTACATTTTGAGCATTCAGAGTCCCTGTTTGGATACCCAGTGAAGATCAGCAGGGACCATTGTCTCTCTTTCTGTAAAGGGAGATGTGGCTTTCCTCTCATGTATCCTGTCACTACTATCTGATTGTGTCCCCTTGATCTTGGACAAGGTACCTGATATTTAAGGTGAAGTAACTAGCTACTTTTGAAATACAGCTAGTTGCCTTTCAGTCAAAAGTAACTGTAATTGGTTACATTTTCCATCTGGTAACTAGTAACTGTAATGATTTACAATTTTATGGACTTAACTGTAACTATAACAAGCTGCTTTCCAAATGTGTCACGAACAACCCTGTTACTAGGGAGATGTCAAGTCACAAAGCCCTTCTTGGCTGTGTGTAGGGCTGTGCCATGGTAGGATTAAGGCTGTTCTCTATTATAAATGTTTAATTGGATGTAGCCAATCTCCCTGTGACTATGTAAGTCAGGGGTGGGGAACCCCAGGCCTGTGGGCCATATATGGCCAGCAAGACAATTTTATCCAGCCTGCAAGACAGTTCATAAATGCAGATTCAGAACCACTTGAAAAGTAATTGATAATTATCGTTTAGCCTAAGGTGCCCATTGGTTATCCTGCTTAAGCCCAAAGTGCCCATCATTTATCCTTCTTATAGGCGTACCACTTTCTGGATATTTCTCGTAAAACTGCCGACTAGCACTACCAGTATTACTAAAACCATAGTGCATAAAATAACATGCCTGCTGTTTCATTAGACATGAACCAGGGAAGAATCCTACTTCTGGTGGTAATGGATGATATGCAAAGGAGGCTGCATAGCATTAAACAGAATTGCACTATCACATGCCTAAAGGTCTATCTATTCCAGTATGAAACTCAGAGGGCCCCTGTATATATTCAGGTAGATGGGGGGGGGGGATTAGAACTGTCCCTCCAAAGAGTGAATTTAACATTAAAAGGTGGATAATTTTGCAATTTAATGTGAAGAAACATTGAAATTGGTTTTAAAGTACATGTTTTTTTTTTTTTTTTTGGCGCTCTTCGAGCGTACTTTTCTTCCGTCATTACTTCATACATAAATAAAAAGACAAATGGTCATATTGTAATACTCCTGGTCCAGTTAGCCTTTGCCCATTCAATGTCATTATTAAAAATTAAAAGAAAGAGCATTCCATTGCCTACAAAATCTGTACAAACTCCATAGCTTCAGGGGGCTTCCCCCAGTTCTTATCTGGGCTTTTCCCCTAGGCCTCAACAGGGCCTGTTTGGGGCCCCTTGGCATGCACCCTATGGTTTGTTGTCCCCTCTGATCTGTGGCCTGTGAGTGACTATCAAAATGGCCCATCAGAGGAAAAGGTTCCCCACCCCTGATGTAAATGAAGCTTCCATCAGATACCTAAAACGAATAAAATGTTTTTGTTTTTTGGCTGGTAATGCCTGCAGACATGCTTTTTCAAAGCAACAAGCCGAATAAAAAGCCAGCGACTGCTCCGTGAGGTATTTTTACATCTCCGTGATCATTAGCACCCAAATTTCTACATTCCAAATGGTTGAAGTTTTTTCATCTTTTTGCAGCAGTTTACTTAAGCCTTTCCTCTAATCCAGTGGTTCCCAACCATTCTAGCTCACCACCCCCTTTCACCAAGTTGGGTTGAACAAATCTGCCTCCCTTCCCCTTCCCCCTCCCCCCTCCCCTCATCTATAGCATAGTATTCCTAGGAAGGAAAAATGTTAAAATAAAGGGTAGACCTACACATTCTTCATTTTTATGCGTAGGTTCGACCCAGGGTATGAGCATACGAGCAACGTAATACCTAAAAACTGACCTATGAAGGTTAAATTGGGGGGGGGGAGGATCCCTTTGGAATTCAGCAGATGCCAGGGGCCCCACCAAAGTATGGGTCATTTCTCCAAGGATTCCTAATGGGCTGAGGGGCAATATCCCAGTGGGGGACATGGGGCCAAACCCCAGAAGCTTCTGGGTATTTATAGTACTGTGGACACAAGAATTAGTCACAGTCAGTCAAATTTTGACTGTCTTCCAGTTACCTAATAACCTGAAATGTTGACTAAAGAGATTACAAAAATCACTGTTAGACCAGTTTGTTTTTCAATAGTAACTAATGGAAGTTACCTTTGATGTTGCAAGGTGCTTTCTTTTCCTGTGGTTGGGAGGAAGAAGGTAGGAACCGCATGGGAATTGGAAAAACGTATGCCACTCAAGGTGTCTTACAGGTACAAGTAACGAGAAAGTCAAAACTGGCGCATCTAATAAGGCATTTATGAAAACATTTTAACATTTTACTTCATAATATATTGCAAGAGTTATCTGTTATGTTGCAATTAGCTACAATTGTCACCTCTGTCAATTTGCTATATTTATGACTGTAAGGAAAAACTACATCTGAAGTAAAAGTGGCTAGATAATTCCAAACCATTGCCTTCTCAATACCACTTTAACTGCCACTGGTAGGAATATGAATGTCCTTGCCAGGAAAAAAAAATGAAATTGCACACTGTTAGATGCATTTTTTTAGCATTTGGTAATAAAGGTAATTCCCAAACTTTGTAGCACATCTGAGAATGGAACATTAGACCTCCTTGACTTGCCAACTTTATCTATCCCCTTTCTATGGGAACCAATTTGAGCTGAGCTAGAGGCTTTTGAAATCTTCTCAGGCCTGTATAAAATTGTTTCTCCTTTTTAGTTTTGATGATAAGAGAAACCAGTGTATTGGTAATGGCGTGTGTGTATGTATGTGTGCATGTGGGTGTGGGTGGGTGTGTGTATGCGTGTTTGTGACACTTTGCTTGTTAACATGGTATCACAAGAAGGGAAACTCTGACGGTTCTCAAACTTGGTACATAGATGCCTCATATTAAGAGAAAGAACCCTATTGTTTTTGGTGGGGGTCAAAGGTCATCTGGGGTCGCCAGAGGTCAAACTCTGAAAACCTTGTTAACACGATATCTCAAGGTAGGAAGCTTGAATAAATTTCATACGTGGTATGTAGATGCATTATGGTAAGAGGAAGAACCCTATTGAGTTTGGTGGTCAAATGTCATTTGGGGTCACCAGGGGTCAGATGCTGAAAACCTTGTTAACACAATATCTCTAGATGTGAAGCTTAAATAAATTTCATACTTGGTATGTAGATGCATTATGGTAAGAGGAAGAGCCCTATTGTTTTTGATGGAGTTCAAAGGTCATCTGGGATCACCGAGGGTCAAATGCTGAAACCTTGTTAACACGATATCTCAAGATAGGAAGCTTGAATAAATTTCATATGTGGTATGTAGATGCATTATGGTAAGAGAAAGAACCCTAATGTTTTTTATGGAGGTCAAAGGTCATCTGGGGTCATTGGGGGTCAGATGCTGAAAACCTTGTTAACACAATATCTCAAGATAGGAAGATTGGATAAATTTCATACTTATTATGTAGATGTGTTATGGTGAGAAAAAGAACCCTATTGTTTTGGTGGGGGTCAAAGGTCATCTGGGGTCGCCAGAAGTCAAACACTGAAAACTTTGTTAACATGGTATCTCAAGCTAGAAAGCTTGGATAGATTTCATACTTAGTATGTAGATGCATTATGGTAAGGGAAAGAAGCCTATTGTTTTTGGCGAAAGACAAAGGTCATTTATGGTCACCAGGGGTCAAACGTTGAAAACTTTGTTAACATGATATCTCAAGCTACAAAGCTTGTATTGATTTCATACTTAGTATGTAGATGCTTGATGGTAAGAAAATGAAGCCTTTTATTTTGGTGAAGGTTAAAGGTCATCTGGACTCACAAGGGGATCAAACACTGAAAACCATGTTAACATGATATCTCCAGGTAGGAATCTTGGATAGATTTCATACTTGGTATTTAGATGCATTATGCATTATATATTATTTTTGGTGGAGGTCAAAGGTCATTTGGGGTCACTGGGGGTCAAACACTGAAAACCTTGTTAATGCAATATCTCCAGGGAGAAAGCTTGGATAGATTTTATACTTGGTATGTGGATGTATTATGGTAAGAAAGTGAACCCTATAATTTTAAGTGGAGGTCAAAGGTCATCTGAGGTCATTGGGAGCAAACACTGAAAACGTTGTTAACACAATATCTCCAGATAGGAAGCTTGGCTAGATTTCATACTCAATATGTGAATGTGTTATGGTGAAAAGATGAATGCTTTCATTTTGGTGGAGGTTAAAGGTCATCAGGGGTCACAGGTGTCAAAAAGCAAAATTTTCCAAGAATTTCCAAGATCGTCTTATGGGTTTACCAGAAGTCAAAAAGCAAATTTTCTCAAGAATTCCCAAGATCATCCATTTAAGGGTCACAATGTTGTAACTAAATCATTTGCTGATATTTCGAGCACTAAATGTCAGAACTGAATAGAAATTTCACCAGAATGCTTCAGTGTAGTTACTCTTCATCATCTTGAGTCATCAGTGGTCAAAATGTAAAATTTCCCAGGAATTCCCAAGATCAAATATGAACCTTAAATTATTTTCCAACATGTTAAGATAGCACTTGACCAGTGACTGAAAGATACGGGACATCATGGCATTATTTGGAATAGAACATATATCATCAAAACCTCAATGCATTTTTGCATTCTGGTTGATTCCTTGCCGAAGGCTCAAGGAACCAATGTGATGGTGATGTCGTATGTGTGTGTGTGTATGTGGTGCTTTGCTTGTAAACACGATTTTTCCAGATAGGAATGATGAATACTTTTCATATTTGGTATAAAAATTGTTGATGTTAAGAGAAAGAAGCCTGCTGCTTTTGGTAGAGGTCAAAGGCCTTTTGAGGTCACCAGAGGTAAAAAAACTAAAAACGTTGTAAACACAATATCTCAAAACAGCAATGGTGGATACCTTTCATATTTAGTATATTGATTTGTCATGTTGAGAGAAAGAAGCCTATTGTTTTTGGTGGAGATCAAAGGTCATTTGAGGTCACCAGAGGTTAAACTGCAAAAACCTTGTAAATGGCTTGTAAACATAGCTCAAAAGTAGCAATAACGGAAACTGTTCATATTTGGTATATATATATATATTTTATATTGAGAGGAAGAACCCTATTGTTTTGGTGAAGGTTCAAGTTCATTTGAGGTCACCAGAGGTAAAGAATTGAAAACCTTGTAAACTCAATATCTCAGAGTTACAATGACAGACACTTTATATTTGGTGTATAGATTTGTCATGATGGGAGAAAGAACCCTATTGTTTTTGGAGATCAAGGGTAATTTGAGGTTACCAGAGGTCAAAAACCGAAAAAATTGTAAACACGATATCTTAAGGTAGCAGTGACAGACACTTTCATAGCTAGTATATTGATTTGTCATGTTGAGAAAAAGAACCCTATTGTTTTTAATGGGGGTCAAAGGTCATTTGAGGTCAACAGATGTAAAAAACTGAAAATCTTGTGAACATGATATCTCAAGGAAAATAACTGGACAATCTTATACTTAGCATGTGCATTTCCCTTATTGAGTAGATAATCCATATTTTTGGTGGAATTCAAAGGTCATTTGAGGTCACCAGAGGTCAAAAGGTCAACACCATGTAAACTCTTTATCGCAAGAAGGGTAACTGTGAGGGTTCTCATACTTAGTATGTGGATTGCCCATATTGAGTAGATGATCTCATTTTTGGTGGAGGTCACATGTGATTTGGGCTCACCAGAGGTCAAAAGGTCAATACCTTGTAAACACTGTATCTCAAGAGAGGTAACTGTGGGGATCTCATACTTAGCATGTGCATTTCCCATATTGATTAGATGACCCCTATTGTTTTTGGTGAAGGTCAAAGGTAATTGGGGTCACCAGAGGTCAAAAGGTCAAAACTTTGTAAAGGTAATGCCTAAAGAAGGATAACTATGAGGTATCTCACAATGGACATGTGGATTGTTCGTGTTGAGGAGATACTTTCTATTGTTTTTGATGGAAGTTAATAGGTTATCTGGGTCACAAGAGGTTAAAGGGTAAAAAAGCTTGAAAAGACAATATCTCAAGAAGGATAACTGTGAAGGATCTCATAATTCATAAGGGTTCTTTGCATGCAGGTGTTTGGATTTTCATTGTTGTGCAGTGCAGACTGCACTGAGGGCATGGCTAGTTATAGTTTGAATTTGTCCTATTTTTATGTCATAAATGTGGACCAGTCACAATTTTAGCCATGCTAGCGTGAATCTATTTTGGGGTAAAGAAGATGTTCTTTTAAGGAGGAATATCATCAAAAACAGCTGAAGTACATGATGTATGGATAAGACGTTACCTGAAAATTTGTTGGTCTACATTGAATGTTACTACTGTTAATTACATTTGTAAGGTCTTCTTTTGTTGATTTCACAGACTGCATTGAAATACCAGAGAACAACTCACAGACAGACTTCTTCTGCAACATACCAAGTAAGTCAAAAGTATTGCTCCTAATTCTAAATTCAAAGGTACTTTTTGGTAGCATTTAATAGGGGTCCCATAGAAAGTCCAAGAGTTGTCATCACATATCTTCAAGACCCAGTCTTAGTATTGTTTTTGATACTCAATATATCCCTGTCTAAAGCCATTTTTGAAACCATCATAATATTCTTTAAAAAACAATAGTACCCAAATTTTATTTAACATTCAATAGATCATATGTAGGATGGGTGAAGACATTCTTTCAAAAAGATGGCTGCAGTTATAACGGAGATAGGGAGTGATGGCATAATTGCAAGCAATTGTAAAAAAATGCCCCATAATGAGGGAGATGAGTAGGGAGTGGGGGCCTGGGGAGGGAGAAACAAGACACTGCATCACAGCGGTTCTACACTAGTGTTGTACCTGTGTTCGGCCAATATTCTCCAGCTTTGCCTTGTACTGGTACCAGTAAAATGCACCTAGAATACTGATACTACACGACTGATAGTTTTTCTTTCAGTGCTTCATAAAGATGTTACATTATTTCAGTATGAAGCACATAGAGGTGGTACCCAGTAGCCTATGGTTTAGTGAATATTACACTTATTTCTCAAAATCAGTATGGGATCAGTATGGGCTGATACTGAGAACTGCAATGTTGGCATCAGTAAGATTGGCTGCTTGTAATGTTGATACTACACATTTCCCTGCAGTAGTGAAAAGTTTGCTCATGTTTCTGTTGGCTGCGTCATTCATAGATGTCAGGTATAGAATGCTGAACAAGGGTGCATTATTTTTATGATGGCATCATAATTTGGATATGTGTTATTATGAATATTACATGAACCTATATTACACAAACCTACTTGCAGATGGTCAGAAATGTAAGTAAAAATGAATGAATTAGTATAGAAATTATTGCAAAACATAACAGCAGACACAAATGCTAGTCAAATTATAGCTTATCAGGCTCTAGGTGATTACATTGTGTTGTAATCTGTGACTTGTATTGTGTGTTGTAATTGACTGTTGTACATATTATCTTTTTAAGTTAAGGGGAAAAATTAATTAATAAGTACTTATACTTCCTTTTTTTCTCCTTTTCCATGCAATGATGTTGATCAACTGCTTTACACTATTCCAATATTCATGTCATTATCTGTTCATTGCTGGAATAAATAATTTGAATTGAATTGAGTTGAATTGAACATACTTTGTGCTTTCATGCTTTATATATAAACACTATTGTTTATCTATATGTGTTATTGTTTAGGGGAGCATACATAAGCTTGTATAGCTTCTTTTGTTTTGGCTCAACCTTTCATTTATATTAGTTATGTATATTGTTTTCTGTCATGAAAGCTTCTCTATCCATTTTAGATGGTATCCTCTTTATGCTTTATGTAGTTAATGAGTTGGAATAAAGTTCGACTGATTGAACTGAAACATTAATGACAGCATACTGGCAAGATTAAACTGGGATGCACATGATGCAATATGACTGACATATTATGATGGAACTGGATACTGTTGGGATCCTGAGAAAAATATTTTAAACAAGTGCATATTGTTTTCTTCCTAAGACAGTTCTGTTAAATGATTATCTTGATCTTGATCTTGGAGAAATATGGAAAAATTCTTCTCTTTCATTATTTAAAAAGGGTAGATACCCTGTAAATTAAAAAAAGATAATGAATTAGCAAAATATTAAATGTATGATGTAAGCTAAATTAGGTTTAGGGTAACTTAATAAGAATTGCACCTCACTCATCAAATAGTTTAATAGCACATTGTAGAAGTAATTTCCTTTTTAGTGTGACTTCACAAAAAGTCACTGGCTTGTTGCCATAGGAACTGGCTCATGTTAACACTTAATTAACATATATCTCAGTTTGTAGTGTGCAATTAGAAAATAAAATGAACACAGAATTTGACCTTTAGAACACATTTTAACTAGGGTGACCTAATATGCTTGCCCATAAATTCTGTTATGCTAAGATTGCCTATGTTTAGACAAGAAGCACTTGTAATGTGTTATGTCAAGTAGCAAGTTCAACTAATTCAGTAGGTAGTTTAATTACATGGCAGGAGTAGGAGATGGCTTACACTGTGAATGACATTTTCTGATCTGTCTTCTTTCAGTTTTTGTGAAATGTTCTCTTTTAACCTCCAGCTCCTGCACATTGGCCTTCAACAATCCTGTTGACACCAAACACCTTTGATGTGACTTTCACAGTTTGGCCTGAAGAGGGCGTTTTTGACTTTTACGCCCTTTACCTGTTGAACGGACACATGAGAAACATACAACAAAATGATATTATTGTGAGAAAGGATTTGAAGTATATAAAGGTCAGCCATAGATTTAGGTTTTAACCCCTGCTCGTAAACTATTAGTTTGTCTTGTAAATATTTATTGGAGTTATTGCTCTCTTTTCCCATATCCTCAACACCCAATTTAGTTGTTCACTATAACAGCCCTGGACACATAATTTTCTCTTGAGAATGACTTATGAAAAATACCTCAGTATTCATCAGAGATACAGCAAAAATTGGGACTGGTGCATGGTCAACAATAGTTTTAGAGTTAATAATTGCAACCTGATAATTGTATATGTATGTTGAACAAGCGATTTAATAAGGCACATTAAAAGTATGATCCATGTTTGCTGGTTTTACGTCTAGAAAGTTTATTATGTTGTATTCTTAGAGGGCAAGATGGGTTAGGTTTGCTTCCACCAACCTGGTATTAAGTAGGGGGTGTGAGGTGAGTAGTACTTACTGTACTGCATTAAGAGATGGCCTCTAGGACATCTGTATTACAAGAAGTTTATGTGCTGTAGGAGCCTTGGGTTAGGATGCAGTAGGCATTGATACCTTACATACACATGCAACTTTGTGGGAATGGAAATCATAACCTTACTAGGTCTGCACTCCATAATTGTTTCTCCAAATTCTGCAGGATGTACTCCACAATGATTCTAGGGTATAAATATAAAGTTGGGGGCACAGGCAGTGCTGTAAAATACAAGAGTCACATTTCCCCGTGCAGCAAAGAGCATGCGCCTGTTCATTTATTCATTGATATTTTGATAGTTTTATGCATTTTATTGTGGTCTTAGGCTCCACAATTTTAAAAAAGTTTCATTTTATTTCAAAATTTATCTTTGGCAGAATAATATTGAATACCAGGATGTAGATGGTGTTTACACTACAGTTATGCGATACACATTTGAAGGTGCTAATGAAATGCAACCTGGGTTTTTTTCAATAGCAGTAAGTATTTTCTTTCAAATCCTCCAGTAAAGATTGATAAATTGTGGACAAAAAAAAAATAAAACTGCTGATGTTGGTAACTGCTCTGAAAAAAAAAATTCCTGGACAAAGTCATGAAGTTGTTCAAACAAAAAGGACTTCAACTTTATGAATCACACCATTAGAAGCAATCCCCATTGTTGATGATTTCTTTTTGTGAGAATGCTTAAAACTTTTCTCGTTGTTGAGAATTTTACCATTGAATTTTCTGATATATGCTCTGTTAGTGAAAAGATCTTCGAGTGCTCATCCATTTCTAATATATTTGAACCTTGAAATTGTACAAACTGTTCTGCAATAGTCATGAAAGTTCTTATTAAAAAAGAAACAATAAGCAACCCAGAATAAAATAAAAGCCTGATTCTGAGAGACTATACTCAGTTCAGAAGCATGATCCTTGGAGAAGACATCAACAAGTAATTCCACTTTGATGCTAGCAATGCAACTTACTTTCACACTAAGTCTGCTGGATCTTATTTTAAAAAAAGGGTTTTAAGAGTAAACAATTTTGCAGACTTCCCTCTCAATGCTCAAACTTTACCTGACAAGATGTAATTGGTGAGAAAACAACACTTTCAGTTGGTATTTTATGATTTCTTAATATCATCAAGTCCAAACCAGCTAGTATGATACAGGAGTGGTACCCAAATTTGCCTAACAGTGGGGCCAAGCTCCCTGACTGGGGTGGGGGGGGCATCAACTTAAGCCCTGACAAAAGGGACTGGTTGCTGGAAGGTTGAAAAAGAGAAGATTTTTGGTGTGAGCACACCAATAATTTTGCTTTTTTATATTAGATTTTGGAGAAAATTTGAAAATTTTACAGCCTTCTTTGAAGACAATTTGAAAATTATGGTTTTATGTTGAAAATGTACCCTCATTGAGGACAAAATCAAGTAATGTCAGGGTGACTGGTCAGCATTTTTGCCCTAATCTCAGAACCTTTTTAAAAGAATTTTGCCTGAATTTCTACAAATTCTGACGAAATAGCCAGTGTCCCCCTCAACTCCCTACCTCATATGCCTATGAGCATGGGGATTACATACCTACTGAACCATACCCATTGAGGCTCCCTTAAGAAAGTGGAAAATTTCCCTAATGGGAGGTGGGGGGCTGCCAGCCTTGCCAGATGGGGGAAGGAGACTATGGCTCTTGGAGCCACCCCTGATACTGTATTGGGTTAAACAAATGCAGACAGAAGCAAACGTCAAGTGGTACCTATATAGCTAATAGCTTAGGAGCTGTATGGTATAGTTTGTATTACTGCAATGAGGACACAGAAAAGCAGAACTAAGCATTAATTCTTTTTAATAAATCGCGTGACTCTGGCTGCTGCAAATAGTCGATTCCATATTTTGTTGATTTTCCGTAGCCTTTGAAAATCCTTGTTTTCCAGGGTGACTGAGACTCTTGATTTGCTTCAACAGGTCTTACCACAGCCTGATAATGCATGTACAGCTGATTACCATTGGGGAAAGAGGATGTGTTTATTTACTTTCTTTCCATTTACTTATGACAAACCTGCATCATCTGAAGGTTTGTTGTCTGTCTGCTTAAACATTCAGTTTCCTTTCAGTTTCAGAGGCTTTATTTAGACCAGGCATTTTTGTAATTACATAATGCAAAAACAAAGAGGTAAACAGCATTAGGAAATATTCATGACAATAATGTTACCATTACTTCTTCAATTAAGATGGGAATCCGAAGAAGGTAAACTATGTTTATGTATTATCCCCTTAAAAAAAAACAATGGATAAGAGTATGGAAATGTAAAACTTCTGCAAAGGTCTCAAAAGTCTGAACTTCTCAAAGTCTCATGCTACATTTTAACAAGCCATTATTGCCAGTTATCCTGCAACACTGTTGGCAAACTTGTGTTCTAGGTAAGTGCTAAATCATATTTTGTAAGTAAACTTGAAGATTGTAATTACTTCTCAGAAATTCTGGTACAACTGATGATATATAAATATCATCAGTAACTCCAAAGAAAGTTGGAGGTAGTGATAGTGATAAATATTCTTGGAGTAAGCATTGGGGGGAAAATGACTTCATGTTTCACCTCATGCTACTGTATGCTAGCATATAAATATAGTAAGATTAATAGCAAATTTTGAATCAGACAGTATTCTGTCATACTTATCAGGTTACTGAAGTATCAGTAGCAAAAATTGTTGAATGTAATTTTTAAAGTGTTTCTTTTATAGATACTGAGTTACCATTGACACCAACTCAGATGGCAACAACAGCAACTGTTCCAACTACATCAACTTCTAAAGTGCCCTACACACCAGGTTTGTTTATGTTAACTTATGTTTGTGGCAAGAAACAGGGACTGTTGCAGGGATTGTTGCCAAACCTTTTGACTACTTTAAAGTTATTTGCCCTCCATAATCTTCTGTACTGGCAAGATCATGGAGGTTTATCTTTGGATGATGTGATAGTTGATTGCATTCAAATTCATAGACTAGTAGAATGGATATAAATGAAATTGTTTAGCTAGTGGTCAGATCCCAGTATCTTAACCATTGCTACCCAAAGCCTTTTGAATAGTTTTGAAACTGTAGATACTATAACCATTTGCTTTTTCATGCAAGAAGAAACTATATCAAATCACTAAGTGTATACCTAGGTGTACTGTATACCTAGGTGCCTCATATAAAGGTTTTGCAGTGATGTCATCATCTTCACAGAAATACACACGTCCGTCATTGTGGAGTGAAAGTAAGTCATTTCACACCATACATATTGTGCAGCAGCCAGTGCTGTTTTGTGTCTTATTTGACTTGAAACAAAAAATGTGAGAGAAAAATTTACCAGTTTATGGCAAAAACCTTGATGAGTTCCATACACCACCATATTTTGAAAAACTAAAGCCAGCAGGGCTTGTTCACACTTATTTCCCAAAGCTTGGCATACGGACTATTGCCTAGCTGGCCTATCTGTAATGTTATTTATCTGTAGGCTTAACTACTCGGTAAGGTCTGATGTTAATTTGAACTTTTTACGGCAATTTTTTTGGCATTGGGAGTTGCTGTCTGGCCATTAGGACTTTTGAAAGATAGTTTTAAAACAGTGATAGCTCTGACAAAAACAGCAAGCTGTAAAACTACACTAAGAACTATTGACGAAATGTTCGCTGCAAGTGCAACTGTATTTGCTACCGAATGCTACGGCAGGTTTGCACAAGGCCAGTGCTGCTCACACGTTTAATGGCAGCAATCACTTTTTTCTCTCCAGAGTGGCATGGGCTGGAATCTATGAAATGTTAACCTTGGTTTTTCACCTCCAATTTTTGCAGCCCAGATTTGGCCACACAATTCAGGATCATTTTCTATGTACTAGTAGAAATTTGCAATGAAAAACAGTACATTGTACAAATTCTCTTTGTAGTAATGAACTACTATGGACTTGTATCATTTACGGGAAAGCCCATTCACACCAACATGGTGGCACAAATGCTAATTGCTACATACCTCAGATGCAAAACAATTATATAATGGAAGATCCTTGTCAATTGTGAGGGAGGTCAAAGGTCATTTGAGGTCACCAGAGGTCAAACCCTAAAACCTTGGAAACATGACATATAATGAAAGGAAGCAGGTATGGATCTTGTGCATATGGGAGTGTAGAGTAGAGGAACACAACTTTTTGAAGGAAGTCAAAGGTCTTTTGAGGTCAGAAAATGTCAGTCTGGGAAAAAGCACACTATATCAAGCATGAAAATTTACCTGTCTGGTTCTCATATCTGGCAAGTTATGCCAAAACTTTTAATGAAAGAAGGTGATTTATGAACAGAATTACATTTAATCTGCCTTATCAGTGCCCTTTTTCCACATGTAAACATAGCAACTTCACAATGAAGCTGAGTCAATGAATTTGAAAGCATAGTACCCAAAAATATTCTCTTTTGAAAAGGAATCATCAAGCCTTTTGGCTTTCTGTTAAGAAATAGAAGTTAATTTTGGCCACCAAAGGTCATATATTACAGTGTTAGTGGTGTGTTGTTGCATTGATTTTGCAGAGAATTACATTGATTGTGGCAAAAAACTGAATAAACAAAAATTGCACACAATGATGTAGAAGTATAAAAACTCCAAAGTGATGTTGATAGCCTAGTCTAAGCTGGTGCATGTTCTGCTTGGAGCAGAACATGCACCAGTGTCACAAGATCTACTTGTGTTAAAGATCTGTTCCCTTCTTCCTTGGAACCTTTATACCTAACTCCAGTATAAATTATTTCTTTGTTTTTATCCCATTTTCTACCAGTGCCACAGTACTTGAGGATTATCTTCATTTTTGTGATGGTTTTTCTCATCATTTGTCTGGTTTGCATGTGTCTCTGGTGTTGCAACCTCGAAATCTATAATGGCACATCTGTTCTCAAGTATATACATGATTGCATCTTTGGTAAGTGTAAAATTCACTTTCTGATATTCTGCCGTGTACATTTTCAATTTCAAGCTAATTTAATGTGTAGGAACTAATCTTTGAATCTCTATTAACACTTTTTGCCATGTGAGGTTATCAGAGGGTAGATATAGCAAGGTTATGTGCTATGCTAGGGTGACAACAGTAATTTTAATTGATGCATTGATTTTCAAGAAGTTCAAATTATACGACCTCCTCAGGTGGAGTGGTGGTTAGAGCAAACACTTGTCCACAGATTGTTCTCTAGATCAAATCATAGGCAAAGGAAACTGCTCAACTGGGGGGCTGAACATTGTTTTGGACTGCTGTCCTGAGGAGGAGTCTAAGGGGAGGGGTGTCTACCTCCCTTTTTGAAAATTTTTGAATGTTTGAGGGTCCTTAGATTTAATGTGTTGGACAAACTTTAGGAAGATTACTGCACTTCAATTTTTTGAAATTTTACAGAGGAAACAAATAAGGGGTTTTTGTCCGTGAATTGGAGGGAAGAAGCATACTTCTGCCCACCACACTTTTGACTGGGAGGTTTTAGTCCCTCCCAGTCTGCCCAGGCCCCTTGCTTCCTACACCAATGAATCAAATGGTGAACTGGTAGAACCCTCTTGGAAATTTTTGGCGGACAAAATTGTTTTTTCAGCAAGCTCTTTTCATTGGTGTTGTCATGGTTTCAAACATTTGGTTGTCCAACAGAAGGGTTGTTAGATTTGGGCCTCATCTGCCACAGCTGTCAGGCTTTGGCATAGAGCAAGGTTCCCCAGGGGTTTCTTCCTCTTCCCCTGAATGAGGGCATGAAACAATGGTCTTGGGAGCAGCATTGGCATTGACTAGGATACATACCTGTACCCAGATGGTTTTCTGGCCCTGAATTCTTGAACTTAACTATGTTGGTTACCCTGGAATGTAGCTGCAGGAAACTTTGTAGAATTAAGGTCATTACTGACGTGATAAAGCGTGTCATTAGCATGAAAGTATCTATGAAAAGAAGAATATATACAATTTGAAGCAATTATTTAAAGCAACTGGTAGCATCAGGGCACCTTGTAGGGTCAAAGTAAGGTAATGTTATTACAATCAAGACAAATCTACAAGTTTCCTTACTTGAATAAGAAAAATGAGTTTAAAAAGTCAAAGATGGTTAACCACTCAGTGAGGAGTTATAATTCATTGTGCCATAGACTTCTACTTGCCAACCATTCCATTTTAAGTGGAACTGTTCTGTTTTATGAGCTTTAAAACCCATAAAAATCAGAATGTTCTGTTTTTCTGACTTTTAGTATTAAAATGTAAATGTTCAGAAAAATCGTAAAGCAACAGCTTGGCAAAAATAAAGTCAATCTTTGCATACACCTAAGTGATTTCAACATATATTGTGAACATTTAGAGAGGAAAAGAGGAGTTTCGCCCCTGGACCCCACCCATTGAGGTTAGTGCTTGTGTGCTCGCTGTGCACAGTGGATCATATGCTACATATTTTCCATTTTCTGAGATGACAGTGTTGGCAAGTATGTAGACTTCTATTGGGTAAGTGTTCTCTTAGCATTGAAAAGTAGTTGTTTCTCAGTGCAAGAAATATGGAAAAAACTTGACAAATGCCAGCCACATGTAGTAATCAAAACAATAGTAATTTTAATTTTTAATGAAACTTTATTTTTAAGGTGAAAATGTCAGTTTGGATGAAAGAACAGTGACTACATCTAATTGGTTGAATCAGTATGAACCTGTTCCTCTATCAATTCCAGGGAGATTGCACAGTCATCATTCTTTAAACGTGTCTTCCAGAAACAGCATTGCTTCATACAGTGATCTGGAAATGTGACTCCAGTTTTGCAAGTGGGGATTACTTGCAAGACTTTATTCTAGGATTCAACTGGATCATGAACAAAAAGGAAGGAGTTCTAAAATGACTGTGACAGTTTGGTCTGTGTTATTTACGTCTTCAGCGCTAATGGAGCCTTTTGACCGATGAAAATGAAGTTCTATTCCTGGTATGTGGGAATACCACCCATGGGTGGCCCCAGGATTTGCCCAACAGGGGGGCCAAGCTCCCTGATGGGAGGGCCAGCAGCTTGAATCCCTGACAAAGGCCAAAAGGACTAAAAATGCAGAATTTTTGGCTCGCAAAGCATGCCGAAAAATTTTTGTTTTTTTTTTTACAAAAAATTGAAATTTTGGGAGTTTTATTGAAAAAAATTTCAAAAATTTGGATTTTTATGGAAGAAAATTGAAAAATTTGGCATTTTTGTAAGGAAAATTGGAAAATTTGGGGTCTTGAGTGAAGAATCTGTCCTTCCTATGAGCAAAATCAAGCAGATTGTCGGGGTGACTGAAGGTCATTGCGACTTCAAATTTTATCGTACGGATTAATGCCCCCTGACAAAACTGGAAAAATTCCCTGATGGGGGGGGGCCAGCCTTCCCCGACAGGAGGCCATGGCCCTCCCCCGTTAGCTCCACCCCCGATACCACCACAACAAAGATTTTTCTTAAGGCTTCAGATGGAAAATAGTCCTGGAATTTGTTTATCAATGAAAGTTGCTGAGTGGATAATGGAATCAGTGATCTCAAACACACCATAGAACTATCTTGTCAGTTTGATGACATGAACATCACAAACTGTTAAGTGACAAGTCATGACCCTTAAATACTGTCAGTATGGCACTCTAAGCAAGTGTGAGTGAAATAAACCTGAAATTTTTCTTTGCAACTTTTCATTGTATTAAGAAAGGTCATTTTTTTCGTTGTCATGTGTTAACTCATTCTCTCCTGTGCAAATACCAGTGACAGTTTATATTCTCATTTTACATGTGATGCTCTGTAACAAGTTTTATTCATTGGAGAAGGGGGGGGGGGGAGGATGATAGCATCAGCCATTTTCTAAGGGCAGACACTGATCAACCCCAAGTAAATTTTAGGACAACCCAATTTCACTATTGGTGGTGGCATTTTGACATAAAAGTTATGCAGATTCATATATGCACTTCAAAAATAAACCCCTCTGATTGCTCAATGATTTGTGCAGATCAAAGAAATGTGAAATATATTTTTTAGACTACATCATTGCACATCAGACAGGAGTGTTCTTACAAAATAACATAAATATGTATGTACTTAATAGTAAAGTATGAACTTGGGTAATTAAACCTCAGACCTTTGTCAGGAAGGTGATGAAGACAGTTGTATTTTAAATTGGGGGAGGGCATTAGAAGTTAACCTGCTTGGTGGACTTTTAACTGTCCTAGATGGGGTAATTGGGCCCTTCACTTACAGGTCAAATGTAGTCACCCCAGGAGACTTATTTCATTATACAGTTAGGATTTACAGAGCTCCTAAAAATGTTTGACCATAAATTTATCAGATTTTGGATAACTTGTTTCTTATGCATGATTTGAAATGTATGTAGTATCAAGGGATGCATCTTGTAGAGGAAGCAGAGTGATATGCCAAAGTTATTATTTTGAAATAAGTCATTTTGTGTACTTGATGTTTTGACAAGTTAAATGCACTGGCATGAATTAACCACTTGACAGAATTGCAGTGTTTAAGAAACTGCAACATGTTTTGGGGTTTGTGTCTTTGTTATTGATGTTCTTTTTTTTTTTTTTTGCACAGTCAAACTTAACTGTAATTATACTGAGTTGTGAACTAAGATTTAATTGAAAAGAACAAATCAGTCCACTTGCTAAGAGGTAAGTTGTTTGTGCCAAATGGATTTAAGGTCAGTACTGGTAGAAACAATGTGGATTTGCTTGGATACCAATTTTTTGGATGGACCCAACTCTAAAAGATGTGAAGTATGTATTTAACCTTTAAAAGCTTTCATTCTTGTTTGTGGTCTTGTTTCTCTATGTGCTATTTCAAATGTTTCCTGAGCTAATATTTCCAGGTAAAAGGGTTCAGAATGGCTGAGGATGGTTCTCCTTGGTTTGATCTTCCCGAACTTAAGGATCATGCAAAAGGTTTCTCATTCAATGAAATAGAATCTTTTTTTATACCCAAATGCCTTTTATACTGGAAAATGTGTCATTTATTTTTAGTTTCAATCATGTACGTCAATCCTGGGGGGGGGGGGACAGAGGGACACGTCCCCCCCCCACATTTTGGAAATACACCCATTGACTTAAGATTTTTACACAGTAAATTTTTGGCAGAAGTGGCCATGTCCCCCCCCCCACTACATTCGAGTACAGATTGAAACCCATGGTTTCAGTTATAAAAGAAACCTATGCATTCATGATGGTGCACATGTGTGTACATGCATGTGCATGAGAGCATGTTCTTGTGTGTGTGCATTAGGGTCTTTGCTTGTTAACATGGTATCTCAAGGTAGGAAGCTTAGATAGATTTCCTACCTAATAAATGGATGCCCTGGTAAAAGAAATAACCCTGTTGTTTTTAGTGGAGATCAGTGATCATCTGGGGTCACCTGGGGTCAAACTGAAAACCTTGTTAACAGGATAGCTCAAGGTAGGAAGCTTGAATAGGTTTCATACTTAGTCTGTGGATTACCTGGTAAATGAAAGAACCCTTTTATTTATGGTGGAGTTTAAACTTTAAAGGTCATCTGGGGTCACCAGGTCAAACTCAGAAGACCTTTTTACATGGTATCTCAAAGCAGGAAGCTTGAATACATTTCACACATAGTATACGGATGCCTCATGGTCAGAGAAAAATCCTATGATTTTTGGTGGAGTTCAAAGGTCACCAAGGTCACTAGTGGTGAAAATCTGATTCTTTGGATTACCCGATAAAAGAAAGAACCATACTGTTTTGGTGGAATTCAAAGGTCATCTGGGGTCACCAGGTCAAACTCTGAAGATCTTTTTAACATGATATCTCAAAGCAGGAAGCTTGAATACATTTTGCACTTAGTATGTGGATGCCCCATGGTCAGAGAAAAAGTTCTATGGTTTTTGGTGGAGTTCAAAAAGGTCATCCGAGTTCACCCATGGTGACAATCCGAAAAAACTTGTTAACAAGATATCTGAAGGTAGGAAACTTGGACAGATTTCATACTTTGTATGTGGATGCCCTATGTTGAGAAAGAAAGTCCTAAAAAAACCTTGCTAACACATCGCAAGTTAGGGAACATTGATACTTTTCATACTTCCCATGGTGATGCTTTAAATCTAGTAGAAAAACCCTGTTGGTTTTATTGGAGGTTAAATTTCATCTGAGTTCACCAGAGGTCAACGCAAATTTCGTAAGAATTTCCAAGGTCAAATATGAACTCAAAACTGTATTTTCCCAATTGGGGTTACACATGTATATGCTTATCATTGAAGCCACAATACATTTTTGCATTCTGGTTCGACCTGTAAATTTTCTTGCAAAATTGATGTTTGTACAAAAAGTCAGTGCATGCAGAAGAATTAGAAATTTTTCTGCTGCTTTTCAACCAAACCTTAGCCATTTTTTCGTGAACAGTGTTTTTCCCCAATTCCAAAAATGTCTTCCTCAAGATGGAAATAAAGTCAAATTCAAGTAAAGATATGTTGTCTTTCTTAATGGTATTCATAGCAGTTTTATACCAGATTGAAGTATTCATCATGTGTGTTTTAAATGTATCATAGAAAACAATAATCCTTTTCTATGAGTCACCGATAATTGTTTTTGTACTGCCCTTACTTAAATATAGTATTACAGCTAACCACACTCATGAATATCATCGAATCTCAGGAATGTGATTTTTTTTTTATATTTAAATTGTGCACATGATTTCTAAATATCAAAATACCTATTAAAGTTTGAAGCCTGTCAGTATGTGAAGGTAGCATTTTTTATTTGTTTTTCTGTATGTACTGTACACAATGCTTTAAGTCTCTGCATGATAGCCAACAGGTGACTCATGTGAGGAAGTATGGCCAGTATGGAAAAAGTAATCATTCTTGCATTTATGTGGAAAATGTATAACAAGTGCAGAAGTTTTCATGATGTAATTTTACTCAAAAAACTATTTGCTAGTCCTAAGAGGTGGCTTTAGGTGATATTTAAGATAGTGTTTTACTGATACTACATTTAGCTGATTTACCAATACCAAAATTTTAATTGTCAATATTGGCAGATGCCAGTCCAAATACTGATATCTGAGAACTGAGTGTACTGTACACTAAATCCTAAGCTATTGGGTACTACTTTTAAGTGTTTTCATTTTCATGATGTACAAAGTTGGGCTAACAGTCAGACATAGTAATTAATGAAACAGTTTTGTCAATTATGGGACTAGAAATAATGGTTAGGTATTGTTGGCATTCAAGGTGATTTTACCAGTAGCAATAAAGGTTGAAAGTTGGAGATATTGGCCGATACTGATATTGAATACGAATAATCGGCCAAACACTAATTTTAGAGCTTTGGAAATGCATTACTCTTGGTGTGACATATTTAAATAATTTAATGAAAGATGTCTAAAATGTTAATAACACTTTCTAGTAGTTTTCTCTGATTCAGTTGGCATAATTAAGAGCATCAACAGCTTCTCAAAAGTGGGGGATATGGGGGGGGGGGGCTTCTCAGAAGTGGAGGTGGCAGTGTAGCCTTAACTAAACTTAATTCCAATGCTAACAGCAAAGCCCCAATAAGGAGGGATCTGGCAACTGCTTTAGGGCCCAGAAAAATTATGATTTCAGATGATCTGTGGGGTAATTTAAGGCCCCACTATTTTTATCCATTAAATGGCTGTTTTTACCATATTTTAGTCTGATTTCCTTGAATCAGCTGGATTGTAAGCTATGGAATCAAAGGTGTGCCTACTTTTTTATGAGGTTTCTGAAAAAAGTGGGGGTAAGGAACAATGGATATGGTATCCCCTTCACTTTAAATACTGATTACATGATTATGAAAGCGTGGCCGTTACTGAGACACCTTATGCACAAACATTCTGTGGAATAGATACAGAAATATAGCTTGATATTCCTACATCTGGATTATAAAGATATGAAATGTAACTGCTAACATAAATTATTGTGAGTTAAAGCAAACAAGCATGATGGGCTTTACAGAATTAATTTACCCAACCTTTGTCTAGACTCAAAACCCTTTTATCTCATCTCTCTACACATCCTACATGTACTGCTATGGAGGCAGGGATACTTTACTTAATGCAGGAAATGTGAAGAGTTGCATAAGGGTGTGGGTGGTTGGGTGTGTGTGTTTGCAAAAAGTTGTGTCACCAACTCATCTTTTTGATGGATAGGTACCTGACCTTAAATGCTTGTACATCCATAACTGATGACATCAAAGGCAGAGATGTAGCTACGGTGGGCGGTGCTGGGCAATGACACCCAGCACTCGATATTCCCACCCGGCACTCCAGGCAAACACACGTCTCCCTACCCACCACAAATCTGCCTACTGAGACCTAAAACTAGCCCTAAATTCACTCCCTAAAGTAAAATGAGGAAAAAATGAAAAATTAATGGCTGAAAAATGGGGTAGATGCAATGGGGGTGGGGTGAGGTGCTTTCCCCAGATCAAACAATTACCCGGCACTCAAATTTGGCATCCCTGATCAAAGGTCTAATAACCTAAAATATTGGCATTAAGCCAGTATTGTTTTATCAGCATTTTGAAAAAGTCATCACTTTTGTGCCACAAGATACAAAGAGAATGATGAAACATATTTTAAAGAAGTTTTGGCTGCTAACAGTTAAGGCCAGAGGTCAGAATTCCCCTAAACCCAAGCCTGCTTAAGTTCAAACTTGGTTAATAGGAAGGCCTACCTGACCATATTAAAAAATTTATACATGTGCACTGATATCAGAGTCAAGATAAAAGAAAATGGGTTTTTAGCCATCATCTGCTTTTACTACACAAGATTTGCAGAGAAGGTGAGGAAGATGAGATTTACAACTCCTTGGGTTCCCTCCTTATTAGGCTGTTATCCCTCGAGAAATTGATGCATATTTGTGTTTGCATCTTTGGGTATACTCTAGTGCTCCAGGATCAAATTCACACTTCAAGGCCAAACTCTCCCCCCCAAATACTGCAAAATTTGAGATCCACTGTACCTACATTATTACACAGAAGAATTTTTCATGGCAAATAGACCACTTTTCATAGGTAAGTGACCATTTTATAATGTTATGTAAATGACCATTTTATAAAGTTTAAATTAGGCAAAATTAGTAGAGTATCTTTAATCATAAAGACCTATCTTAGTCACATGACATTTTTTTGTCAATGCCTCTTTCATTTAATACAAGGTGACCATTGGATTTACTTTCAAAATTGTAATATATGAGTTGTGACACATTTCAATAAAGATACTTGTGAGAGACAGGTGATTTATTGCAAGTATAATTGGGGAAACTGCATATACCCCTTAATGTGTTTCAGTACAAACAGCTTCACATAATTATAATGACAGTTTATTTGTGTAGTAGAGTTTAGCTATGCACTTTGAGGGGCAAGCATATTCAGACACCTAATATTGTAATAACATTTTTTCAAGGTTTATTAGTAACCTTAATAAATAAAAGTGAAGCATACATTGTGGAAGTACTATATGGAGGGTAGGGGAGCAGACAGGCAAATCATGAAAAGAATGGTAGAGGAGAAGGGGGTATTGGGAGGGGGTGGCTGGGAAATCAGACCCACTGAGCCCCACCTGGAACCATTTCACATTGATTCAATCACTTTTTATCATCAGGAATCACAAACACTCTCAAAAAATATGTTACAGCAAATGTAGGCCTGTTTATTAGTTAATTCTGTGGTGTATTTAGGTCAGGAGGCTACTTGGCTCATTCAGGACCTTACAGAATTTATAAAGGCCATCTGGACTAGACAGTCTCGACTCCAAATTGTGGTCAAATAACAAGTCAAGTATTGCTGACCGTGGGCAAATTTGATATTATTTTTCAGGCAGCAGATGAGGTATCAATAGGCAGGATTTCCCTGTGTGCCATGGGGTGCACACTCTCAAATTAGAGTTACCACCTCAAGCCGTAAATTGTACGAAAGGAATATGAATCAACAGTTTCAAGTCATTGAATGTTTGTCTGTTTAATAATTATGTCAGATGTGGTTATTGGTTATAATGAATTATGCAAAAATGATGGACTGGTGATGGCATTTATGTGTGTGTGTGTGTGTGTGTGTGTGCTTTTTAATAAGGCTTTACCTTATTAACGTGATATCTCAAAAGAGAAACTTGAACAGTTCTTATACTTTGCATGTGGATTCCCAATTTAAAGAGAAAGTATTTTGTTGTTTTTGGTGGTGGCCAAAGGTCATCTGAGCTCAACAGAGTCAAACCCTGAAACCTTGCTAACATGATATCTCAAGCATGGATACTTTTTGCAAATTTTGTGTGTAAATGTATTATATCATCTAACTGGAGGTCAACCTCTGAAAGTCTGGGGTTGATATATTTGATGATAGGAAACATGGATACTTTGCATACTTAGCATGATAATGCATTGGATTTCAAATCTGAAAATCTTGTTAACACGGTATCTCAAGATGGGATGCATGGATACCTCTCCTACTTACCATGTAGGTGCATTACAAAAAGAGGAAGAATATTTTTGGTAGAGGTCAGCTGATGTCATCAGAGGTCACACTCTCAAAACGTAGACAGGATATCTCAAGATAAGAAGCATGTATATAGTTTTTCATTCTCAACATGTACATATGTTATATTGACTAGAAGAACTTTACAAAGTTTTGAGGAGGTCAAAGGATGTCTGATGCCTTTAAAGGTAAAATCAGTAAACTTTGTGTAAGAGAATATCTTATGCTATGAAGCATAGAAACTGTTTTATACATGGAATATATGTATTGATCATGCTGAAGCACTTATCCTGTTGCTTCTGATGTGCATGGATAAAAGGTCATTTAAGATCACCAGAGTTCAAACTGAAAAAGTTGTATGATATCCTAAGGAAGATATCCTAGAAACTTTTCTTGTGTGGATGCATCACATTGATGAAATAGTGGTTTAGGGTGATGTGTTCTTTACATGCATGTACATTGTAGAGGTTAATTCTGGAAAAAAGCTGGAGCCTAAAAATGGATTCCTTAAACCCTCTATTCATTTTTGCATTCTGGCTTTAAAGTATCCAGCCAGTAAGAATGTATTTGTGAAATTTAATGTAAAGTTAGAAGCAATTTAGTATTCATCTAGTTTCGATTTTAAAAGCATACAATTTATAAAACATATTTCGATGTTGGGTTTTTTGGGTTTTTTTCTTTGTATTAATAAAAGAGGGTGCTATACTGGATATGCTTAACAATAAAAGTATTATTTAGTTTTCATTGGTGTAATGGGAAAGGTTAGTGCTTTTTAGAGATTTCAATTTTTTTTAAAACTGTCAGAAAAAGTAAAAAATAAATACTCAAAGTAGTTTTGTACATTGTTTTTTTTTTTGTAAATATATGAAGAAAGCAGTGTTTCTAGTGCAACGGTACTCTGTAGGGCTTTTGTAGAGTATGTTAAATCTTTATTTCTGTATGCAGTCATTGAGTGCAACAATAGATAGTAAAAATATGAACATGCATTTTCAATCTGCTCATCTTTTGTCATTATGTAAAAATGAAACAGTATAAATGTCAGTGATAAATGGATTTATATGCTGATTAGTATCATTTCTCATTAAATTTCAGTAAGGGGAATCGCTTCTTTGATTTTTTCTGAATTCACCCATTAGTTCCAGTTCCCAATGGCAGCTTGACATAGGGGCAAGAAAGGGGGAGATAGAAATCTTGGCATCAATTTCATCCTCTTTCCCTGGCAACTTCTCTGCCTCTTCCAATATCCCTCTGTGTACCATTGGTTTTAATCCTGTTGCTACATTGACACTCTTTTCAGAGTTAAACTCAAAGCAACCCACTTTGTAGTAGTAGAGCACATTTCAATGAAGAAAAGATTCAAAATTTAGGTTAAGGTGAATAATCCTTACATGTGGCAACTGAAGTAAAACTTCTAGGCAACCTTCATTTGGGTTGTGACTGATTTATTTAACCATTGCCCTTCATATGTGCTGTATTAGTTTCATCCCAATTATCACAGCTAGTTTGACCAGTACAACTGGACCCAAAATAATTACAAGAATAATTGCACATTTTGGTTTTTATGAAAAGAGAAATCTATGCATTTTGTAATACCATGTGGATGTCTGTTTAAGTGTGTGTGACACTTGAGCTCATTAACACAATATATCAAGAAGGAAATGTCTAGTTCTCCATGGTATGCACATGCCCCTTCTTAAGAGGAAGAATGATGCAGTTTTTGGTAGAGGTTAAAGGTTATCTGAGGCCACCATGGATCAAATTGTGAGAAACTTAAACCTCAATATTTCAAGATAGCACTGGTACTTTGTATTAGCATGTAGATGCATTGTATTAAATGGAACAACCCTATTTTTGACAGAGGTGGAAGATCATCTGAGGTCAGCAGAGGTCAAACTCTGAAAACATTTTGAACAGGATGTCTCGGAATGATCAGTATAGATACTTTTCATATTTAGTATGTATATATATATATTATATTGACTAGAAGAATGCTACAGTTGCTTGTAGTCACGAAAGGTCAAAATCTGAAAACCTTGTATAACAAGGTACTTTACTAGAGGGAGCAGAAAGCCCTCTGTACCTGGAATGGTATTTGCCATATCGAGTACAAGAACCTTATTGATGCTGTTGTGTGTGGAAGATCACTGACTGTCAAAAGAGGAACTGCGAGTTCAACTTCTGAAAAACTTGTAAGCATGATATTATGGTAGGGTTCATAGATACAGTACTTCTCATAGTTGGTAAGATGCATCATTGTATGATGTAGTTCTGATGAAAAAGCTGAAGTCCAGCCTTTACAAGCTACTTCTAGGTTAATGGCCCCTCAATATTTTTTAGGGGGGCAAATGTCATTTTGGCCCCCCAAAAATCATGATAGGGTTAAATACATACAAAATAGATATGTACACACTTCAATAAAGTAGCCCCTGTCATCTGCTTATCTGATGTCATGAAAACACAATTGTGATAGGATTGTCAGCGGTGTATTTAGGGGGCCATTGGGCCATGTCCCCCCTCACTGATGCTAAATTTTTTTTTTTTTAGTACCTAAAAATACATAAATTTTTTAAAATAAATTTTACTTCAAACGTAGCGTATGTATGGCACCAGATTGCATGTAAGGACACCTATCTTTTCAAAAATTTTCAAAGGGGAGGGGAACCCCTCCTCTTACACCCCTCCCCGGGCTGGTGATCACACAACATAATGCATGCCCCCACCTCCTTGAGAGAAATCCTGGCTACGCCACTGATTATTATCATTATTATTGTAACGACTTCCCCCACAAATATAATCAATATGGAAGGGTAGTAACACAGCAAATGGTTGTATGTAATCGGCATGCAGTGTGATAACCGATGCATGCCTATATAATATGTATTGTTGTTTCCTTTTTCTCTGAATATTTTTATTCTTTGTTGCTCAAATTAAAATCAGAAAAATCAAGTTGATCAAATATGATGTTTTGCTGTGGGAAGGGGTGGTCATGGTCAAGAAATTGCATCTGGTCTGCTCCACCCCCCCCCCCCCCGCCATGTCAAACATCTTTCTATGCTGCTGTAAATTATAATATTGCTTTTTTAAGTGAAGTGGAAAAAGAATGAATGAAACCATTGCCAAACCAAGAGAAAATCTCATGGGGCTGAGGCTCCCCCTCCCCACTTCCAGGGTTGTCAGTCAATATTTTAAAATGATAAAAAATTATGGTTGATAATTACACAGTGATAAAGACTACACTTACATTTGCCTCACAATTGGTGTCCTTTACCATAAATTATGTATTTTATGTGTCATTTTTAGTGGAAAAAATATGCTTACCTTCCACTACAATATTCAATATCTTATCTGAACAAGTGTTGGAAAAGGGAACGAACACAGCATACCCTGAACCACTCCCGTAGGTATTTGAAGTGGTATGTGGGGGCCTGCAGACTCCTTTTTGTCAGAAAATTTGCTATGCATGATGTAACGTTTGCATTAAACCGTTTTATCAGTAATATCTCACTTCAATGCATCTATTACCACAATGAGCACACAACCTTAACACCTGATACAGGTAACTTCTATATTGGAGTAAGTGATTGGCAGCAGCAGAACACAAAGTAACTACAGTATAAGTGTAACCAAAGAACTGTAACAACAATGTAGAACAAAGGAGAAGAGAATTCTTAGTTGAGCTTGTCCTGCACCAGCAGAACTATCATCTCATTACCAGGGGCCTGGTTTGGGAAATTAAAGCAATGGGATTTGTAACAAGATATACCACACTTAGAGAATAGAAAAGTGAGGGTTGAAAATTACCATTTTAATCATCTTCAATTTAGCATGATTGGAGAAAATAAATGCTCTTTTAAGTACATAAATTCTCAGCCAGGCCAATAACTCACACCATCACACCCCCCCCCCCCTTACTTAAATGTTGCTGTATGCTTATTACCAGTCCCCAGTCATGCTTTTCTAGGAGCTGCCATCACTGTAATACATTTTGGTAGATTTGGAAACTTTAACAGTAAACCCAGGGAAAGCACCCACCAATATTTAATTAGGGCCAGGGTGATTCAACCAAGTAAACAGAGAAGGTTTAGTGATTTCTTGCCATATGGATACATTTTAACAAATCACCCACATGAAAAGCATGAGATCCCTAAAAGTTTTCCTATTTGAGATATCATGTTAATAAGATCAAAACCTTTTGAAATCTTATGACCCAAAATGACCTTTCACCTCCACTTAAAACAATAGCGATCACCTTCCCTATATGGCCATCTACATGCTAAATATGAAGAATATATGAACAATCCACTGGCCAAATTTGAGATCCCTCACAGTTATCCTCCTTAAAATATGTTTACAAGGTTTTCACCTTTTGTGACCCCAATTGACCTTTGACCTCCACTAAAATGATAGGAACCATCTATATAAGCAATCCACACGGTACGTATGAGATCCCTCATAGTTATCCTTCTTGAGATATTGTGTTTACAAGGTTTTGACCTCTTGTAACCCCAAATGACCTTAGACCCATTTCAAATACAATGGGGATCATCTACTCAGTATGACAATGCACATGCTAAATATGAGATCTGCCCTCATAGTTATCCTTCTTGATATATAGTGCTTACAAGGTTTTGATCTCTGCTGACCCCAAATGACCTTTGATCTCAACCCCAAACAACAGGGATCATCTCCTTATTATGGGCAATGCACCTGCTAAAGATGAGATCCCTCACAGTTACCCTTTTTGAGATAAAGTGTTTACAAAGATTTGACTTTTTGACCTCTGGTGACCCCAAATAACCCCTGACCTCTACAAAAATAATAGGAAATATCGCCTTAACATGACCAATCCACATGTCAAGTGTGAGATCCTTTACAGTTAACCTTCTTGAAATATCCTGTTTACAAGGTTTTAACCTTTTGACCTCTCATGACCCCAGATGGCCTTTGACCTCCACCCAGATACATATGGCAATGCACATGCTAATGAGATCCCTCAGAGTTATCCTTCAAATATAGTGTTTACAAAGTTTTGACCTTCTGATTTCTGGTGACCCCAAATGACCTTTGACCTCCACCAAAACAATGGGGATCATCAACTGAATATGAGCAATCCACATGCTAAGTATGAGATCCCTCACATTTATCCATCTTGAGACAAAGTTTGACCTTTTGACCTCTGGTGAACCCATATGACCTTTGATTCAGTCTCAAAAAATCAGAAGCCCCAGGCTACCTTCACATGGTAAGTATGAGATCTCTCACATTTATCCTTCTTGAATGGAGTATGTACAATCAATTTCCAAGGTATTTACCATTTGACCTCTGGTGACCCCAAATGACCTTTGACCTAAACCAAAAGCAATAGGGATCATCCTTTTAATATGGGCAGTGTAAGATCCTTCACAGTAATCTTCCTTGAGATAATGTGTTCACAAGGTTTGACCTCTTGTGACCCTAAGTGACCTTTAACCTCCACTAAAAACAATAGGGATCATCTACCCAACATGGAGCATCCACCTGCGAAGTATGAGATCCCTCATAGTTATCATGTGTTTACAAGGTTTTGACCTCAAATGACCTTTGACCTCCACCAGATACAATGGCGATCATCTACTCAATATGGCAATGCACATGCTAATGAGATACCTCACAGTTATCCTCTTGATATATAGTGTTTACAAGGTTTTGACCTCTGGTGACCCCAAATGACCTTGACCTTCACCAAAACAATAGGGATCATCTACTTAATATGGCCAATACACATGCTAAGGATGCGATCCCTCACAGTTACCCTTCTTGAGATATACTGTTTACAAAGTTTTGACATCTGGTGACCCCAAATAACCTCTGACCACTACAAAAACCAATAGAAAAATTCTGCTTAAGACGACCAGTCAGCATGTCAAGTGTGAGATCCTCACAGTTATTCTTCTTGAGATACCCTGTTTACAAGCAAAGCATCACATACACACACCACACGACATCACCACCGCACAGATTCCTTTTGACTTAATTCAGCAAAGAATCAAAAACTGACAAAGCCATACGTGTGTCGTTTCTGAAAATCTAGGAGGTATCTAAAGGGAAGACTTTCTTTGCATCACGTGTGCCCCAACTGACGGTAGTGCTCCACTTACATGGTGTCACAAAGTTTGATATTCAAAGCCCTCCCAACAAAAATGCTGGGTGGAACACCGAATGAATCTATCTCTCGTATTTTTGTACTGGAAATATTGCATTTGCATTGCATAATAGAAGTATTTACCTCCTTCTTCCATGATTGCATCACCATGGCACAGACAGAGCTTGAAAGGACTACCTCAGGGGTAGTAGGCCTACTTTCATGTACAGAGAAAGGTACTATCTTTCACTAATAAACCGTGGCAATAATGTTTATCGTCCCCCTGTCATATATTAAACTCTATGATAACAAAGATCTACTTTATTATGCATAATAAGATTCAGTACAAGCCAGGGAAAGACATGGTTCTAGCCGATGCACTGTCAAGACACAATCCGCTAGAAAACACCGAGACAATTGAGACAACAGTAAAAGTAAACTTCGTTCACTTCTCAGAAAACCAACTTGGCCAGCCTCAAACAAGCCACCCGTGATGACCATGAGATGGCTGCTGTACAACGCATCATCGTAGAAGGATGGCCAGAAAGACAACGAGACGTTGCACAACCTCTTAGAAAATACCGGTCATACAGAGACGAGCTCTCACTTACAAGACGGTCTCATCATCTAAGGCGACCGTAAAAACTAATATGGCATACGACCGCATTGCCATTGCTGAAGCATCGCGTAGTGGCATCCTCAGCACAATCCACGAGGGACATCTCGGTGTAACCAAAGACCAGCGTATTCTGGCACCACATCAACAAAGACATCGAGGAAATAGTAAAAGCTTGCCGGTTCCCTATCGGGAACACGGAAGGACACGGACTAAATCGCCACGGGACCATGGCAAGTCATTGCAACAGATATCTTCACTTTACACGGCGAGGACTACCTACTTGTTGTCGATTATTATTCCAAATCCCCCCAAATAAGATGCCAACCCGACGGGAGATGAACCGATCAAAATGTAATCACTTTCCTGAAACAAATCTTTTCTAAGCATGGCATTCCAAGCAAGCAAGTCAGCGACAATGGGAGCCAGTACTGAGTTACCTTTTTAACGAATTCACGAGGAAATGGGGATTCCAACATATCACCTCAAGCCCTGCTTATCCTCAATCAAACGGACTCGCAGAGCGGTTCTTACAAACAGTCAAAAACGTCGTCGACAAGACTGTGGAGAACACGGGAGATGTCTACCTGTCACTTGTGTCACTTCGAAGTACACCAATCGATCACAACCTGCCATCATCTGCCGACCTGTTATTCAAAAGTAAAGTTCGCTCAACGTTACCTCCTCGAATTCCAAACACCAACCTCCAAAAGGATCGAATTGCTGAACAACTTCAAAATCGTCAAACTAATCAGAAAAATTGTTTTGATGATAAATCAGCGTTAAAGCTCCTCTCATCCCAGCAGTGGCGGAGGAGACGACTGCCCCCCTGACGGACTCATGACCCTGTCGGCGCCCTTTTTAGGTTTTTACAGTACTCACCATTTGCACTATTATTGGCATTGCTTCCAAATGACATGATTTAATACTGTTGTTTTTAGGCCCAGATAACAAAATGCTCAAGCAGCGGCCATTATCTGTACTATCTGTACTTTATATTCTGATGAAAAAGGCCATCTTCTATTATAGGAGGTAGAGTTTAGCCCAAACTTGTCTACACGCTATATACGCACTAATGTATGGTGGAGCTTTGATTAGTTCATTGCTTCCAAACCGGGCGTGATAATAAGCTTACCATATACACGAAGTGACCTTTATCTCACCCCCGCAGTACCATGAAAGATGTGGAGGGCGCAAAAATAATTGTTACGAAAACAGCTCTGTTGCTGTCGGGGATAATTGTCAACATGAACAACTGGTCCGTACGCAGGATTTTCCAAGAGGGGGTTCGAATAAGAACGTGTCACAGGACGTTATCTTTTGTTTAGGCGGCCATATTGAGGGTACACGTGGAACGAACATGTTTTGTACACTGCGTCACTACACTGCACTAAAGACGTACACTACACCGTGCATGAACGGTACATTTTACACGCATTGCCTGACTTCGGCTGATTTACTGTTTGAATATGCATGTCTGCACATCGCTTATTCCCCCCCCCCCCCAACATGGCGGCTTTTGCTTTGCCGTAAGAAAGAAATGTGACGATGGTGAAATGGATCTATTGGCGTTGAATGATGCATCTGCAGGACAACAATAAAGGGTTGGTATCACAGAGGATGTCGTAAACTCATCCCATCGGCAAAAATGTGCATAATTATGCGCCTGAAGCAGGTGAACAATCCAAGCTTGCTCTTCCTAGTGGTACATCCCCTCCAGAGGCGTAGGAAGCAGGTCCTTTTATCTAAAGTTTTTTTCAGTTGAGGGGCCGGAGTGATTTGAAAAAACGGAAAGTCGTGAAAATATCTCTGCGGAGCGCAACATCAGTTAGAGCGTAACGTACGGAGAAAATTTTTGCCAAAATGCCTTTCAAGTTGCAAAATGGCACTTAGCCTATACCCTGCATATTCCATTAATACAAGTCCTATGGTGTTTGGAGATCTCATGTCTTAGAGATTTACACTTAATGCTTTAAATGACCCTGGTAGAAAATGATCGGCAGAGTAGCCTACTGATCCAATTTCCGCTTGGCAATTAGAGCGCCTTTCGTAAGGCATGGGGTTACACGGGCCCTTGTTGAGTGTCATGGGTTATACTTTTATGGGGATCATGGGAAGCTCTGGGTTGATTACAAAGTGGGGACACAAGTCAGAAGTATGGCATGAACAACGGGAATTTAGACACTACCTTCTACTGGGACTTAGCAAGGGGGGAATGGGAACAACTGCATGGATCTAGTATATTAAAGTTTCAGAATACTTTTTTTCGTTTCCTCAATGTATTAACTGTTAGGATCTACCGATAGTTGGTGCGCGCGAAACGCGCAGAAAAAATGTTGTTTGAAAAGAATATAGAACAAGAATTTATACTTCAATTCTTGTAAATCATGCTACTAGTGTTACCGTTTTCTTGATATTTGATTGCTGTATGCAGGGTTGGGAAGTAACAAGTTATAAGTAACGCCGTTACTGTAACGAGTTACATCTTGTGTAACGGAACCATGTAACGAGTTACATTTGCATTTCAGTAACGGAGCAAGTAACTAGTTACAATTCTGTGTAAAAGTAACTGTAACGGCGTTACATTTGGGTCCCGTTACCTTCCCGTTCCAAATAGTCAAAATGACCACAAATTGCATTTTATTCGAAGTAGTAACAGAAAACTTTCAAATTGACGACACTTTGGTAGTAGAATGAAAAATTATTTTCGATATATTTATCATTCATCGCTATTATCGACGTCGCCCTCTCAAACATCAATTTTATTCAAGATTAGAATCAGAAGTTGACTTTAGATGCACATGCTGCAGGCTTACAGGGGTACTTGATTGTCTATTGAACTAAGTTTAAATTTTTTTTTGTGTGTCAAATTACGTATAAGACAGATCAATGCTTATTATCCATGAGACCGAATCTTTGTGCGATTCGTAGAAAAATGCTGAGCGGTCCTCTAAGGCCCAGCTGACTTTTTAAAGTATATATACTAAGTCAGCTGGGCCTTAGTTTACTCATACTTTTCTTTAGAGGACACAGTGGAGATAGTGCACCGTGAGAAACGGGTTGACCCATAGGCATTCAAATACCAGGCTTACTTTGAATTTTAATCATTGCCTCTTGAGACGTTGGGGCGGGACCCGAGTCCACCCTATCCGAGTCGGAGCTAACTGTGATTCTAGATTCCCGAATCTTTCCGAGCATTGTACTACCCCTCAAATTCCTGCCAGTTCTGATTCCAATGGCACCAATTCCGACACATGTCTTTTTGCCAATGTATAGCATATCAAACATACAGATGTTTTAATTCTATCGTACGGTACATGTCCGCCATTAGTAAAGTCATCGTTTGTACTCACTTCCATAGCCTGGCCTCCTCGTAGTTTAGTTGATTGTGTGTGACAATACTTTACATTTGTACATTTTGCACAAATGGAACTTAACACACTTTTAATGTAACTTTCATATTTGAGAATTCAGCTGGAATGAACTCCGAGTCCAAGTCCAGTTACATCACATTCCGTAAAAATTTCGATTCCGGGCAAATTCCTAATCTAGAAAAAGACCAGCATTAAGCTAATTGAATCCGAGACTCGTGGGTTGTATCCCAGTAAATTAAACGGTGCCAAGCGTCGGTAAACACCGTGTATCCATTTATGTATCTAATTTAACATTTATGGTATTCTTATTTGATGAATCAAACGTATGAATTTAGGCTATATCATATTCTTTTCAATGTCCGTAACTCCTTACACTGGAATAATAGTAAGGTTAATAAAAAAGCAGAATATTGAAATGGTCAATGGCGTTAAAAGTATCCTAACAAAGCTAATTGAAAGAGAAGAAAAGTGTCCGACTTAAAGCTTCACCTATTGTAACGGGAAAGTGAATTACCGTATGGGCACACAGTCTGCATGTATAAACTACATAGTTTCACCATTTCTATGCATTGTTTTATATCAACACAATGTGAAACTCGAAACTTATGCGGAAATATCACTTAGGTCAACCTTAGCGGTGAGGTTTTAAAATATTACTGTTAACAAATGTATTCATCTTCGTATTATACTATATTTATGCTCTTGAGGGGTGAAGACTTTAATTACTGCTAAAACAACGCTCTCCCTCTTTCCGGCATAGCCGCTAACCTCTCTAAATTAGCCGACTGTGCGATGGGAGTATAAAGATTTCCACCCTCTTAGAAGTACTTTCGTTTTAAACTGGAAAAGTTTTGGTTATAACCACATTCGTCTAGCAAATAGTTTGCGTAAGCCCCGACACAGTATCATGATTCGCTGCTTCATGATGAGCGTTAGGAGCCTCGGCGAGAATGCGCATTGAAGATCAGCTAGCATCATTGTCTTCCTTTGGGGAGCACCTAAGGATAACCAGCACAAATGAGGTGTCGGTCGTCTCACGTGCCCCCTTCTTATTATCTAATTATGCCCCCTCCATTTCAGGTACCGTATATTCACCTTGAAGTAACTAGTTACTTTTGAAATGTAGCTAGTTACTTTTCAGTCAAAAGTAACTGTAACGAGTTACTTTTTCAGCATTGTAAGTTTACAATTTGTAACGAGTTACAATTTTACGGAATTAACTGTAACTATAACGAGTTACTTTCAAAGAGTAACGGGAACAACCCTGGCTCTATGTTGCCTTCTTAATGCCCGGCTCCGACGGTGGCTGAAGATGAACCTCAAGAGTTCTGAAAAATTTTCAAGAGAATTCTTCCTTGTATATATTGTTGCCCTTTGATTTATAGAGCGTAAACTGTAACCAATGCGCGCGACGTGCGCCGAAATTTTGAAATAAAAATACCATTTTGCTTTAAGAAAACGGAATCCAGACCTTTTACACAGACTTTTTCAAGTTCCAAACAAAATCTGTTTACCAAGAAGGCAATGGTGAAGTAATCCTCTAAACATTCGATTATCATAAAATATGTCTTCCAAAAGTACAGCCGTACGCTGTGTTCCTCCTTATTCACGCATAAACCTTAAAACAATTGGCATAAGTTTGATATCCCTTGCCGTTGAATGATGCTAATACGTTTTAGATGGTATTGGTACTCATAGTCATGAGGTAAGCACGTGGAAATTTTGATCTTTTTTCGAAGCATTAAGAAAAATTTTGGTATGGTTTGGTAGAATTGATTTGATAAAATCAGCACCCATGAAAAAAGGAAATTCAGTTGTCAGGGCTGACCACTATATCTGGAACGGTATGCACTGCAGGTATCCACCTTATCTACGGCGACCAAATGACAACAAACCAACTGCGAGACAGATACGATAGCAGCTAAGCCATTGAGGGCTACGGATAGTAAGGGTGAGACGATTTCTGTAATATTTAAGAAAATATGAAGGAAAAGTAAGAACGCATACAAACTTTTAGTTCCTTTAAAATTTTTAGTTCCTCTGCCGAAACGGACTCCTTTAAAAGCAAGCACAGGTAAACTGTCGGGGAGACTGTTCGCAAATGAGTTATACACATTTTATAGCATCATGCGTGGCTATGGCTAGTTGACCACATTGGACCTATCTGACCTCTGCCCTCATCATGGTTTGAGCTGAGACAAAAAAAAAAACAGATCGAAAACGCCCTAGACTGCAGAATAAGTTACTCTAAATCACAAGGGTGTCATTGCAGCCTAACCTTGTTTTGAACATGGAAGGTAATCAAACGAATGATATTGCATGCCCTCAAATCACGCAGAAAATAGAGGTGCTGGAATAATGACGGAATTATGCTTATTATGTTATCCTAACACTCATATGGAATGAGTTTAATTTGTAACAATGTCTGTTTCTGCATTACAAGAGGAAGGAATAAGTCATAAGTAGTGATGAACCACCCCTAGTTCACAAAGGGAGTTTCGATTTAAGAAACCAAACCTATTGACGAACCACTCCAACCCCCACCTCCGCGTACGGGCCTGCACAAACTGTTTCCCAAATCATTTGAAAAGAACTCTCTGGTTAAAATGAAATAAAACTTTTCCTAGTGGGAATGGCGCTAGAGTACTGGACTCATATTTGATGAGCAGCTTCCATTTTGCTTTCCTCCAAAGGTACATGGGCATAATAATTACCGGCTTGCTTTACTCCGCAAACGGAGAGTGGTCATCTGACACTGCATAATAATGCCATGAAAATGTTTCTTTCTGTAGTTTCGTGATTCTCAAATGCCAGAAAATCACATCTAATAAAGTTTACTTTCATTTTTCATGAAGAAGGTACTCTAGGGGGTCATCAGGCAGACCTTCCGTCTTGGCCATTTCCTACAATGTACTTAATTAGTGGCTATTGCAAAGCGGTCACATAATGATATACGATTGCATGAAAACTTATAATTCTTTGTGTTCTTATCTTGATTTCCAGATGCCAAAAATGTACATCTAACAGTGATGTATTTCCAAAATTTTGTTTCCCCTTTAAGGTTTCTTGCAATTGGCCCTAGCAGATTTAATCTTTATCCGCCCAAAGTTAATCCCTTTTTACATAAAATCTTGAACCTAGGCCTGACAAAAACATGAACATTAAGTGAATTATTTGAAAGGAACGGATAGAAAATTTAATCATATTTTTATAAAAATACTCGGGGAGGGGGAATGGGAAAGCAGTCTTCTACCCGGTGAAGAAATCTAAAAGAAAAGACCGAAAAGCCATAACTTAGATCGTGTTGAGGCATAGGGTATCTACCTACTTCAAAGCGCTCCTACAGGCCATTTTCGCCCCCTCTGACCGAATTCCCTAGCTCTGCCACTGCATCCCAAGGCAGCAAGTTTATGTCCAGCAACAAACTGTGATAAGGAGATGGGAACCTGCACGGGTGCAAGTACAATGTGACGAACCTCGATCCTATGAATTAGTTACAACTACTGGACAGACCCTCAGACGCAACCGACGTCACATCAAAGAATCCAGTAACAAGGTCAGCTTTCACCTTGACCCAGAGGTACTAATTTATCGACCGGCCGAGGCACCCCCTAACTTATAGCAAACAACACCCACACACAGTAGCGATACACAATACCAATATAAACAAGTATCAAAGACACAACAAACCCGAGCAAGTCGACAAACAAAGGCCAGGAAACAATTTGACTTGTAAAATATTACCTTTGTAATAGCCTAACTGTTATATTGCTTAACGCGTATATAGTCTGATACAACGTATTTTACGACTAAATGAGTCATGTAATATCGGAGCCCCCCCCCCCCCATAACGGAGTTTAATCATAATGAAGTCGAATTGCATAATCAGGCACGGATTCAAGGGGGGGGGTTCCGGCCTCGCCCCCCTTTTCGCCACATCAGCAATAACGAATACGCGAAAATTGGCATAATGTTAATCCAGGAGAATATTCAAGGGGGCTTTCAGCCCCCCCCCCCTTTTCGAAATGTCTGGATCCGCGCCTGATAATGAATATGTAATGATAATAAATGTTTTCTTTTCATTAGATAAACATTTCATGTCTTTGAGGAAGGTGGATGTCATGTATTGAAGTACATGATAACAAAGAACTTTATTATGCACAATAATATTATGGTAACACACCACTATATAAGCGAGAGACTAAACTCGTTCGGTCTCTTCTCCACCCGCTGGACTCCGTGACCACATCTTATAAATATAGTTCTCCTTCATAACTTCTCGTCTGCCCTAACTTTGGGTTTAACTAAACGAAGATCGGAGATATAACACCCCCCCCCCCCCCCCCCCCCCCCAAAAAAAATACACATTACAGTAGTTACAACCATCGCAGCATTTGAAAGTTTTGGGTGAACAAATCATTTAGCTGCAAAGCTGTCAATTTCTTAAGTGTGAGAACTTTATTTCTTCAAAAATAAGGTAACATTCTGAATTGTTTAAAAAAGGAATGAAAGTTTTCTGCTCCGCAATTCGCAAAATTTCCCTCAGGTGTTACTCCCTTCTACAAATCCGATGACTTTCTTCGTAGTTACGTAGCCCCTACGATCCAGGCAACCATCTTTCGTGACCTTTCAGATTGCTGACCTGGATTGACGGAAAGGGTGAAGGACGATCAGACAGATCACGTTGCCGCTCCGAAAAAGTCAAACCTTCAGCAGTTAAAGTTGGGTGCAAGTTACAGACGTTCCAGAGCAGACAATAAAATCTATAAAATACAGTGCTAGTGCAGGACGTTAACTTGAAAACTTCCCAAAATGGCTCTCTCGTCTTCCGCGTTCAGGCAACTCAGTCGAATACTTTCCTTCAGTCGTGCAATGAAATGCGTGTGGCCTAGTTACGCTACGCTCTTACAGAGACGCAGCATCTCAAGCAAAGATGACATTCTCCAGTTGCAATATTTGGAAGGAGATGATAAAGGTTACTTGTGTTTTTTTTTTTTTTTTTGTTTTTTTTAGAACTGAAATACCATGGTTATGTTTTGCTGTTAGGTGACTGGGGTTGATTTTTTGTAGGCTAGGGCTAAGCTAGTGCAAATTTGTCAAGGTACCTTAGACTTAATTACTGATTAGGCCTAGGCCACAGACACCTTCTAGAGTACCTATGCCTTACTCTCATGCACACTTTGTTCCCTGAACTAGGCCTAGGGTAATTTACGTTCGAAGTTTTTCCTGCATGTTGCTGTGAGAGTGTCATGCCTCTGCGTGTGTTGGTCTTGTTGCCACATACGTGTACGCACGAACGCAACCATTTAGCCTAGCTATGGACAAGCCTAGGCCTAGGTTATACTCAGGGTTGGGAAGTAACGAGTTACAAGTAACGCCATTACTGTAACGAGTTACATTTTGTGTAACGGAACCCTGTAACGAGTTACATTTGCATTTCAGTAACGGAGCAAGTAACTAGTTACAATTCTGTGTAAAAGTAACTGTAACGGCGTTACATTCGGGTCCCGTTACTTTCCCGGTACAAATAGTCAAAATGACAACAAATTGCATTTTACTCGAAGTAGTAACAGAAAATTTTCAACTTGATGACACTTTGGTAGTAAAATTATTTTCGATATATTTATCATTCATCTCTATTATCGACGTCGCCCTCGCCGACATCAAATTTTATTCACGATTAGAATCAGAAGTTGATATTAGATGAACATGCTGCAGGCTTACAGGGTCACTTGATTGTCGATTAAACTAAGTTAAAAATTTGATTTGTGTGTCAATTTACTTATTAGACAGATCATTGCTCATTATCCATGAGACCGAAGCGTTGTGCGATTAGTTGAAAAATACTGAACGGTCCTCTGGCAAACTAAGGCCCAGCTGCTTTTATATAGCCTATTATATATACTAAGTGAAGTCAGCTGGGCCTTACTTTACTCATATTGTCATCATTTGTAATCGCTTCCATAGTTGACCATGTGTGACAATACTTTACATCTGTATAGTGTGCACAAATTACAATGGGACTTTAAACACTTTTAATGTAACTTTTATACTTGAAAATTCGGCTGGAATGAGCTCCGAGTGCAAGTCCAGTTACATCACATTCCGGAAAAAAATCGATTCCGGAACCCCGGGCAAAATCCTAATCTAGAAAAACTCTTTGAGACCGGCATTAAGCTAGTCGAATCCGGACTCATGCGTCGGAGCCCAGTAAATTATACGGTGCCAATCGTCGGCAAACACCGTGCATCCATTTATGTATCTAATTTAACATATGTGGTATCCTTATTTGATGAATCAATCGTATGAATTTAGGCTATATCATATTCTTTTCAATGCCCTGACTCCTTACACTGGAATAATAGTAAGTTAATATAAAAAACAGCAGAATATTGAGATGGTCAAATGGTGTTAAAAGTATCCTAACAAAGCTAATTGAAAGAGGAGAGAAGTGTCCGACTTAAAGCTTCACCTATTTATTGTGAAAAGAAATTATGGGTAAATGGTCTGCATGTGCAAACTACATGGTCTCACCTTTTCTATGCCTATTCATTGTTTTATATCGACACAATGTGAAACTTGAAATTTATGCCGAAATATCACTTAGCCCAACCACGGAGCTACCACATGGAGCTACGACACGTGTGGTAGCTCCGTGGCCAACCTTAGCAGTGAGGTTTTAAAATTTTACCGTTAACAAACATGGAGCATCGTATTACCATATTTATGCCCTTGAGGGGTGAAGACTTTAATTATTTCTAAAACAACGCTCTCCCCCTTTAATAGCCGCTAACCTCTCTAAATTGTGATGGGAGTAAAAAGATTTCCACCCTCGAGGAAGTACTGTCGTAACTGGAAAAGTTTTGGTTACAACCATATTCATCTAACAAATAGTTTGCGTAAGCTCCGACACAGTACCATTATTCGCTGCTTCATGATGAGCCTTAGGAGCCTCTGCCTGAATCCCCAGTGAAGATCAGCTGGCATCATTGACTTTCTTTGGGGAACACCTAAAGATAATCGGCACAAATGAGGTTCGGTCCTGTCACGTGCCCTTTCTTACTGTCTAATTATGCCCCCTTCCATTTTAGGTACCGAGGTACCGTATATTCATCTTGAAGTAACTAGTTACTTTTGAAATGTAGCTAGTTACTTTTCAGTTAAAAGTAACTGTAACTAGTTACTTTTTCAACATTGTAACTAGTAACTGTAACGAGTTAAAATTTTATGGAATTAACTGTAACTATAACGAGTTACTTATAAACTGTAACGGGAACAACCCTGGTTATACTTCACCGTAACTCACCGGAGCCCACCGGCAGTAACATATGCTGATCGGGTTGTAAAAACTGGGGCAGACAGCTGGTTTTGGCTTATGCAGAGCCCCCATCTTTTCCATAGAATAGGATCGATTAGGGGCCTATGTTTTTGAATCCATTCACTGTCGTACTGTAGCAGTTACTTCTCGAATGTACTATTTTGCAGACTGCCGACTGCAGACTCGGATTTTGCAGAATAGATGTTACAAACTGCAGAACGTAGTAAAAGATAAAATAATTAAAATTCCGTCAAGGGACCCTTCTGAATAAGATACAGAAACAAAAAGGGATCAGAATACTAAAACGAAACTTAAAATTAATCGGCGAGTGTCTTTTATTGTCCAGAGTTAAGCAATTTTCAATTGAACCCAATTTTTTTCTATGGTGGGTTCACAGTGAAATGCATTTCGCATTTTTGAATAAGCAAAAACATTCGATTAGTATGCGTAAATCCCGACAGGTTATGTACCTCCCAAGAGTCTCGTGGTAACTCTCTGCCCACATGAGCCAAATGCAGTAGCCAATTACATTAAGTCTCGGCCACCATATGAACGATACTGTAGCAACGCACCTGATCCTTCATTTCTGCCTGTGTAGAGCCATGTACCGTAAGTACCCTAATCTGACCAGGCGCAACTGCATGGTAGACTGACTTACACAAACTGCCGTGTTTAACAATAGACATGATTTCATTCATTTTACATTGACGGTGAGAGGAAGGTCCCCCAATTTTCCATCCAAAACTCAGTCGTATTTTGGTGATTTAATACACTCAGCATGCCAACTTGTTCTATCAAAATGAAGTGCTATAGCTTAGTACGCTTCAAATATCCAGGAGAAAATCACCTGCGTAAAAATACCTCACTGCTAAATCAACCAAGCTTTCTGCCACCTTCCCGGCCGGCTCCTCCTGCCTGCTGCCTGCTGGAATTGGCGCTACTACACGCCTTTGCAACTCCATGCTGATTGCTGGTCATACCTTTTTCAAAGTGCAGAAAAAAAAAATTCGCATGCATTTGGACATGAAAGAGAATCGCTTCTTCATGACTGGTCGTAATTTGAAGTTCCTGCTCTTGATTGGGTCAATTTGAAAATGCCCCTCATGCGCTGAGCTGCAAATCGAATATTTTTTCGTATATTAGACAGTCTCTATGCATTGTTTTGATATCGTAATTTATTCTTATAGATTCTTCTCAAGAAGTAATTTTGAGCATCAAAATCCTTCAGTTTATGTTGAGGGGTGACAATGAGAATACGAAAAACCTTGAGGTTCGAAAATGAAGGACATAACCAATCAAAATTCAACTAAGAAGGAACAATTTGTCTCGATTTGACTTAGCGATGCATGCATCGTTTACGTTGGGCAGACGTACCTGAAGTGCAAGACTTTCGACAACTCAGACTTTCTAGTCTCAAAATTTGACTTATCGAAGCTTCAAGAAATTGATCGCAATTTTTTGTCCAGTACAGTCTGGTTGTGGTTTTAATTATCAATCATAGAAGTCCCTTGCTTAAACATTCCAACACAAGTACATGTTTCTGATATTTTAATATTTGTAAATTTTTAAGTTGAATTTTCCGAGATAGTACCCGGTGTCTGGCATCTGGTTAACTTTATGGTTCATTATGCAAAACACATGTTCAACTAGCCAGGTATGTAGCACTGCATATCAGTGAAGTGCAATGGGATCAAGTAGGCCTATGTCAAGTAGTGAAAAATAAATACAAGAGTAACGTGCACAACGTGGCGCAAGTTGCTGAATTTTGATTTAAACACCTTGTTTGCAGTGCATTTGGCGGCCAAGACATGCTGGCTTACTGTATATGGTTAATTAGTGAGGGTTTTACGCTTTGCTCGAAGGCTTTGCTCATTTATAAATGCAAAATGCATTTCATGAGGAAGGCACCCTAGAGAAAAATCTGGTTTAATTCGAAAATAGCTTAAGTCTGGACAAGAAAAGACACTCGCCGATTAACTTTGTGTTTATTTTAAGATTCTGATCAATTTTTATTTAGGTATTTTACTTAGAAAAGTAACTTGGTGGAATTTTCATTATTTTATCTAGTACTACATTCTGCATCTTGTAACATCCATTCTGCAAAATCCGAGTCTGCAGTCTGCAAAATAGTACACCCGGTTACTTCTTCCTGTGGCAAGTTATTCCATTCTGTGATAATTCTCTGACTAAAAAAATACTTCCTAATATCCAGTCTACAGTTAGTGTTTCCGAAATTTTAGCTGATGTCCTCTGGTTCAACTACTTTCTGACAGATTGAAAAAGATTGACTGATCCACATTTTCTAGTCCCTTAACAGCTATTTTAAAAACTTCTATCAAGTCTGCTCTAAGTCTATGCATTTCTAGTGAAACTAAACCAGTTCACTCAAGCCTTTCATCATAACCGAGAGTAGATAGTTCTGGGATCATTTTTGTAGCTCACAACGTTGTACTTGCTCAATATTATCAATATCTTTCTGTAGATAAGGGCGCCATGCCTGACAACAGTATTCAAGATGTGTTCTAACCAGTGACTTATACAATCTAATTATATTGCTACTACTTTTACAATCGTAGGTTCTGTTAATAATACCAAGTACCTTATTAGCAGAGCTTAGAGCCTTAGCACACTGTCTACTGGGACTCAATGATTTATCAACAAGCACACCTAAATCCTTCTCATACTCAATGGCATCAACTTGGACACCGCCTATAAAATAACTAGCCTGAGCATTAAAATGGCTGATGTGAAGACATTTACATTTCTGAGCATTAAAGGGGAACAATAGTGGCCATTTGACCCTTTACATATGTGTAGTATACATATAAATACTACAGATAATCTTTACCTGGTGGACCTTACATGAAACCTTTATTAAGAATAATATATTTCAAATTTCCCTTGCTTGCTGTGGCATGTGCGCAGACATATTGGAAAGAAGACGACTAGATATCAGCTGATTGCTGACGTACAACATGCACCTCACGATTTCCAGAGCAAAATGTTGCCAGCTCAAATAAATTTAAATAGGCCTTCTTAATTTTTGTGAGCGGTGGTTCAAAATTTCAAAATTATGTATTTTAAATCATAAAAAATATAGAAAGTATAACAAAAACTTCAATGGGATTTTTATGCCCCACAGCTAAAAATGCTAAATAGTTCTTGCCCATTTATTTTTCGTAGTATTGCAAGAGGATGCTATCAAGAAATACTCTCTTTCAGTGGTTCCATTTTCCGAGCCCATGGTATCACCCTGAAGGGCTGTGTTCATGCGGTGTTTGGATAGTTCTTCATAAAGATTTCTATACGTAAATGATGATTATCTGTTTTTACTCTTATGTTACCATAAGAACATTAAGAGATTCAACTCTTCGGTAGTAGTCATGAAAACTTAAGGAAACTCTGATCCACTGAGGGAAATTTTTGTCTAACTTATGGAAACACTATTCTCCTAAAAACACCTACAGTATAAGTGTTCGCTAGGGCCTGGCTTTAGTTCGAGACGAAAGTCTTGTGATATTTTCTGATTTAGTGCATATAATGAGGATTTTGCTTAGACACTGTGAAGTATGATATTGATTATTGCAAATTTGGTGGAGTACTGGCCGCATTCTTTCAGCAACACCTTGAAATGTCAGTCGAGAGTTGTATTTGAGTCTATTGGAAGCAAGCGTAACCATTCTCCACGATGTGTTCCCATCATGGCTGCCTCGAGCTTTCGGTAACAGGCACAGAATTTCTTTTTGGTTGAGTAAGCTTCAATCAGACGCATTTGGTCTGGTAAGAGACTTCTGTGTATTGTTTGAATATTTTACTTTGAATTTTACAACTTTTATTGGCAGATTGGCTGTTGAGAGTTTAGAAAAATCTGAAACATTTTGACAAGTATGATCGAATCCCCTCGGACTACGGTGATGCAGTGCAGTGGTCAGTACCATGCACTGATGCATGTGTGTGATATGCCATATAGAGTCAATATGGATTTCGAGCTGCACTTATAAGTGTAGGGTGAAGGATTTTCTCGAACTTTTTAACTGCTTAAAAATCGTACGTATCAAGTTAGAAGAAGGCTGTATGATGATATTAGATAGTAATGTACAGATTTCTGGATTTTAATGGCAAATTTAACCGCTGCATTTTTTGAAAATTAAAGATAGTTTTGACGTTACCGTGAATACTGTAGGTGTGTGCTTACAAACTACACAAGCAGTTGTTGTAAAACCTGCGGCGAGGTGCAGGTGTGACATCACAGTTCCGTTGCATTGTGGGTAATATCACAATATCATGACTGCCTACGCAGTGGCATTTAGTGAGTTTCAAAAATTTTTTTGAAAAATTCGTGTTAAATAAGATATTGAGTTATATTAGTTGTTAATGGTATCACAATGCTTGGAAAAATGTGTTCTAAATGTTGTACTTACTTAGAAAGCTGTACAATTGTTTCCCTTTAAAAAGCATTTGCCAGTCACAAGACCATTTATACAACATATCCAAGTCCTCTTGCAACTCAGCCACTTTATCCATTGAATGGACATCAGAAAAGACCTTTGTAATCGTATCATCTGCAAACTTCAGTACTGAATTACTCAAATTGATGTCCAGATCATTAATATAAATTATAAAAAGTGTAGGACCTAACACCAAGCCTTGTGGCACACCACTAGTAACTGGAAGCCAATCAGACATATGACCATTAAGTACTACTCTTTGTAACCTTTTATCCAGCCAATTATGTCACAATTGAGGAGCAATGTATGCTACCAGTGGCCTAATCAGATTTTCTTTGTTAGGGGTGCAAGGCTTTTTGCAAGGGGGGCAACCAAAAAAAAGCTTTGTATGCACTTACCGTACTAAAGCCTGCAGCAGCATGTACAATGTACATTGCACATGGCTATGGTATGGTATATGTTGATACTGCATGCCTGTGCGTAAGCTGTGCTTTGACAATTTATAGACCAGGGCGCCATCATTTCTTGTTATTGTATTCAGTTAAGGTTGTATCTGCCAACTGGCCAAATTCATTAATAGCCAAGGTATTTGGGGACAAGAATGTGTTACAAAATAATATGGGGGCAGTGCCCCCCTGCCCCCCCCCCCCCATGGCTATGCCACTGCATGCTACTTAGCAATGCATACAATAGTGTGAACTAGTGTTGTACAGATATCACCAGTTGCTGATATTACCAATACAGATATTTCCACTCACACCATTGGCCAATGACGATCCAGTACTGTACAGTGGGAAATTTTCATGGGGGTTAAATTTTCACGCTTTTCGTGACCAAGTATCTCATTGCGAATACAAGACCCGCGAAAGTACTTTCGTTAGTTTGTACAAGACTGTCTTGGTTGCCTGCAACAGCGAATTCTACACTCCGCAAATATGTGAACAAGGTACAGATTTGCCAAAAATTTAATAGCCTCACGGAAATTTCCTGTTATACAGTAACCGATGTTTTTGAGATGAGCTTAACTGTGTACAAAACCATGAGTTAGGCTGTGGTATACCCTACCTTTCTCTTTATGCATACACCTTAAGCATGCCTCAGACAAATGGGTAACATTTGTTGTTCAATATGACTCAAAAAAAAAAAAACATTTCATCATGGCTGTTCCACTAATCAAGGCAATTTTCCTTCTTAGTTCTTATCACTTACAGCCTTAACATAGCCTTGATTATACTGTACATGTCTTACCACCGGTACAAACATTAGGACTCCAGATATAGCACATGATGTGAACACTAAACTTATGCCTAATGTCTTTATTTCGTTTCGTAATGTATTGATAGCGCACTATACTGTATGTTGGGCAGTACTGTACATGTAATGAATATGTAACGTTTACATTGTTGCTGCACCAAATCCTCACTTTTGTTTTGTAAAGTGTCACATTCGAGTCTCGAGACATGTAAAGGCTATCATGCCTGATATCATGTCACAAGGTTAGGTTCGGGTTAGGGACAAGAGGAAAGGTTAGGGTTAGAAGTTTGAGACTTATTATCAGGCATGATATCATGTTCCATTGCGTGTCTCTATACTACATTCCTCCTCAGTGAAACGTTGCTCACAGTTCGAGGACTGGGGAGATGGTCTTGTATCAAGCATAATGCAGCGAATCGACCGTTGTCAATGTCAATGGTATGAAGCTGTACAGTGAAGTTCTTTACAAACTTGGTAATTGCTTCAAATAAAATGTGAAGATTCACAGAGCAATAAGACGTAAAATATTAAAAGAAAAATGATGATGGAAATCAACGAAGTAAATGTCATTAAAAGTGGCAAAATTTCAGTAACAGACTATTGGCATTTTAGTCAGATTTTGCCGATACCAATAGTGGGCAAAAATGATGAATATCGGCCAGTACCGATGTTGAATACTGATTATCGGTCCAACACTAGAGTGAACGTCCTAGTAACAAGATTTAGCAGCTTCATAGAATGTTTAAAAACAAAACAAACAGGACCACTTGTGTAAATCAAAATTTCTGGACATTTTGTGGATACTTCATGCAAGTATTCTTAGAATGAAGGCTCCTAAACATATATATATATTATTGATTGGTAGAGATCATTTACCTTGAAGTATATGTGAATTTGAGAAAGATCGAGACCATTCAAAATTTTGGAAGATGCCGTAGCCCAATTTTGCAAATGGCATATATTGCTGACCTAGTATGGGAAGCCCAAAGAGACCCAAACACTAGGTCAGGAGACTGCGGACTAAGGCGTCCTCAGCATTCTACAATTAAACACTGTAGGGAGATCATTAATTGGACTTTTCGAACCACTCCATATTGAGGTTGTTGATGTTGTAATGTATACAGTTATAGGCCTACCTCATCTACATGTGACGTCATTCTTGTGTCTGTTGTAATTGTGCAGCCCTTAAATAAAGAGTTCATACTGTGGAACCCTGTGTAGGCTACCATAGATTAGAAACCACACAAGTAGACAAGTCGCAATGAATCCCTGAAGTGTACCGACTGCATGCCTTTAGTATCTTCAGAGTTTTTGGACACCGAGGTCAAAAAAAAAAACAAGAATGTAAAGTCTAAAATCTGTAGGTTCAACTTTTCAGGGCTCCCAATGATACTATATTTCCTATATATTCCTATATTTTGAAAGTAAGCATCCATTTTCCTATAAAAAGGGAAAAACCTATATTTCCTTTATATTTCATTTAAAATGTCAGCATTAGGCCCCATAAAAAGAAAATTACTTGATTCTCATCACTGACTCATGAAAAAAATCTGTTGCCCAGTGTTTTTTTTTTTTTATTTTTAGTACCAGCCAATTTTCAGTGTGTTCTTTCTAGGTCCTATGTTATACTATATATCATGTATCTGGAGTGATCTTGTCAAGTTGGCCTTTCATAGAGCATCAAGAAGTAACTCCTGCAGCTGGTAGTTTTATACACCAGTTCGCAACGTTGAAACACTGCACTTTAATGGGTAATCTTGACATCATGTTGAACTTCCTCTTCAGCACATCATATCCTGTAGGTGGCACAAATAAATCTTTAATGCATTCCCTCCCCAGGACCATGGTGTTGTCAAATGCTATGTGTTTAGTGAGGTGAATCCTGACAAGTAGATATCACCAATGCACCAACATTTGCAACAGCTTGGTACAGTTTGGCAAATTTTGCAGTGACTGAACTGCACCAATAAAATTAATCAGGCAAATTCTAAACTATATTTGACCATAACATTTGAGCATGTAAGATCAGAAAAGGGTGTTTAAGCAGTGTGCACTGCTGGAATGGAAGAGAATAATGAGATTGAAGCTTTTGTAATCAGTGAAGATGGTAAGATAATGCACTCAAACAGTCCTGGACCCATAGTATTTCACATTTTACTGACTAAGTCATTGCGATAGCAAAAGGAACCAACCTAGTCAGGTTGCGAGGGTGTGTGCGTGTATGTGTGTGTGTGTCTGTGACACTTGCTTGGGTACGCTGTAACTCAATAAGGGAAAGTCTGACTAAACTGAAATGTGGTATATAGATCTGCCATAGTGAGGTGTGCCGTATGGTTTTTGGTGGAGGTCAAAGGTCATCTGGGGTCACCAGGGTTCAAAAACACCGAAAACTTTGTTAACACGATATCTCAAGGTAGGAAGCTTGGATAGATTTCATACTTGGTACAGGTATATGGATGTATTATGGTGAGAAGATGAATGCTATTGCTTTTGGTGGAGGTGAAAGGTCATTTGGGGTCACCAAGGGTCAAATACTGAAAGCCTTGTTAACATGATATCTCAAGGTAGGAATGTTGGATAGATTTCATACTTGGTATGTGGATGTGTTATGGTGAGAAGGTGAATGCTATTGCTTTTGGTGGAAGTCAAAGGTCATCTGGTGTCACTGGGAGCAATTTAGAGGTTACCAGAGGTCATTTTGAGTTCAAGGTGTGGGCTTATAGGAAACTGGGTAGATGAAGTCAACATTCACTGCCAACAACTTTAACCTGAGCAGTCACCAGAGTCATAGACAAACTTTACATTAGCTAATATTTTGTTTGTATGCTCATGGCTCAGTGTCATTACATTCAGCAAGGAACCATAGAGTGCCCATGGTTCTTGTTAAGATTAGGAGAATGTTGTGCATTGTAGAGTTCATGGTTTTTGTGACATATGTAACAGGACACCAAACATGTATGCTTTCACTGTGACTTTCATAGCGAACATTGCCACTGTACAAATGACAATGTCTAGTAAGGCAATGGTAATGGCTGCTGTACTGGATGCACATAAAATTTGGAATTGATTGCATGCAGTTAGGATGGCTGGGGTAGCTGTGTGACATATGTAAGGGGGTGGACAGTGGACACCATTGTTAAATATGTCACAAGTCAAGTTCTTGTGTTTCCCCATTTTCATACTGTAGGAATGATTGCTATATTGAATCTTATGTGCTGTATGAGCTACTAGTGACAAGCAAACCTCTAACCATCACCAAAGTACTTGCAGTGTTAAGCGTGTCAGAATTGTGTTACGTATGTAACAGGGTGGACACCAATGTTACATACTTTTTGCATAGTTCATAAAACTCATTTACGTGATTAATTTTTCCCATGTTATGTCACATTTGATAAAGTGGTGACAGGAACTCTATAAAAAAAAAAGCTATTGACAAAAAGTTACTTCCCTTGCTCTGCTTCTGATTCCCTCACGAAAATGGTTGAAGTTTCATGTCAGGTTTTTGTGTCCACTTTTTGGCCCTTTTTTAACTTAGCTTCCCCCCCCCCCTCCCCATACTAAGAGCAATATGGTAGTGTTGTTATCTTGTGTATCTCTGTGGTGGACAAGGTCTATGAAAAAACTATATCACACATTTTGTACCTTAAGGAGGCTGAATATGCACTCCCTGTGTTCATCCACCAAAAATCTCTCCAGTATTGGAGAATTACACATATGGCACATAAGAATTCATCACATTTAGTTGTGTTGGTAACTTTTTTCGGTGAGCTGTTGTGAGTGAACAAATCGTAACATGATTTGTATGCAATTTAGTCAGACAGTCAGTTTCGGATTTCTTGGTAAGCTACATTTGTACAAGTTGGTAGGGCACAACTTTTATATCAAGCCTTCTCCATAGCTTATTTAGTATGAGAACACTTTTTGAATAAATTACAATCGCAATTTTGGGGGTTTGAGAAGTGTAACATGATGAGTTATCGACTCTTTTTCCTGTAACAACATCACATGAAGCAATATTACATTTTTTATTTATTGCTTGTGCAGGCCTGAACATTGTGTAACTACCTTAAACAGACTAATTAATGAAAGTTTACAGGTAGAAAAATATGGTACAAAAGGAAGACTCAAAACCTTCAAAATGTAACATGAGTTACTGTGGAAATGCCTAGATGGAAATACCACCTCCTCCCCCCCCCCCCCTTCACCTATATTTCTTGTAAAACAGTATACTTTTTCCTATATATTCCTATTTTTCAGGAGACCACATCCTGTGTATTTGTCAAAAAATTCCTATATTATTTTGTCTCTCTGTTTGGAGCTCAGACTTTTCCTAACCTTTATTTTTCAACCTTGAACTTGATCCAACACTCACACATGTCTCTCTGTCATAGAAGAGTTCTGACAACTCAGAAACAATCCACAGATAAAATCAACCAAGATGAGCTGTTTTCATGTTTACAGTATGAATAATGTAACTACTGTGCTGAGTCCCAGAATGTTGGCTTATACACTCATGGTATGAGCCCTGCCAGAAATCGAGAAGAAGAGCAGGCTTTGTTTGTCTGGTCAAAAATGTTCACTTGAGAATTTAGTTGCTTAAAATGCTTGCTATGTTAAAAGCCTTACCAGGGACATGAAACCACAATTTTGGTGATTGGTTTTCTCAAGCATTGTTAAATTTCTTCCTCATCCACCTCCAAGAGATGGCCAAGGGTGCAAATCCCACTTTGAGTCGCAGAATGCTGGGACGATGTTACGTTGTGGGAGCATTACTGGTTTGTTGCTCAGGGACCACTGGCTTCAAAATCAAGCCTCAGACAGTATAATTCACCCTACTATTAAGTTACTTCTAGCTCCTTCAGTTAAGGGGGCAAGATATAGTAAAATGCATTGAGGCAATGGTAATTTTTTATTTTCCAGCCCCCCCCCCCCCCATCACGTCCCCTTTGGTTCCGTGGTTTGGTATAGTACAGCTTCCAAGCAAAGTTACTATAGTAGCTTGCAGTGAGTTTAAAATGCTCAAGATCATGTCATCACAGTACACTTCTGTGTGTGAGTTATTGGGAACATGTTTAGAAATCCTCAGTTTTGTGCCTTTTGTATTTTCTTTTTGGCTGGGTGTAAGGGAGAGGGTGTTGCCTAAGGCCTCTTCCCTCTGAGAAATTTTTGCCTTCATAAGGTTGCTGGGGTACAAAACAGAGCCAGTTTTGACTGAAAAAGCTTTGAACTGATTAAATGTTTTACAAATTCTCAGTGTTAAGTGTTTCTTTGTTTGGCTGTGGCATGGCACAGTGACATGGCAGGGTGCCATGCCACAGCCAAAGACTTGTGCCTAGTGGGGACCTTGCCCCTCTTAGTGCTCTACTTGGTTTTGATGATAAGAGAAACCCATGCATTCATGATGGCGTGTGTGTGCGTGTTTGGATGTGTGTGTGTGTTTGTGACACTTTGCTCGTTAACACGATATCTCAAGAAGGGAAACTGTTACAGTTCTCAAACTTGGCACGTAGATGCCCCATATTGAGAGGAAGAAGCCTATTGTTTTTGGTGGGGATCAAAGGTCACCAGGGGTCACCGGGGTCAAACGCTGAAAACTTGTTAACACGATATCTCAAGGTAGAAGGCTTGGATGAATTTCATACTTAGTATGTAGATGCATTATGGTAAGAGGAAGAACCCTATTGTTTTTGGTGGGTGTCAAAGGTCACCTGGGGTCACCAGGGGTCAAACTCTGAAAACCTTGTTAACACAGTATCTCAGTAGGAAGCTTGGATAAATTTCATACTTAGTATTTAGATGCATTATGGTAAGAGGAAGAACCCTATTGTTTTTGGTGGATGTCAAAGATCACCTGGGGTCACCGGGGGTCAAGCTCTGAAAACCTTGTTAACATGATATCTCGAGGTAGGAAGCTTGGATGAATTTCATACGTAGTATGTAGATGTGTTATGGTAAGAGGAGGAACCCTATTCTATTTGGTAGGGGGTCAAAGGTCACCTGGGGTCACTGGGGTCAAAGCCTGAAAACCTTGTTAACACAATATCTCATGGTAGGAAGCTTGGATAAATTTCATACTTTGTATGTAGATGCCTTATAGTGAGAGGAAGAATCCTATTGTTTTGGTGGAGGTCAAAGGTCATTTGGAGTCACTGGGGGTCAAACTCTTAAAACATTGTTAACACGATATCTCGAAGTAGGAAGCGTGGATGAATTTCATACTTTGTATGTAGATCCTTTATGGAAAGAGGAAGAAGCCTAGTGGTTTTGGTGGGGTTCAAAGGTCATCTGGTGTCACCAGGGGTCAAAGCCTGAAAACCTTGTTAACGTGATATCTCAAGGTAGGAAGCTCTGATGAAATTCATACTTTGTATGAAGATGCATTATAGTGAGAGAAAGAACCCTGTAGTTTTTGGTAGAGGCTCAAAGGCCATCTCGAGTCACTGAGGGTCAAAGTCTGAAAACCTTTACGACAGGATATCTTGAGGAAGAAAGCTTGGATAAAGTGCATACTTTGTTTGTAGATGCCTTATAGTGAGAGGAAGAAGTATATCATTTTTGGTGCAGGTCAAAGGTCATTTTGGGTCACAGGGGGTCAAACTCTGAAAACCTTGTTAACACGTTATCTTGATGTAGGAAGGTTGGATGAATTTCATACTTAGTATGTAGATGCATTGTGGTTAGACAAAGAATCGTACATATTGTTTTTGGTGGAGGCCAAAGGTCATCTGGGGCCACCAGGGGTCAAACCCTGAAAACATTGTTAACACCGTATCTTTAGATAGGAAGCTTGGATAGATTTCATACCCAGGATGCAGATGCCTTATGGTGAGACTAAGAACTCTGTTGTTTTTGGTGGGGACCAAAGGTCATCTAGGGTCACCAGGGGTCAAACTCTGAAAAACCAAGATTGTCGTCTGGGGTCACCAAAGGTCAAAATGCAGAATTTCCCAATTCTCAAGATCAAATATGAAAACAACACTGTGTTTTTCCAATATGTTAATAAGATAGCATTTGACCAGTGACTGGAAGAAATGGGACATGGCATTATTGGAATAAAACATGTATCATCAAAACCTCAATGCATTTTTGCATTCTGGTTTGTTAAAAATGTCTTCCAGATTGCAGAATGGCGGAAATGGCATGTCATAATAGTCCTCCAAATTTGTATCTTACCATCTTTTGATGTTCATGCTTTAGAAACTAAAGCCCCGGTCACACCAAGCAATGATTCTGGATCTGATAATATAATGTTTTTAGCATAGAAATAGTTACCATACAATTTCAACAGAATGGTCACACCAAAGCACTAAATGAATCAGAAATCGTTCCATTATCGTGCGAATTGTTTGAAGAGTGAAAAACACAAGACAGAACGCAACGAAAAAATTCTAAGCAAATGTGATGCTTTGTTTACATGTGATGTACAGTAGTATCTCTCTCTCTGCTCGACAGGCTTGGAGTCCCTTCTATGAAAAGGACAAGTTGCTTTTAGAGCAGGTTCAGAGGAGAGCCACTAGCCTTATACCCGAGGTGAAACACCTACCTTATCATGTTAGACTTAAGCATCTTGGGCTTACCACCCTGGAGTTGAGAAGGATTAGGGGGACTTGCTTCAGGTGTACAAATTTCTCTCTGAAAGGAATCCTTTGTCCTCTTGCAATTATTTAAAGGTTCAAAGTAATTCTTGGGTTCAAGACCATTGTAAGAAGCTAGTTAGGTGTTTTGCAAGGCTTGACATTAGGAAGTTCAGCTTCTCTCATAGAGCTGTTAACGAGTGGAATAGTCTGCCTGAGTGGGTAAACTCCACATCTGTGCACTGCTTTAAGGTTAACATTGACAAGTTCTTCCATAACTTTGGTAGAATCTAATTGATTGGGCTGGGCTTGTTTGGTGTTGGTTTTTTGTTTTTCAGTCAAGGTTGTATGGACTTCAGGGCATCTTATGGGGCCTTAGCCCTCCTTTGCCCTTTAACCTGTTATGTTAATATGTTAAATGATGACCAACCACCGTTGTTGTACATCTTCATTGTGCAAACACTGTACACGACGTTAACAAAAAACAGTACTCTCTTTTGTCCATCTTTTGTTTATGTCTTCGGATTTTCATCTAATTTTTCATCTCTAAGATTACACGTGGAACTTTTACTTATTTCTCTCATATTATATATTATCTCACATTATATATATATATATATATATATATAGATATATATATATATATATATATATATATATATATATATATATATATATATATATATATATATATATATATATATATGTTGTGTAAACTATGTATGCCTAGGCCTGTTTGTGAGATACTCTGATTTTGAAGAGGAAGAGCCCGATTCTGTGGGATAAACAACTGTATGGCTTCCCAGTGTGTACTAAACGAAGCGCTTGGAAGTAAAGAAAGTAAGTGGTAGCCTATATTTGTTTTTCATATTCGACTTGTGGTCATACTGTACAGCGTGCATAGTTTGTTTTCATGAGCATCTGGGCTAGGTTCTTGGCTATGTAGTTTTTAAATGACGTCGGAAGTTACCCGTATCATACTTGACCTTATTTCTTCCTTGAAAGAAGGGATTAGGATTTTAAAAACCGGTATGAAAACTACAGGGATTGTGTACAATAGTCCTCAGGTTTCATTTACCAATGTTGGAGCCTACTTACTATATTTAATTTGTCTGGCTTCGCAAAATCAGCACGAATTTCGTTGTTGGTGTGACCACCTCGCTGCTGGGCGATAATTCGTTATAGTATCGGATTTAGGAATTGTTGCTTGGTGTGACTAGGACTTAAGATTTAAGAAAAACCTAGTTAAAGATGAAAATCTTATTTAGTTAGCTTACTTTGTAGGTGAAAACAGGACTGAAAGGTACTGTGTAAGCTGATTGATTTTAGCAAATAATTTAAGGGTAATATATAAGCAAATATTGAGTAATCATTGGCTATTGTACAGAAGCATACTGTGGCACTGCATGAGAAACATTGCTATGATAAAGATCTTAGACACCTCAGCTTCAACTCATGTGCTGCATGCATCATTTACATGAGGAGGAGGTTCATTCATCACTGTATAAATGCCATGTACTGGAGGGGGTCCAGGTGGGGACCCTCTGCGAAAATTGTGGAAAAAAGGAAACATTGTACGTGATTTAGCACGTCCTGAGGGCCTTAAAACATGATCATTATGATGGAGTTTTAACATTAGTATTTTTTCAAGTAGGCCACTTTTTATTTTGGGTTTTTTGAAATCTTTTGGGGGCAACTTGCCCCTGCCCTGTCCCTTGCAGGCTAGGGCCCTGGGATAGTCATTGACCATTATAAAGAGTGAACTAGTACTGTTTGAATTTATGTCAAGAAAAGTGCAGTCACCAATTACATTTAGAGATATAATCATATTCCTAAATATGATGGGGTGATGCAGTAACCCCATTATTAAGGCCCCTGTTAACATGGGCCAGAGAAGAAGCTCCAGAAGTTGTGGGCCTTAAAATAAAACATCAACAAATAGCATCTGATGCGCACTAAACAAACCACAGCAATAAAGTTTGACTACTTCTTCAATTCAGATCAACGACCCATGGTAAATTTCATGATGCACCCAAAGTTATGGGCCCAGACGAAGAGGATGTTCCTCAGTCAGATCAGCTGTGAAATGTTGGTGTGACTTTTAATAGGTACATAAAGTAGCGTAGCCAGAGTGGGACAGGGGCAACTGCATGCTCCCCCTCACTGGAGAAAGTAACAGAGATAAATTGGAATGACAGCAAAAATAAAAAAGTGGGGAAAAGGCAAAGAGAAAAAGAGAGGAAGGGGAAAGGAAAGTAAAGAATAGAAAAAGGAAGAAAAAATGGGAGCAAAAGAAAAAACAGACCAGAGAAGAAATATTAAGAGTAGGGGTTATTGACAAATGGAGGGAAGGAGGGGATAAGGTAATGGGCTGGATAAAGGAGGGTAGTAGTGATGGAAGGAGTGCTGTGGTATAGGCAGGGCGGGATTTACCCAATAATCGAGGCAACCTGTAGGTCAATGGAGGAATAATTTATAGTAGTGTGCCACTTGTAGGATGTCATTGAAAGTATTAAAGAGTTTCACTAGCCCTAGTGAACAACTTACAAAACCTCTATGATGAGCAATCACATGAAAGTACCTCTAAAAATGGTGCAATATTTCTTAAAATCTTGCTGATCACCAGGAATATATACTTGTTGTTTGCTCTCAAGGAGAGTAGATTCTTCAACAAAAAACTCTTAAATTTGGGATTTGCAATCCTTCCCCAATTTAATAATCGCCCAGCTGTCTGGGCTTCAAATTGTTGCCACAAGCACCCCTTGTTGGGGATATACAATGATATGATCAAATTTTACCAAACTGAATTTTGTACAATGGAAGCCACATTAACAGCAAAAATGAACAGAATTATCAGATATAGGTCACTTTTTCACCTCAAACATGGCAAAAAGCAATCATTAAAGGCAAAAAATAGATATTTAGCACAAAATGTAAAGAGACCCATGTAATTTAACCTCAAGGAACAGAAGTACGAAAGGTGCAAAAATTGGAACTTGTGTGAAATAAATTTTGATGTTCTCAAACTAAAATGCAGCAGAGATAAAAATGCAATAGATACAATGGTGTAAAGAGGGGCAGGGTTAACTAGATCGAAGGCTCAGTAGACCAAAGTAGACACAAAGTAGATTTTCATCTAAGGGAATCTTCGGTCAAGGAAACCTTCAGTCAAGTGGACAACCCCTGTTTAGAGGGTGGCCTATCACACTTTGATCTACAGAATTTGCTCCTTCTGTATCCAAGAGCTCTGGAAACCTTGTTAAAGAACACCATATTTACTGTACCTAAAATGGATGCCAGAGTGTGGTATATGTAACTCTGACCACATTTAGCATGTTAACCAAAAATGCTTTAATACTGCATTGGTAGGGAGCAATTTGTGTAGGTGGGTCCATTTAGGGGCTGCATCATCAGGTGCCTTTACTGGCCTATAAATATCAATAGCTGGAGCTAATCTTACCCAGAGATCCTCTTGCCATGTTTGCTTTGTTTCCTTAACTAGTTTCTACTACATGAGCAGCTCCGAGAAAGTGTACACTGCTGTGACAATCATTCCATTGTATATATTACATTACTGTAGCATACTAAAGTACATGTGCTTAAGCCTTTGCAAATTCCAAACAAACAAGAAACAGCAAAACATGAAAGGACCTCTCACTAAACTACTTTCAGCTTGGGAAGGGAGTAAATATTGTCATTTTATTTTAATTGTTTATTTTTGGTACACCACTTGAGTTTTGGCTATTTTGATACTGTTTGTACCAACAATACTGTATCCTCCATGGAAGGTGTAATATTTCTTTGATATGGGACATGGATAAAACAAATGCGTTAGCGTACTTACTTCCAGTGAGAAAGTATCAGCAGTTGATTCCCCAGAGGCTACACCTGCATCAAGTTTATACTCTCCATGCAATGTTACTATAGGTAGTTCTCTTCATGTAGTCCACTAAATTTTCCTGTCCTCTTGAAGCTTATATCATGCCTCTGAATTCATAACAATAGCGTGAATGCAGTCAATCATAATACAACGCCTAACAGTCATGATTAAATCATAATACAATGACCCAAATGAAGATTTAGAGCCACTGATCAGAATTAACAAAACTGAAGTCATCGGTTTGAAATGCACAAATTGAACAAAACAGCTTGATTTTTAAACCAAATTATAGCCCTAAATAACTTGTTTCCTATGACTGATCTGCTAGCTAATCAATTCACTAGGTAAGAAATAGAATTCAAATGGAAACTTTAGTTGTCTATTATAGACAACCCCTCAAACAATTTTTGAATGATTTGGAAGTTTGTTCTTGGTGTTGGATAATTACAAACTTTCAAAGACCTGGAGGTCATCTCTCAAATCCTCTATGCTAGTTAGATATGACACAACAAGTTAATGTTCAAGTTTTTATTGTGTCAGTCTTGTTAGTCTTAATGTCTCTAAATGGGGTTCTTTTCTTTTGAGCAGGAATTACACAATAACATAGCTTATTTTTAACCTTGCATCACTGCATGTAAATATTTGGTATCATTTTTTGCCTGACTTCTAGGAATTGCAGTAATTGGAATGAACAGACCAGAAGCAATGAATGCATTCAGTCGGCAGCTGGGACAAAAGGTTTGTGACCTCATCTATGACCATGTTTGATCATTGGTTTTGATGAAAAGAGAAACCTATATGGTCATGACTGCGTGTGCGTATACGCATGCATAGTGTCTGTGACACTAAGCTCGTTAATATGCTGTCTCAAGAAGAAAACCGGACAGTTCTCAAACATGGTACATAGATTCCCCATATTGAGAAAAAGAACCCTGCTGTTTTTGGTGGGTCAAAGGTCATCTAGGGTCACCAGGTTCAAATTCTAAAATCCTTATTAAGACATGATATCTGAATGAAGGAAGCTTGGATAGATTTCATACTTGGTATGTTGATGCCTCATGGTGATAGAAAGAATGCTGTCATCTTTGGTAGAGGTCAAAAGTCATCTGGAGTCACCAGGGTCAAACTGAAAACCTTTTTAACCAAGTATCTCAAGAAGGGAAACACAGACAGTTCTCAGACTTGGTATATAGATGTCTCGTATTGAAAGGAAGAACCCTATTGTTCTTGGCAGAGGTCAAAGGTATCTGGGGTCAACCAGGGTCAAACTGAAAACTTTGTTAACATGATATCTCAAGGTAGAAACTTGGATAGATTTTATACTTGGTATGTGGATGCCTTATGGTAAAAGACAGAATCCTATTACTTTTGGTGGAGGTCATGGGGTCACTGGAGGTCAAACTTTGAAAACCTTGTTAACATGGTATCTCAAGGTAGGAAGCTTGGATAGAGTTCATACTTGGTGTGTGGATGCCTTGTGGTGATGGTCGAAGGTCTTCTGGGTTCATCAGAGGTCAAAAAGTGAAAAGTGAAATTTCCCAAGAATTTCCAAGGTCAAATATGAACACAGAACTATTTTTCGAACACGTTACTATAGCATTGGACCAGCAACTGAAAAAATGGAACATTTTGCATAATTTGGAATAAACAGCATGTATCATTCCAACCACATGCATTTTGGCGTTCTTGTTAAGTTGAGCTAAATTGTCATGGCAATGTGTCTGTCTGTCAACATTGGTCAAAAGGCTGCTGTCTGCAGGTTCTCTGACCATTTTGTGTCAAAGGTGGTGAGATTATAAGATGTGCCAAGGGCTTGATAATTATGGTAACAGGTAGTAGGGCAAAGGTCACATGGGGAGGTCCAAGGTCCTTTGGGGTCAAAGAGGGAAATCTCTCAAAATTCTTTAACTCCTAGGGGTTACATCTAAATCTTATCAAAGTTTGCCAGAGTATTCAGTAGATGATGGGTCATCTATTGTACTTTTGAAGTAGATCAAAGGTCATTTGATTTCAAAGAGTGGTCAAACTCTGGAATCATGCAAAAGCCTTTAACTTGTAGAGGTTGTATCCAAGTCTTTTCAAATGTGGCCAGAGTGTTCAGTAGGTGACCAGTCATCAAAGTTGTACTTTTGAAGTAGGTCAAAGGTCATTTGGGGTCACAGAGAGGAAAAAAAGTTAAGCAAAATCCTTCAACTCCTAGGGGTTGTACTCAAATCATATCAAAGTTGGCCAGAGTGTTCAGTAGACGACAGGTCATCAAACTTGTGGCATTTGAAGCGGGTCAAACAGAGGTTAAACAGTGAAATCTCTCAAAATCCTCCAACTCCTAGGGGTTACATCCAGATCTTATCAAAGTTGACCAGAGCATTCAGTAGATGATGGGTCATCAAAAATGTACTTTTGAAGTAGGTCAAATGGCATTTGCAGTCATAGAGAGGTCAGAGAGTGAAATTATGCAAAAGCCTTCACCTCCTAGGGGGTTATATCCAAATTGTATCAAAGTTGACCAGTTGTCAGTAGATGATGAGTCATCATAGTTGCACTTTTGAAGAAGACCAAAGGTCATTTGGGGCCAAAGAGAGGTCAGACAGTAGAATCAAGCAAAAAGTCTGCAAATCCCTGGGTTGTGTCAGAATCGTATCAGAGTTGGCCAGTGTTCAGTGGATGATGCAGAGGATGGTGATTGGTGATTGAAGTTTAGTCTCAGGATTTAGACTGGACATCTGCTTCATTGGCCGTGATTTACTACTTAGAAACTCCTAACATGTCGTACTACAATTTTTGAATCGGAATCATTTATTGGTTCCTTGCGTTAGCAAAAGGAACCTATGTAGTCAGCTTGGCGTGTGTATGTGTATGTGTGTGTGTGTGTGTGACCCTTGCTTCGGTACGCTGTAACTCAACAAGGGAAAGTTGGACTAAACTGAAACTTGGTGTATGGAACTGTCATAGTGAGAAGGTGTGCCCTATTGTTTTTGGTGGAGGTCAACGGTCATGTGGGGTCACCAGGGGTCAAAGACCGAAAACCTTGTTTGCACGATATCTCTAGGTAGGAAGCTTGGATAAATTTCATACTTGGTATGTGGATGCATTATGGTCAGAAGATGAATGCTCTAGCTTTTGGTGGAGGTCAAAGGTCATCTGTGGTCCCCGGGGTCAAACACTGAAAACTTGTTGTTAACACAGTATCTCAAGGTAGGAAGCTTGGATAGATTTTCATACTTGGTATGTGGATGACTTATGGTGAGAAGATAAATCCTGTCATTTTTAGTGGAGGTTAAAGGTCATTTGGGGTCACTGAGAGTCAAATACTGAAAACCTTGTTAACACAATATCTCAAGGAAAGAATCTTGGATAGATTTCATACTTGGTATATAGATCCACCATAGTGAGAAGCTGTGCCATATAGTTTTTGGTGGAGGTCAAAGGTCATCTGGGGTCACCAAGGGTCAAAAACTGATAACCTTGTTGTTAGCACAATATCTCAAGGTAGGAAGCTTGGATTAATTTCATACTTCGTGTGTGGATGCCTTATGGTGGGGAAATATTTTTTTGGTGGAGACCAAAGGTCATCTGGAGTCACTGGAGGTCAAACTCTGCAAACCTTTTCAACTCTATATCTCAGTGTAGGAAGCTTGGATAGATTTATGCTTTGAGGTGTTGCATTAAATCCAGCAGAAAACCCATATGAGTTTTGTCGGATGTCAGAGGTGAAATCACCAGATGCCAAAAAACGAATTCCCAAGAATTCCTAAAGTCAAATATAAGCACAAATCTGTATCATTCCAGCACATTAAGGTCACATTCACACAATGACTGAAAGATGTGGGACATCTTTCAGAGATGCCAAGTATCTCAACGATTTTAATCCAAAATTCCGCCATTATGAAAACCTGCATCAAATACCGCTTTTTAATATTGCAGAAGATTCTCTGCCCACAAAGCAGAGGACTTGTGAAAGTTCACTAGACAGACATTTGTCCTTAAAAGATCAGGACATGTGAGCTTGCAGAAATTGGAAATTGGAATTGATTAATTAAATGCTACTATGGGTTGTTAGTTTTTTAAAGAGAAGTAAGTTACTGATCATTTGGATCAGATACCATTGAGCGTGCATGAATTGTGATTGCTTAATTGAATAAAACAAATTGTAACTGTATACTGTCTGTGTTGATATCCCTTGAAGTGCCTGTATTTCTTCAGAGCAATTTATTTATGCTTGAATGTGTTAACACAAGATGTGCATTGTCTACAGAGCAGATTTTGTGCATTTACAGAAATACTGGTTCATTCAGTAGTTGGCTCAGTTTCATTACATTCAGCAAGGAACCACAGTGCCCATTGGGCTCTTGTTAAACGTATGGGGATTGGGATTTTAACACCGTTTTGCAGCTAAGGCAAGTTGTAAAGGAAAATGAAATTCCACAACCTATGAGAATTAAAATTTCTTGGAAAGAGATTATCCCAGCTTTGTTCTAAAAATACTTGTTTTTTATCAAGAATTACACCTAGGAAAACGAAATTTTTTAGAAGAAACTTAACTTCACAATTGTATACTTTTGTTGCACCAAATCGCATCTGAGGGCATTCAGTTATAGAAAAATTTTCCAAAGGTGGACCCTCCCCTTAGACCCCTTTCTCGTATAACTGTGCTACCAGTTTGGCCCCTCCCAAACAAAGGCCCTGGATCTGCCAGTTGACATAAGTACATGTGTTATCATTATCAGTGATGCATGGACACATCTTGTTACATATATGGAGAAAATGGTCAAAATAACTTTGAAAACTGTGTTTGTATTAACATAGCAGGAGTATAAAGAGTTAATGTTCAAACTCTGGAAAGTAATGCTTTTTCTTGTCTTTTCCCTGTTGGTCCTGTTGTATACATGTAGATTGAAGAGGCAGTAGAAGCTGTAAAGTTCGATAAGAATGTCAGAGTTCTGATACTAAGGAGTCTTGTTCCTGGAGTTTTCTGTGCTGGTAAGTTAAATCCTTTTCATAAACCATAGCAAAGTCAACAGAGGTATGCTGATGCATTGTCCCCTTTTAAAGAGAGACAAAACAAGTAGTCTTAAATAACCAGCATGTGCCCTCTGATCCATTTTCTAGCCTACCTCTTCCTTCTTCCCATCAGTCTCCCTGGATAGAAAAGTCTGGTTTACTGTTACCCAAACATGAGGAAAGTGTTCAGGCAACTAGTAGTAAAGATAGATTAAAATGCCCAACATGAATCTGCTAAGTGCTACTCTAAAGTTATTCTCCATGTTTGACAAAGCATTCTCAATTTGGAAATGCCTTCAAGGGACTTATTGGGTAATTGTGACACATTTTCTGTCTTTCTCTTCTGTTCAAATTTGTCTTCAATTCTTTTAATCATTGCAATAGGTGCAGACTTGAAGGAAAGAGCTAAAATGTCTGAGAAAGAAGTTGCCCCGTTTGTTGCCAAAGGAAGAAAGATGATGAATGATTTCCATGAAATGCCAGTTCCAGTGATTGCTGCCCTTGATGGTGTTGCAGCAGGAGGAGGGCTGGAAATTGCCATGGCATGTGACTTTAGGATTGCTGGTAAGATAGCATGATAGATGCATCATCACAGCAATTGGCTTGGATATTTATCAGCAAAATGCAAGAAAATCTTACAAATCGTACCAATTCGGTGCAGAGTCATAAAAGACTTACTTGCAATGGGCATCATTAGTGAATACCATTGCAGTGTTTGGTCATTTTGGAATAGGGTTCTTGCAGTTTGGTGGCAAACATATACAGTTAATATTACTTGACATGTCCAAAAGTTATGACCTTCAGCTATTCCTTGTAAAAGGCAGTATTTTATAAATGCTACAAAGAAAATATTACAGTGTGAAAATTTTCTGCATGTGCTTAGGTGATCTAATTAAGTTAGTGTTATATTTGAAAATACAACGTAATACTCTATCTTGCTACCAAAATGGGAACAGATTTATACCCGTGTTATTTCATTTTCTACCTTGCAAACATCACAAAGTTTTCATATTTTTAACGATCAGTGGCAGTTTTTTATTTAAGAACTCCAGACCTTGAGTCATAGACCCTGTACCAAATAGCAATAACAAAGGATTTAGGGACAGTATTTTGGTATGTCGTCCATCCCATACTCCTTTAATTGCTTTTTAGAAAAGGGTCTATTTATACTGTAATCACTGGAAACAATAAAACAGGAGCCTGCACAAAAACATACATGCCCTTGCCACCAAACTTGCAAACAAGCTAGTTGCAAGCTTGCAAACAAGCTTTCATCAAGCTTATTATTGTATTCCTGCAAGCATAATACAAGCAAAAAGTCAGCTAAAAAACAAGCTTACAAGCAAGCCAGCTGGCAAACTGATTGGCAAGCTGGTTGACAAGCTTGCAGACATTTCTGTAAGGGATGATGCATTGTCACCTTTCACTGCATATATAGTTGATATACAGCAATGTTAATAGATCTTTGGTGTGAAAACTGGACTTAGGAATGATAATTTCATATCCCATCACAAAACATTCTTTTAATTGTTCTATCCCCAGCTGACAACGCTAAAATGGGGTTGACAGAATGTCGTTTGGGCATAATACCAGGAGGAGGTAATCAGTGCTTAGAATTGTTGATAATTTTAGTGTTTTTGGATGGAGCCTCATTTTAGCATTTGTGATTGTGTTTGATTCTGTAAGTACTTAATCTTCCTTCTTCAGAATTTAAATGCCCCCATCATAGGTGCTGGAAGGGTTCTATAGTACTTTTGATTATTACCATTAAATTGTCAGATTGGTCTAGTATGTGTCAGTTCATAGGAAATATTGTAAAGATTCAATATAAGTAGAGTTTGGTACCTATAAAGCCATGAGATGATCTCATTAGTAGTCATTGACTAAAACTTAAGAAAGTGCTCCATGAATTATCCAGGGTAAGAATGTAATATTTAATAACCAAGATGTGGTAAAGCTGTAAGAAAGCACAGGAAGTGGGCACTAGATGATAGACTTGTACAGGTGTATCTTTAACCATATGGTACTTCTTAAAAAAGGTACAGAATTTCCTCCAAGAACCTATATATTGGTTGGACATGGTGTTACATTCTAGGTTGGCTTCTTGACAGTTGCATCAACTAAACCCCTCAGTCTCACCAATGTCTTCCTAGAAAACCTGATATGGTTCATTGCAGGGAAGTAACATACCTTCCCATTTCCAGATGCCTGAGAAAATGATGTAAGGAACTTTGCAATGTGATCTGCAACCTTCTTGAACCCTTGTTGGATTCTTCTTCCGTAAGGGAGTCTTTTCACTATTGTAACTTTCAAGGGAGCTACAGGTTCATCACTTCCCAGCAATTAAGCCTGCCTGACTGGGCATGTTTGCTTTCATTTTAGACTTTCTTCTAAAAGAAGGTTATACATTTCTGAGAATGATCCTCTTAATATACCCAGGATCCTTCTTTCTCTCCATCTACTCCCAAACTGTACACTCAATTTAATAACTTCTCTTCAAACTATCTTTCAGTCTGTACAGCCAGAACTTTTCTTACTGTGATAGCAGTCCTTTGGACTCTGAATTATTGTGCATGATTTGTGATTGCCAACCTAAATTATATTTACACATTAAACCTTAGCCTCTTCCTGTACAACATCCCCTAGCTGCCCCATTATCACTTGCTTTAGGTTGTACACCTTCGTTCTCATTTCCTTAATTTAACCTCCAAATTATTGTTTGTCCATTATGGGGCTCACTCATATCTTGTTTTTAATACCATCATGTGTTAATACCACCAAAGATATCCTGCTAACTGTACCATTTTCCTGCCATTTTTGGTTTCGATGGAGAAAGAAGCCTTTGCGTTTATGATGGTGTGTATGTGTGGGTTTTTGTTTTAGCATGTGCATGTGCTTGTGACCAGGGTCGGAAATAAGCGGGGGCGACGAGCGATTCGCCCGCAAATTTAAAAAAATCACCCCTTGAAGAAGAGCACTCGGGCGAAAATACCATGCTATTGTTACTAAAATCGCCCCCAAGTTTCGCGAGAATGAAGAAACACAAGTAGGGATGAAATAGGCAGGCATCACATCGCAAATTGCTACCCAAGAAATCCCAGTCGCAAAGCAATTGAACTTTGAAAATATTACCAACCAATATTTTTCAGGCTCTGCCTTAGTTGTATCTATTCTGATAAGGACAGCATGTAATAACTGGTGTATTGTTTGAAGCTGAAGCCATAAAATCATCAACCTTGGCCTGTCTTCTCAAAACGTGACTCAACTAACTGCGCTTGCTGTATACGTGTAAGGCATGTTCGTGTTGTATGCAAACACCCATTAGGCTATGCACCTGCCCTGTAGAGAAGTTGCCATACAACTCAAGGACATTGTGCATGGTACAGGGAAGTGCAGAATTTTTTGCATTTGCTGTTTGTACGTCTAATTTTCCTGTTGATATCGTATAGTTTGAAGTGGTAACGGTGGAAGTTTTTATATATAACGTGCACGTTATTGTTTCAAATAAAAGTGTGGGATGTACTTTTATATTTTACACAATATATGATGTCTGAAAAGTAGCCCCCAATGAGCTGCTTGTACCACAGTTCCATTGATTTGTGCACATCATGAATGGAACAGATATTTATGTAGGAGTACATGTAGTGCATGCATGCAATACCAGGGTGACCAGACGTCCCGTAAAATACGGGATTGTCCCGTATTTGGTTCATTTGTCCTGCGTCCCGTATTGAACCTCCCTGGGACTCCTATTTGTCCTGTATTTCCATGTTGCTTAAGGGGGCTCCTTACAAAATAGACACAAAAAAGGAGACACAACACTGCGTTAACTGGTAGAATGGACGGATACAACTACTGCAAGGAACCTTGAAATCTACTGTAGAGTGCGTTAGCAGCTTTTCAAAGCCTGCTCACCTACACGTGTTCATGTATTACGATTATGGGCCAACGTAGGATAGTGTCGAGGTTCGTAGTCAGTTCTGCAATTTTAGTCCCGCATAACACTGGTGCCTCTGGCAAATTAGTCGTATGTATGACCTGCAGAAATAGTTGGAGTGTCTCCCTTATCAGATCAGAACTGCAAATTGTAACTTTTATATGACATGTTCTGAGTTTGTTACGTATGCCCAATCTTACAGGCAATTATTCAATGCTGTGTCATCAAAAACAAATATAACTAGTCTAGTAATTGACATTTTCAACACATTTTTGGACCTTGTGATTTATAACTTGGACCAGTCTAATTACAACTTTCTGGTGCTTTGAATGCACTCAAATCCAGGAGCTTCGGGGGACTTTGCCCCTGGACCCCATCCGATGGGGGCTTCGCGCTACGAGTGCACGCCACCCACTTTCCAACCATGCAGTTTCCCATATTTTACTTTTCAAAATCTGGTCACGTTGTGCAATACGTACTGCTGTATGAAACTAACAAAACAAACATGTATGAGCCTACACACTCTATTTATGTATAGGTAATACACGGTAGGATCGCGTGAAACAGCCAAGTGACTGCATTCAAATATTGCAGGCCCGTTCTAATTCTGTGCGAGACTCAGGCTACATACGATTACTGTATGAACTGAGAAAGTAACAGTACAAACCAACTAAACTGCATTTTGTTTTGGGGCATTAATAGGACTGTGAGTCGGGGAGAATCAGTTCACAATCACAAGAGAGACACCAACATTTTATTTTCGAAGCTGTACTTCATCATTGAATTGGCTTATAGACATCTTTTTTGGTTTCAATGATAAGAGAAACCTATGCATTCATGATGGCGTGTGTGTGTATGTATGTGTGTATGTGCGTGTGTGTGTATGGGTGTGTATGTGTGTGCGCTGTATGGGTGTGTATGTGTGTGTGTTTGTGACACTTTGCTCGTTAACACGATATCTCAAGAAGGGAAACTCTGACAGTTCTCAAACTTGGTACATAGATGCCCCATATTGAGAGGAAGAACCCTACTGTTTTTGGTGGGGGTCAAAGGTCACCTGGGGTCACCAGGGGTCAAACTCTGAAAACCTTGTTAACACAATATCTTGAGGTAGGAAGCTTGGATGAATTTCATACTTTGTATGTAGATGCGTTATGGTATGAGGAAGAACCCTATCATTTTTGTTGGAGGTCAAAGGTCATCTGGGGTCACCGGGGGTCAAACCCTGAAAAATTCGTTAACACGATATCTCAAGAAGGGAAACTCTGACAGTTCTCAAACTTGGTACATAGATGCCCCATATTGAGAGGAAGAACCCTATTGTTTTTGGTGGGGGTCAAAAGTCACCAGGGGTCAATCTCTGAAAATCTTGTTAACACAATATCTTGAGTTAGGGAGCTTGGATAAATTTCATACTTTGTGTGTAGATACGTTATGGTATGAGGAAGAACCCTATCATTTTTGGTGGAGGTCAAAGGTCATCTGGGGTCACCGGGGGTCAAACCCTGAAAACTTCGTTAACACGATATCTCAAGAAGGGAAACTGACAGTTCTCAAAGTTGGTACATAGATGCCCCATATTGAGAGGAAGAACCCTATTGTTTTTGGTGGGGGTCAAAGGTCACCTGGGGTCACCAGGGGTCAATCTCTGAAAATCTTGTTAACACAATATCTTGAGTTAGGAAGCTTGGATGAATTTCATATTTTGTATGTAGATACGTTATGGTATGAGGAAGAACCCTATCATTTTACGTGGAGGTCAAAGGTCATCTGGGGTCACTGGGGGTCAAACCCTGAAAACTTTGTTAACACGATATCTCAAGAAGGGAAACTGACAGTTCTCAAACTTGGTACATAGATGCCCCATATTGAGAGGAAGAACCCTATTGTTTTTGGTGGGGGTCAAAGGTCACCTGGGGTAACCAGGGGTCAATCTCTGAAAATCTTGTTAACACAATATCTTGAGTTAGGAAGCTTGGATGAATTTCATATTTTGTATGTAGATACGTTATGGTATGAGGAAGAACCCTATCATTTTACATGGAGGTCAAAGGTCATCTGGGGTCACTGGGGGTCAAACCCTGAAAACTTTGTTAACACGATATCTCAAGAAGGGAAACTGACAGTTCTCAAAGTTGGTACATAGATGCCCCATATTGAGAGGAAGAACCCTATTGTTTTTGGTGGGGGTCAAAGGTCACCTGGGGTCACCAGGGGTCAATCTCTGAAAATCTTGTTAACACAATATCTTGAGTTAGGAAGCTTGGATGAATTTCATATTTTGTATGTAGATACGTTATGGTATGAGGAAGAACCCTATCATTTTACGTGGAGGTCAAAGGTCATCTGGGGTCACTGGGGGTCAAACCCTGAAAACTTTGTTAACACGATATCTCAAGAAGGGAAACTCTGACAGTTCTCAAACTTGGTACATAGATGCCCCGTATTGAGAGGAAGAACCCTATTGTTTTTGGTGGGGGTCAAAGGTCACCTGGGGTCACCAGGGGTCAGTCTCTGAAAATCTTGTTAACACAATATCTTGAGTTAGGAAGCTTGGATGAAATTCATACTTTGTATGTAGATACGTTATGGTATGAGGTAGGACCCTATCATTTTTGGTGGAGGTCAAAGGTCATCTGGGGTCACCGGGAATCAAACCATGAAAACTTTGTTAACAAGATATCTCAAGAAGGGAAACTCTGACAGTTCTCAAACTTGGTACATAGATGTCCCATATTGAGAGGAAGAACCCTATTGTTTTTGGTGGGGTCAAAGGTCACCTGGGGCCACCGGGGTCAATCTTTGAAAACCTTGTTAACACAATATCTTGAGTTAGGAACCTTGGATAAATTTCTTACTTTGTGTGTAGATGCATTATGGTATGAGAGAGGACCCTATCATTTTTGGTGGAGGTCAAAGGTCATCTGGGGTCACCGGGGGTCCAACCCTGAAAACTTCGTTAACACGATATCTCAAGAAGGGAAACTCTGACGGTTCTCAAACTTGGTACATAGATGCCGCATACTGAGAGGAAGAACCCTTTAGTTTTAGGTGGGGGTCAAAGGTCACCTGGGGTCACCGGGGGTCAAACTTTGAAAACCTTGTTAACACAATATCTCGAGGTAGGAAGCTTGGATGAATTTCATACTTTGTATGTAGATGTGTTGTGGTAAGAGAAAGAACCCTATCATTTTTGGTGGAGGTGAAAGGTCATCTGGGGTCACTGGGATTCATACCTTGAAAATCTTGTTAACACAATAACTTGATTTACAAAGCTTGGATAAATTTCATACTTTGTATGTAGATGTGTTATGGTAAGAGGAAGAACCCTATTGTTTTTGGTGGAGGTCAAAGGTCATTTGGGGTCACCAGGGGTCAAACCCTGAAAACCTTGTTAACCTGATATCTCCAGGTAGGAAGCTTGGATAAATTTCATACTTTGTTTGTAGATGCCTTATAGTTAGAGAAAGAACCCTATTATTTTTGGTGGGGTTGAAAGGTCATCTGGGGTCAGCGGGGGTGAAACCCTGAAAACCTGGTTAACACAGTATCTCAAGGTAGGAAGCTTGAATAAGTTTCATACTTTGTATGTAGATGTGTTATAGTAATAGGAAGAATCCTATCATTTTTGGTGGAGGTCAAAGTTCATTTGGGGTCACTGGGGGTTAAACTCTGAAAATCTTGTTAACACGATATCTCCAGGTAGGAAGCTTGGATAGATTTCATACTTAGTATGTAGATGCGTTATAGTGAGAAGATGAATCTTAGTGTTTTTGGTGGAGGTCAAAGTTCATCTGGGGTCACCAGGGGTCAATGTCTGAAAACCTTGTCAAGATGATATCTCCAGGTAGGAAGCCTGAATAGATTTCATACATGGTAAATTCGATGTGTTATAGTAAGAAGATGTATCCCATTGTTTTTGGTGGAGTTCAAAGGTCATCTAGGGTCACCGAGGGTCAAACACTGAAAACCTTGTTAACACAATATCTCAAGGGAGAAAGCTTGGATAGATTTTATACTTAGTATGTGGATGTGTTGTGGTGAAAAGATGGCCCTGATTGTTTTTGGTGGAAGTCAAAGGTCATCTGGGGTCACCAGAGGTCAAAGAGCAAAATTTCCCAAGAATTCCCGAGATCGTCATCTGGGGTCATTAGAGGTCAAAACACAAATTTCCCAAGAATTCCCAAGACAAAATAGGAATACAAAACACTAGTTTTCCAACATGTTAAGATAGCATTTGACCATTGACTGAAAGGTATGGGACATCATGGCTTTATTTGGAATAGAACATATATCATCGAAACCTCAATGCATTTTTGCATTCTGGTTAATGAAAAGATATCAAAACATGGGGACAAAAATGCTAAACTTCTGAGGCACGTCTGTTTAAACGTTTGGTTGAATTGGGCACTGTTTTAACGGCCAATCGTTCTTCGTTAACCATTTGAATGTGACATATTAAAACAAGCGAATATTGCAGCTCATTTGAAGTACAAAAGTTGGTTTTAATAAGTGCTATTAAATCAAGATGGGGCAATTGCTAACCAATTCAAACATTGATAAGCAATTACTGCAGCTGACCAATTCTAGCTCACACATTGTAAATATTTTGTACGGTTTAAGTGTTGCAAAAATGATGAACAATATTCATTATCTCATACTTGGTTACTTACTTTTACAGATATTAGAAAAAAGAGCCCTCTTGATTGACAAAATAGCCATTCACACATTTTACCCTTTCAGATGGAAAATAGCCCTCGCAGGGCATTTCTTAATTCCTACCCTGTTTGTGGCACTGCTCATAAACACAATATGTCAACAAGGGAAACTGACAGTTCTTAAGTTCTTAAGCAATTGGTACATTAGATGCCCCATATTGAGAGGAAGCACCCTCTTGTTTTTGGTGGAGGACAAAGATCATCTTGGGTCATCTGGGTAAAACTCTGCAAACCTTGTTAACACCATATCTTGAGGTAGGAAGCTTGGATATATTTAATATATGGTATGTTGATGCCTTACAGTTTAGAAGAAGGATCCTGTTGGTTTTAGTGGAGGTCAAAGGTCATCTAGGGTCAAACCATGAAAACCTTGTGAACACAATATCTCAAGGTAGGAAGCATGGATAGATTTCATACTTGGTATGTAGATGCATTATGGTGATAAGTACACTGTTGTTTTTGGTAGAGGTCGAAGGCCATCTGGGGTCACTGGGGATCAAAGTCTGAAAACCTTTTTAAATGCAGTATCTCAAGGTAGGATGCTTGGATAGTTCTCTCATACTTAGTATGTGGATACCTTATGGTCAGAGGTAGAACCCTTTTGTTTTAGTGGAGGTCAAAGGTCATCTGGGTTCACAAGGGGTCAAACTCTGAAAACATTGTTTACAACTGATATCTCAAGTTCGGATGCTTGGATAGATTTTATACTTCACATGGTGTTACATTAACTCCAGTACAAAACCCCAATGAGTTTTGTTGGATGTCAGCTAGAGGTCAGCTAAAATCACCACAGGCCAAAAGCAGAATTTTCCAAGGTAAAAAATGAACACAAAACTGTATCTATCTAGCACATTGAGATCACATTCAACCTTTGCCTGAAAGAAATGGGATATCATGGTGTTATTTTTGATTACACATCTGTGTGTTAATCATTGAAACCACCGACAATGCATTTTTGCATTTTGATCTCTGATTAAAGTTGGAAAAAGAACTGTTTACATGAAAATCAATTTCAGTGCTATGAAGGGTGCAACATGGTAGTGAACAAGTCTTTATAACCTGTAGAAGTTAGATGATTACAGGTAAATTTGTGGGGCCAAAAAACTGGCCTTTCAGGTCTTTTTACCTTCTCAGTGCTGCCAGAATTCAAAGGGTTGAATAAAAAGTATCTCAGCTTTTAGTCTAGAGAGCCCTAGGGGTTTTATTTAAAAGGTGGGGAGGGAGGGGGAGCTCTACAGAGGCTAAAAAATCTTGAAAACATTAGGGGCTCATAAAAATGATTTGCATTGGACTTTCATGAGAATGTTTTATGCACTTGGAAGACAGATCATTTTCCAGCAGTCTTGGAAAAAGAAAGCTGGGATTTTCCTCTTCTCAGCTTCCTAACAATAGCAGGACTGACGTCATTTGTGAAACCCTCGTATGTGTTCGTACATGAAGATTGCTTCATGTTCCCAAAGATTACATGTGTGAAAACTGAGAACCTATCAGTACTAGTGTATTGCTTTTGGTATTCCTTATCATCTCTAAGGTTGTACTCTCTCACCAGGTGGTACTCAAAGGCTTGCCAGAATCATAGGACCATCCAAAGCAAAGGAATTAATTTTTACAGCAAAATTGGTCTATGGAGATGAAGCTGCCAAGATTGGGCTGGTCAATTATTCTGTCCCCCAGAATGACACAAAAGATGCTGCTTATCAGAGATCTTTGGAACTTGCCAGAGAAATACTACCAAATGTAAGCAGTTTCCATCTTCCTCTACAGTGTATTAGCAAAATCTCAGTAGGAAGCTTTCCGGAAAGACAGTATAACTTAAGGGTGCTGTGGCAGGGCTCAAAAATAGGATTTTTTACTCTGGAATAACAAGCACCTTCTGAGAACCTACATTTTGAAACTTGTCTGGAGCTGTTCTACAGTTCTCAGAGCTGTTTTAAATTTTATGATGTAACCATGATTCCATGCCTACTCTCTAATGTAGTGTTTACAGAGAATATAGCAGATACAAATAAGTAAACATTGGAGAAAGCAAAGGCCAAACAGTTCAGTCATTTTCAATGGCAACATTGTAGTTGATTACTTGTGTTTCTTTTGTGTATCAACAGACCAATTGTACCCTAAAATAGTTTGTTTGTATTTATGTGAAATACAGTCAAAGAGAACCTAACACAGCCTCTTTGATATTCATTTTATCTAAAGCAGTCAATCTTTTTGGGGTTCAGAAAGTTGCAATTCATATACATGAAACATCCAAGTGAGAATATTGACCTCCACAATTGATAGGCAGGAAAAAAGGGGAAACTTGTGATTGTATATTTACTGCAATATTTGGAAGTTTTTTACTTCTCAAGTTACAAAAGTTTGGCATATTCTTGTGAAGTTGTGAAAACTATCACTACGTTCAAGGATTTGAAGTTTTTTATGTACAAACGACATATCTCTTGCAGTCATCATTAGCAGTGTGTTTTTGTTGGATAAAAGTTACAACTATTGTGAGCAGTTTGTCATAATGTGGCTTGGCAGGACTCTTGGAATATATGTCCATATTGTAGAAGCAAATTAATTTTTATTGGCCTGTAAAAATAATATAAACTGTTAATAATGATCCAGTGATAATTTTGATATACATGTATATACAAGAGATAATTTTTGACTTCCAAGTAGAATGGATTTTAGTCTGGAAATTCAAGGTATGGTCGCACAAGAGAGCTGCACTTCTCTGCAGACATATTGCAAAGCAAAAAGCACCCCATTGTCCAAGATGAAAGGTCCGTCATTAATAGACTTCAAAATAACTCAGTCAGTCAAGAACATCAAAAACTAACAATGGCGAACAATTAGATACAGAATCACAACATGTATGCCAGCTTTGCTTCAAAGGTTTTCCTTTTCGATGCATTCTTCCCTTGGGAATTTCTTAACACTTAATGTATCTTTACATTTACAACATATGTTCACACAGAATGTACACCCCAGTTTCTGCTTATGGAACCAAGCTGCCTTTTGTGAGCTCTACATGCAGCTGTGGTCAGGACGTTTTGCTAGAAGTACCACAACATATGCACTAGCCAGAGTAGCATTAGTAATGTGTGCAGTTGGACTACATACTTTTATACTGAATTGTGATTATAAAAATTTACTGTACTGTAAACAGGGTTTGTCAATGCCTTGCCCAATTGTAAGATCATTTGCAGCACTCATCTGGTGATTTTGTGCCAGAACACTAGTTTCATTTGGAGCCCTGCTATCGTGGCACTGCTGTTATACATACTTATTGTATAACATTCATGGAGAATTTACAACAAAGAAATATAGGGGCCTATCACACAACTCTAGATGTATGACCTGTCTTGGGGTGTATTCAGTTTTTCATACACAGCAACAAGAGAGAAGTTGCTCATTCTAGTCCATTGAGGACTCTGCTATATTAATGCCACTTATATTTCACAAATGCCATTGGCAATTGACTCCAAACATGATTGCTGCTCAATTGGGAAAAAAGGCAGAAATTTTGGTGCTTTTGGATATGTGATATGTTTCAAGTAAGTCATTTGTGAAAGTTCTAGTCTTGCCTTTATCTTTTCTCATTTTCTTTCTAGGGACCAATTGGTGTGCAGATGGCCAAACAGGCAATTAATAAGGGTTCTGAGGTATTAAAAATGCTTTATCTTAGCCTTCTTAAAAATAAGGTCAAATTAAAATCTTATCAAAATTGCCCGGAGTGTTCAGTAGATAATAGGCCAGCAAAGGCATACTTTTGAAGTAGGTGAAAGGTCATTAAGGGTCAAACTTGAAAACATGCAAAAGCTTCAACTTCTATGGTTGTGTCGTAATCTCATCAAAGTTGGCCAGGGTGTTCCATAGAGGATGGGTCATCAAGGTTGTACTTTGTGTTGATATGTTAAATATCATTTGGGGTCAGAAAGGGTCAAATGGTGAAATCCATGCCAGTGTGTTCCCTTAATATTTTGCCATAGGAATCATTTGCTGATTGGGCTAACAAATTGGGGAATAAAAGCACTTCATTTTTGTTTGCCAAGTTACCTATGTTATTGTTCCCACAAGCAGAAAATTCTCTCAAGCTGAGTGATACAAATTGACCAGGCAACTCTGATCTACCACTGCTGTGACCATTGATATCTATGGCACTGAAGGTGACAGATCATGACTGGCCACATAGTATGTTATAATTCATCCTATTCAACATGTGTCTAAAGCCCCACATGGGATGAGCACTGCATGAGGGGCTTTAGATCCCTGATGAAACTACATAACAATAACTTTGTGTTAAGGAAATTGTAGTTGAGCTACTGCATCATTGATGCTCTTATATTGTTCTGGCTGTGCTGTGTGTATGGCAGATACAAAGGTGGGGGTAAGTTCCAACCTTTTTGTAGGTGGATATGAGTAGATAATGTGGGTAATTTAACAGTTATACTACCTATAAAAGCAAACAGAAAATTTAAGTATAGAAGAGTTTTTTGCAGGTTTAATATTGTACAAGTAATGTTTATGAGTATGATAGTATGAATAATTTCATGAGTTGAAAGACTGAACATTCTATTCAGTGAGGCAAAGCCAAGTTGAATAGAATGTTAAAGCTTTCAACGAATGAAGTTATTCATACTATCACATGAATGAAACACATTCGTTTTATATAATACTTTATACCTTTAATCTAGTAGTTGGTTAAATTTGTGTTGTGGCGGTCACTATGGATTCGTGTTTGTCTGTGTAGTAGCTCCATCGTTTGTCATTTGCTAACTCAGTGTTTATGTACCTAATATAAAGGGATTTCACGTGACATCACGTGCAGTGGATTCCCAGGCACTGAAGGGCAAAACACACACACGCAATAAGTGTATTTACAGCACACATGCACGGCATAACTATAGTTACTTCTGTAACACAATAGACGCTTGCCCTTCAAAACCAAAGAGGTGCGCGATCTTGCCCTTCAAAACCAAAGAGACACGCGATCACTTGATGTTGGTAAAACAATGTACAATCCCCAATGCTGCAGTGATTTATTAAGATGAGGCATAGCTTGTAGGTAGTGCACGCAAAGCATCGCTGCGTGGGTTAGTATAAACTAACCAACGACCGTGGGTTAGTATATACTAACCAGTGGTCGAGCACCACAATCTTAATGATAGTGCTGAATCACGCATGGTATGTAACCACCAATCTTCCAATCAGATGTAGAGAAATAAACAAGGCGTTGTATAAAATATAATAAGTTACTTGTTAACTGGGCAGTGAAACTGCATTCACTTACCATGTTTCCCTTCAATTATACTTTTGCATGTGTTCCTAATCATGTATTTCTTCTAACATATTCTTTTTGATTCCTTGCCGAAGGCAGGCAAGGAATCTATGCGATGGTGATGTCGTGTGTGTGTGGGTGTGCGTGTGTGTGTGTGTGTGTGAGTGTGTGTGTATGTGTGCACTTGTAATGATATCCAGCCGAGGACCTTGACCAGAAAACACACCTACCACCTGAGGACATTTTTTCCACCTGAGGACCTAAACCCAGGTCCTCTGGTAAATTTAGTTCCATTGCATTCTACACACGTTTTCCATTATCTAGGTATAGGTAAGGGCAGAGTCCTCTACTGGCTATGAATTTGAAACAGGTGTGTGAAAATTTCAGAGGTCCTCAGGTGTGTAGGATACAACTGGTGGACTTAAATTATATTGCCAATATAGTGGACTTAGGAGATATATGTGGCTTCCCAGTTGGTGTGTATAGCGCGCTCTAGAGGGTAGTAATACAATGCATGTGTTCATTTGTCAGTCTCATAGTTGTATGTGCTGGTCCGCAGGTGAATATGCATACATGACAACGTGCGCAGGTCCTCGGTTTGTGATGAATACCAGTATGTGTGTGTATGTGATGCCTAGCTTGTAAACACGATATCTCAAGATAGCAATGAACGACACTTTTCATATTTGGTATATAGATTTATCATGTTAAGAGGAAGAACCCTATTGTTTTTGGTGGCGGTCAGAGGTCATTTGAGGTGACCAGAGGTCAAATAACGAAAACTATGTAAACACGATATCTCAAGTAAGCAATGACTGACACTTCATATTTGGTATACAAATTTGTCATGTCAAGAAGAAGAAGCCTATTGTTTTTGGTAGAGGTCAAAGGTCATCTGAGGTCACCGGAGGTTAATCTGCGAAAACCTTGTAAACGGCTTGTAAACACGATATCTCAAGATAGCAATGACCGACACTTTTCATATTTGGTATATAGACTTGTCATGTTGAGAGGAAGAACCCTATTGTTTATGGTAGAGGTCAAAGGTCATCTGAGGTCACCAGAGGTTAATCTGCTAAAACCTTGTAAACGGCTTGTAAACACGATATCTCAAGATAGCAGTGACCGACACTTTTCATATTTGGTATATAGATTTGTTGTGTTGAGAGGAAGAACCCTATTGTTTTTGGTAGAGGTCAAAGGTCATCTTAGGTCACCAGAGGTTCAATGGCAAAAACCTCGTAAACACGATATCTCAAGATAGCAAAGGCCGACTCTTTTCATATTTGGCATACAGATTTTGCTTGTCAAGAGGAAGAACCCTATTGTTTTTGGTAGAGGTCAAAGGTCATCTGAGGTCACCAGAGGTTAAACTGCGAAAACCTCGTAAATGGCTTGTAAACACGATATCTCAAGTTAGCAATGACCGACACTTTTTCATATTTTGTATACAGATTTGTCATGTCAAGGGGAAGACCCCTGTAGTTTTTGGTGGAGGTCAAAGGTCATTTGAGGCCACCACAGGTTAAAAGCCGAAAAGGCTCGTAACCACGCTATCTCAATATAGGAATGACCAACACTTTTCATATTTGGTATATAGATTCATCAAGTTGAGAGGAAGAACCCTATTATTTTTGGTGAAGGTCAGAGGTCATTTGAGGTCACCATAGGTAAAAGGCCGAAAAGCTCGTAATCACTTTATCTCAAGATAGGAGTGACCAACACTTTTCATATTTGGTATATAGATATGTCATATTGAGAGAGAGAACCCTATTGTTTTTGGTGGAGGTCAAAGGTCATTTGAGGTCACCAGATGTCAAAGACCGAAATCCTTGAAATTGGGATATGTCAAGATAGGAATGGCGGATATAGATTTGTCATGTTGAGAGGAAGAATGCTATTGTTTTTGGTAGAGGTCAAAGGTCATCTGAGGTCACCAGAGGTTGAACTACAGAAACCTTGTAAATGGCTTGTAATCACAATATCTCACGATAGCAGTGACAGCCACTTTTCATATTTGGTATATAAATTTGCCATGTTGAGGGGGAAAACCCTATCAATTTTGGTGGAGGTCAAGGTCATCTGGGGTTACAAGCGGTTAATAAACAAAATTTCCCAAGAATTCCCAAGATTGTCATCTTGGGTCACTGGGATCAAAAGCAACATTTCCCAAGAATTCTCAAGATTGTCATCCGGGTTCACTATAGGTTAAAAAGCAGTTTCCCAAGAATTCCTAAGATCATCTTATGGGGTCATCAGAGGTCAAAAAGCAAAATTTCCCAAAAATTCCCAAGATCGTAATCTGAGGTCACCAAGGGTCAAAAAGCGAAATTTCCCAAGAATTTCCAAGATTGTTATATGGGGTCACCAGAGGTGAAAAAGCAAAATTTCCCAAGAATTCCCAAGATAGTTATCAGGGGTCACCAGAGGTCAAAAAACAAAATTTCCCAAGAATTTTCAATATCCAAGATCCATTGGAGTTGAATTCCTTTCAAGACACTTTCGTTTTTCTTTTTTGTTATATTTGGTGGGGTTCAAAGTTCATGTGAGGTCAGCAGAGGTGAAATTGTTAAAATATCGTAAAATGATGTAGTCAAGGAAGATAAATCTGAGGAATGAACCTCAGTACAACAAAACATCCCCATTCGGCAAGGAATCACTAAGCCCTTAGGCTTTCTGGTTCTTTATTACTTGGGTCACAAGCCTAGCTAACAGTTTTGTTTTTCTAGTGCTCTTCAAATGATTTCATGCCACTTTTGTTATGCATATCAATGTTGTTTATGTATTTTTTTTAAATATAGGCAAAATAAACTGAATATTCGTTTGTATATTTCCTTAGGTTGACCTTGCATCTGGTTTGGCATTTGAAGGAGCATTTTATGCACAGGTAAGGGTTTCTGGTGCTTTTAAAGGTTTAAATTGTCAATGTTTGATAGCCATTTGTGCAACCAGGATTTGGTTCTCGGGGGCATCTCAACCAGTGATGTCAAAGAACCCCTCTGACTGCAAAAGTTGATATTTCTATGCTATGAGATTATTTTTATTTGGAGTACTTAAAACATGCCATGTGAAAATGTGTGACAGATGTCCCTTCCCTTAGTGAAATTTCTTCCCTCCATTTGGTGTGATACAGAAGTTTAAGAATTTAGGCTCCACAAATGGGAGGGGGTTATAGTGGGGTTGGGGGAAGAGATGGTGCTTTGGCATAGTAGCTAGCAGCTATTATCCCCCATCCCTAACTCCTTGGGAACAGATATTTTTAATTAATATTGATTAATTAAAAATATCTTTGCCCAAAGAGTTAGGGATGGGGAAGAATTCCCTTTTCTCACATTTTTGGCAACCTCCATAAGTCTACCTGTGCACCACAAAAAGTTGTTTTGGTAACAGTACCCTTGAGATGCATTTACATTTATACATTTATGATGGTACAGGAGAGAAAGATCATAAATAGATGGACAAGCTAGGCCAAAATTTTGTTTGATTTTGAAAGCTACTGATACAACAAGCAAAAGGTATCCATTTGTTGTTTGAAAAAACACCTCACCCCTGTGCAGAAATTTAAAAAAATTTTGGTCTAATATTGTGAAACCTTATCCCTTTACATAAAAGCCAATTTATACATAAATCCATGATCTACCCCATCCTGTTTGTGATCCCCATAACTTTCAAGAGAGCATTCTCCAACTTTGATGCTTTTTGTTTTGTTTTGTCAGACTATTCCAACCAAAGACAGAATGGAGGCATTAATTGCATTCAGGGAGAAAAGGAAACCAGTGTTTAAGGGAGAGTAGCTCCTGGATTGAGGTCAAGTTAAGGAATTGTGAGAAGTTCTCAGGAGTATCATGCATTCTTATAAGTTGCTTGTGTCTTAATAGTAATTATTTTTATTTCAAATTAATGTTATCAATGTATTCACATCATTTAATTCATACACAGCTCTCTAGCATTGAATTGGATTTAAAATCTGACTTGTTGGTAAAAATATTAAACAAAATACTTGTTACAGAGAAAATAAAAGGACTGAAAGGCATTGCTTAAATCAGAGAAATGTGGAAAATAGCATACACAAGCTTTGTATTAAACTTATTAATGTATTAAATGTATATTTGAAACAAACTTTTAGTTGGACCTATGAAAGCTACCGTTTAATCACTAATCAATTTAATCAGTAAATGATCAAATTGATCTAAGGTAACTTGAAATAATTCAGTAAATGTTACCTTAGAGTACCTCTAGTTCAATGTGCAACCCTCACTTGGTTCACAGTTAGTGCATTTGGAAGTCAATGTCTGTGAATGTGTCAGAGCTACTTAGGATGTCAAACCAAGTAATACTTGCAGGATTTAAGCATATCAGGCAAAATAACAACAGAAAAACAAACTTTTTCTTGAGACTTTTCAGAAGGGTGCAGAATCTTTGAAAGCAGCTAATCCAAAGTGGCAGACTGACAGCTTGACAGACATTGTGCTCATTTTACCTAAAATAGATAGTGGATTAAATGTAGGGGAATTCTCACAAGCCAGGTCAATACAACATATGAACAAAAAATGATATTTATAGAAATATTTTGGATACATCTTTCAATAAAATCTGAGGCACCCAAGAAAATGTTTTTTGTAGTGATTTTTTTTGTTTGGTTCCGATGATATGAGAAACCAGTGCATTCGTGATGGCGTGTGTGTATGTATGTGTGGGTGTTCATGTGTGTGTGTTTGTGACACTTTGCTCATTTAACATGATATCTCAAGAAGGGAAACTGACGGTTCTCAACCTTGGTACATAGATGCCCCATATTAAGAGGAAGAACCCTATTGTTTTTGGTGGGGGTCAGAGGTCATCTGGGGTCACCAGAGGTCAAAATCTGAAAACCTTAACACGATATCTCAAGATAGGAAGCTTGGATAAATTTCATACTTAGTATGTAGATGCGTTATGGTAAGAGGAAGAACCCTATTGCTTTTGAATGGAGGTCAAAAGTCATCTGGGGTCACCGGGGTCAAATGCTGAAAACCTTGTTTACATGATATCTCAAGCTAGAAAGCTTGGATAGATTTCATACTTAGTATGTGGATGCATTATGGTAAGGGAAAGAACCCTATTGTTTTTGGTGGAGGTCAAAGGTCGTTTGGGGTCACTGGAAGTCAGACCTTGAAAACATTGTTAACATGGTATCTCACGCTAGAAAGCTTGGATTGATTTCATACATGGTATGTAGATGCTTAATGGTGAGACAATAAACCCTGTCATTTTTGGTGGAGGTAAAAGGTCATCTGGGGTCATCAGGGGTCAAACACTGAAAACCATGTTAACACGATATCTCCAGATAGGAAGCTTAGATAGATTTAATACTTGGTTTGTGGATGCATTATGATGAGAAGATGAACCCTTTTATTTCTGGTAGAGGTCAAAGGTCACCTGAGGTCACTGGGGGTCAAACACTGCAAACCTTGTTAACACGATATCTCCAGTTAGGAAGCTTGGATAGATTTCATACTCAGTATGTGGATGCGTTATGGTGAAAAGCTGAATGCTTTCATTTTTGGTGGAGGTCAAAGGTCATCTGGGGTCACAGGAATCAAAAAGCAAAATTTCCGAAGAATTTCCAAGATCATCTCATGGGTTCACCAGGAGTCAAAAAGCAAATTACCCCAACAATTCCCAAGATCATCATCTTGAGTCATTAGTGGTCAAAATGCAAAATTTCCCAGGAATTCCCAAGATCAAATATGAACCTAAAATTATTTTCCAACATGTTAAGATAGCACTTGACTAGAAACTGAAAGATATGGGACATCATGGCATTATTTGGAATAGAACATATATCATCGAAACCCAATGTATTTTTGCATTCTGGTTTTTTTTTCTTGCCATTCCCAGTGAACATTCAAGTGCCTTGTTTTATAACATTACCTTGGCTGCATGCAAAAATTTTGTCATAGTATAGCAGTGGTTCCCAATGGGGGTGTTATCGCCCCCTGAGGCGCATTTTCACAACTCATGGGGGTGATGAGCTCTAAGGGGGCAGCAGGGGGGTGTTTTGAAACAAGAACGCCAAGAGGCGTAGTGATTCCTTGCCATTGAAGTTGAGAGACAGAGTAGGCATGGGAGCATAAGTAAGTTTAAATCTTTCTTGCAATCAATAAGGACATCATGGTAGGCTTGCATTATCAATAGAAGTAAATGTATGACTTCTTTATGTATCCCTTGTTGACATAATGTGGTTACAAAAGATGTTATATTTTGACAGCTGGTGACCTCCAATGACCTTTGACCTCTGTTAAAAGCAATCCTAACTGAGATCTTTACACACTGAACTTACACATCAACTTTGAAGTGTGCCACTCTTATCCTTCACAAAAACCAAAATGCCAAAATATATTGAGGTTTCCATATGCTTTCAGGAGAGTCAAAATGCCCCACTGTTAAAGATATGATTGATTGACAGCACTTTGATTTTAGGAGGTTAGGTGTCAGGAAAATGGAACTGTACTGTATTTCCTAAAGAACAATTACCATCATTAGCAATTACAGTAAGTACATAGCTCACCCTGAAAAGATGGGTCCAGGTAATTGGAGCTGGCATAGTGATGGCAGGGATTCAAGCACAGCAAGAGATTGCCTGATTTATATTTTCAACTGCTGTATACAGCTGCATCCACATCCTCCTTCCACAAACTAGGCCATTATACTGACATTAATCTAAAAACTTAAGGGCTATCATCACCTCGCACAAATTGTCAAAAAATTTTTCTCTTGCATGGTCCATAGGCAAGTCAATCTGGTGTTGACTCTAACAGCTATGCCACCAACAAATTAGGTGTCAGAGGCCAGCAGTATCATTCTACAAAGGTTATTTGTCTTTGTGAGCAGTGGCAGTTTTATCCTCAGTGGACATATAGAGGGGAATTGCTATTACCTCTGGTTCTTAAAGTGGAATGTTGTATCAACAGCAATGTCTCCAGTTCTCAAAGCAATTTAGTGGGAGGCACAAATATTTAAGAGCTTAAAACCTGTTAAATCATAATATGAACAAGTAACTGCAAACGGATATGTTCAAAATGATTATATTAAAAGCAATAAAATCATAAGGATAAGTGAAAGGCACAAAATACATAGTGTTTGAAATAAACACAACACCTGTAACCTACTATGTGCAAATTTAATCATCATTGACCCACACTAAAAACAGCCCTAGCTGCAGAGTATCTCATACTGTGGGCCTATAGTATATTCCATGTAAAAATTAGTGTTACCAAGCTTTTCACTCTGACCACACATAACCCCATGTGACCTCTAGGAAAAATAAAAACATTACTTAACATAAAAACTAACTATCAACCAATGTTTCATGAGTTTACAATACTTTTCTATCACTATGACCACTCCTGACCACATGTGACCTCCAAGAAATAATGAAAACATTAGTAAACTTTAATGCAGTAACTTCCAAGTTTGAATTTCATGCAACATGTAGTTCCTGAGATATATGCAGCACTGTGCTTTTCAGTTTCTGCTTCACAGTGACCTCAAATGACCTTTGACGCATGCCAACGGCAATCCCAAAGGAGATCTTTGTATAATACACCAATATGCCAAGTCTGAAGTATCCTGCATGTTTCCTTCAAACATTACAGTGCCAACAAACTTTTTACTCCATGACCTTTCATGACCCTGCATGACCTTTGACCTCCAATAAATCTCTGGAAATTTCATAACTCAAGCGTTACTACTCTACCCACCACAGGGATGTGGGAACTAGGATACTTGGTCTTGTATTCCAGCAGTTCAGAGCGGTGAGAGTTGGAAAGTTACCTAATTTCTTTGTTAATAAGCTTAAGGGGATAGCCACTGGAAAGAAGATGGCTAACGAAAACTGCAAGTTGATGCTGGAAGTCATCGTTGTCAGAACATATATACTTGATCCTAATGCCTTGGCTGTAAACAAAAGATCTTTTTAAGCTAAGAGATATATACAGTTAAATATATATAGTTATATGTATATTTCTATAATTTGGGATTTAGGTGAAAAACCGCGACTGTTGGGAGAACTCTACCCTTAGGCGAAAAAACCGTTTCCCCTTAACGTTTTACACACTGTTTTATATGGGAATGCGATACTCTATACGCAAGTCCAATTTACCACATAGTGTTTATGCAATTACTTAACTGCACACCAACTTACGTGCATGTATCCGTTAACACTTAGGACTTATGGGCCATTGAAATAACGTGCATATATATCTCAGAACCAAAAGGGGAAATATAATCTTTTGTATTTTATTTTTTTCTTCGCCGGTTGTGTTGGCGGTACCGATTTCTCCTAACAGGTTGATCTAGCATTATATATATATATATATATATATATATATATATATATATATATATATATATATATATATATATATATATATATATATATAAACGATAATGAGAAACATGAACAAAACACACGGCATACTGTTAAAACGACCTGAAATTTTAATAAAATACTGAAGACAAAGATCGTGCCAAATCTTCTGAGGCAACAAGATGTAACAGTTGGTAAACGGTTTAAAAACTTAAAAGTTTATATATATATATATATATATATATATATATGAACTTCGATTAGAACTGCTTAACAGTACCTACATATGTACCTACACTACATTATGACTATGAGTATGATATCTAGTGCTCCACGTGCGGAGCTAAAGTTGAGTGAAGCATATACCCACTTTCGAAGCCTAGAGCCTTGTAGATGTACATGGAAGTACTGTATACATATATATATATATATATATATATATATATACATACATACATGTATGTATGTGTATATATATATATATATTTACATATAAACGAAATAATGTATTTACGCAAGCATATTTTCCTCACTTCTCTGAGTTTCTTGCCCTTCTGACCATAAAAATAAGTAGGTAAGTCCACTGCAAACAAAAACCAAAGTCAACTGGGTCTGTTCGTTTCAAGAGGTAGTTATAGTTACGTCACTGATCCAAGGTAATTTCAAACACTGTGGTTCAAGACTACACATCAAGGCAAGGTATTTTCTTTCGAAGGAAATTCAAAGTACTATAGCCATTAGGAGATGATACTTGGAAGCTTATTTAGTGTGCCAATGGGTTTGACAGTGTATTATTATTTTCTTCAGTTCATTAAAGAACAGGCTGCTTTTTAATCCTGTTTCTCATCTCAACAGCACAATTTATGTTTTGGGATAGAATCTGCATTGATCAGCACAGGAAGCACTGAATTCTTACAAGTTCCAATAAACTAGAAAACCTTTAATGGAAATTATAGATATTAATATCCTGGACTGAGATGTCTGTACTTGTGAGTACACATCTCCATGTGCAAGTACGAGTGCAAAGTCCTGAGTACAAGAACTTTGAAATTCTTTTAGTACGAGTACAAATACAAAGCCATGAGTACAAGTACAGACATACTCAAGTACTACAAGTCTGATTTTTACCTGCCTAGACCTGCCTGTCATACAAAAGAGACACCTAAAATGTAAGAAATCCTGTAGAACTTTTAAAAAATCCTGCACAAAAATATTTGAATTGTGGGAATTCTTGCTTTGATTTCAGTTGTTGCACCCAATGTGACACTTTTTAGCAAAATTTTGGATTCTGTATCACTCTGCATGTTCATTCAGATCGGAGAACTTTCTGATGATAAAACCACTCTTATCCAGTTGGGAATCAAACCTCAATCTCTTGATTGCAAAGCCTGATAGTAAGACTCTTTTATCCTTTCATCCATAGCATGTGTCACTTCAGTTCCTTGAGAGTCACACTGAGACTACAAAATGCACCAAGGCAACTTTCATAGCCCTTACTGCAGGTACTGCATGGAACTGCTTCTTCAACAAAAGTCCATTTTCAGTCAGGTGATGTTTTCTTCAATCACTAACTTCTTCCTCATCACTAAAATAGTCACTCTTCTTAATTTTCTTTTTCTTCTGTTCTTGAGAGACAGATTTGTCATAACTTCCACTAGCCACCATTGCACGATACTCCTCCTCCTCAACCAATGACCTCTGGATATGAAAAACAAACCTTTGTGTCACTCTTAATATGTTACTGTCAGTTTATCAAAATATGAGACCAATTGAATGAAAGATAATGACCCAGTATTGTTTGCAGCAATACTCAAATTTTTAATAGCTGGGTAGGGGTATGGGGATTCTTTGTAGTTTACTATGGATGCTTTTGGCATTTGAAAACCAGAACACCAAATGCTTAGTGTTTCCATCCTATTGGAGATATTTTACAAGCACTGTGGTTTCAGGTTGACATCATTTTATTGTGAAGATAATGTTTTTTCTAAAGACATGGAGAAACATTTCAAGTTCCATGGGCATTAATTGTCATGTTGTTAACATGGTCCTAACTCTGCTTCTTGCATTAAAATTTGAATAATGCCCGCACGATATAAAATCTAGACCTGTCTCGCTTGATGTGGAGTGTTTACAAGGTTTTGACAGCATTACATCTGGGGCCTGCTTCACAAATAGTTATGTTCAATCTTAAGTTTAATATAAATAGAACTATTGCAAGTTAGATCATACTTAAGATCATTGATACTGTAACTCTTTGTGAAACAGAGCCTGGTGACCTAAAATGACCTTTAAAAACCACCAAATACAATAAAGTTCCATAATAACTCAGTATGGTGCACCCACATACAAAGTATGTGCAGGGTTCCTGCACCTTTAGGAAAATAAAATTCCATGACTTTTCCATGACTATTTCATGACCTGTACATGACTATTTCATGACCAAATTGCAAAAACACCCATCTAGTTTATGGAAGAACATACAAAAACTGATGCTCCATGCATGCAGAGTCTGTCGTAGAGACAGAAAAACAAACAAGCCCTCTTTGCAGATGCAGGTTTTTGTCACTTCCCAATCACAATGCACAATTGCCACGCAGCCTTACATTCAAGTGTCATACCTTGTCAGTATATATTTGACCTTTGTATTTAGTGTAGCCTATGTATGTGAGCATATAATGGTGGGAACACCTGTGATTCAAACAAGACAGGAAAGAGTTTGTGGGTGCAATTATCCCTCATTAGTCCAAGAATTTAGCTGGACCCTTCAAACTGTACCTCTGTGTACTACATTATGCAAATAATATTAGAACCAGGGTTTGCACTAACTTCAAACTTAGTAAGGAATGTCCCTCCCTGAGAATACTTTTGGGAGGGATTTGTCAGAAGCAGAGGGAGGGCCCTAACTTTAAATAACAAATCATTGCTGGTCCGTGATGCACTGTAATATTATATAACTGGACAAAACTTGAAAGGGTACATAGGACAGGTGGGTCAGTGAAAGCTGAAATGAAAGCCATACAGGGATTCTGCCAGAAACTAAAAAAAAGGGGGGGTGGAGGATTTATTACTGCTAAACCCTGAGTCCAAATTGATCCTGTCCTTGGCCAAAGTTACAAGGGGGACACAACTTGCTTCAAGGCCCCAATAAGGTGCAGTTTGAAGAATTTAAAGGCTATTTATTTAGGTAAGTTCAGACATTGCTGCAAAACTGTCCTCTTCATAAGTAACCAAAACATTGACAATTTTTATGTTTTTATGTAAATGAAAGGAGGGGATTTAACCCTCCTTCTGGAAAGGGGGATAAATCCCCCCTTACCCCCTTGACAGAAACTGTGCCATACTGTTGAAACATGCACAAAGCTAAAATAGCTCAGTGCAGTTCTGGCAATACAAGTCCATGCATGGCCATGGCCTCAGGGGGTAGTACACCATGCACGGAAATGACCACCAGATGACCACTGATCTTAAAATTCAAAACACTAGTAATTTAACAATTATACAAAAGTTACGTCATGATGATAAACACCCAAGACAGTCACCGAATGTTTAAGATGCAAAGTAACTTTTGCATTTATAAATGACCCCAAACTGACCCACAGATGACCTCTGAGTCCAACTCTGACCACCACTGATAAGCCTTTATTCTTGTATCACTGTGTCCATGTTTCATGAAAATATGTCCAAGCATTTGCTCATTAGGTGAGTCTGAATTTTTTTAACACACTCATAACAGCGATATATGGGCAATGTACTATAGCGAAAATGTGTTAAAATATGTAAGTTTAGACAAGTAACCATGTCATCCTATAGATAAAAGTTAGACATTCCACCCACAATTAACACACTATGTCACAGAACATGTACAACTCTTAAATATCACTACCAAAATTATTGAAGATTCTAAGATGCCCTGCATTCTGGAAGTAGCTAAGCTGCAGAGACACATGTAGCTTAGGTTCATGGTGCAAACATGCATTACATATTAGGCAATGCTTGAAGTGTCATGCCTCTTTGGAGAAAATTGCCCGTACAAAAAGACCATCCCACTGAAACTTGAGAATACATTTCAGGTTGTTGTTTGAGGGTTTTGTGCACTTGTCAGGGTCATGTTAAGGGAGTTTGTCACCAATTGGTACTTTATTTTTGATACTCACAATGACAGAAATTGCTTGCATACAGAGACCTTTTCTACAGTGTGCACTAAGTTATGAAGAGAGCTGTAGCCTGCTTGAGCTACAGAAATGTATTTTGGGACTATAATCATCCGTCTGAGGGTCAAAATTTTGCATATGTATTCACAGATTCCCAAACCTTTCCCTGCTAGAATATTGGTGCTAAATGGTTGATATTTCAAGCCATTTCAAACAGATATAAATAATATTTTGATCAAGATTCTGAAAATTTCATTCGACCAGAGAAAGTTGATTTCAGGCAATTTTCCTATGATCATGCGGCTAAACACTACTGCATTTGATTCACCCAAGTGTAATTTTGTGTACACATATTGTATGCATGGCTCCATGCATACCTTCATTAGTGATTGTCATGTCTTTGACTCCAGACAGTTTTTTCATTTCTTTTCAAAAGTTGCCCTTGAAGAAAAAAAGAACAAAAATACTGTGTACTACTATGTTGGAGATTTGCTGCTAGTTGCCTTCTAAAAGCACGTTGTGTTCTTTTAAAAAACTACTTCTAAAAACTGTCATGTTAAGCCAAACCATATTTGTAGGGATTGTCCCTCCTTGAAATTTTTACTGGGAGGGATTCTTATCATTGTTGTGGGAATCACGCCATCGCACACCTGAATGCGAACTTCGATTAGAACTGCTTAACAGTACCTACATATGTACCTACACTACGTTATGACTATGAGTATGATATCTAGTGCTCCACGTGCGGAGCTTAAGTTGAGTGAAGCATATACCCACTTTCGAAGCCTAGAGCCTTGTAGATGTACATGGAAGTACTGTATAGTCTCAACAGAATACACAGAAAAGATTTGATTGATCAATAATGGCACAGTGATCCTGGTAAAATGTGTAAATTTGTAACTCCTAAAAAATTAGCAGTTTGTTCTAAATTTCATGACTTTTCCATGACTTCTGTCATTTTTGATTCCTTGCCAAAGGCAGGCAAGGAATCAATGCATTCATGATAAAAATAAAAATACCTGGTAACTGATGGCTGCACTCAAAGTTTCCAGGGATGGATCTTCTCCCGGATCCTCATCCTCTTCAGACTCATCCCTGGAAGAGAAAGGAAACTTAATTTGTTCACATCCTGGCTTATACCTCAAACTAATGGTACATTTAGTGGTGTTTGGTAGTCCTCTTTGATCTGTTAGGGTGTTAATGTCAGTAAAACAGAATTGCATGGCACTGATGGTTTTATACCAGAGCAGAATTTTGCATGATTGGGGAGTTTCAGACACCTGTCAAAATGATCTAGCGGTGCCTCCTACAGTCCAAACAATTGTCTATATGGGATAATTCTAGCCAGGGCTGGAAAAAATGCAAATTTCCCGGCAAGCCAGAAATTATTTCCTGTGTGATTATAATTCTTTACTATCTAAGTGGAGCACGACCATGGGTTCGCGCATAGCGTACAGAAAATTTTTGGCAAAATGAAGCCTCCCAGATTGCAGGAAACGACCCTTCCGGGCCCTGAGGATTGCATCTCAGGCCAGGGCTCAGAAAATATTTTTGAAAGAAGTAGCCATCGGGCTTTTTGATATCAGACTGTACGTGGTAGCCTGACAGGACTTTGTTTGAGCCTGACATAACTAAATTCATGCATATACATCTAGTACTCATAATACTGTACTTTGACTTTTTTGTGCATGAATTACTTATGTAAAGTCTCCTTGTGTTCAATGTGTTGTTTTTCTTCAAAGTTTGCTACAGTTATTTTAGTTTTGTTCCTCTGTCAACCATTCTAGGCTCAATTCACTTTCGTGCCGTACGGTCAGGCCATTAAGTTCAGAACCTACATTGTATGTACTGTTCATATATAGGCTATATATGAACCTCAAAAGACAGCTTGCAGTGCATGTGGATTGGGAACATTTGGATACTAAGGCCGAGAAGTAGGGTGAAAGAAAGTGCAGAAAAATTTACCGTTACTGTAAAATACATACCCAAATAGATACGCCAATTGACTTGACTTTTATGTTACTAGATTTCACAGTTATCACTTACATTAAGATGACATGCTTTAATTATCTAAAGAAGTAAATTTTGGAAAAACAGTTACGCTACATAAAATATGCACATATTCCAACCACAATAATATTCTCTTATCTCAAATCAATCGCTAAAACTTCAAATTTTTGGTGGAAAGCCTTTTTTTGGAAACAAAATTCACTTCATCAGCTCTAGCAATGTACACATTCTTTCAAGGGGTATATTGCACTGTGTGCACAGAAAAATCTTCTATCCTGTCCTATCTATCCTGTTATATACTACCTTAAATACTAAAATGATTCCTACCTTTATGTTGCTCATAATTTTCATTGCTATTCAAACTATTTGTTTCCAAACTATAAGTTTCCAAATATATGGCAAAACAGCAAAATATTTCCCATTTTTGTGTACCCCCCATTTGCTAGTGGAGCGTGCCAAAGTCACATGCACTGCTTCGGCACAGCATATCGTATACATGTGATATCAGCATGCACAGTGACTGCCGTATCGTACCGAACATAGTTAACGGTACTGTATGGGTGAAATCTCGGCCCAGGAGATGCATTAGAAAGATTTTTACTGTAATTATCACGAAGGATCAGTGTGTACATTAGGTAGTGGATTTTGAAAAACAAGAAAGCAGTTTACGAGAAATTTGAACACATGGTTGAGGTACTTTACAATGCAGAAATTGCAGTGACAAACTTACGTTAGTTTTTGTTACGATGCACGTTACGGCACACTGGACACAAAGCCACAGTAGGTAATGGTACTGACCCAGTATCTGAATCATTTAAAATCCTGGTAGTCTGCACTGCATTTATCTGTGCGTACAGTAAGTGAGATTCGTTTGAGGTGCGCGGCCGCTGATCGAAGGCGGCGAGTGCATGACCAAGGGATTCCGTTAAAAATGAAAGAATAACACACATAAACAAACCTCCTGGTAAGCTGGTAAATTAAAATGTTTCTTTCTTAAAGGTTTCAACTAGAGTAGTGAACAATTATTTTTCTTCATGCTGGTTTTAAAACCATTCCAAATTCTCATATCATCATAGATGTTTTTTCTGGACACAGCAGGATTTCCTGCGAGACGCAAAATTTCCCGGCAAGGAGCTTCCCATTTTGCCAATTTTTTCCCGCTGTGATTCTAGCCACCCTCTGTAGGATCTCATTCATGAACTAGAAAGTCAAAAGGCTTAGTAAATCCTTGCCATGTGGATATAGTTATAGAACTGTGGTTTCAAGTTGACACAGTTTCATTGTGAATTTACTGTAGCTGTGCTTAAATTTATGTATCATAAGTTTACATTTCATCAGGCCAGATCAAACAGATTGATTCATGTTAACATGGTCATACATCAGTTTCTTGCTTTGTGAATTTTGGGCACTAAATGCCAGATATAAGATCCAAACATGTTTTATATATAAACTTGACAAATCATGTTTAGGAGCTTTTTCACAGATTAACTTGTGGTAACCTCAACTATCCTAGGATCACTGCCATAAATGATACAGATAATATCTCTTAATATTGGGACCCATATACAAAGTATACGGGTAATACATGTCTTCCTTCATGAGATACCTGTATCATTGTACCAGGTTTTCACAGTTTGACCACTAGGGACCTCTAATGAGCTTTTACCTACACCAAAGACACTAGTGGTTATGCAATCAATATGAAGCACTTAAATGCCAAGTATGAAATTCATGCAGCCTCTTCCATGAGAAGAATATCATGTTTACAATGTTCTTACAAGTGACCTCTAGTCACCTCAAATGACCTTTGGCCACCACTAAAACTTACAAAGATCATCTACTTAATGTGGAGCACTCAACTGGCATATGACATGAAAACAAGTTTCTCCTCTTGATATATCATGTTTGGTTTTCACATTTTGGCCCAAGATCACTCAAATGACCTATGATATCCACCAAAACAACAGGGAACATTAACTCAATATGGGCCATCCACATCTTAACTATAAGATCCCTTACACTAACCCTTCTTGAGATATCATGTTTACAAGGTTCTAATTTAGCCATTCATGACCCCCAAATAACCTTTGACCTCCACCATAAGCAACAGGATCATCTGCTTCATATTGAACATCTATATGTCAACTATGAAATCCCATGTTCCAGAGCACTTTTCTAAAATTTTCACTTTTTGATCTCTATTGACCAACAAACGACTGTTTCACCTCTACCAAAAGCAATAGGGAACATCTACTGAATATGGGCCATCCACAGGTCAAATATGAAATCCTTTCTTGAGATATTCTGTTTACAAACTTTTTGCCTTTTAACCTCTTGTGATCTTAAATGACCTTTGATCTCCACCAAAAGTGATAGCAATCATCTACTAAATATGGGCCATCTACATGCAAAGTAAGAGTTTCCTCACAATTATCCTTCTTGAGATATTGCGTTTTAAGTTTTTGACCTCTTGAGACCCTAGATGATCTTTGACCTCCACATAGACAATAGGGATCATCTACTAAATATCGGCCACTCACATGCCAAGTATGAGATCTCTCACAGTTACCCTTCTTGAGGTATCATGTTTAAAAGGTTTGACCTTTTGCCCTCTCATGACCCTAAATGACCTTCCACCTTTCAGTCTAGAAATAGAGTCGTCCTTAGAAATTTGAGTAATTTCTGTTGGAAAATTATGGAAAAGTTTCGTTAGTTGCGAACATTGCATTTGCTTTTTCTTCCTTTCCAAAGTCTGGTGCCAGTATTTCAGTCACTCAACAGCTCCTTACATTATTGTATTTAAATGTTTTTTTCCTTCCTTTTTATTTATTTATTTTTTTATTTTTTTTTTTGTGCTATAATTTTTGACATGTATGGGCATGTATGTATTCAGTTCTGTTACCTCTTCGGAGGACAAAAGGAAATAAATTGAACTTGAACTTGAACCTCCACCAAAAACAATAGGGATCATCTTCTGAATACAAGCCATCCACATGCCAAGTATGAGATCCCTCACAATTACCCTTCTTGAGATATTAAGATTACAAAGTTTTGACCTTTTAACCTCTTAAGACCCTAAATGAACTTTGACCTCCACTCAAAACAACAGGGATCATCTACTTAATATGGGTCATCTGCACACTTAATATGAGTCCCCTTGCAGTTACCCTTCTAAAGATAGTGTGTTTAGGAGCAGTTTTCAAGTTTTTCACTGTTTGACCTAAAACCTAAATGACCTTTGACCTCTACCAAAAATAACAAGGATCATCTACTAACTAGAGCACCAATGGTGCTGAAGCTCATACCTTCAACCAATTAAGGGTCCCTGGCTTCTAGTCTTTGTTAGTACAAGCATCATATGACTTTAAATGACGTCAAATGGCTTATGACCCCAAATCTCACATACCCTGATGGCACCTTCCCAAATGTCACAAAAAATTTGTCATGCTATCTTTGTTTTGTAAGTTGTTTCATGAATGCAATTTAAGAAAGCAAAAGCCCCTACGGCCCATCCTAAGCCTTGGACCCCAAAGTATCATTATGACAAACCATCAACATTGTACAAGAGAATCTGTAGTTGAAGATGCACTTTTGTACATTTCATAAAAGAGCCACAGGGTCCACATGGGATTTTGGACCAAAATTCCACAAAACCAGAAACAGATCACTAATCACGCATCATTACAACAGACCGTCAACTCTGTTAAACATTAACTGGAGGAAAAGTTAACCACTTGCAATACTACACAAAATGGACCCTATGGTCCATCTTGTGCCTTGGACCCCAACTTGTTAAACACCCTGAAGGTACCACTACCCAAATATAATTATGACAGATCATCAACATTGTACAAGAAAATCTGCAGGAGTAAGCAATTTGCAAAATGTCATAAAAAGGGCCATAGGGCCCATATGGGACCTTAGACCCAAACTTCCAGAACACCATAAACAGATCACTAACCAAGCATCATTATGACAGGCTGTCAACTCTGTTTAACATTAACTGGAGGAGGAATTGACCATTTTGCAATATTTCACAAAATGGACCCTAAGGTACATTGGGCCTTGGACCCAAAAATTCTGTACACCCTAAAAGAACCATTAACAGAGGATCATTATGACAAACACACCCACATGCTCTGACAATGCACACACAATGGAAATACCCAATGGAAATCCCATTAAGCAGCTCCCTTTAAACTAACCTAAACAATTGCACAGGATTGACCTCTTCTACACAGACAGTTTTAAAGAAGGTGCAGTACAGAGAAAAATAGGTAGTAAAGTGATTTTGTGAGACTGGTAAAATAGAGGGGGTGGCACAAAATTGGTTCGAAAGGTATCAAAAGGTATCAAAAGTATTCTTCATCCCAAATTGGAGAAGTAATTTGCAAGGACCATTAAAGGGATTTGCCAGTGACAAAAATCAATACCTTCAAAAAATGCAGAAAATTTTTCTCATTTAGGAGGTGAAAACCACATCTCAATAGCTTGTAGCGTTTGGAAGATATACATTTTCAAAGAAATGCAATTTTTTTTCTCAAGACAAAGTGCATCATGGGAAACTGTGATGTCATCGCGGCACATTAATTTGACAAAGTCTTGAAATTCTTTATGATATTGACACCCCTGTAGGGAATATTTATCAACTTTGTTTACTCTGCCTTACATATGTTGTAGATTAATGCTAAATCTACATGGAAAGATATTCAAACATTCCAGCAGTATCAAATTGCAAGGACAACAGGACATTCAATTATAAAGAAAAACAAAAGAAATCTGAGGCAATGTGCCAACTTTACATAACATTCTGTGACCTTGATGAGAAGTGGAGGTATTTTTGGACAAAAATAAGCAGTCTTTAATGTTAGATATCTCGAGTTAGGAAAAGAGTATTGCTACGGGGTTTGAAGGGCATGAACTGGAATATTTTTGTCTTTCACACAGGATCCTAATGAAAAGCCACTGGAAAATGCCTTTAACAGAGCTTCATTATGACAAATCATCAACACTGTACAACACAATTTGTAGGAGAAAAAGTATTTTGTAAAATTTCATGAAATGAGCCATTGGGGCCCACATGGGACCTTAGACCAAAATTCAAGAACACCATAATGAGATCACTAACCAAGCATTATAATGAGCGGCTGTTACTTCTCTTTAAACATTAAATAGAAGAAGTTAATTACTTTGCAATATTTCACAAAATGGACCCAACGGTCCATCTTGGGCCTTGGACCCCAAATTCCTGAACACCCCAAAGGGACCATTAACAGAGTAACATTATGACAAACCATCAACATTGTACAAGAGAATCTGTAGGAGAAGCATTTTGCAGAATTTCATAAAATGGGCCCTAGGGTCAACATTGGACCTTAGACCAAAAATTCCTGAACACCCCAAATGGCCCACCACCCAAGGAACATTGTGCCCAAGTTTCAAACAAATCCATGAAAGCATGTGGGAGGAGAAGCATTTTGAACAAGTGTGGACAGATAGATATATAGATATATAGACAGACAGACAGAGTGATGCCGCATGATCACAATAGCTCACACCAGCATGCTGGTATGAGCTAATTATGGGCCATCCACATGCCTTGTATGAGATATTTCACTGTTACCTTTTCTGGAGATGTGGTGTTTACAAGGTTTTGACCTTTGACCTCGCCTGACCCCAACTGACCTTTGACCTCCATCAGAACCATAGGAATCCTCCACTCAATATAGGTCATTCACATATGAAGTATAAGATTCCTCACAGGTGCAGTACCCTTCTTGAGACATCAAGTTTTACAAGAAAAACACACATACATACATACACACACACTCACATATGCACACACACCCATTTATACACACACAAACACACAGCATCGCCATCGCATACATTCCTTTTGCCTCCAGCAAGGAATCAAAAACTAAAACGTGAGGCACTGGTAGGTTGAGACTCCTGTACTCCAGAACTAACAGGCACTGCAATTCCTTCATCTCATGAGCAATAATGCTTTTTTTTAATTGTACCTTATTCCATTGATTTCCACATTTTTCCATGCAACTGTATTGTTTGTACCAGTAAACATTTTTATTAATTTGTTTTTCATTTCTGTCAAGCAGATTTTGTTACTTTGTTTACTGCTGTATTTGTGAGCACATGAAATTCCTTTTATGGAGAAATAAAGTTTCACTAACTTACTATTCAAAGGGGATGGGCAAGAGGACTGGGAGGAGGAAATATAAGAGTAAACCCACAGCTACAACCAATATGCTTTCAATGTGGCTTGATGTTTAGCATTTTCAACTGTGCAACAAATATATTCCAACATACAAGTATGTTATGCTTTCTTGTTAATACAGACCTTTTTAAGAGACCCACAGTGGCATCCACTTTTCAGGTCAATAATAAGAGATACTGAGCCACAGAGTAACAACAAAAACACTCATGGACCACACTCCATATCAAATAAAAAATCCAATGTCAAAAATTCTGAACCCACCGACCACAAAACATCAGTAAAAAGAAGAAAGCACAGTACATATCCATATTACAAAGTGGTATTACATTCGGGAAACACCTTGAAGTAATAGTTCTCTTAGATCTCAGTAACAGTGAGATATTGAATATCCAGCTTAACAAATTGCTCCGGGGGTATTAAGGGAGTTATGACTTTGTCATGGGACTTGTCTCATTAATTCCATATGTTAAAAGTAAATTTTTACTCTAAACTGTACAAACCCTGATACACAGAATTGATTACTATCCATCCACACAAACTGAAAAGTTTGACATGGAGATTTGAATTTCAATTCATGTTAATATGAACTTGGGCACTGACAATAGACAGAAGGGCTGTTTCTAAAACTAGGGTATATGTCTTCAAATTTTACAAAAATAATATCTCACCCCTGCTCCTTGTCAGCTGCCTTATATTGCTTGTTCTTCTTCTTCTGCTTCTTCGGTGGAGGTTCTCTGTCTCCAAGAGAATTCTTTGGACAATTGTAACTCAGATGACCTTCCTCCTATTGATAATTTATTTGAAGGAAATGAAATCAAGGGCACTGAGCCATGTGTTTAACTTGTTCTATTAGTTCTGAGACAGTTTCAAAGAGAAGATACAGCAAAGCTCTCAATATATACAAGAATAATATCCAATTCACTACATCCATCAAAATCATGACTCTATTGGATTTCATCAGAGTAGCAATCCTACAGGTTGTGTGCATGTGTGCGTGTGTGTGTGTGTTTTTTTTTTTTTCTGTTTGTTTGCCCAGGAGCTCTTACAGCATGAAAGTTACAACATTCCAGATGAAGATGGGACCAGTCAGGTCCTAACATCAAAGTCAATCCAATCATGCACTGAGGCTGGCCAATTCCCAGATATAAGAATTGTCAACTTGATGAGACACTGCCTGATTTTCACGCCCCACTAGGGTACCTGTGTTGTAGGCTGTCTGGTCATTCATGCATATGTATTACTAATCAGTGTTATTTTATCATCATGGGGAATGAATGAAAAGTTTGCTGGTAAGGTTTCTGAAGAATATGCATTTTGCCACCCTAACTTATAATGAAAAGATGTAAAAGTTTGCCAACAATCTATCAAACTGGCAATGAATAACTAATGGTTTCTACTAGAAGTACATGATACACGGTACAACTAAACTGAAGCTAATATGGAATAGATAACTTTTCAATTTAAAACAGAGAGCTATAACAAAATCTTCAGGGCTCTTACCTATGTATAACCAAAGCCCACTAATGCAAGAAATGTGGTTTGCCATATTGGGCAGGTACTTACATCTCTAACAGGGTTGTTCATACTTACCCTGCCAATACTTAAGACAACAGTTTGCTTAGGTGAGCATGCCACTTAGGCCCACAGTGAGTTCAATAAATCTCAATGTAACAATCTAGCCAAGCATCTTGCTAACAAACTAGCACCCTTATCAGGGAAAGCAATTAAGAATTCCCAACACCTTGTGAATAGGACATAACAGTTAACACAGAGTCAAAAGACATTCCTGTCAGTTTTGATGTTATTTACCTGTTCACCAATGTCCTGATTGATGTTTTCTGCAATTGGGAATGTCTTACAGGCTCATCTAACTTAAAATCAAAGTTCCAAAATGACAAGGGAAGTATTTTTTGAACTCACAAAACTGAGCTTCAATTTAAATTATTTCAAATAGCATGGACACTTTAAAAACAGTGTGAGGGTCAGGCAATGGACAACTAACATTTTTATGGACTATACTGAGGCCAAAATTATTGCAGTACATCACCTTAATCCCTCAGTTTGGCTTTATGTGTAGTGAGGCAACATGGGTATGATTAACTAGTAGTGTTTGCACGGGTTACCCGAAAACCCGGGTACCCGCCCGTCATAATACTACCCGGGTTTCATGTCCTCTACCCGGTTCCAGAAAAATAGCACATTAAAAATACTTTGGATATTTCATGCTATAAACCTGTAGCAATGCTTATTACATTCACTCACAATCTGTCTTAGGTTTCTTCTTCTTCTCATGCTCTCACATATTTTGCGCTTTTCAAGGGACAAAATAACCGGGTTCACATCACAATTTGCTACCCAAGAATGACTTAGTTGCTTACTTGCGAATCTTTTTCAATTTGGCCTCGCGGAAGATGCGAATCATTATTTTGTCAAGCCATGTTCGAGTTTCAACTATCCCCAATGACGCGGTGTATAACAATTGTCGTATTGTTTGAAGCCGAAGCCAGAAGATCAGCTTCTGCTCTTTTCTGCCTGACAACAACACATAGCTAGAAAAGTTATAAACAATTAAATACTGAGCCGTGCACATGTCATGTTTGTACATAATACACACGGCTGGGATGAAGTGTACATCGCACATATATGTTAGTGTTCTAACCGGTACGGCGAACGCTGCAATACCGGGCCTGACACTGCGAGGTCAGTTTTATGTAGTAGACAAAACCCTGAACCCTGAGCTAGCTGACCATGCCTCCCCATTGCAAGGTGCCATTACGTTCGGCATGCTACTAAAACTGAGCCGTGCATGTACGGTACATAGGCTAGCTATGTACTACGCAATATGTTGTGCATTCAGTTCAATACGGAATTCCCCCCGATCGTGTTTGCCAAAAGGGAAAAAACCTCGATTAATGGTTAAATGCATCTCTGATGATGTGCAAATCAACACCTTGCCACCGTGTGTAAAGTATCTACGTAGATTTTCGAAGTTAACCATGCTATTGGATCTAACATTGGCTTGCACCAAAATAATAGCATTCGTAAAAACAAGCTAATTAGGTAAGGTGCCCGGATGTCAACACATGGATAGCTACGTACGAACGTAGGAAGCTGTCCGTGATAGTGCGTACACTAGTAGTAGGAAACATCATAAAAGTGACGTCATTGTTTACTTCCTGTAAAATTGGACGTGCAAGAGAATACTTACAGTAACTTCTGAAGGCTCTGATTGGTTGAAATTTTTTAAATTGGTATAATCTAAAAGCTTGCTTTTTGATTCGAAACATGCCCCCAAATTCAGTACTGTATGAGGATAAAGGCCTTAAGAAATAGTGATTTTCTTAACTGGTTGTTTTTATCACATTTCTTTCATTCTTAATTTTCTATTTGAAACGACGCGATTTTGTTATGATGATTTTTAGTCTTCTTGAACTTGTGGCCACTACCACTCTGATACAGGTGTAAATATCGGGCAAGTGTCATGGAGTATGTGTCCAATTACAAAATGTTGCTTTATTTTGGTCATCATTATTTATACTGCTAACCAAGATGAAGTAATCGCTAGTCAATTTAGATTTTGATAAGCAGTTACTGCTAATCAATTTACCCAATCTATTTTATCCTTTGCTTTATTGCACTAATTAATTATCCCCATTTGAGCGACACGATACCTCCTCCGAACAATACATGTAGTACAACAGTAACGTTATTGTGAGTTGTTTATAAACTTTTTGTTTCTGCGGTTTTCGGGTACCCGGGTGCCCGCTCTAAAATTATTTTGTCTACCCGGGTAGCACTGTTACTACCCGTGCAAACACTATTAACTAGATAAATTTGTAGATCACTTGAACAATCAGCACACTGCCATCTAGTTCAACAAGGTATTGGAATATATCTGTGACTCCATTCCTGGATATCAAAGTTCAGAAAACTGAAACAAATCTATGCTTTTCTATTTATAGACTGCCTGCACACACTGATTCATCCTTTAATCACCACGTATCTGCTAAACACAGTGCTGTTAATACACTGGTTCACAGCGCATTAACACTCTGTGCTAAGGACAAACTGAAATGATCACACTATCAAAGCCTTCCACCAAAATGGCTATCCTACCCAACTTGTACAAAGAACAGTGAAGAAACAAATCTGTCAACATACTCGTAAGAATGATGAATGATTCATCGAATCTAATAAATGTGTAACCTTCATGCCACATATCAGGGAGATATCTGAAAGACTGCAGAATTTTGAACTGTGCAGGAGTAAAACCTTCTGTTCTCGGTCAAACTAGTTATGGGATATTCTTACTCATCCAAAGGACCCCTTGCCCCAAAGACCATGCTAATTGTGTTTATTTACTCTATCCAATGTAGCTGCACGGAACAGCCAAACAAAATGCCCCTTGAAAGTATATACAGCAGAGCACAAGAGAGCCACAGAACAGGGTAAGGAGGTGCCTTCTGCTTTGGCGGAGCATGCCTGCAACAGCAGCCACACACCACAATGGGATGGAGCCTGGCATGGTTCATTATTTAGGAATATGACTTATAAGAGCTCTTGAGATCTGAGCAATTGAGAAAAAACTACAGTGTAAACAGAATTGATGGCAAAGAGCTTAGCCAAATGTGGAATAGTTTGTTCTCATCCCATCACAGCCCTGCTCTCCCAGCCATACAAGCCAGTATACCAGCCACTGGCCAATCTGAGCACAGGTAAGTCAGTCAATTGGCCAGAGCACAGATAAATCAACCAACCATATTGCACACCAGACTGGAACTGACCAATCAGAAATGCAGCACACTGCTGAGCACTTAAGCAGGAAGTTATGAATAAGCTAATTTGGGCTTCTTTGCTAAGGGTTTTTGGGTGGATGAGAGTTTTTTTTTTTTTTCTAGCTGCTGTGCACCAATGTGTTTCACAAGTGCTTTGGTTTGAAGCCACTGAAAGCTCATGGATTTTTCTCTAGGTAACTTCAGCTTTTCTCCTACCTGGCACACAGGCACAGCTTACCATCAAAATTGGTTGTCCAGATAATGAAGTGGAATTCACACTGGACTAAAGTGCCTTTGGACATACCATTCAAAATAACCAGAAAGCCCAAAGGCTTAGTGATTCCTTGCCAAAAGGGGGTGCATTTTTACATTAAAATTCATCTCTCAAAATTTTACTTTTTGACTATATCATTCTTGACAATGTTGTAACAATTTGACCTCTGCTGACCTCACATGACCTTTGAACTCCACCAAAAATTGAATAACAAAATATTAACAAGTGTATGTCCCTCCTTTGTAATATCAATTATGTCATGTTTACAAAGTTTGTTTTTCACCTCTGGTGACCTCAAATGACTTGTGACCTCCACCAAAAACAACAGGGTTCCTCCTCTCAAGATGACAAATCTATATACAAAGAATGAAAAGCGTCTGTCATTGCTACCTTGAGATATAATGTTTAACAGTCATTTACAAGGTTTTTGCAGTTTAACTCCGGAGACCTCAAATGACCTTTGACCTTCACCAAAGACAATAGGGTTCTTCCTTTCATCACGAAAAATCTATATACCAAATATGAGAGCCCTTCATTGCTATCTTGAGACACTGTTTACAAGGCTTTTGGTTTTTTACCTCTGGTGACCTCAAATGACATTTGACCTCCACCAAAAACAACAGGCTTCTTTCTCTCAACATGAAAAATCTATATACTATATATGAAGTGTCTGTCATTGCTAGCTTGAGATATTGTATTAACAATAAATTTAAAAGGTTTTCACAACCTCTGGTGACCTCAAATGACCTTTGACCTTCACCAACGACAACAGGGTTCTTCCTTTTATCATGACATATCATATAACAACTGTGAAAAGTGTCCGTCATTGTTATCTTGAGATTTCGTGTTTACAAAGTTTTCGCTTTTTTACCTCTGGTGACCTCAAATGACCTTTGACACCCAAAAACAATATGGGTCTTCCTCTCAACATGACAAATTTATATCTCAAATATGGAAGTGTCCATCTTTGCTATCTTGATCAATCAATCCCTGTTGAGATATCATGTTTACGAGCAGTGTCACACACACACATGCACACACCCACCCACACAACATCGCCTTTGCATAGATTTCTTGCCTGCCTTCAGCAAGGAATCAGTAATACTCAGTATTCATATAGCCCTTTATCACCAAGGTATCAAAGTGCTTCACAAATACTGTAGTACCCCTGTTCATCAGTAACCCATCCTAGAGACAGCCCCTGTAGATGGCTGGAGCTAAATCAGGCCAACAATGCAAGTTACCCCACAGGTACTCATTTAATTCCTTGATGGAGAGAAGCAGAAGAGATTAAGCATCTTGCCCAAGGACACAAGTAATGAACCCCTGGAGCAGGACTCGAACGAGCAATCCTAAGATCAAAAGACTGACACCTTAACCAATAGGCTACCAAGCTCTCCATCTGCATAGTAGTTAACTTGCTGACTTTGCTTTTGCTTCTTTGCTACAGTCCTGAAGAAGTCAGTACCACTTCTGATGAAAGCTTTACTATCTCTTAAGTCATCTGACAGCATATTATTAAAATACTTCTATTCCTATGGAATCCTGTCATAAGTCTTTCTATTTATTAGCAGAGGATGTGGCTCAATACATTCTACATGACACCATAGGTAAATACAGTACTGGAAGTCACCACTCTAACTCCTAATGTTTCAAACTGAGGCTGTTATATGCGATGTCAGTCACAATTACAAGTTGGAATGAAAAGGAACTGAGTTGTCTGTACTGCTATCAATGTTCAACCTCTTTTAGGACAGTGCAGTACATGCTGGCTACTATGAAGTAGTCAGCACAGATGACAATGAATTGTTCTTATTCCAATTATGACCCCACAATCAACAACATTAAAAATTTATTCCAAAGTTGTGAGAGTCATCCAAGCATAGTCAATGTACATACAAAATATAGAACACACACTTAATGTTACCTACACCACATTCGTAACATCTCGATTTGTCTGGATAAATCTTCCTCTTTATGAAGTCAGCAGCTCTGCCATTATCAATTGCAATGGAACACTTCCACTTTCTTCCAAACAACTGCAATGAAAAGGTATGTTTCTATCTGAAATAGCCAAATTTTAATAACACCTCAGATATGAACTGAAATGATTGCATTCCAAAACCAGAATGCAAAAATCCATTGAGGTTTCAAATAATTCACTTCACAAGATCTCTGCTTTCACAGACACTTTACAGTAAAGTAAAAATCTGATGCATCCATACACCACACATGACAAATATCTAAATGATTCCTACCTTGAAATATCATGCTAACAAGATTTCAGAGTTTGACCTGTGACCATAAATGACCTTTCACCCAAATCAAACCACAACATCAACAACAGGATTCTTGTATTAAATATGGTGCACACATAAACCATAAAATATACAAGTTTCCCAGGCTGTCAAGCAAGAAATATCCTGTCCTAACAGTAATTTTCATATTTTGACTTTAAGAACTGAACCTCAAATGACCTTTGACCTCTTTTAAATACAGCAAGGTACTTCTCCAGAATACAATGCATGTGCAGTAAATGCTAAGTATGCAAAGCATGTGCATACACAAATTCCAATCTTGAGAAATTATGTTTACAAGTTTTTCAGGGTTAGACCTTTAATGACCTCAGCTGACCTTTGACTGCACCAAAAACATTTTCTTCCCCTTCATATAATGCATATACATGCCAAGTATAAGGAAAGTATATGCTTTCTACCTTCAGATAGGGTGTATCAGAGGTTTCAATATTTTGACCTCCAGAGACATCAGATGACCTCTGACCCCACTACATTCAACATGAACCTTCCCTTTGATGTAATGCATCTACATGCACAGTATGAAGAGTGTAAATGCTTTCTTATGTGTACAAAATGTTTCAGAGTTTGACCTCTGGTGACCCCTGAAGACCATTGACCTCCACCAAAAACAACAGGCTTCTTCCTGTCCATATAATGTGTGTACATGCTAAATATGCAGAGTCTGCATGCTTCATATCTTGAAATATTATCTTAACAAGGCTTTCAGAGTCAGACATCTGATAATCTTTGACCTCCTCCAAAACACAATAGGATTCTTCCTCTCCAAATAATCCATCTACATGCTAAGCATAAAGAGTATCTATGCCTTCTATCCAGTGTTGTAACTAGTCACTAAATTAAAGAGGAAGTGACTCAAGCAATTGTATCATAATTTTCCTCATTGAAAAAGTACAATGACTCGAGTCACACTGAAAGTAGTAGTAAATAAATGGACTCGACTGCAAAATTGAGTGACTCGTTACAACACTGCTTCTATCTGGAGGTACGATGTTAGCAACGTTTCACAGTTTGACCTCAGATGACCTTTCAACTCCACCACAAAAAGAGGGTGCTTCCTCTCAATATGGCATCCACATACCTTATCTGAGAACTGTCAGTTTTCTTTACATGCTGCAGAAGTGTCACAAACAGGTACTGCATACACAATCTAATATACATACACATGCACACACACCCTATTATGAATGCACAGGTCCCTCTTCCATCAAAATACCTTTCCACCAAAACCTTTTTGGGGGAGGGGGGAGGAGGTATTTATATATTATCATTTGGGAACATGAGTTTGGGTTATCTTCCTGCTTATACTGTTGCTGTTACTCACATGTATGCACAACACAAGTCATTGTAAAATGCACTGAGCATTATGTACACAATTTTGCTATAACAGACAGCTGTAGGAAAATTGGAAAAGTTCGAGGAGGTAAGGTCATTAGCTGTATTCCACGACAACAGGTTGACATTCTTAGCAGGTGTGGGTATTGCGGTACTTATGGGCATGCGTTTTCAATTGCATGAGAACAAAACCTCTGCTTGGCAGCCTTTTATGAGATGTGCTGACATTTGAAACTTTCAGGATTTGGAGCTATTTTAACGAAATTTTGGTCACAATTCTCTGTTGAAAGCTTCACTGGTAACTTTTCTTGACACTGAAACTGTTTTCAGATGAAAATTTAGGAGATCGAATCTAAATTTTAAAATTTTTCGCAAAAATCTCAATCGTGCTTTTACCACACAAATATCACTTCACTCTCAAGGGAAATAGTGATTTGTGATGTCCCGATCGTCAAGGCAGAGATTCTGTGATGTAAGTATGGGATCCCTCACAGTTACCCTTCTTGAGATATAGTGTTTACAAGGTTTTGACTTTTGACCACTGGTGACCCCAAATGACCTCCACTAAAAACAACAGGGATCATCTACTTAATATGGGCAATCCACATGGTCAGTATGACATCCAACACATTTATTATTCTGTAGATATGTTTACAAGCAATTTCCAGGGTATTTACCATTTGACCTCTGGTGACCCCAAATGACCTTTGAACTCCACCAAAAACAACAGCGATCATCTCATCAATATGGGCAGTCCACAGGCTAGGTATACGTTCCCTCAAAGTTACCCTTCTTGAGATATTATGTTTTACAAGGAGGTCTTATGACCTCTCATGACCCTAAATGAACTTTGACCTCCACCAAAAACATTGCTATCATCTACTCAATATGGGCAATCTACGCACCAAGTATGAGACCCCTGGGAGTTAACCCTATTGAGATATCGTATTTACAAGCAAAGCACCACACACACATGATACCACCATTGTCGCATGGGTTCCTTGAGTCTTCGGCAAGGAATCAACAAAGGGAACTATACTAAACACCCATTGACTAGTAAAAATGACTATTTGACAGGCAATGTTCCAATCATATTTGTAGGCGATGTACATGGGTCTTTTGGTGTGCAGGTCATACCAAGAAGTGGGGCTAGAACATTTAACCCTTTCAGGACCACAAACCTGTACCCTACCCTCGCCAAGGACCGAACATTTTGTACAGTGTAGTAATGAATATGGGAATCGAAATTTAGTCTTTGCTTTAAGAAGTCACCTTCCTACAAAAAAATGTTGCCCACAAGATTTGTTTACAATTCAATAATCTTTCATTTGATACGAAAATCTTTTGTATACTTATTACCTTTCATAAATTCTGGGGCCAGAAACAAGCCTTGGCCAAAACCCCTCACAGTCACAGCCTATATTGTGCATACACTGTACAGTTGGCGTATTGGTTAGGCCTTAGCCTAGTTTCAGTGCACGTTATCTTGGAACATGTCAATAGCAACATGCACCATACCTTACATCGTACAACAGCCAAATGTGTGCTCTATACAATGAACATTGACTCCAAAGTGATGGCACTATGCACATATTCATTTTCTCTAGAGAAAAATGTCTGGTATGGCTGTTGCCAAAATTCAACCTTGGTATTTTGCTGGTTTTGCTGAACCGCGACGGTGGTCCCGGATGGTGGACAACTTTGAACAAAGTTTCTTTTATAATGTTAAGACATCAATTTATAAAGTTTACTCCAACAAATGGAATTGTCTTGAATATTTCACAATTTTAAGTTAAAACCTCCTTTATATAAAACTTTCATAAGGGCAAGGATGCCTCCCATACAGGAAAGCTGGATTTATAAGCAGACATACAGTAAAATTCGGTTAATTCAAACACTTCAAGATAGATGGTTCTTCGAATAATGAAAACATTCAAATAAACAGGGATTCAAGGTTGGCTTTAAGTGCCATAAATGGTGTCGGCAATAAAGTGTGCCAAAACATTTCCCAATAAGGTTGATACCCCTAGCAAAATTAAACAAAAAGGTCAAAAAATATTTAGCTATTTTTTCATGTGGCTGATGTTGTAAAACATTTTTGTGACTTCTAAACCCCAGTGATTTTATTCCGAAAATTCAAGCCCACCATCTCCTAAATGGCCAAACCCTTTTTATACACTTAATGTGAGCATGTGTAGAAAAGAAGCGCTGAAGATCTTGAGAGATATCCAAAACATTAATTTGGCAAAACTTCCAAAAACATTAAAGACCCATGTGTAGAAGACTCTCAATCAGCCGTTCATATTATTTCCATGATTTCTACTCCTTATTTTTTCATACCAAGTCTACTTTCGTACTTATTTTTCAAAGTTACTAAAATGATGTCTAATGCTACCCTAACATGTATTTTATTAGGAATATTGAGCCCTTACCCATCTCATGTCTTCTACCAAGAATTTCAAACAAACTTGTAAGATTTTCCTTCCAAATTTGACGAGAGTTTAAGATTGTTTTGCTCTGCCCAGATGCATGCTCTTGCAGACAGTGTGACATTTTGACCAGACTGTGAAAGAGCTGAAGAAATAGGGGTGTTTCTGCTGAAATTCCCTTGGTAATTTGACCTTCAATGAATGCACTGAAAGCTTGGTGGATATTATCTTAATTGTATTGAATACTGGTCTAGTAAAATCCAAGTATGGGTAAACAAGGTTTTACTGTACATTCACTCTGTTATCTATCATACCTCCTTGCCATTGATTGCTCTGATGGCCTGGTGAGCATCATCCCTCTTAATGAAGAGAACAAAAGCTGTTCCTTTGCTCCTTCTAGTTACTTTGTCTTTGACAATTGTGACCCTTGGAGAAAAGAAGTAAAAGGAACAGGAAAACTATGAGAAACTGAATTAAGCTTCTACCGAAGAACCTTACTGCAGTATTGCACAGACTATGAAACGCAAACTCCAGTGGCATTTCACTAGGGTGTCATGTGAGAAGATAAAAATTCCAATTCATGTCCTCTGAACCTACTAGCAAATGCTCTCTTCTTAACTCAAGTTATCTCATTTTAAAGATCTGCTATTTTTGTCAAGAAATACCTCCAGTTCTCTTCAAGGTCACAGAATGTAAAGTGGGCACATTGACTCAGATTCCTTTGTCCTTGAAATTTAATACTGTTGGAATGTTTAAATACCTTTCCATGTAAATCCAGCATTAAACTACACCATAGGTAGGGCAAAGCAAAGCAAAGCAAAGCAAGTTTTACATATTCCCTACAGCTGTGTCAATATCATAAAGAATCAATGTGCTGTGATCACATCACAGCTTCCCCATAATGCATTGTATCTCTAGAGAAAATTACATTTCTTTGAGAATTATTACCTTCCAAACATCACATGATATTCATGTGTGGTTTTCACCTCCTAAGCCAGAAAAAAAATTCTGCACTTTTCTGAAGTCACTGAATTTTGTCCCTGGCAAATTGCTTTAACCAATTAGCTTTAAAGTAGTTTTATTTTATGAAAATTTGAAGGAAACTAACCACATTCTGCAGTTCAGCATATGCTATCTACTAGAGAACTGAAAGTACTGAATAAAGCAGCAAGTGAGCCATAACAAAAACAAAAAAAAAAGGAAGAAAGAAAAAATTAATTCAACAATCAAAGGAAAGCCTTTGGTTACAGAAAAATGAGTAACACTAGAATAAAGCACTGTGCATGGTAACATGCATGAACCCTGAGGATTGCACTGTATGTACTCCCTCTGTCTGATTTTTTGTAAATAAATTGGACACTGTAAAAATTTCGTGGTTTGCAATTATTATGTAAATAAATTTACTGAATGTTTCAGGTGTTATCAATATAATGAAGAAATATTGTGTTGCACCACCATGGCACAAACAAAAATTAGCTTCTATCATTATTAAACCCCTTAGTCTTAACAATTTACTCTAGTAATAGGTTTACTCCACACATTTATTATGCATTCAAAGAATTATGAATATTGCATCACTTAACCAGAATACAAAAATGCATTGTGGTTTCAATGACACATTTTTCACTCCAAATAATGCCGAGATGTCCCACTTCTTTCAGTGACTGGTCAAATGCTATCTTAATGTCTTGGAAAAATAGTTTTGTGTTCATATTTGATCGTAAAAATTCTTGGAAAATTTTGCTTTTTGACCTCTGGTGACCCATGATGACATTTGGCTCCACCAAACACATTACAGTTTTTCCTCTTAGCATTTGCATCTACAAACTACCTATGAAACTTATTCAAGCTTCCTATCTTGAGATACTGTGTAAACAAGGTTTTCAGAGTTTGACCCCTGGTGACCCCAGATGACCTTAGACCTCCACCAAAAAACAATAGGCTTCTTCCTCTCATCATAGCACATCTGCATACCACGTATGAATTTATCCAAGTTTTCTACCTTGAGATATTGTGTAAACTGTTTTCAGAGTTTGACTCCTGTGAACCCAGATGAACTTTGACCTTCACCAAAGACAATAGGGTCCTTCCTCTTACTATAATGCACCTTCATACTAAGTATAAAATTCATCCAAGCTTTCTACCTTCAGATATCACGTTAACAAAGTTTTCAGAGTTAGACCCCCATGTGACCCCAGATGACTTGAATGATCTCCACCAAAAACAGGGCTCATCTTTTTACCACAATGCATCCACAAACTAAGTATGAAATCTATCCAAGCTTCCTACCTTGAAATAGTGTATTAACAAGGTTATCAGAGTTTGACCCTGGTGACCCCAGATGACCTTTGACCTCCACCACAAAACATAGGTTCATCTTCCTACCATAATGCATCCACATACTAAGTAGGAAACCTGTCCAAGCTTCCCAACTTGAGATATCGTGTTAACAAGGCACTGAGAGAGTGACCCTAGGTGACCCCAGATGACCTTTGACCTCCACCAAAGATAACAGGGTTCTTCCTCTTGCTATATTGACCTACCTCCTACGTATGAAGTTCATCCAAGCGTCCTGCCTTCAGATATCCTGCTAACAAAGTTTTCAGAGTTCGACCCCAATGACCCCAGGTGACCTGTGACTGCCACCAAAAACTACAGGGCTCATCTTCTTACCATAAGGTATCAATATACCAAGTATGAAATCTGTCCAAGCCTCCTACCTTGAGATATTGTGTTAACTTGGTTTTCTGAGTTTGATCCCAGGTGACCCAAGATGACCTTTGACCTCCAGCAAAAACAACAGGGTTCTTCCTCTCAATATGGGGCATGTATGTACCAAGTTTGAGAACTCAGAGTTTCCCTTCTTGAGATATTGTGTTGATGAGCGAAGCGTCACAAACACATGCACATACATACACACACACACTCCATCATGGATGCATTGGTTTCTCTTCCATCAAAACCAAAATGGTTAAGTTTAGGGGAACTAACTGGTGCATGACTGTAAACAAAGCAGTGAATTTCCCCTTGTGATAACCATATTTTGTTAAAATGAAGTTCGGGTAGCTACCCCTATTTTGAGTTGCTTATCAATCTATATGTATAAAACATGGTTTTTACACACCTATGAAAATTTTCTGTATTACAATCCCTTTAAAACAGAAAAATTGTATGCTGCGAAACAAAGGTTACATGAATCACTCTTTTAACCAAGTTAACAGATTTCCAAGATGTATGATCTCTGGTAACTTTTGATCTGTTCACTTGTACTGAAAAAAAAGAATAAAAATGTGATATGAATCATCCTTATGTACATACCTACTTGATACTTACTTGGCAATTTTTCCATACTTTTCAAATATCTACAAAAAAAAAGAAAAAAAATTATGAGCATAGGATTGAAATGAAATGAATCTTTAAATACATGATATACATCAGAGCTATGTTTGTGTACTTCAACAGTCCAGGTGAACACTGAACTAACATTTGAATTCCCACAATATGACATTCAACAGCAGAAGCAACAAAAACTTTGGAACCAACTGCAGTTGCAGCACTTCCACATTGTTGTAGCTCAGATAGAATGAGGTTAGAACATGCTTTGAATGTATCTGTACTCAAATGTCACTTTCTGAGTTCCATGAGCCTTACAATGCAATTTGTCACTTTCCTCCAATGTTTCTTTACCCCACCAATGTCAATATGGGGATGGGGGAGCAATTGACTAGAGGATCCTGCTCCACTACCTACAGCTGGTGATGCTAGGGAGGAGTATTGAACAATAATGCTATAATATCCTTTTGAAATGCAGGCCTTAATGAACAGTACTTTCTTCATATAAAACACTAGACTTCAGTAAAGGACTGGTCGTTCGCCCACATCTCACCATACATGGTCCTTACACTGACCTATTGAAATAGCGGGGATCGGGTGTCAGTGTAATGGTTGAAATTGTCTTTCTTCTTACAGCAAATGTTGAAAGTAAAATCTTAATTTACTACCTTGACTTTTCTTCTTCAGATCTTAAAGGAGAATTCAGCTGTTTTTTGATCACTGAGAATTTCTGGAAAGAGCCAAATATGTGAAATGAAATCAGTAACTTTTCTCCCTGTAATATTTACTGTGTGACTAAGGAACTTTGTTTACATCTGTATGCTAATGAACTACATTGTAAGGTCATTGTAGCATGATTGCATGTATGTATACTGTAGGAACTACAGTAATCAAAATGTATGTGACATCACAGTGTTACCCACCCACGGCATTCTGATATCAACAGATATATCAAACACTACAGTAAATTTTACAAAGAGGCAAAGATGATTTTATTTCAAATTTCTGGAATTTTTCAGAAGTTTAAAGTGATCAAAAATAACCGCAATATTAGAGTAAGTTTTGGAAAGGAAACGTTTAATGGTAGTAAATTAAGACTTTAGGCCCTAGCTTTGCTGTAAGAAGAAAATCAATTTCCACCACCACTGTGCAGGTCGAAGACCCCAGATATTCAATTGGCCGGTGTAAGGACTGTGTATAGGGAGCTATCGACGACCGGCTATACATGTACCTTTTACTGAGGGCTAATAAAACACCAACTTTGCATTATGCTGACCAATTCCTCCAAGTCCTCTAACTGTCTATCGCAAAATTTGGTAGAACTGAGTGATACTGATAGGTAACCTTACCTGTGTTGAAATATGAGCTATAACTACTGCACAATACAAATGGTGACCAGCACCGACTTGATTTGGATTCAAGACACCATTGCTTGAAGTGGGTAAAGAACATCACAATTACAAATTTTCAATGGCAGCCTACTGTTAGCAACTGAGACTAGGGTGCAATTCACCTTTAACTTATTCATTGTTCTAATGATCCTTTGCACAAGAATCATTATATTTTAAATCTCAGATTTTCTATGAATAGGAAAGGGGGGGATGCATGTTCTCTCCCTTTTCAGTCCAGCTACTTTTTGAAGACTTGAAATCTGAAGTTTGTACTTATTGTTGATCAAAATACTAAAACTGGCATTGTTCTGATTATGATTGTAAGACCCTCAGAACCCTGGAACTCACTTGTTAGGACATAAATAAATTTACAACCCCTGACCCCACACCTTTCCAAGCTCTTACAAGTGAGCTTGTCCTGATGAAAGAGCACCCCCCCCCCTCCCTCAGCTACTTTCTCCAAACCCTGTATCCTCCTTGTCTTGCTTACCAAAGTACTGTATGATATAGTAAAATGCAAGCAACAGATAAAGAAGAGCTGTAAATGTAAAGACCCATCTTTTGGACTTTTTTCCTTGCAAAGTGATTCTGTTAAGAAAAGTTGCCCTAATTTCTCTCTTGCTTTACTTGAAAGTAATCATTCTTAAAAACTAGATTTCAAAGTAAGGAATTTGTAGATGCCACCGACCAGGCTTTTTGAGAGGCAGATTTGGCATAAGTTTCATTAGGACTCTACCCACCAAATAATGGTAATTGTGTTATGATGGTCCCTTTTGCAAAAAGGCTCCCCTACTACTTACACCAGGATGCAAAAAGCATAGAGGTTTTGATAACTTCATTACACACTAGTGTTTTTAAAGTTTAACCTCTGTTGACCCCAGAAGACCTTCAATCACCAACACAAAATGGTTTCTGATCTTCTGATTATTACAAACCTACACACCAGGTATAACCAGAGAGTCACTTGCTTTGTGATGCTATGTCTGAGAAAATATTCAAGTTCTTTCCTTCTACCACACAGTGCAAAGTGGTGTTATGGCTATGCCAGGCAGTGCTAAGCTGGTTTCTCTTTGACAGGGTTCTTCAACTCAATATGGGGGACCCACATGCCATACATGAGAGTACATCGAAGTTTCTGTTCACATGTTTGCAAGATTTTGTAATTTCACCTCAGTCCACCAGGCTATACCAAAAATAAGAGACAATTTCTATTAACCATAATACATCCACATGCCAGGTATAAAAAAAATTAATGTTTCCTACCTTGAGATGTCCTGTTTACAAGGTTTTCAATTTTTAAACTCTGGTGACCTCAAATGATCTCTGACCACCAACAACTATAGGGCTCTTTCCCTCATTATGACAAATTTGTATCTCAGGTATGAATAGTATCCATCAGTCCTCCCCATCATTCCTTTTTTGAGATGTCAATTTCATGATCGAAGCACCACAGATACACATGCACATATGTACACACATACATACATCCTTGTGGCGGAATAGATTCCTGCAGACTTCAGCAAGAAAAACAAACGGAAAACAATCTTTTTTAACAAAAATTTTCATATAGTTGATGTCTCCATCGTGTGATTTCTATCATAGAGCTGTTCAAATTTCATTTCCATCACCCAACATTACCAATATCTTGTGTATTTATTGTGAAAAAGCTGCTGGGGTCCCTACCAGTAGTGCTGTACAGAAGAAAAAAAGTTAGGCGCCTCTGGCTCCTAAACAAAGAAATTTAAGTGCCAGCATTTTTCAAATGGTCTTCAAGTTACATACCTTTTCAATATGAAAGTTGATCATTCAAGCTTTGATTGATCATTGCTAACATTATCAGCATGTACATAATGTGTATATGTTGCCATGCATCTGCCTAGGCCTGGCACACGTGTCACAGTGCTTTAGAATCGAATCATTTGGAAATTCAATATAAGATTATGAATATTCATTGCAGGTCTCTGGCATGAATGTTACTTCAGTGATTTCTTACACAGTGAGTTAAGGGGACTTCTCCACTGACTCAACTGTATGTGAGACAATCCTTCAGAAGAAGGTTGCTTAAAAGATTTACACAGTGAGTCATTGGGGCTTCTCCAATGACTTCATTGTATGCAAGAGACACAGTAAAATCCAATACAAAGACACTTAATGTGGTCACTTGAAATCAGACTTGCTTCAGTCGATTTAAGTTATGTACACTGTTGAGGGGAATGTTGTTATGGATAACCCTCAACAGAACTAGTAGACACATCAGTGAACCGTTTAGTTGGAACAAAGTGGGGAAGTATGATGTCATATGGCATACACCACACACGGAAGGGTTATTTTTCAATTGTACATACCTACAGTACTGGACTTCCATTGTTTGACATGTTGCTTCATGCAGGATGTACCTTGTCATAAAAATATTGACTGCTTGAGCATGATTGTGTTTGCATGCACTGCATACTGTAGTATAGGTGCCAAACAACTAAACCTTTCAGGAGCATTTGGTGCCTTGCTAAAATAATTTTGGCGCATTTGTGATATTTTGGGCTTATTTGCAACCAATTTGGTTGCACTGTATAGCACTGATCCCCACCAATCATGGTGGGCTATGTTTTCAGCCAATATTAAAAAATTTGTTTACTTAAAAGATTGACAATATAAAGCAATAGCCATATGCTATTCATACAGCTACCACACATGGATGCAATCATGGTGTACAATTTGTACTGCTGCTGCTGCCACCAATGTATATCTCGCATGAATGCTGTACTGTTTGGTATTGTTGATTAAGGTGCAGCCTATTGTTTCAGCCAGGTGTAAGCCCACCTGTTTCATTATGGCAGTTTTGAAGGCTACACTGTACATGTACAGTACATTGCAATAAGGGTTTATTCTGTGGGATCATACAGTACATTAATTTACTGTACTGTCCTATTCACACAGCCAGTGTACAACTACATATTATGTTTTGACAGTCACATATAAACTGAACATGCAAGTGGGAGCAACTAGAATACCCTTCTGCACTGGAGAACATATTTTTTAAATTAAGTTTTGAACATTCATCATAAAATATGAACAAATATTATGAGAAGTTGTGTCTAAATTGGGACGTTTTTACATAGACATATGCATAATGCAGACTTTAAAGTGCCTATTAGAGGGCAAAATTCATCCTCACCATCCAGATAAGCCATCAGGCCTAAGCATTTTTATTAAAAGCTTAAACTGACTTCACATGCTGGGATATCTGATAAAGCAGTCCACCTTCCTAATTGTTATTCTTTCAATACTCTGCTAGAGTGTGCTAAAGTGATCCAAATTAACCAAACAAAATTTAAAAAGGCAGTAGGACAAGAAACCTAGGCCTATGGGCTATACACTCTCCACCCCCCCCCCCCCCAAAAAAATACAATTTCAAAGCTGCCAGTGTACCTTCCAACCATCTGAAAATTCTTCAAGTGCAGTACAGCAGTCATGTCTCAAATCTTGTTAGGCCTACCGTGCCTGTACTAGCTACCAATGATGAATCTTGCAGCCTGGTCATCCGTGTCCATAAGCCAAGACAAAATCTTGCAGGCACAGAAATCCGAGATCTTGACCCAGATCTTGCCAGTTTGAATCTAGGGCCCTACTTGCTTTAATAATTCATTACACGGCAGGCCTATTAAGGGATGTGGGTTTTTTAGTCATGGATGAGGGTCATTCTCAAAATGTTGTTGACTGCTTTTTTAACCAGAAATCACAAAGGCTTTGTGATTCCTTGTCAAAAGGAAATAAAAGTTATCAATTTTTGCATCCAGGGGTGGATTTAGGGGGGCCCAGGGGCCCGCCCCCCCTTCCAAACATTTTTGAAGTTCTTTTCAACTTCATAAAACATATGACTAGGCCATTATTGGTTGTTAAGATCAGCTGGGATTCACAGGAATGGCGTTGTCTATTAAAGCCATGTTGCCTGTTCGTGATGGCCAAGTACAGTATTTATCAAAGTGGTGACTGACACGAGAATGTATAATACGCTCGAGTTTGGAACAAATTGAGGTAAGAGGGACCGGTTGATAATTAGAGGCAAGGGAGCGGTCACCTTTTTTAAAGACTGGACTAATATTGGCACATAGTCAAGAGGGTGGAAGAATTCCAGTGTTCAGTGATTTTTGAAAACGTCGTGACTATTCGCACGTCGACTAGCCGCCGTGCAGACAAAATGCGGTGATTGCTTACTCGCACAGCCCACTGACCACACATACGTACGCATAAGACTGAGGGACACAACATGTACATATCGGTAGCGGATGAAATAGCATACACACATGCACACTGCCATAACATGGAAGTGAATTCTGAGTTTGAAGTGTACGCAACTCTAAAAGCACTCCATAAATACTGTGAAGAAAATAAAGCTGTTTTGTTTGGAGGAATTTGGCAAGTGGAAACAGCAAATAAGCATGTGTCTTCCAAACTTCTAAAAAATACAGTTAGAATACTAGAATGGTGACATTTAGTATGCCTTGACTTGAGTCCGTCGGTACTTTGTATCAGTCATTGCATATCCATACAAACCAGTCTGGAAAACATGTAGGTTATGCTGAAGATCTTCGGCGTGGCACCAGGCTTCGACAAATTCTTTTTTCATTACTTGTCCATCGGGCTAGCTGTTCTCTCAGTCTACTTGTCTGCATGAACATCTACTTGTCCACTTGTAATATGCCTTTAAACTCCTTTGTGGAGCAGACTTCTCAAGAGTACTTGCCCGGCAGGCTATGATATTGAACAATACTCTTGCCCGAGTAAGTTTTTGCTTGTCCCGGACTGTCGGGCGGGGGATTTGTCGCAGCCTGGTGGCACTCAAGCGGTCACGCCAAATTTCTGGCATATTTTGTCAGCCTGATTTCTATTTGGCGCACCTAGCCTACAGCAGATATTGGCACAATTTTTATCTTGCCTTTCTTTTGGGGTGGGGTAAATCTTCAGCGGCAAAAAAACGAACTTTCTAATACGGCATACAAAGCATATGGCACATAGACTCAACTACGTATGTAGTGTGCTACTTACAACACAAAGTTTAAATACTAGTATGTAGTAAAGTATGGCAGCTAGTCGACGTGTGAATAAGCAATCACTGCATCTTGTCTGTACGGCGGATAGTCGATGTGTGCATAGGCCTCCCCTTTTCAAAAATGGAGCAGCGAGTAGGGGCCACCTCCTCTGTGGAAGACCATGATTTTGGGGTCCTACTAATGAATGCCCGATATTGCCCGTCGGTATAATGAATGCCCGATCTGTGTGAATGATTGCCCGTGATGTGTTATTGATTGCCCGACCTGTGAATTGATTGCCCGTGCTGTTTTGATTGCTCATCGTGTGAATGATTGCCCGACTTGTGAATGATTGCCCGACCTGTGAATGGTTGCTCGATTAGGAAAGGTTTCATTTTGAGGCTGGTGAGGCCTAACGTTAGGCCGTACCGTCACGATAACACTTAATTCGGAGGTGGGATCAGCTTAGACATACTGTTACTTAATACTTTGTGGGGTAAAGCTGGTGAGGTAGAAACAGTTTTTTCACCTAGGCCTAAACATTACTGAGAAACAATATTATCATTTAACCAAAACATGCATGTTGGATAAAGCCACTTCACTTTATTTACAACTGAAGTATGGAAGCTAGAGGGATTCAGCCACAGGGGAAGACTCGGGAACACCCAGAATTTTTCTTTTCTCTATGTACTACCACCAGGCAAGGGCGACGCCAGAATGTTTTGATGGGCGGGGAAGCATGTGGTGAGTTATCGCCGTCCTGGGAGGGGATAAAAGGGAATTAATACATCCCCCTCCCCTTTGAGAAATTTTTGTTAATTTTAAGGTTGCTTAGATGCAAAACGGTGCTATCTTTGTGATATTTTTTGGAACTTCTGATCATATATGGCTGCAATGGCACAGCCAGGATTTGGTGTCGTTCCAGGCTCATCATCGTAGCTACTGACGAAAAGTTACAAATTTTAAGTTTTCAAACGAAAAAATGTCACATATTACATAATGTTATCAGGTCACTGACAATACAATAACCTTTCCATTTTGTGAACTTTTTCCTTTAATTACACCCATACTAAGAGCTTTTCATCGGTTGCATCTTCAAGTTTTGGGCATCCATTCAGACGACGAGCCATCAATAACACAGCACGGGCAATCAATTCACAGGTCGGGCAATCAATAACACACCACGGGCAATCATTCACACAGGTCGGGCATTCGTTATACCGACGGGCAATATCGGGCATTCATTAGTAGGACCGTGATTTTGAAACAAATTTGAAAAATTTGGTACAACTATAGAATACCCCGCCAATAATAAACCTCACTTCGCCTCCAGAACCAAAACCTCGTGAGAAAAAAATGAGGCATCTTGCTCTATGACAAAATACCGTTTGAACTGCCTGCAGGTGAAAGCTACAACGCCAACGCTTGGTTAATTTCGCCGTTTCGTGGAACCACCCTATACACGAAAATAATTGTAATTAGAAGGCCTAGGCCACAGGCATTCGAAACATTTACGTACATATACTACACACTATATATATATTATATATATAGTGTGTAGTATATGTACGTAATGTTTCGAACGCCTATGGCCTAGGCCTATGTCTGTGAATTCTTAACTTAGGGTAGCCCACAGTCATTGCCTCTTTAGGCCTACCTGGTGAATATCGTTGTTAGTAAGAGTGAACGGTAAATTTGATACGTAGACAGTACTCTTGCTCGGAGCAAGTCCTCCACTCATTCTGACTCAGTCATGTGAGAAACAACTCGTTCTCTACCTGATTAACAGAAGCACTGAAATGCTGCAATCATGCCCAAGGTAGACATTGTATTCCAACCGCCGGAATGACGTTTATGAATAATTAATCTATGACGTCGAAATTTGTTCCTCGGCTTATGAATAATGAATAAATGATATGTAAGTGCCAACTTAACCGTGAACTGAACTTGCCGCGCCAAAAATTGTATTTAATATTCCTTAGGTTATATGGGATGACGGAAGATGTAGAGATATTAACATGGTGGCTACTAAAGCCTGCTGGTGATTCATTTTTCAAGTAGGCCCTATGGCTTAGGAGATAAAAGAGACCTAGTGACAGCCGTTGAACCGAGCCTACACCTAATCCCTGGCAGCCTGCTGGAATTCCTTGAATGAGCCGCTCTCATGCCTACGCCGGTAGGCCTACGCACCCGCTCTATTCTCATCCTATCCTTCCTGTCCCTATTCACACTCACTTCGCCTACCCCGCCCGCTGTCCCTTTTCCGAGTGGATCAAATTTCCGGCGGGATAGCTAATATCTTGTAAACATACTAGCGTAGGAGACGGAAGGGGGGGGGGGGCTGCAGCCCCCAACCAAAATTTTTTTCTAAAAATTCGGGCACTATGCTGAGAATTTTTCGGGCACCTTCTGAACGAAAAATAATGCAATGATGTAGTTAAAGGTAATCAATAATTAAAAAACTTCCTTGGTAATTAAAATTAAGTTCTGATTTGAATTACACCAGCACCTATATATTCGGTATTCATTCAACAGTGTGTCTTTTAATGAGTAAACTTATATTATGACTATCAGTGGTGTATTTAGGGGGTGGGGGCATTGGGTCATACCTCCTTCAGTGATGCCGATTTCTTTTCTCTTTAGTACCTAAATATATAATTTTTTAACACAAATTTTACTTCAAAGGTAGCATATGTGGCCTCAGATTGCATGTAAGGACACCTAATTTTTCAACTTATTGTAAGAGGATAGGAATGTTTTCCTAGTCCAATTTCCACAGAGTCAATGCATTTAAATAAGGCTTACTTTTTTGTAGTTTGTGCTGAGTAGTGCAGTGCGTAGTACATGCATTTACTTAATTTTACAAGGCAGGTTTAATTACAAATTAGCTGTTGAACTACATCTTTTAATTATAAGTCCTGTTGTGCCAATGGCCTATGTACAGTTTGGCCTTCGAGTCACTCACCACTGTACAAAATCATACTTGAGTCACTCACCACTGTACAAAATCATATTTGAGTCACTCGCTGCTGTACAAAACCCTCTTTAAGTCACTCAATCCTTCAATTCTAACTATTTTGTACACTGGTTAAGTTATATTTGCATGGGTGCCTTCTTAAGAAGTAAACAGAATAGCTGTGAGAAACAAAGGATTTCATTATGGGGAATTTTAGATAAAAGGGACCCAATTTCAGAAACAGACATTCAAGAAGCTAACTCTTGAGAGTATGAAGACCTGACCACCTAACTGTAAATAGCTTATCTGTAAATAGTGTAAATACTGCAGGCAGGAAGAGAAGAAGAAGAGCTTGAAGACTGCTCCTGTCAATAGAACTTCTGTGTAAACTTCTACAAGCTGGTTTTCTGGTCATCTTTGGCTGAACTCTTGTCTTGCCTGCTAAGACCGAAGTGGCGTTACGTTATATTATGATTATCAGTGGTGTATTTAGGGGCCATGCCTCCCTCATTGATGCCGATGTTTTTCTTTTAAGTACCTAAACCCGTATTTTTTAACCCAAATTGTACTTCAAAGGTAGCACATGTGGCACCAGATTGCATGTAAGAACACCTAATTTTTCAAAAATTTTCAAAGGGGAGGGGACACTCCCTCCCCTAGGCCGGCGATCACACAACACAATGCATGCTCTCCACCCCCATGAGAAATATAAAAAAATTTATTATCAATATGGAAAGGGTAGAAACATGGCAAATTATTGTATGTAATTGGCAAGCGGTGTGATAAAAACGACTCACGCCTATATAATATATATATTAACATGTTGAACGCGCGTGGAGCACACGGACTTTGGGACAAAATTTTCGGGCAAGTTTTTACAGTCCCCCCAAATCAACTTGGGCTCCTACGCCTATGCTTGTAAATTCCACATTCGTTTATATAGCGTTTGCATCTTGATCCTGTGCATGGTAGGCTTAATTGACATACTTTCCGCCGAAAATGCTGCCCAGCCAGCATTCCCAACTGGGTCTCGTATGGGGCCCGATCGGGTCACCTAAGCAAGGTCCGACTGGGTATGTAACTGAATGGGCCTCCACCTGGATGTGGCGGCAATACAATACCCCGTAACTACGCCACTGGCCCATTCCAATATGTGGCCCACATGGGCCCTAATTGTGCCCGAAGTGGGCTGGCCCTTCCCCACTTGAGCCCACCTTAATCGACTGAACCCACTTGGACTGTAGTCGAGTAGCAGGCGCGTAGCTACAGGGGGAGCTGCCCCCCCCCCAGATGTTCGCTAGGTCCCCCAGAAATTGTGTATCCTAATAAAATGTGCAAGAATTAAGGACGACGATCAATGCAGTGACCTCCCCCCCCCCCCCATTTGATACCTAGGCCCTCATAAAAATTTCATCCTAACTACGCCCCTGTCGAATGACAAAGCATCATGACTCACTATACGGGGGTCCACGGTTCAATAACGGGTCGGTCACACCAAAGACATAAAAACTGGCATATATGCTCCGTATAGCAACATGTAGGGAAAGTAAATCCATTTCCCCACAACTGAAACAAAAGGCCGTGGCTGCCGCTAGTTAAACCAGATGGTTAAAAGATGTGGCGTAAACACCATCTAGCTTAGTCTATCCCACTTAGGCCCCAGCTGTGATTGCTGGCAGGCTGGCAGGGCTGGAGGTGTGGTTTCTGAGCCCCACCCCCTATTCTTTCCCCTTTTACTCTTCCTCTTTTCTTTCCCTCCCTGATGTTTTCTCTTCCTCTCAGGCTTTTTCTCTTCCTGTATTCCCACTCATTCCCCTCTTCCCATGTCTGTTCCTCCATCTCTTTCCTTCTCATTTTCCTGATTTCCCCGATCGAATCTGTCAGAGGGCACTTCCCTCACCCCCCCCCCCCAAAAAAAAGACGCGCCACTGGTTTGGTTACGTTTCCTTTCGATTTCCTCAAAAGGGATAATAACGTACACATCTCACACGCCAAGGAACGTGAAAAAATGGAAGCAAAGCGTAGCAGATCCGTGCAGCAGCGTCGCTTGTCGTACCTAGGTCGTGGTTCTTCGGGAAGACCTTGACACCTCAGTAGTCTAGCATCTTGGACCAAGCAAAAGCGTTGGTGAATCGTAACTGAATCTTGGTCATTCGTAGCAAAGCGTAGCGAAGCGTCGAGAATCGCACCTGAAACGTAGGAGCTCGAGGAAGAAGATTGGCTACGAAAACTACATTGAGACTATACAAATCGTTACGAATGAGGAAGATTGACCAACGTACAACTTACCTGTAACCTACGACCAGGGCCGTAGCCATGGTTATATGTTGGGGGCGGGGGGGGGGGAGGAGGTGAAAGTCCCAAATTCCGTCTGGATGGACGTTTTTTACAACTGAATGGCGGCGCGTAAATTCCACCTTTTCATCCCCCCCCCCCCTGCGTTTATATACAGCAGTGGGGATCCTTCCTTTGTCACTACATAAAGGTGCCACCCTGGAGGAGGGGTCTAAGGGGAGTCCCCTTTGAGAAATTTTGTTAACTTAAGGTTGCTTAGATGCAAAATGGTGCTATCTTTGGGATATTTTTGGAATTGATCATATATGGCTGGAAAATGTCCACAATTTAGTGAATTTTAATTTTTGGTTAGGTGAAAGCTGAGAGTATGTTGTCTTAGAGAAGAATACGTTGTCAACAAACCTCCTAAAGTCCCCCCCCCCCCTCCCAGCTGCTTCTATTCGATCAAAGTTTTGACGCAAAATACGTGCATGGAGTCAACAGAAACTTTCTTGGACTACTACGAAAATTTTTGCTTTCTTCATTGTGCATTGTAAAGGGCACCTAAGGCTGGCAGATACCTGTATAGGGCCTTTTGGGAGGTCTGCATTAATTATATAAAATGGGGTAGTGACATAATGCCTTTTACCCGACATCCAAATTATAATATAGAGTACTACTCGAAGCACATTCCATGTATCGTATTTTTACTAATTTTGAACAAAAATTCAGACCATCAGCTTACAGCAATGGGAAATGGACGGGAGGGAGAGTATAGATGCAGGAAGGTGATATTAGACCTCTCTGATAGGTACAGCAAAAGGGGTGAAGGACTAACAAGCGCGTTTTAGAATGCTTTTTCCTCGAAAGTGTATTAACAATCATCATTTATACCGGCAATGGCCGAGCGCAAAAAAGTCCTTGAAAACTTTTGAAAAACCTTCCACAAGTTATGATGCAAATTACGTTGAAAGATCCCATACTGATACCAGGCCCCTACCGATGTAGGGACATAATTTGGGGGGTGGGGTTATGTTGCCATTGACCCTGGTGAAACCGGATAATTCTGACATAGGGGGCTCCGGTAGCGCAAAGGTGGGCACCGAAGACTACCGTATCGTTGTAGCTATAGTGGTGCCAACAGATGATGACAGTTTGCGGGAACCACAGGAGATGATATTTCAAGACCTACACGGATCATAGCGAAAAGTTCCCCTTCCCGGTCGGCAATTTGTGGAGAGTCTCACAAGTGAACGGAACAAGGCTATGGCCATGATGGTGCGTCTTCAACTCCGCAAATCGTAGATGAAGAGTTGAGTGCTTTTAGGACGGTGAGGGGACCATGCTGCCATGGGCTACCATAAGGCCTCGGAGATGAGTCAACATAAGAGCATACCCAGGGGGCGTAGCGAAGGTGTTATCTTTGGGGGGTGTGGAGATTATGTTTTGCCGACGGATCTGGTAATGCGTAGTGCGAAAACGAGCTTTAGCGGATGGGGTCCAGGGCCCCGCCTAAGGACCCCTGGTGGGGTCAAGGGGGCGCGCAGCCCCCGGAAGCTCTGAAGTTAAAGTATGTCTCTGGGTGAAAAATTAAGTCTCAGGATGGATATATTTGGTTCATAATGCATCATCAAATACAAACTAGACCCCACCAATTTTAATGTATTAGGCTATTCCTCTCGTCAGGCCGCTATAGTTTTAATCGGTTGGGATCCAGAGGTCCGCCAGTGCTTTAGCTAGGACGTTTTCTCAATGTGACATTTACTGATCTGTGGCCTGGGTGAGGGGTCTAAGGGGAGGGGTGTCCCCCTCCCCTTTGGAAATTTTTGGAATTTGTAAGGTGCCTAGATCGCAAATGGTGCAATGTTTGAGTGGATTTCTGCCCTAATGAGGAACCTCAAAATTTATACTCGGATAGAATTTGCTTTTGTCAGATTTTTTGTGCAACATTTGTCGCCGTTTATGAGCCATTTTCGCACAAATAGGGGCTGGCTAAAACACTGAACCCCCTAAGGACCCCTGGTGGATTCCGGAGGGCGAAGCCACGGAAGCTTTGAGGTTTAAGTATATCTCTGGGTGAAAAATTAAGCCTCAGGAGTCAGGATGGATATATTTTTGTTCATAAAGCATCATCAAATGCAGAGATTTAACATGTACTAGGCTATCCCTCTCGTCAGGCCGCTATAGTTTTAAGCGGTTGGGATCCAGAGTCCCGCCAGTTTTTAGCCTGGACGTTTTCTCAATGCGACATTTAATGATCTGTGGCCTGGGGGAGGGGTCTAAGTGGAGGGGTGTCGACACCACTCCCCTTTGGAAATTTTTGGAATTTGAAAGGTGCCTAGATCGCAAATGGTGCAATATTTGAGTGGATTTCCGCCCTAATGAGGAACCTCAAAATTTACACCCGGGTAGAATTTGCGTGTCAGATTTTTTGGGGGCGACATTTGTCGCCGTTTATGCGACATTGTCCCACAAATAGGGGCTGGCTAAAACACTGGGCCGGCCTTAGGGCCCCTGGTGGGGGTCGGGGGGCTTCTCCTCCGGAAGCTCTGAGGTTTTAGCATAATCTCTAGGTAAAAAATTAAGTATCATGCAGGATTGGTATATTTTGGCTCATAATGCTTTTTTGTTTGCAATGGACTTTTGGAATTGGAAACCTTTCCCCACCACCCATACCCACCTTGGTCTGGCACAGGATTACATTTTTGATCATAACTAACGAAATCTTGAGAAGACATATCATGCTGTCTGGGGGCACCCAACCCATTCTTGCCCCCGGGCACCCTGAACCAAAGTTACGCCACTGGTCGGATCAGTTTGCGCCGGCCTTATGACTAGAAAACCCGTTTTAATACACAGTTATAAAGACGCATAATTAGGCGTGTGTCTCGCTGCACGCAATACGCGTACTTTCTAATAGTCATGCGCCCTGGGCTTAGGGCCTACATGACAAGTTACCTACCTGAAGTTTGTTTTGTCAGTACCCCTCAAGTAGTTTTCTACAGGACAAATGCCGACACCGAAGATACTTCGTATCGCTTCACCACGTCCACGGCATCTGCCATGCATACACATATCCGAAATAGACCTATTTCCAAATAGCAATTACAAAGGATTATGGGACAGAGTTTTAGTGTGCACCATTTTTGTCAATGGCTACTTACTGTGGCAAAAAATGATGTGAACCAAAACTCTATCCCACAATCCATTGTAACTGCTATTTGGAAAGGGGTCTATTGTCGGATATGCTTACGTTTCATTTCATTTCATTTCTTGTTTTTCCGCTTTACATGTATACATACAAATAAAGAATATAAGAATATAACTTTACATAGGAATTTATGTACATTCATAAGCGAAAGGAAGTACACAAAAACTCCAGAGGGCTTGAGAACGTGCACTCCCCGTAAACAAAAAGAGAGAAAACAAAACTACAAACAAGCAACAAACAAACTGCTTCGACAGTAGCAAAAAAGAAAAAAAAACACAAAGATCAAAAACAGAGAAAAGGTCGTTGAAGTGATACCTTTCCCCATCCCGCCCTGCACTATGACCGGCCAATTTACCCCATGTGTAAGTGCAGCATAATTATGCTACTGCCCGGAAAGCAGCGCGGTTTCCTCTCTCCATGCATCCCTTGGAGTAATAATAGTCTATCATTACTCCAAGATGCATCCTCAGTATCCCAGTGAAGTCGTACACGTCATAGGTTAATTATTCATGAACGTCATTCCGGCGGTTGGAATACAATGCCTACCACATGCCCAATGGCCAGTGTTGCCACGTCAATCAGACTAATTCCCGCCCAATTTTTCTTAAAAACCCGCCCAAAACCGCCCACATTTCGAAAAACCAGCACAAAACCGCATAAACATAAGATTGTTGTAGTAGAACGTCTATGCTGTGCACCCCTTTTTGAAATAACTTCAAAAAGAACATTTTCCTCCAAAGTAAATTCTTTTTTACCCATGATTGATGTCTAGAGAACCATCATTGTAAAGTTGAAAATTGTGTGTGATAGGCCTACAAAAGATTATCTGTCTTGCACAAGCAGTCTCTGTTATGGTACACTTTCTTTCCCAGCATGCATTGTGTATCGCACTTGACCAACTCGCTTATTCGACTCGTCTCAGGATCTCAGCTGCAGATAGCGTTATCAACGGTTGTGCAGTCATTACAGGAATATCCCAAATAAATACAAAATATTGTGATGACAAATGCCCTTTATTGATTTAGGTATCCCTTTTAATATTTCCTACCTTCCAAGATAATACTGTCAAAAACAAACTAAGCATGCAATAATATGAACTAACGCAATAACACACTTAATCATGAAACATGAACTTTTAATACTACAGTTTAATACTACAGCGCTATAGAAAATGTTTTAACGCCGTTTTAAGCAAAGACAGTATAGCGCCGTAAGGCGCAAGACCGGTTACTCACACGAAAGTGCACACAAATTTTCGTAGTATGCAATGGAGCAGATCGTCCGCCATTTTAGTAAGCAGCTTTGATGCATCGTATGGAACGCCAAAAACGGTGCGTGTTGTAAATGCGTTGGCCTGACGTTCATAAAATCAATATCTCGATAACCAACGATGCTACGTCAATGGGAGTTTCATTGTTGGGTTTGGTATTTTCATTTAGTGTTAGACTTTTCTTTTAAATACTAATTCAAAGAACAGTCCAACACTAAATGAAAACTACATATATTATAGGCCATGGGCAAGAAGCACCTCAAGGCACCCCAACCCGCAACTCTCCGACCCAATATTTTTTTTTTAAAACCTTAGGGTCCCCTGAACGCAGAATCAAGTGGTAACAGTAAATATTTTGGGTCTCACTTATTCAAAATTACTGCCAAAAACAAAATGGTGGCAAAATTTATGAATATTTTGTATCAAAATATATTAAAACTAAATATATTCCTGAAAATATTTTGAGGCATCGACTATTAAAATTTGGTCATATTTTATGACAAAAATTCCAAAATTAATTTTTGAGACTGTTTTAGTGAGATGCAGTTAACCAAGATGGCGGAATTTCCAAAATGGCTGTCCATGTGATTATAATAATATATTGAAATAATGTGAAAAATATTCATGAAAAATATGCTGGACACACCGACTCTTAAAATATGGTCATGGTTCATACCAAATAATTAAATATTTTTTAGAACATTTTTGTTGGAATTCAGGTCAACCAAGATGGCGGAAAAAGCAAAATGGCCGCTTATGGTATAGTACCAATGTAGCATAATAATAGATAATAACTTGTAATCATTAAAAATATTTTCAACACATTTACATCTAAACTCTGTCCATTTTCTGCAATAACTATTCAGAAAGTTTATGGATAGATTTTATGTTTAAAGGTGTTACAAATATTTTTTAAGGATGATTTGCCTTATTTTTATAAAATATCACTGGCCGCCATTTTGCTTTTTCCTCCATTTTGATTGACCTAAATTCCAAGAAAATGTTTTGAAAAATACGTTCAAATTAATTGGCACAAAATATGGCCAAATATAAACAGCAACTGTCACAAATATAATTTTAAGGATGATTTTCCCTATGATTGTGATGTATAGAAATTTTAACATTAAAGGTCATTTTGCTATATCCGCCATCTTGGTTGACTCAGATCCTAAATAAATGTCCAGAAAAACTTTTTGCATATTTACAACCGACAGGAAATGGACACAGGTTAACTTTGCCTGTGTTCAAAAGTATTTTTAATGAATATTTGTACTATTATTATGTTATATTGGCATAATTATTGCATTGGCCGCTATTTGGTTTTTCCGCCATCTTGGTTAACCGAAACCTCACCAAAATAGTCTCAAAAATTAATTTTGGAATTTTGTCATAAAATATGACCAAGTTTTAACATTCGATGCCTTAAAAATATTTTTAGGAATATTTACTTATTATTATTTAATACAAAATATAATTTTTGCCGCCATTTTTGGGAGCCATTTTGAATGAGTGAAATCGAAAGTGTTTGCTGTTACTTCTTGATTTCGTGTTCAGGGGACCCATAAGGTTTCCAAAAAATATTGGGTCAAAGATTTGTGCGGGGGGGGGAGGTTGCCCGTGGGTGCCTCTGGCCCATGGCCTGCACCTATTATGGAGCAAATTTCCACTATATACCAGTAGCTGAAAATCGCACATGAATCCGTTCGGTAGTTTTGGACAGTGGCGTAGCCACGGGGAGGGTTTTGGGGGTTGAACCCCCCCCCCCCCATGACCCAACCTTGAAAAAAATAATTGCAAAAAACACATGATCACTATAAACTTTATTACATTTGAGGCACAAACATTGCACCATTTTGCATCTGGAGACCCAAAATAGCCGTTTTTCTCCCTCCCCTTAGACCTTTCCCTCGTGTCTTAAGCCGCGGTCACACTACAACGAATTCGGATCGGATTCCGATCCGATTTTTGTGAGTTTTTATTAAAATCTTCTCCATTGCGGGTCGCCAAGAACCCAGAATTTGCCAACCTGTGTAATTGTATGATTTTTATCGTAGGACTACGAAAGTTAAATTTTTACGAATTATTTCGTGACGTCACATCGACAGACAGCTTTTATCGGACTACGCGTGTCCGATGAAAGCTGTCTGTCGGTGTGACGTCACGAAAAAAATCAGTTAACATTTCATTTTCATAGACCTCTGATGCAAATCATATATTTACACTGGTTGGCAAATTTTGGGCTCTTTCTGACCCGAAATGGAGAAGATTTTAATGAAAACTCAAAAAAATCGGATCGGAATCCGATCCGAATTCGTTGTAGTGTGACCGCGGCTTAACTCCAGAACCCTCCCCATGACACAATCCTGGCTACGCTACTGGTTTTGGAGTTATCTCCCTTTGATTAGTTATCAACGTACCAAATAAACAATGTTTAGCATCAACTCTCTGACATCACGGTTAAACTTTCGTCAACAATAGCTTATAATTTTCATTACATTTAGGTGACTAATTTTTCTTCCATTTTTGCAATTTTGACCAATCAGTCGTCTATGACTTACTCGTACACACTGTCTCGGTACGTTACGTACATATCAGCGTCCCGGCGTTTGCTTACTAAAATGGCGGATACTTCGCCCCATGACGTACTACGGTTTTAGAGGCAGAGTAACCGGTCTTGCGCCTACGGCGCTATAGTGTCTTTGGTTTTAAGTGTCTTAAAATGAACCCTTTGATCATATGTTCGAGTATCTCGAAGTTAGCGAACAGAAAAGTTATACATTATAGTTAGAACGCGCACTTTCCACTGGATGTTTCACAATACTTCATGAAATCTTTACAAGGCGTTTCTTGTAAGAGACAATGGTAATAATGAGATTGCTAAAAATGTCAGTATATACCGCAAAATAACCCCCAAAGCCAAACAAGCCCAAAAATCCGCCAAAAAGCAAAAAACCGCCCAAAAACCGCAACCCGCCCGAGCTTTGAAAAACCCGCCTGAGTAGTAAAAAAACCGCCCAATTGGGCGTGAAAACCGCCCACGTGGCAACACTGCCAATGGCCGCAACGCAAACTGAAACCCGTTGGAAGCAGCTAACCTTACGAGTCCTATTAATGGCAAAGGCGCGGCCGACAGCGGATTCTCTTTTTCCAGGACGAATGGGGAAGGGGAGGAAGAGGGGGAAGGGGGGGAAGGGGGAGAGGGGAAGAGGGGGAGAGGGGAGGAAGGGGAAAGAGGGGGAATTTTCGGAAATTTCAATTGCAATCATGAACCAGACAGCCAAAAAGGCTTAATAGATATATTGTAACAAACATGAATCACCCACATGATAACCATGAGATCCCTCACTATTATCCAAAGACAGTATAGCGCCGTAAGGCGCAAGACCGGTTACTCACACGAAAGTGCACAAATTTTTGTAGTATGCAATGGAGCAGAGCGTCCGCCATTTTAGTAAGCAGCTTTGATGCATCGTATGGAACGCGAAAAACGCTGCGTGTTATAAATGCGTTGACCTGACGTTCATAAAATCAATATCTCGATAACCAACGATGCAACGTCAATGGGAGTTTCACTATTGGGTTTGGTACTTTCATTTAGTGTTAGACTTTTCTTTTAAATACTAGTTCAAAGAATAGTCCAACACTAAATGAAAACTACATATATTATAGGCCATGGGCCAGAGGCACCTCAAGGCACCCCAACCCGCAACTCTTCGACCTGATATTTTTTTTTGAAACCTTAGGGTCCCCTGAACGCCGAATCAAGTGGTAACAGTAAATATTTTGGGTCCCTTTTATTCAAAATTACTGTCAAAAACAAAATGGTGGCAAAACTTATGAATATTTTGTATTAAAATATATTAAAACTAAATATTCCTAAAAATATTTTTGAGGAATCGACTGTAAAAATTTTGTCATATTTTATGACAAAAATTCTAAAATTAATTTTGGAGACTGTTTAGGTGAGATGCAGCTTAACCAAGATGGAGGAAATTCTGAAATGGTTGTCCATGTAATTATTATAATGTATTGAAATAATATGAAAAATATTCATGAAAAATATGTTGGACACACCGACTGTTAAAATATGGTCATGGCTCATGCCAAATAATTAAATATTTTTTAGAACATTTTTGTTGGAATTCAGGTCAACCAAGATGGCGGAAAAAGCAAAATGGCCGCTTATGGTAGAGTAACAATGGAGCATAAATGTAAAGAAAATGTTTTGAAAAATGCGTTCAAATTATTTGGCACAAAATATGGCCAAATATGAAGAGCAACTGTCACAAATATAATTTTAAGGATGATTTCCCCTATTATTGTGATATAAAGAAATTTTAACATTAGAGGTCATTTCGCTATATCCGCCATCTTGGTTGACTCAGATCCTAAATAAATGTCCAGAAGAACTTTTTGCATATTTACAACAGGAAATGGACACAGGTTAACTTTTCCTGTGTTCAAAAGTATTTTTAATGAATATTTTTACTATTATTATGTTACATTGGCATAATTATTTTTGGCCGCCATTTTGCTTTTTCGCCATCTTGGTTGACCTGAATTCCCCAAAATATATTTTGAAAAATAATTTTAGAATTATTTGTCGTAAAATCTAGCCAGATATTAAGGGCAACTGTGTCAAAAGTATTTTTAATGATTATTTCTCGTATTATTTTTTATACATTTTGATTGTTCTATTGGAGGCCATTTTGTTGTTTCCACCATCTTGGTTAATACGAGGTCCTGCATAAAGTATCACAAATCATGCTTTGAATTTTATGTACAATCTGCTATAAAGATAGTTGGGGTTTTTAATGGAAATATATTTTTAATGATTATTTTCTGAGATTTTGTTGCACTTTTTTAATTTTCTTATTTTTGTGGGTTATTTTTACTGTATTGTTTTTTACTTCTTCGGTGCGTTTCCGCCATATTGGTTGGCAGTTATTTTTGTGTCAAGGATTTTAAAGTTCAAGCTTAATTTTAAAATATTAATTTACATCATTGTGATTGAGGACTGTAGAAATTTGCAATGTGTTTGCACAATTATTGAAAATTTTTCATTCAGTTTGGCGGCCATTTGGTTTTTCCGCCATGTTGGTTAACCGAAACCTCACCAAAACAGTTTCAAAAATTAATTTTGGAATTTTTGTCATAAAATATGACCAAGTTTTAACATTCGATGCCTTAAAAAAAAATTTTAGGAATATTTACTTTATTATTATCTAATACAAAATATAATTTTTGCCGCCATTTTTGGGAGCCATTTTGAATGAGTAGAACCGAAAGTGTTTGCTGTTACTTCTTGATTTCGTGTTCAGGGTACCCTAAGGTTTCCAAAAAATATTGGGTCAAAGATTTGTGTGGGGGGAGGGTGCCCGTGAGGTGCCCCTGGCCCATGGCCTGCTCCTATTATGGAGCAAATTTCCACTACCAGTAGCTGAAAACCGCACATGAATCCTTCCGGTAGTTTTGGAGTTGTCTCCCTTTGATTAGTTATCAACGTACCAAATGAACAATGTTTAGCATCAACTCTATGACATCACGGTTAAACTTTCGTCAACAATAGCTTATGTTTTTCATTATATTTGGGTGAGTAATTTTACTTCCATTTTTTGGCAATTTTGAACAACTTAACCAATTAGTCGTCTATGACTTACTCGTACACACTGTCTCGGTACGTTACGTACATACCAACGTCCCGGCGTTTGCTTACTAAAATGGCGGGTACTTCGCCTCATGACGTACTACGGGTTTAGAGGCAGAGTAACCGGTCTTGCGCCTAACGGCGCTATAGTGTCTTTGCTATCTACGTGAGATATCATGTTAATAAGGTCAAAACCTTTTGAAATCTTAAGACCCAAAATGACCTTACACTCCACATAAAACAAAAGGGACTTTTATTTCTATGGCTTAATATGAACAATCCACAGGTCAAGTATGAGATCCCTCACATTATCCTGCCTTTTTGACCTCAAATGACCTTTGACCTCCATGAAAAATGACACGGATCATCTACTCAATATTAACAATCCACATGTCAAGTGTGATATCCCTCACAGTTATCTTTCATGAGATAAAGTGTTTTACACGGTTTTGACCTTTTGGCCTCTGGTGACCTGGAATGACCTTTGACCTCCAACAAAGACAAAAGCGATATCATCTACTCAATATGGGCAATACAAAAGCTAAGTATGAGATCCCTCAAGGTTACCCTTCTTGAGATATAGTGTTAACAAGGTTTTTACCTTTTGACCTCTGGTGACTCCACATGACTTTTGACCCCAACCAGAAAAAATAGCAATCATCTACTCAATATGGGCAATCCACACGCTAGATATGATCCTTCACAGTTACACTTCTTGATATCCTGTTTAAAAGATTTTGACCTTTTGGCCTCTGGTGATCTCAAATGACCTTTGACCTCCAACAAAAACAATTGGGATCATCTACTCAAATCCACATGCAAAGTATGCGATGCCTCACAGTTATCCTTCTGGAGATATCAAGTTAACAAGATTTTGACGTTTTGATCTCTGCTGACCCCAAATGGCCTTTGACCTCCACCAGAAACAATTGGAATCGTCTTCTCAATATGGGCAATCCACATGCTAAGTATGAGATGCCTCACAATTATCCCTCACTGAGATAAAGTTTTAGAAGGTTTTAACCTTTTGATCTTTGGTGATCCTAAATGACCTTTGACCTTCACCAAAAATAATCAGGCTCATCCGGTCAATATCAGTGACGGCACCAAGGGGGTATGGGGGCATTTGCCCCCAATCAGAAGCTCTGCCCCCAGATCCGCCCCCCCCCACACACACACTCAGCTCCTGAACTGAAGTAAAGTGACCTGACGGGAGGAATAGCCTAATACATTAAAATTATTTGGAATCTTTGCATTGGATGATGTATTATAAACCAAAATGTACCTATCCCGGGGCTTAATTTTTACCCAGAGATATGCTAAAACCTCAGAGCTTCCGGGATCTTCGCTCCCTGGACCCCCACCAGGAAGCTCTAAGGTGGGCCCTTGGACCCCACCCGCTTAAAGGTATAGTTGCCTGGCGGAAGGAATAGCCTAATATATTAAAATTATTTGGAACCTTTGCATTTGATGATGCATTATGAACCAAAATATATCCAGTCCTGAGACTTAATTTTTCACCCAGACATATGCTAAAACCTTAGAACTTGGGCCTTCACCCCCTGGTCCTCCCACCAGGGGCCGTAAGGAGAGCCTCTGGTTCCCACGCGCTAAAAGGTATAGTGGCCTGACGGGATCGACAGGCGGAATTCCTATTGCATTAAAATTATTTGGGATCTTTGCATTTGATGATGCATTATGAACCAAAATATGTCCTTCCTAAGCTTCCGGGGGCTTCTCCCCCTGGACCCCCACCAGGGGCCCTAGGGTGGGCCCCTGGGCCCCACCCGCTATAACTCGCGCTTCGTGCTCCATTTGGAGCTACGTGCGAAAATTTTTTTGCACCCCAACATTTTCTTTTGCCCTCCATCCCCCCCCTCCCCACTTTTAAATTCCTGGTGCCGCCACTGGTCAATATCGCCGATCCTCACTGTAAATATGAAATACTTCACAGTTACCTTTCTTGTGATGTAGTGTTTAGGTTTTAACCTTTTGACCTCTGATGATACCAAATGACCTTTGACCTCCACCAAAAACTGTAAGAATCATCTACTCGATAAGATCAACCCACATGGTAAGGATAAGATCCCTCACATTTATCCTGGAGATGTCATGTTTGCAAGCAATCTCCAAGGTATTTACCATTTGACCTCTGGTGACCCCAAATGACCTTTGACCTCCACCAAAGATAATAGAGATCATGTACTTGCTTAATATAGGCAATCCACATGTTAAGTATGATATCTTCTTGAGATATCGTGTTTACAGGGCTTTGACCTTTTGACCCCTCGTTACCCTAAATGACCTTTGACCTCCACCAAAAATGGTAAGAATCATCTGCTCAATATTTGCAATCTACACGCCAAGTATGAGATGTCTCGGAGTTCCCTTGTAGAGATATCGTGTTTACAAGCAACATACACGCACACACGACACCACCATCGCATAGATTCCTTGAACCTTCGGCAAGGAATCAAAAATGAAAAAAATGATGCTCAGGTTAGGGTTAACCGAAAACCTTGAAAAACATGCTATTTCAAGACAGGGATGTTGGATAATTTTTCGTGCTTCGCTATATAGATGTGCTACTTTGAGAGGGAACCCGATGGGTTTGTTGGAGGTCGAAGGTCACGTTTTTGGCCTTGTTTTTGGCGACGGGATCTGTTCTATTCAGCCAGTCTAGAACGGGACCACTGTCGGGTAGTGTCAGTTAAGTCAAAGTTTGTCTCTTGGGGACGTTGTTACTCCTTCAGGGAGCAGAACTCCTTTGGGAGTATTGTTTGGTTTTCGCCCCTGGCTCTTCGCCAGAGAGTCAGGGGACTTTTGGAAAAAAAAGACTTTAAATAATTAAATAATTTTTGGCCTTGTTTTGGCGACGGGACCTGTTCTATTCAGCCAGTCTAGAACGGGACCACTGTCGGGTAGTGTCAGTTAAGTCAAAGTTTGTCTCTTGGGGACGTTGTTACTCCTTCAGGGAGCAGAACTCCTTCGGGAGTATTGTTTGGTTTTCGCCCCTGGCTCTTCGCCAGAGAGTCAGGGGACTTTTGGAAAAAAAGCTTTAAACTGCACACTAGAACGGAACTACTGTCGGGTAGTGTCAGTTAAGTCAAAGTTTGTCTCTTGGGGACGTTGTTACTCCTTCGGGGAGCAGAACTCCTTCGGGAGTATTGTTTGGTTTTCGCCCCTGGCTCTTCGCCAGAGAGTCGGGGGACTTTTGGAAAAAAAACTTTAAACTGCACAGACTTTAATACTTACCTGGCACAGGAGTATCCCTGATCACGACGGCGGAGCTCCCAGGTGGGACCTGTTCTATTCAGCCAGTCTAGAACTTGACCACTGTCGGGTGGTGTCAGTTAAGTCGAAGTTTGTCCCTTGGGGACGTTGTTACTCCTTCGGGGAGCAGAACTCCTTCGGGAGTATTGTTTAGTTTTCGCCCCTGGCTCTTCGCCAGAGAGTCAGGGGACTTTTGGAAAAAGGACTTTAAACTGCATCCGGTTGTGGAGCTTGTTTAAGTGTGGGGATAATGAGGTTACCCTTTGCCACAACTGCCTCCGGGGCACCCTTGGGCAAGGTGCGCCTGTATTTGCCCAGTTCAGTTCAGTTTGGGTTCCCGAAGAGAGTGGACGTTCCCGATCCCCCACCGGGCCCGTTCGATCTCTTTGGGATGTTTTGTTTTCGTGTAAATACTTGTATATACTGTAAATAAACTGTAAATAGTGATTTCAACGAAACAAGTGGCCCCCGTGTCCGTCTGTGCTGTGGTTGCCTTCGGGCGTGGTGTTGCCTTTGGGCGTGTTTGTTGCCTTTGGGCTTGTGTTGTTGATCTTTGGTGGTTTCTGTTTGTTGGTGGTAACAAAGACTCTTTTGTTATCTCATCGCTCCGTGAGGAGGATGAGATATTGTAGTCACTTGACCTGTTGGGCTACATTCGGCAATGCCAGCAGAAATAACAACGGTTGCCATGGTAACAGTTAATTATCACAAGTTACTAGTCTAAAGTCCTAACCCATGGTGGGGTACCCCAGGGTGACCAAAAGTCCATAACAGAGGGAGGGGTCAAAACGTGTCCGTGTGTGTGTGTGTGCGTGTGCGTGAGTGTGTGTGTGAGTGAGTGAGTGAGTGAGTGAGTGAGTGTGTGTGTGTGTGTGTCCAATTTTGTTTTCTTAATATCTCCAAAACGGTAAGGCCGATTTTCTTCAAATTTGGTGGGAAGGTGCCCTAGGTGGAACCCAAAGTCTACATCGACTCCCGGAAGTAAAGGTCAGAGGTCAAAGGTCAAATTATGTGAAAATCACTCTTTTTATAATAACTCCAAGAAAAAACATCCCATGAACATGAAACTTCACACATATAATAATAGTGTCTGGCACTACGAAAATATATGGTTGCCATGGCAACCAAGGTCAAAAGTCACGTGATACTAACATTTTAAGTGAAAAAATGTGAAAAAAGTGTTCCATGAACTCCTCCTTGTGGGCTAGACCGATTCTTTTGAAATTTGGTGGGTAGGTACCCCAGAGTGGAAACTTGTGTCTCCATGACTTTCAGCAGAAAAGGTCAAAGGTCAAAGGTCAAATTCAATTTTTGTGAGAAATCACACTTTTTTAGTATTTTAAGTATAATTCCAGAAGGAAACATTCCACATGCATGAAACTTTGCACATATGATATAGGTGTCTAATGCTACCAAAATATATGGTTGCCATGGCAACCAAGGTCAAAGATCAATTTTTGTGAGAAATCACATTTTTTTAGTATTTTTAGTATAATTCCAGAAGGAAACATTCCACATACACAAAACTTCACACATATGATGAACATGTCTAATACTACCAAAATATATGGTTGCCATGGCAACCAAGGTCAAAGGTCAATTTTTGTGAGAAATCACATTTTTTTAGTATTTTAAGTATAATTCCAGAAGGAAACATTCCACATACATGAAATTTCGCACATATGATGAATGTGCTAAATAGTACCAAAATATGTGATTACCATGCTAACCAAGGTCAAAGGTCACGTGACAAGTAGTCAAAGGTCAATTTTGGTAAAAATCACATTTTTTAGTATATTTAATATCATTCCAGAAGGAAACATTACACATACATGAAACTTAATTCACACATATGATGAACGTGTCTAATGCTACCAAAATATATGGTTGCCACGGCAACCAAGCTCGAAGATCAATTTTTGTGAGAAGTCACATTTTTTTAGCGTTTCGGTACACAAACTGACAAAGACTTAACATTGATGATAGCAACGTAAATCAACAGTACACAGTGTAGACGCGCTTGTTTCTAGTACTGACCAAAGATATTATAAGCATAGATTCCCAACTACTATACCTACACTGTTACGCTCAGTGACTCCTCGTGTAGACGCAAATATTGAAGTGTGAATTTGACATGCGCGCCGTTCTTTTCGGCGATCTGCGTAGCCGGGAAATAACAACGCGTACGTTACAGAAATTTCATTGTTAAAAGAGGTTAGCGTGCGTGTCTTTTTACAACGCGTTCTATACGTGCGGAATACATTTTTTTCTCTGTGTATTATCCGAAATCCTTGACACACACTTCTGCGCTCTTGGGAAGCAATGCGCTAGTTAATTTCCCGTTGTGAGGGCGTAAGAAATTAAACGCGCATATAAAAGTGCGTTACTGAAAGATATAGGAACTGACTAATGAATGTAGGCGAATAAGTGCATGAACTTTAAACCAGTCATTGTGCGCTCATGTTCAAGTGTACTTATTTGTAATGCTGTCAGGAAGAATTAAACTTCTTTAAGTAGAATTTAGTATTGAGGAATGAATACTTCTTACATTACAAAGTTCCGAAATAGTATTAATACTTTTGTAAGACATTAATTTACCTGTAGCCTGTGTTTTTTAAAACTGCTGAACAGTGATCACCACTTCTGCCCCATATTTTGGGCTCCATGGGGAGTCAACACGCCATTCTTAATTTGGAATCGGGATAATGTCTATAGTCCCCCGTCTCATTGGTCCCCCATGTCATTGGTCCCCCGTCTCATTGGTCCCCCATGTCATTGGTCCCCCGTCTCATTGGTCCCCCATGTCATTGGTCCCCCGTCTCATTGGTCCCCCGTGTCATTGGTCCCCCGTCTCAATGGTCCCCCGTCTCATTGGTCCCCCGTCTCATTGGTCCCTTGTGTCATTGGTTCCCCGTGTCATTGGTCCCCCGTCTCATTGGTCCCCCGTCTCATTGGTCCCCCGTCTCATTGGTTCCCCGTCTCATTGGTCCCCTGTATCATAGTGATGTGTTCTAAATGATATGTCAGTTTGATTTGTATAACGCACATAATTATACGCCAAGCACCGAGGGCTGAAGATCTCCGACGAGATCTGAAAATTTTCCAAACATGTATTGTCTGCTTTAGTCAAATGTTTGAAAATACATGAGGCCCAGTTTGGAGAAAATTTGGAATTTTAGGAAAGAAAATTTGACTTTTACGTAAACAGAAATTTGAAAACTTTGGGTTAATATTGAAGAATCTGCTTTTCAACGGCAAAATTACTTAGAATGTTAGGGCGACTGAAGATCGTTTGAGTTACATATTTTATCGTATAGTAAGATGCTATCCGGCGAAATTGGAAAATTTCCAGAAATATATATAATAATAAATATATAAATAAATAAATATATAATAAAAATATTTTATTGCAGACACTAAAGAAATGTGTGTTTCCTTGTAAAAAAAAAAGAAAAAAGCTGTATAATATTGCGTATTTATTAAAGAGTCTACCTTCCTATTAGCAGTTTGTTGAGGCAGGGAGGTGTAATTAGGGACACCCTGGTTGAAGTTACATATTTTATCGTACTATTTATAAAGCTTTTCAAAAGAAGTTGGAAAAATTTTTGATTTTCTTTTACCAAAACTCGAAAGTCGGGAGCTTGTAATGAGGGAAATTGTAAATGTTTGGATTTACATGGGGAAAATTGAAAAATTAATGATTTTGATGAAGAACGTGCCTTTTCTGTGAGCAAACTCCAGAGGATCGTGGGGCGGGCGGCAGAAGCTAATCGGGGCTCCATCTTTTATCATGATTAAGGCCCCTGAAGACATTGACTTGTTAAACTGAAGGGGCAGCCATCGCCGGCGAGGGGTTATGGCCTCCCTACCCTCCAACCCCGTAGACGCCATATCCTTATTGTTCGACTGCGTATAAGTTATTAACTGGCGCATGTATAGCCAATGGAAACATATAATCAACAAGTTCGCACCATTCCGAAAGGCTTGTTTCAACTGTTCTATTAATCTGTTTCAACTTCATTTTCACTATCATGAAAAGATCACATTCATAAAGCTTAAATTTTCCAATTATCCTTCCACTCCTCCCATAAATTTCCTATACCTCTGTTCTCTCGCTGTTTGATTTTTTTATTTTGTGCTCTTCTTGGATTTTTCGTCATCGCCCGCCCATCCCATCCCCAAACTCAGGATGGGGGACCAATGAGACGGGGGACCAATGAGACGGGGAACCAATGAGACGAAATGATAGCGTGGGGGACTAATGAGACGGGGAACTAATGAGACGGGGGACCAATGAGACGGGGGACCAATGAGACGAAATGACAACGTGGGGGACTAATGAGACGGGGAACTAATGAGACGGAATAATGAAAAGGGAGACTAATGACACGGGGGACCAGTGATACGTATTAAGGTAATTGGGGGACCAATGAGACGGGGGACCAATGAGACGGAGGACTATAGAGCGGACCCTGATTCTCCACACTCCTATAGAGCTTATGCACTTACGTCACGTTTCTCTATTTTTCCATCCAAGCGTACATTGTGCAACAATTGTTACTAAGGTGCTATCGTGAGCGCGTTATCTTTAACACACCTTCTACGTATGGCAGTTCCATCCAGTAAGCCAAATTGAAACGCGCTGACGTCACGTGCATAAGCTCTATATCTACACTTTTACGGAAATTGACTCCTCGGGGCGGAAGTGTGGAATTGACAAGTGCGCCGTTCTGTTCGACGATCTGCGTACGAAAAAAACAACGCGTTACGGACAACGTCATTGTTATAAAAAGGTTGACCCACGTGTGCTTTGACAGCGCGTTTCATACGCGCAATATACCTTTCTCTGTGCATTTATCTAAATGCACAGAGAAACTCACTACCGCGCACTTAAAAAAAGAATACGCTTATTTCGTTTCCGTTAAATGCTCGTAAGAAATCGACGCACATTTTTAACAGCGTTTTTGACGAGACCATGGTAACTGACCTATTTATAGATTGCGGACTTCAAAACAGTCATTAGCGACTTTTCGATTTCAGGGGCCGATTTCACTAACACCTATTTTAGCGATCATCACTAAGTCACTCGCTAATGAGAAATCATCGCTACTTGCGATAGCGATGAATGTTTGGTTTCACTAAAGCAATCGCAATTAGCGATGAGAAGAAATGACATTTTTTTCCATGGACGTGAATGATCGCTAACTTCATGCGACCTTTGACCCTCAGCAGCAACCGAAGAAGCCCCAGACGACAACAAACATGCAGACAAGAACTGACCGAGGAGAACTTGACGAAGGGTAAAAAGGTAAGAAAAGAACCAACAAATCGCAAGTTAACGAAATTAATATTATGCAAACATGTACACATTAAGATAGTAGGACCTAGATGCATTTTTTTGGAAAATACGGAACGGTGCAGGCGGCAAAAATGATTCCTTATGCTGCGATTATAACGTACCTCCACCACAGGCCCTCGTAATACATAGGCCTAGCCCTATACTAGGCTAGTATTATGGCTTATGCACTGTGTAATATATTATAGGGCCTAGGCCTAGTATTAGCGTATTTTCTAACGTACGTTTGTAGGTTAGGTTAGGTTAGGTTAAGTTAGATGAGGTTTAATCATGTCCCAGTTTCCAACCAATTGGTTCAAGTCGAGACGACCACGGCCTTTTTTCCAGTGTGTGGCTCACTGGCTTGTTTTCCCTATTCCATTTTTTATGCTGAGCACCAAGCACAAAGGCAGTAGGTTCCATTTTTAAAGTCTTTGGTATGACCCGGCCAGGATTTGAACCCTAGACCTTCCGCCTGCAAGTCGGATAACGTACGTTTGTAATACTGGCCTAGCCTAACAAGTAACATAGTAACACTAACAGTTGGAGCTTGTAGTGCATAAAATCAATACAGTATAAGTTAGACCTACCGTAAGACTACAATACCTGACAAATGTAAATGTTACAAACCCCCCACCCTTGTTCAGTGTTGACTCAAAATTAGTGGAGGTGGACTCGAGCACAACATTGAAGGGAGAGAGGGGTCTTTTGAAAAACTTGAGAGAGTGAAACTTGTTACAGCTTTTGCTAGTGTACATTTTTTGCAGAATTATAGGCTAGTGTAAAACCTAAGAAAACATGCTAGCCTGTAGATTTGTGGAATGGTAGTGTAATGTCTCTTGCTAATGTAGCCTTAATGTAATGCACAGCCACGACCAATTCAAGGGACTGGAAAAGAGAGTCTGAAGCCTTTTTTTCATGAGCCACGGGGCATTGCAGTCATGGTATCTATTCCCCATAAATAGTGATATATACAAAAACCATAAATAAGTCATAGTTCTCAAAAAACATTTCTTACCAAGACCCCTTACATTTCCCTAAAGAGAGCTTCCCAGTGCAGGGTATAGTATGGTGTGCAGTTACTCTGAAAAGGGTTCTAGACTATGCCTGGCCCTTGGGCAGGACATAGTAGTATATTCCTATATGCCACACACTCGCTAAACACACTCATTTCTGAGAAGTTAGTAGCAGGGAGGAGATTATACATTCATGTCCGCTCATTGTCCAGTGACAAAGAAATGACAAATTCTGGCCAAACCTAGGGTCAGTCCCAGCCAACTCATTCCCAAGCCCATTTACATATACATGTCTACTATGGGAAGTATTCAGGCTAGGTAGATGCTGGATATCTTAGGTACAGTATGCAATTATGACTTAACATGCCAACTTGATGGCCTATTTTTTCTTCCTTTTGCATTTACACATTGTATGTTACTATTCCAAGCTTAGTTATACAGTAGATCTATGCCAGTTTGACATGGCATAGTGTTTGAGGAATGAAATTTGATTGGGCCCAAAACTTTGCATGGCTGTCAGATAGGCCCCAAAACAAACATGCACAGTATGGCACTGAGCTCACTCTGCTTCATCCAAACCAGCTAGGTTTCAGGCCAACTCAGTCCCAAGCTTACTCTCCTTTTACACCAACACTGACCAAAATCAACTCAGTTTGATAAATATCATAATAACATACAAGTGTTAAGCTGGTGCAATGTATTCTGATCAAACTTCTACTGTAGGATGAAAAGTAAAACTGATGGATCAGGAAACTCAGAATATACTTGGAAGTGTCAATATCTAGGCCTAGGCTATGGCTTGTGGAGTACCAGCATGTATACAGCATACCAGCCTGGTTGGATTTGACAGCAAAATTTTTACCTCAGGCTGACCTAACTCTCATGATGAAGGAAGTTTACCTCCCACAGAAAAGTCTGCAGTATCAACTTGGAGTTAAAATGGAAAAGGCCTAGAGGCACATAATGATGTTTGAACCAGAAGTAGCCTGGAAGGCTTCCTATTTCCTAAACAACCCCAAGTATATGCATGAGCTGATGAAGCCAGTTGTCAGGCCTAAATGCACAATGAAAGTGATATAACTGCAGAAAATTGCTCTATTTATAAATATTGGTTTTGGGACTTTGAAAATCAAAGTGTGCATGTGGATTTAGTGTGGACTATTGTGTAGTAGAGGCTAAGGTATGGGGCATACAGTAACACCAGGGGCTACCATTGTGACCTAACCAGTCTATGGTAAAGGATACTTTGGCACACTGTAGCACTTAAGACTATGGGTGTAGCCCTGGGACATAGACTACTACTTTCCATGACAGTAGAGGTTGTATGTATGATATTGCCTGTATGGTAGAGTTTGGACTTTTATGGTAACTACATGGATCATAGGAGTTTAAAGAATTGATATTCCAGTAGCAATGTAAGGGGATCCTAAATAACATGGAAAAATTTTTCATCACCTGCTCTTTAACCCACGGCGGGAAAAAATCGGCAAAACGGGAAGCTCCTTGCCGGGAAATTTTGCGTCTCGCGGGAAATCCCGCCGAGTCAAAAAAAAAAATCTATAACGATGTGAGAATTTGGAATGACTTTAAAACCAACATGAAGAAAAGTAAGTGATCACTACTCTAGTTGAAACCTTTAAGAAAGAAACATTTTAATTTACCAGCTTACCAGGAGGTTTCTTTATGTATGTTATTCTTTTATTTTTAACTGAATCCCTTGGTCATGCACTCGCGGCCTTCGATCAGCGTCCGCGCACCTGTAACCATGGAAGTACTACCGAGGTAGTACTTCCATGCTCTGACGAATCTCACTGTACTCACAGCTAATACAGTGCAGACTGTACTACAGGATGTTAAATGTTTCGGATACTGAGTCAGTCCTACCACTGTGGCTTTGTGTTTCTTCTTTATCAAAATCCACTACCTACTGTACACACTGATCCTTCGTGATAATTACAGTAAAACTCTTTCTAATGCATCTCCTGGGCTGAGATTTCACCCGTACAGTACCGTTAACTATGTACGGTACGATACGGCAGCCACTGTGCATGCCGTTATCACATCCTGTACGAACGTTCGTTCGTTGCCTGGGTGCTCTCTTCGATATGCTGTGCCGAAGCAATGCACTCGACTTTGGCACGCTCCACTAGCAAATGGGGGTGTACACAAAAATGGGAAATATTTTGCTCTTTTTTTTGTCATATATTTGGAAACAAATTGTTTGAATAGCAAAGAAAAATTATGAGCAACGTAAAGGTAGGAATCATTTTAGTATTTAAGATAGCAACAGGATAGAAGATTTTTTTTCTCTACGCAATATACCCCTTGAAAGAATGTGTACGATGGTAGAGCTGATGAAGTGAATTTTGTTTCCAAAAGTCTTTCTACCAGAAATTTGAAGTCTAAGCGATTGATTTGAGACAAGAATAAATAGTGGCTGGAATATGTGCATAGTTTATGTAGCGTAACTGTTTTACCAAAATTTACTTCTTTTGATAATGAAAGCATGTCATCTTAATGTAAGTGATAAGTATGAAATCTAGGAACATAAGTCAAGCCAATTTGTTCTGGTGTTGTCTTTCGTTGGCGGTATGTAGTAATATTGGTTTAGGGTGGCCGGGGGGAGGTTGGTTTGTGGGGTATTGGGTTGTCAGTGTGTGTGTGGTTCTATTGTTGTAATGAACATACTTTTCTGTTTGATTTGGTGGTGTGTGGATAGTTTTGCGTTTATGTTCCTGTCCGATCCGGTTTGAGTTTTTTTTTTTTGTTTGTATGTGCCGTTTCGATGCACTTAAAAATTGACGTATCTATTTGGGTATGTATTTTACAAAACGGTAAATTTTCAGCACTTTCTTCCACACTATTTCTCGGCCTTAGTATCCGAACGTTCCCAATCCACACGCACTGCGTGCAAAACACGCATGACATTCATATAGTCTACATATGAACAGTACATACAATGTAGGTGCTGAGCTTAACGGCCTGACTCTACTGCGCGAAAGAGAATTGAGCCTAGATCGCATGACAGAGGAAGAAAACTAAAATAACTGTAAACAAATTTTGAAGAAAAACAACACAAGGAGACTTTACATAAGTAATTCATGCACAAACAAGTCAAAGTACAGTATTACTGTATGAGTGCTAGATGTATATGCGTAAATTTAGCGTCTGGCTCAAACAAAGTCATGTCGGGTTACCACGTACAGTCTGATACCAAAAAGCTGGACGGCTACTTCTTTCAAAAACATTTTTCGATCCCTGGCCTGAGATGCAATCATCAGGGCCCGGAAGGGCCGTATCCTGCAATCTGGGAGGCTTCATTTTGCCAAAAATTTTCTGCACGCTACGCGCGAACCAATGGTCGCGCTCCGCTTAGATAGTAAAGAATTATAATCACGCGGGAAATAAATTCCGGCTTGCCGGGAAATTTGCATTTTTTCCAGCCCTGCTTTAACCCCACACCAATAGCTTGTTCATAACTCAAGATATTCCTGTCAGAAGATAGATTATAGCTTGTCAAGAAAAGACTGGCTTTTGCTTCAAGGTTTCAAAGTGTTATGTAATACTGACAGATTGGTTCTAAATCTTTTGTTGCACATACTTTAAATGTGAAGTGTGTGAGACATATTAGTAACATTCATTGCAGATTAGGTGTAACATTTTGTGAGAATAAGGTTTATAACACAAAGTGTCTACATGTGTGAAGATTATAAAGAAATACAAAAGATGTGCAATGAGTTTGCCTGTATGATGTCACAGATTCCTTGATTGCATGCAATTTACTGATGTGAATATTTGCTTGGAATATTTATATATAACTTCCAAATGCACCAGGCTATTGAGACAGGGTTCACACTAATAGAGAGAGGGAAAATCCTTGTTTTTAGGAAAGTCCCACTTTTTGTTCCGCGAATACCCTTTTAATTGGCTGGTAAGTCAGTGGTACACAAGGAGAATTTTGGAACCTGCAAGGTTGTGACTCCGCTTACTACCTTCTCCAGCTTATAGTCCCCTTTCACTGAATAGAGTTGGGACCCCTCTCCCACATTCCACATGTCTGTAAAACATGAATGAGTAGAAAAACATATTCAAGTGAAGGATACAAATAAGTGTATCATGGTGTGTACCATGTGAATCCAGAGTTTGACCCCCCAGAAAGGGGGTGCTGACTTTGTGATCATGAAATCTTAAGTCTGCTTGCCACAAATGTGTGAAACTTGATGGGGGTTCTTTTTCACTGGCATCACAAGAAAGGATGCACATCACTTGTTATTTGATGAACAGTGATTTATTTCTTGTTCTATTTACAGTATGCCCGAGTAGAGATGCTAAGACTTGCTGGTCATCTGGACAAAGCAGGCAATATTCTTAGTGACCAACTACATGTTCTTGGCAGTTGTGCTGTGAGCTACTGCTGCACCTTCATCCTTGAAAGACTGACAAGGGAATGGATGCATCATGGATCTCCTGGATTTCTGCAGATGTCGGTGGGGGAGGGGGGGGGGGGAGGGTGGTGCTGAAGAGAGCCAGTCAGGGTACTGATTCACTGACCATGCACTCAGTATATAGCAATGAACGTTACCTCATTGCAGGACACATTTCTCAAAGTTAAATTTAATTTTCAAACCACTGAACTGTTTTTGCTTTTCAAACCATTGAACTGTTTTTCATTTAGTGACTGTAATTTAGTACATAATGACAAGAGGGGGGGGGGGGGTATGGGTTTGGGGTTTCATCCGAGTTGTTTGTTCTTTCAACAAGACAATGACTAGCAGGTTGAACTCTTAGTTACAGGTAACTTACTGGTGACCTGTGGTGGTTGCTGATAACCTGACAGGACTAATATCATCCACTCCTTTTCTTTGTAAAAATATGGAAAATACATAGTTGATTTTGGTAAAATCGTTTTTCTTTCTTTTTTGCGTGGTATAATTATTGTGCAACTTTTCGTTACTGGTGAGATCATAAAGAAAGGTCAATTACAGCAGTGTATAAGGCTATCACAAAGATGGAAGTAATACAGAATGCATCGCAGTTCGATCATCGTTTATCAACCAGGATCTGATTCTACACTTGAATGCCTGCCCAGGTTGAGTCAAGATTGTGTTGGAAAGGAGTGGAGCTTTGCACTGTAAACGTGCAGTAGATGCTGTAAATGATTTATCGATGGATTTGTTCCACTTGGTTATTAGAACGAAGGACAAGTTTATGACAACAGAAAGGACAAGACTAAAAGAAGGGTTTCTGTATGCCTACCTGAATCTTCTTTGCACCATCCCCTGAATTTGGCCCCTGGACCCCATGCCCTCGAAAGAAGGGGGAACTGCGCTTTGTTGATTTACAGCACCATTAGCATGCTCTAACTGAAGTCACAACTACAAAAGCCTGTGTTGGTCCCCTCACCTTTGTACTTCAGACAGATCAACACCAATGGAAATGGAAGTGAATAATCAGGCGTGTAGCCAGGATTTGGTAAAAGGTAGGGGTTCAGGTTGCAATGACCCAAAAATGCTAGATTTGAGTGCAAAGCACTGTCCATGAGGGTTCATGCGCCAGGTGCATCTCCTAAAGGCTCCTGTGAGTTCTAGACAGTGCCTCATTCAGGCCAGGGAGTAAATACTTGGAAGCCCTGGCATAGCCTGAGAAAGCTGTTCTAACATGGGGGCGAGGGAGGGGTAAGGGGGCTGAATGTTAGTTCGGAACGCCATGCTAGGGGAGGAATGTAAGGGGCATAAGACAGAAAAATTTTTTCAATATTTGAGGGTCTTTTGATGCCATTTGTTGCAAGTATTGTGGAAATTTTAAGGAAAAGTTCTAAAAATTCTCACATTTGTTTACAGAGGGAAAAAAGGTTTTAGTCCTTGAATGATGTAGGGGTTAGGGGAGGGGCCTAAGGATACTTCTTCCCAGTGACATGTTTGACGGGGGCCTTAGCCTCCCTGCTTCCTACGCCTATGAGCCCTTGGATATTCTAAAGGATATGCGTACTAAAATGAGACCTAACTTTCTTCTGAATTGATTGAAAGAACACTTTAATACCACAAAAATCGCAAATTAACCTCAAACTGACAAACAAGAGAGAGATTTGATGATGCATGAACTTAGTGGGGGGAAGGGTAATGATGGAACTAGTTGCTCCTATGGGAGTTTTAAATGATACACACGTAATGAGAGAACAATAGTTTAAGGTGAAGCCCCCCCCCCCCCCCGAAAAAAATGTATTTTACAATACCCACTTTACAAAAAAAAAAAAAAAAAAAAAACTTTGTCAGTTTGTCTTAAATACTTAGGTAGCATGTTTGTAGCCAGACAAGGTACTGGAGGGGCGAGCTACCTAACGGAGAGGGAGGCGAAATATTTATGGGGGTGGGCAAAATATGCAAAACTGCATTCTGCAGCCATTGGTAATTTTAATTTTTAAAGGCCACCACCCCCTGCCCCCACCGGCAACCGGCCTGTTAGGTAGTGTGCCACAGGTAATCACAGGCATTTTAGTGTGAAAGCAATTTTTTCGGAGACATCGACACAGTTTGCTATAGTTGCCACAAGTTTTCACTGACGAGGTTTACACACAAAAATGTGTGCAAATAAAAATTACTATCTGCAAAATCTGTGGCATGAAAACGAAAGCAAGAAAATGTGTGTCATCTTGTGTTAAACCTGTGTTCTGAGTATTAAAAACACACTGTCTGGTTTGCTACGTGTTTTCACCAATGAACACCTTTGATTTTGATTTTTCTTTATATTGCATACACAGTTACGCGTGGTTTCAGTAACAGGTTGATTCAAGATTTTTTGTAAGGGTAATTATCTGGTTACCTTTTCTTTTTATTATAATGCATTTCGGCCATATTTCTGCGAGACATCAAGTTGTATCATAACCCACCCACCCACCCGTCTTGGTAGGGGACAAATTCCATCCCTTATGAGACACATAGCCACGGACAGGGCACCCCCTTCCCCATGGAATACAATTGTAGGGTATAAAGATGAAAAGTATTGCATGCACCCACTGGCGCATTATAGACGTGAAATAAACCCAAAACTTTTAAAGGGCATGGGCTCCTGCCCAGAACGTACATCAGGCGCGGATCCAAGGGGGGGGGGGGCTTTCCTCGGCTCAGCCCCCTCCCCCCTTCTTTCTCCACATCAACAATAACACTTATGCGAAAATTAGCATAATGTTATTCTAGGAGAATATTCGAAGGGGCTTCCACCCCCCCCCCCCCCCCTTTCGAAATGTCTGGATCCGCGCCTGTACAGTGTTAATGTGGCTGCAGGGGTAAGAGAAATGCCAATCGGCCGGTGCAATACTGGGGGGAACTCTGGGCTTATATGCAAAGTACCAAAACCATTTCCAGCCAAGTATCATTGCAGGCTTGCAGAAGAGTATTTAGGCCGAACAAATTGACCACAAAAGTTTAATTCAAGTTTACTCAGATAACCAAATAGTTCTCGTCTTCTCCGAATTTTAATTCCAGTGCCCCATAATTCTGGGCTCGTGTCGATTCTGCGCCTCCCCTTCAGAGCCAGTAGCCCCATTAGTTTGCGGAACAACTCTGGGTCCGGCCCGGTTTTAATGTTTGACGATTTGTCACATCACGCACAGTGTTTAAGCTCTTTTTCGTGCTAATTAGGTGATATCACTGAGGCTTTCAGGCGGCAGACCACCCCAAGTTAGTACTCTAATTATCGGGATGAAAATCAAGGCATCTGGTAGCCACGACTCAAGAAAATCGACGATCCAATGGTACCACCAACAGGGGCTGGGTGGGTGGGGCATTTGTCTTTCAGTCAATGCTTCCCTACCCACTCCGCTCCTGTGCAAAGGTGTACAGAAGCACTGCTCACTCACCTTTTTGCACCACTCCTCAAAATTTCTGCCTTTTCCCACAGGTGCCCTCAATGTTGGAACTGGTGGCGGCACCATTTCTACACCCCCCCCCCCCTCTAGTTACGCCACTGGTGTCTCCATTGTTTACTCTGGCTATGGGCTTGTTCACAGTATCGCCGCCCTTAATTTTTGGGTCAACTTGATGAGGTTGGCTCGATTATTTGGCGTATACTTGAAAGATAGGGTCAAACAAGATGCAAAGAGAATATGATGAAATCGCGTGATATAATGTCATCTGCAATTAGCGATGTATTTGGTGCCTTTGCGGCTACTAAACCCTCATCGCTATAACTCATCGCTAACGACACAACTTAGCGATGAGAAATTGATCGCTAAAGTTTAGTGAAATCGATCGCAAAAATTGATCGCTAAATTGCGATGGATTTATGGTTTAGCGATGGATATCGGCGTTAGCGATGATCGCTAAACGTTAGTGAAATCGGCCCCGGGAGTCGCTCGTTTTGGCGTTGTGGCTAGAACGGCAACAAGAGGCAGTTTATGACGTCATATATTTTTGTTGCCATGCCAATCGTTGCGTTAGAAACTTAAAATACGCGTTGCACACATAAGTTCATCGTCGTCCATTATATCAGTTAAATAACCATAGCAATTGCTTCACGGACTCGATGAAGGTTTGCCACTCTTCAATTTAGGCCTACATAAGGAGTAAGTTTGACTTATAGAGGTATTTCATGTGACGTCACGCGCAATGGATTCCCAAGCACTGAAGGGCAAAACACGTACGCAGTAAGCGAACTTACAGCTTACGCGCACGGCATAGCCATAGATACTACTGTGACACAATGGACGCGTGTCAGTCAAAACCAAAAAGACGCGCGATCTTGACCTTCAAAATTGCGTCTAGTTGGTTAAAGTCACGTGACTGAAACCCCTCTATACTTCCCGCTAAATACTGTTACCATTAACAGATCGGCTTGCGCGTCTGATACTCAAACGAAGTTCGAGTATCGCCACGCGACTTTCATGCCGCGTCGTAGAAATCTAAAGCGCAATAGTTCCAGGGCGCGGACGTCAGCTCGAGGACGTGGACTGTGGGTTAAAACGCCGCGTCGCCCTGCCCACGTCGTGTAATCTAAAGCTCCCTAATAATAGGTACGCACAGGAAATTTCATTCCTAAAATAGCGTGGCATGCGTGAGCGTTGAGTACACGGAGGATAACGTTCTCTGTGTTTTATCCCGAATACTTGACTTGACACTTTTGCGCGCTCCGGAAACAAACGCGCTAGTTGATTTCCCGTTGTGAGTGCGTAAGATATTAAAGGTTCATTTAAGAGTGTGTTCCTGATGATTCAATAAAACTGACCAATAAATAAGCCCATGAACCAGGGAGCTTCCAGCTCCCTGCATGAACTGAGCTTCGAACGTGCCATTGTGCGTACATTTTCAAGTGCACCTAATGCAATGCAAAATGCCGCAAGGAAAAAATAAAGTTCTTCTTTTAAGTGAAATCTATTGAGGAGTAATACTCCTTAAATTTACAATGTTTCAAAATAACAAGTGTTCATACTTTTGTAAGACATCTGTCCGTTTGCTTTCAAAACGACTGAACAGCTGAACAGAGCATTATCAGTACTTCCGGCCCGATATTGTGGCTCCATGGGGAGTCAACACGCCATTTTAAGTTTGGAATCTATGTTTATAACATCTTTGTATCTTTCCATTTAGCGCACACCCTATTTAGAATTAGCACTATCATGAAGTCTGTAGGCCAATGGCGTTTTAGATTCGTATTCTTGGGGTTGGATTTACTTGTAAACCCAAAGGTAATAATAAGTAAGGGCAGGGGCGTCAATCCGTATTCAAATGTGGGGGGGACAGGGGACATACATGACTTAGCACAAATTAATACCGTGGGGTTTTGAAGAGGGGGCGTCTTCCTATAGCCCTTTCCTTCCCCCCCTTGTGCCCCCCCCCCCTTGTGATGACTGACGTTGTCCTATTCTAATAAGAATTATCATTTCAAAGTTAACATGACCATCATAGATGATCTGCCAGGTGAAATACACGGAGTCCACGGAATTACTTCAAGATGTTATTTTCATCATGTCCCAAAATAGCTAAAACAACGCTTCGCAGCGTGGATCATTGTCGGAGATCATGGGCCCGACCAGGCCCGTTGCTAGGGTGATATATCTGGGCGTGTGAAGGTCCCAAATTCCGACCGGCTGGATGTTTTTTTTTCCAACTGAGTGGAGGCGTTTAAATTGCACTTTGTTATGTGCTCTGCGTTTTGTACACAGCAGTGGGAATCCTTCCTTTGTCACTACATAAATGTGTCGTCCTGGGTGAGGGGTCTAAGGGGCCTCCCCCTCCCCTTTGAGAAATTTTTGATAATTTAAGGCTGCTTAGGTGCAAAACGGTGCTATCTTTGGGATATTTTTGGAGCTAATCGTACGTGACTGGAAAATGTCCATAATTTAGTGAATTCTAATTTTTCCGACTGGCTGGATGTCTTTACTAACTGCAGTGGCGGCGTGTAAATTGCACCTTTTTTATTCACCTTGCGTTTGCATACAGCAGTGGGGATCCTTCCTTTGTCACTATATAAAGGTGTCATCCTGGGGGAGGGGTCTAAGGGGAGGGGGTGCAGCCCTTCCCTTTGAGAAATTTTTGTTAATTTAAGGTTGCTTAGATGCAAAATGGGATATCTTTGGGATATTTTTGGAGCTGATCGTAGTATAGCAAAGGTGTGAAGGATTAACAAGGGCGTTTTCAGAATGCTTTGTAGTCGTGAGTGTATCAACAATCACCATCTGCAGGCGCGGATCCAGAAATTTTGAGGGGGGGGGGGCAAGATGGAAAATCTCATGGACACCGAAGGTTCACCACGAGCGCGAAGCGCGAGTTCCTACGCGTGGTGTCCAGGGGCCAGCGATAGGGCCCCTTCGGGGTCCAGGGGGCGAAGCCCCGGAGGCTCTCGCAGTATTGCATTTTAAGAGCACAGAAATCGGCTCCAGTTCTTATGTCAGTGAGATTTTATACCTTTTCATGTTGCATGGAATTTGATGTGTATGGCTCAGTATAAGTTACTATATGTACCTGCAGAAGTTCCGGAGAATCTAAGTTATCTTAAAACTTACACGCCAACATTATGAGCCCATGCAGGTAACTTGAAATGATTTTGCCATAATGAGTGTTTTATTTTCGTTATACGGTATTCAGGTATAAGGACGTCAGATGAAACAATTGCCCGCGAAAATTTGAATTTACATTTAAAACCATTGCTATTACAAACTGTGTCAATTCCCTTTATGTGTGTCTATCAATTAGAAGGTGGGTTCGATACTAATTTTTCAGTTCTCATAAGAAGAGGAGGGTGAAAAAATGAATATCAGTTGCTTTACATCCTTACAATGCTGGCTCCTCTGAAATCACGTTTATGCACACGAAAAATTGGCTTATGGTAGAACCCCACCGATGAGTAATGCGAATACTTTTGGGACCTTATTGATAGTAAAAGGAGTAATTCAAGGCTAAAACTACGCAGATCAAGCGAAAATCAAGAAATATTGAGAAGACTTTGCAAAAATCGTGAAATGATTTTTCGTAAAAAGTGATAAAAATAAATCCATCACTCAATAAAAACATACCTCTCTCCGTAAGCGTAAACAATTGCGCGCGAAAATTTTCGGTATAGAGCCTCCCGGGAGCTCTGCATTAATTGTACACTGAAAAGGGGGACCAACAGAACTCTCACAACCTGACGTCCATATTGGAGGAGAGATGATATATCACCTTCTTTATGGATTTCTGAAGGGCATACCCTTCAGAATCTATTACCGACGTTGCCGGCGGGAGTTGGTGATTGGGGGAACAGCAGGTAACTGCTAAACCGTGCCTTTTTAGGCAGTGGGATTTTGTATACGCTATATACAAGAGTGGCCTTTTCTTGTTAGTACATGAGAGTGCAGTCCCAGGAAGGAGTTTACCCTCCCATTTGAGAAATAGTTTGATAATTATAGGGAGCCTATATGCAAAATGGTGGTATCTTTGGGTCATTCTAAAGTGATTGTATGTTTAAAAAATGTCCACAATTTAGTGAATTCTAATTTTCGTTCAGGTGAAAAAGGGGAGTAAAAGACGGTTAATATATTGTCTTCAAACCTCCTAAAGTCCCAGGAAAAATCATGGGCGTGGATCCATCTCCAAAAGTGTGTAGGGGGGGGGGGGCTTTTCCACATTTGTGAATCGCCGTCCTGGTGGAAGAAGCAGTGGTGGTAGCCAGACTTTGCGTCACGGGGAGGCAATAAGTTTTGTGATCGTCGGCATGGGGGAGGGGTCTAAGGGAAATTTTTCTAGAACTGAATGCCCTCAGATGCGATTTGGTGCAACAAAAGTGTAGGATTTTTAGGTTATTTTTCTTCTAAAAATTTCGTTTTCCTAGGCATAATTGCAGTCTGCTCTATCATTTTTGAAAAAGTGAGGGGGACTTTTTGACGATGTCCCCCTTCCAAAAAAGTGAGAGGGACGCGTCTCCCCATTCCCCATGATCCACGCCCATGGGAAAATTGTACACGCAATTATACTGTACCTGCGTGGAATCCACAGAAACATTCTTGGACTATAATAAAATATTTCCTTTACATTTTAAAAGGATATCCAAGGTTGACAGAGAACAGTATAGCGCCTCCCGGGAGCTCTGAATTAGTTACAGTATACAAAAGAGGGACCAACGGGATTCTCACTACCCGACATCCATATGGGAGGAGATATATATCACCTTGTCTTTTCAAGTATAGCAAGAGTAATGGTGGACAGGCAAAATTCGTTTCAGAAAAGATTTTCGTCGTTATTGAACGTCGCGGTAAAATGTTTGGAAAATAAGGCAATTACGTACTTTCAATCTTTCAAACCATGTGCTAGACTAGATTAGTCAAAGATCCCATAATGATGAATGCCCTACAGAGAAGGAAATGTACTTTTTAGAAAAATGTTTGCATTTGAATAATTTCTTGCTTCATAGCTTTGTCAATAGTATATGAAATCGGGTGTAAACCCTGTCGTATGCGCGCGAAGCGCGCCGAAATTTTGAATAAGATATTAGTCCATGACAAAACCTGCATTTAGAACCTGCATCGGACACTGTCATTTTCCCACCAACCTATGCTATTCAGAAACGAATCTTCTGACTGAGAATTCTTGAAAAGCACGTTTGCTCCTTGGTTCCCCCGTGAGTTACCGAAAGCTATTGAAAATAAGGACAACTCTGACACAAGGCTTGACGCTAGCGGAGCGTGCGAAAATTTGGAATTTGTGAAGAATTTCCAAAACTTATGATAGTTTGAGAACAGTTTGTGAAAGAAAAGGGTAAGAACAAGTAAACCAATCATCAAAAATACATCTCACCCTCGACCCTCCACAGAAATCTGTAGCTTAAACGACTTTTGTCACCATTTTAAAAATTTTCAAGAATCGATGGGGAGGGGGACACACGTCACCCATTGCCCACTGTGCCGACGCAACTGTCTGTTGCTTAAAAGCCTTTTGAGTTCATTTTAAAACTTTTCAGACAGTTTTGAAATCGAATAGGGTATGCACGCCGCTATTTTGCCTGCAACAGCTGGTGCCACTGTGCACAATAGCACGTCACCTGACAGTTCGTCTTCTGTATTCATTCTGCAAGGTCTGCATGGCGAAAACTTTGCCTCTCAATCCCTTTAGATTACAAAAACTGTCACTCTTTAACACAAAACTGTTACTGATTTCAGTGCAGCTAGCAGGGCCCATACTGCACATGTCACGATGTTTACTTATTTAGATCTTAAAGGCAATAGGCAGTCGCCCCAAAATTTTCTTTGAAAAATCAGCAAACTCTTGCAAATCTCCTCTTATTGCATTAAAAGTACTTCTGAAGACATTTTGAACATAACTATTACAAAAAATAGGTAAAGCAAGGCAAGATTTTCCTTGAATTCCACAATTCACTAACAAAAATATTGTCACATGATCAAAATAGGTCAATCATGAACTAGAGTGACAGGATACATTCACTCTGTTTGGGGTGACTGCCTACTGCCTTTAAGTCAAGGATCATTACTCAGCTATTCACCTGTTTTCGAACATTATGTGAAAGATATCTAAAGAGATAACCCAGCTATAGCTCCACCCATACCCTAGAGAAATATATACTTCAAATACGTTCTTAGAAACTTTTATTAATTTTTGCTCTTAATTTTCTTTCTCCTTTTCTTTTTTCTTTTTCTTCCCTTTTTCTCCTTTCGTGGTGGGGGGGGGCGGGCTCCCCAGGCCAACCTGAATCCGCGCCTGCACCATCTATACCGATAATGGCTTCGGCGAAGCTCGGTAAAAATAATGGCTTCGGCCACGCTCGGTAATAATTCTTGAAAAGTGTTTAACGGCAACAACGTACTTTCAACCTTCCACAAGGGGGGGGGCATGCAGTACGTTGTGTGACCGCTGGCCTGGGGGAGGGATCTAAGGGGAGGGGGTGTCCCTCTCCCCTTTGAAATTTTTTGAAAAATTAGGTGTCCTTACATGCAATCTGGTGCCACATATGTTACCTTTTGAAGTAAAATTTGTGTTAAAAATTTACGTATATTTAGGAACTAAAAAATTAGGCATCAGTGAGGGGGACATGGCCCAATGGGGTGTCCCCATCCCCTTTGAAATTTTTTGAAAAATTAGGTGTCCTTACATGCAATCTGGTGCCAAATATGCTACCTTTTTTAAGTAAATTTGTGTTAAAAAATTTACGTATTTTTAGGAACTTAAAAAAAATCGGAATCAGTGAAGGTGGGCATGGCGGAATGGCCCTCCCCTCTGCGTACGCCACTGATTGAATGATCCCATATTGATGCGAGGCCCCTACAGATGTCTGGAGATGTATGTCTGTTTTCGGAAAGTGTTGTGATCAGAATTGTTCCATGTATAATTACCTTTTTTAACGATCATGAGAAGAAGTGCAAACCGTTACGCATGCGCGCGAAGCGCGCCGAAATTTTGCCATTAAATAAGATTTCCCTGACGAAATCTACATTCAGAATCTGCATCAAGACACTTAACAATTGCCCAACAAACCTACATGTCACTCAAAAAGCCAGTCAAATAGAGCCACGACACTACTCTTTTACGCAAATGTGGGGGGGACATTTGATATTGTGTCCCCCACCCATCGAAATGTGGGGGGGACATGTCCCCTCGTCCCCCCCAGGATTGACGCCCATGAGTAAGGGTACTTATCGTTTTTTGTCACACATTAGTACATTTGCGTCAGATACTCTGATGTGTAGCCATTTGATTAAGTTGCTAAGGCAATCCATGTACTAGACGCAGTGCAATGATGTGGATGAGAACTAATGCGTGATTGTGCGAATTAAAGCATTAGAGGCCGAAGAGGCGTTGAGGACACGCTACAGGTGTAGGGCGCGTTACCATGCCCACATTGGTCAGTGTTACATTATTTCCGAAGGTGACCTACATAACGTGATCTCCAATTCGGGTTCAATTTCGCACGGTATAGATAGTTCTCACATGACGTCATAGGAGCTTTTCACTGTATTATTTCAGCCATGTCTGAGGGCAACCCCTGCATGTGTGTACAGGCTTGCCCTCAGACATGGCAGTTGCTAACCTCTAGCTGTGACGTCACTGAGAACTATCTATATTCCACACATAGAGCAGGATATATATTGCTCTGTGATTCCTCCAAAGATATTACAAGCATAGATTCCAAACTTAAAATGGCACGTTGACTCCCCACGGAACCCAACATATCGGGGAGGAAGTGCTGATCACTGCTCAGTCGTTTTGAAAACAAACAGGCAAATGAACGTCTTACAAAAGTATTAATACTTGTTATTTCGGAATGTTGTTGACTGAAGAAGTACTACGCCTCAATAGATAATTCTTACGTGACGTCATAGGAGCTTTTCACGTGTATTATTTCAGCCATGTCTGAGGGCAACCCCGGCATGTGTGCACAGGCTTGCCCTCAGACATGGCGGTTGCTAACCCCTAGCTGTGACGTCACTGAGAACTATCTGTAAATTCCACTTGAACAAGAATAACTTATTTCTTCAAAGCGGCATTTCACGTATTTACACTTGAACATGAACGCACAATGACTGGTTTTGCAAGTTCATGGACATTCATTGGTCAGTTTCTATGGCATCTCCAAGTGACGCAATTTTATATGCGCGTTCAACTACTTACGCGCTCACAACGGGAAAGCAACTAGCGCGTTTTTTCAAGAGTGCGCAGAACTGTGCGTCAAGTATTCCGGATAACACACAGAGAAATGTATTCTGGGCGTATAGAACGCGTTGTAAAAGTGCACGCACGCTAACTTCTTTTAACGATGAAAGTTTCTGTGACGCGTTCTTATTTTTGTACGCAAATCGCGGAATAGAACGGCGCGCATGTCAAATAAACACTTCCGCCCCGATATTAGCGTCTCCATGGGGAGTCACTGAGCCTAACAGTGTAGGTATAGGAGTTTGGAATCTATGCTGATATCTTTGGATTCCACCAAAGATATTACAAGCATAGATTCCAAACTTAAAATGGCGCGTTGACTCCCCATGGAGGCCAATATATCGGGGCGGAAGTGCTGATCACTGCTCAGTCGTTTTGAAAACATACAGGCAAATAAATGGCTTACAAAAGTATTAATACTTGTTATTCGGAATGTTGTTGACTGGAGAAGTACTACCCCTCAACAAATTCCACTTGAACAAGAATAACTTATTTCTTCAACGAGGCATCTACGTATTTACACTTGAAACGTGAACGCACAATGACTGGTTTTTCAAGTTCATCGACATTCATTGGTCAGTATCTTCAAGTGACGCACTTTTATAAGCGCGTTCAATTACTTTCGCGCTCATAACGGGAAAGCAACTAGCGCGCTTGTTTCCAGAGCGCGCAAAACTGTGCGTCAAGTATTCAGGATAATACACAGACAAAAGTATTCTGTGTGTATAGAACGCGTTGTAAATATGCACGCACGCTACACTCTTTTAACAATGAAATTTTCTGTGACGCGTTCTTATTTTTGTACGCAGATCACGGAATAGAACGACGCGCATGTCAAATTTACACTTCCGCCCCGATATATGCGTCTCCATGAGGAGTCACTGAGCGAAACAGTGTAGGTATAGGAGTTTGGAATCTATGCTTATAATATCTTTGGATTCCACATTGATGTGCGTCCTCTAGTTATACGGCCTAGCACTGCCTGTGCTGCGATGAGATAAGCAACTCCGTGGATTGCCCTCTTGTTTCCTTTGCTGTGTGTGGATAGAGTGGTTAGAGTGGTTCTCAGTTACGTTTTGGTCCGATCCGGTTTGAGTTTTCGTTTTGTTTCTCAGTGCCTGTTTCTATGTACTTAAAGGACTTTAAACTGTTTGGTTTTCGCCCCTGGCTCTTCGCCAGAGAGTCAGGGGACTTTTGAAAAAAAAAAACTTTAAACTGCATCCGGTTGTGGAGTTTGTTTAAACGTAGGAGCAATGAGGTTACCGTTTGCCACAACTGCCTCCGGGGCACCCTTGGGCAAGGTGCACCTGTATTTGCCCAGTGCTTTTTAAGTGCTGTTGCGTTTGGGCGTAGTTTTGCCTTTGGGTGTGGTGTTGCCTTCGGGCGTGATGTTGTCCTCAGGCGTATGGTAGCCTTTGGGCGTGTGGTGTTGCCTTCGGGCGCGGTGGCCTTTGTGGCCGGTTGGTTGACGGGTGGGACTTTGTTTTGGGGTGGTTTGTGGTTGTTGGGATAGGGTGTTGTTTTTGGGTTGGCTGCAGTGACAGTTTCTGAACCAGCAAAGATTGACGCCCATGCTCAGTAGTAACTAAGACTCTTATGTTCCCTGTTGCATGGTGTGTATAGTTTGTTTGGCATTGTTTGTGATCCGACAGGGTTTTTGTTTTGGGTTGGGGTTCTTTAGTTTCGCAGTGCCTGTTTCTACGTACTTTAAAAGATCTTACTGGCTATGGATACTTACCTGGCGCAGGGGTACCCGTGATCACGACGGCGGAGCTCTCAGGTGGGGCCTGTTCTATTCAGCCAGTCTAGAACGGGACCACTGTCGGGTGGTGTCAGTTAAGTCGAAGTTTGTCCCTTGGGGACGTTGTTACTCCTTCAGGGAGCAGAACTCCTTCGGGAGTATTGTTTGGTTTTCGCCCCTGGCTCTTCGCCAGAGAGTCAGGGGACTTTTGAAAAAAAAAAGTTCGATGCTTCCCTGGCGCTGGAGTATCCGTGATCACGACGGCGGAGCTCCCAGGTGGGACCTGTTCTATTCAGCCAGTCTAGAACGGGACCACTGTCAGGTGGTGTCAGTCAAGTCAAAGCTTGTCTCTTGGGGACGTTGTTACTCCTTCAGGGAGCAGAACTCCTTCGGGAGTATTGTTTGGTTTTCGCCCCTGGCTCTTCTCCAGAGAGTCAGGGGACTCTTGGAAAAAAATTACTGGCTATGAGAGTTCGGTTCAGGTCGCCGAAGAGAGCGGACGTGCCTGCCCCCCCCCCCCCCACAGGACTAGTTCGATCTCTTCGGTATTTTGGTTTTTGTTTAATTTTGGGTGGGTGTGTAAATAGTGTAAATACTGTACATACTGTAAATATGGCAAGTGGACCCCTGCCCCTCGTGTAGCCCTTTGGGGTTGTGGCCCTTCGGGGCAGTTACTTATGAGTGGTGGTAGTTTGGTGTGGTGTTCTTGGTGTTTCGTTTTTTTTTGGTTGTTAAGTGATGGCAGTCTGGTTTTGTGTTGTCTTTCCGTTTCGGTGTCTGTGGCGGCTAAGTAGCAGTTTTGGTGGTTTTTGTTTCGTTTGCGAGGGTGTTGTTGGTGTTCGGTTTTTTGGTTGTTGGCCATATCTTATATCCTTTTGCTGGTCTGGCCGTGCCCGTTTGTTTAGCACGTAAAAAGCAATTACGGTACTGGCTATGAGGGCTCCTGATGCTTTAGGCAAGGTGTGCATTTTATGTTAGGCTGTAACCCAGTATTGTTACAGGTATGGACCATGTTTTCACCACATATCTGTTCCACAAAATATTATGAGCGGACCAGGTGAGATCCACATTTGGTGCATATAAAATTTCATATGGCACATATATGGATTTTCACTTATATCAAGCTATATCTGTCCCATATAAAAATTGAGCCACATGCAATTTTATATGAGCAATATATGGCCTTTATGTTATATCAAGTTATATCTGCCCAATTTTTGTTAAAGCCAGATACAAATCCCATATCTGGACCAGATATGGGCCATATATAAATTCCCTATATGGCACATATATGGATTTTCCATATATGGGGCATATACAGATTTGCCATATATGTACCATATCTGTCCCATATAAAAATTGAGTCATATACAATTTTATATGGGTCATATATGGCTTTATGTTATATCAAGTTATATCTGCCCAATTTTTGTTAAAGCCAGATGCAAATTCCATATCTGGACCAGATATGGGCCAGATATAAATTTCCATATATGGCCCATATATGGATTTCGAGTAAGGGCGACTGCTACCCGACGCAACTGAATACTAACAAATCCCCGACGAGTAGTTAGAACAGGTTGAGTTGTATCACATTCCAAAAGGTATTTGTTTCATACTGTTCCATAGGCTATGATGTCTTTTTCACGGCGGACAATTATGCAATATTTTTATTATTATTAGCCTGATCTCTTCAATAGACAATGGCTTCCCGAATAGTGTAATAGAGATCACTTACTGACACAGAACCCTTATTTGTGATGATACTTTTCCCGCCAAACAGAATATTTTAGTTCAGTACACTTAAATCTGCGAGCGGTTAGGTCTCTGGCTAAATGTACACAAAGCAGTATTTCAACTCGACATTTTTGTAGCCCCCCAAAATAAAACATTTTTGTCTGACAAAATAAATGAATGGCAAAGTGGCAATTTTTTCCCGACGGACTGGAAAAAATTTCCCGGCAGACGTTTTTTGAAAATTTCTGGGGGTTATAGCATCCCCATCCACGGCCACCCTACCGGTAGTGAAGCCCATGCATGGTCTTTTTATACACAATTCAGAAACCCACGCGTGCATAGGCAATCGCAAATTCTCAATACCTGTTTCGGCGTGCTTCGCGTGAGTTCAATATAAGTAGGTGTCTCGCACTGCTGTCCGTAAGAAAACTTTTGTGGAATATCCTCGAAATAACTTCTTCTAGGATAGCTTGAGTAAATTAGCCTATTTCAAAAATCCTTGCAACTCCTTCCGCTGTTCACTCTTCCCACCAACTACCACCATCCTCATCAAACTGACCGACAATTACTATCTTAAATTTGCAACCATCATGAGAAAATTATTTTATTAGCATTTCAAATTACACCTGACGGACGTGAGATTTTCTCTAGAAATGGTCAGAATGGCCGCAAAAGCCAAAACATTTAAGAAAACTTTTCAGGAAGGACCCTCGGTCCCGAGTCTCCGACTTCGCGCTTTCGGCCCTCGCAGCCAAAGACTTCGCCAATCACACTAATGAAAATGCAACTTTTCAATAAAAATTGCTTCCCTGGCATTTTTACTGTGGAAGGCCATGGCCATGCCTCTGTAAAAACTGTACCCATAACATTTCAATATTTTGGAATAGTATTATATACCTATAACTCTCAAATTTGATTGTCTTTACAAAATTATACGTTAACCTGTATTTTTGAAAGTCCATTTCATTTTCAAAGTAAGAAAAAACTATAGGGTCCCTTTCCTCAGGCCATTGACAGAAATAGAACATAAAAGAACAGGTAGCTTGGGGAAGTAGCAGAATCTATTATGTAATAGATAACATTGCCTGTAGAAAATAATGAAAAACACTAATCTATAAAAATGTTTAATGACCTGGCCCTTGAATCCCCCACTTGCAAAAGGAGCGTTTGGAGTACCCCCAGGTTTCCGTCCCCTTCCAGACATCAAATCCCACCCCCATCCCCTGAGTCCACTAATCGAGAGCGAAGAGGCCGGTACCAGTGGCGGATCCAGGATTTGGCAAAAGGGGGGGGGCCCAGGTCATAGTGGTTTGTATAAAAGTCCGATCTGGGGGAGGGGTCAAAGGAGAGGGGGTTGCCTGGGGGCAGTGCTAGGGTATTTTGATGGGGGGGGGGGCAAAGCATGTAATGAGTAATCGCCGTCCTGGGGGAGGGGTCTAAGGGAAGTGGGTGTCCCCCTCCCCTTTGAGAAATTTTTGTTAATTTAAGGCTGCTCAGATGCAAAATGGTGATGTCTGTGGTGTATTTTTTGAACTGATCTTATATGGCTGGAAAGCGTTCATAATTCACTGAATTTTAATTTTTGGTTGGGTGAAAGATGCTTTTCTGGGGAGGGGTTGTCCCCTCCCCTTTGAGAAATTTTTGTTAATTTAAGATTGCTTGGATGCAAAATGGTGATGCATTTAGTATATTTTTGAACTGATCATATATCGCTGGAAAATGTTCATAATTTAGTGAATTTTAAATTTTACCCTAAATTCACAGTGCATTTCATGAAAATAAATGACAAGGCTTAAATAAGACACTACATGTTAATATTGCAGCAAGTTATAGTTAAAAGCTTGATGTTGTCGAAAATATTCCTCTAAATATTAAAGAATTCTGAAATTCTCTTGAAAGTAGAAGCAGTGCTCGCAACGCTGTGGGCCTGGCCGGTAATAGACTGAAGTTAGTAATCCATTAATGCAGCGCTCATGAGTAACTCCTTGCAATGCCCAGAGAAAGTTACCGAGGCCAATATAAGCCAAAATGTTATCAGTTGAAAGTCAGTAGCAGAGTAATTAACATAACACTTATTTTCTGAGGTAGAAAATAATGAACAAGTTTGAGTTTCACTCTGACACATCTCATATGCCTATTTCATTGGAATAGGGCCTTGTCCTTTATTTTATGAAGTTTAAAAAAAACTTTCAAAATTTTTTGGAAGGGGGGGGGGGCGGGTCCCCTGCCCCCCCTATATCCGCCCCTGGGTACAACCCGCGGCTAAGATGAGTAAAAAATTAGCTCCACGGGAGATTAAAACCCCCTACCGTCTTCCCCTGGACAATGTAGTGATCGTTGATTGGCTCCTATACACAGCATGGCCATACACACGCAAGATTTTTTTTTTTTTTGGTGGAGAAGGGGAAAATCAGGCGAATACAACTGGCGATACTGTAACGGCGCCAAAAACGCCGAGAGAGAGGTAAGGGCTCCCCCTGACGGCGTGGGGTTCAGAGGCCCACCTTAGGGCCCTGGTGGCGTCCAGGGGAAAGACTTCCGGGAGCTCTGGGGTACTTACGAAATTGTGGGTATTAGAATGGTGCATTTTAGCTTCTTCAAATGGCATTGGATAGGCACTTAACAAACCACAAAAAATCACAATTTGACTTTTTTTTCGGTTTAGCCTATAGTCTTTGTCCGTAAACAGGACTTACAGCTGGCTGGGACTGATAATGCAGAGGATTTGAGGAAGGTGGGGAGGATGGATTATTATGAGGGTTTCCCGGGGTTTTGGAACAAAAATTTTACCCAAATTGCCCTACCTACGAAGTAAGAATGGAAGAACTATTAGGCTACCCAGAATAATCGCATATTTTAGAGTTTATAGTAGCATGAGTAATAACAAAATAAGACAAATATCCAGGCCCGTAGTCAAGGGGGACCAGGGGGGCGAAGCCCCCCTTGGAAAACTTTTCGCCCCCCCCCGATCAAAAATTAGCATTGCTGTAATGCATTTTAGTATGTTTCGCCCCCTCTGGAAAATTTTTCGCCCCCCTTCAGCACCTTATCTGGCTACGGGCCTGCAAATATCCCCAAGGAGGGGAGATTCCCCCTTCCCCCTTTGCTACGCACCTGTCCCATATAACCGGAAATAGCACTTTCAGTGCCTTACAAGTTGCATCTAAGGAATCTTTATTTTAAAAGTCAGCAATATACATAGAGCGATGTGCTAAAATTTTGCTTTGAAAATTTCGGGGGGAGGGGTAAATGATGTCCCTGCTTTCTCCACCCCGCAGCGTACAGCCATATCTATTAGTCTCTAAGCATAAGCCTGCCCTTGCACTTAAGTGATACCAACTAACCCTTACTCATAAAGCCCTTCAGAGTTGAAAAAAGGAGGAATATTTTCAGGAATTTTTTGGTGAACTTAGAAGAATATTCTCTGTGAGAACCTATATATCATTGGGAATTTGAATGAACATTTTAGTTTTGAAAACTAATCTCATTACGTATGCAAATCAGATGACGTCATAAGGTTTTTCTTAGAAAACCCATACATATCACTATTATTTTGTAATTTATGGTACAGGAGATTGTTTGGCTTTATTTTCTCTTTCATTTGATATCAAATTTGCGGGAATTTGACCAAAAATGAGAAAGATATGCCCATTTTACTCTTGCTATACAGCCCACACTGAACTACACACACTGACACATGACCTTTATATACACAGTGCACAGTGAACAGTAGCTCAGTGCTCAGTGAAACGTAAACAACTTTCGATCTGTAGAGCTTATGCGTATGACGTCACGCTTGCCTTCAATCTCCGAGGTGCTCCAATGGAGGCAAGCGTGTATCATTGCAACTTACCCCTCCAAATGCAGAGATACGCGCGTAGTATTCTACTGTCGCGTGCGAAGTCTTCGTCGTGCGTGCACTGTGCTTCACTGTTTTGACGCCAAAATGACGTCGCATGACGTTTGACGTCAATGCATAAGCTCTCACTGAGCTATATAACTGGACATGGGCGGCTCTAAGCAATTTGGTTTGGGGGGGGGGGGCAAACTCAAGTCCGTATTCAGGGAGGTTCGGAAGACCCTCCCCTCCCTAGCAATATTAATGGTCAGCTCTGGATGGTAATATAGCCTCAACAGGAGTATTCAAAGGCATAGGGGCCAAAGTTGATTTTTTTTTTGGGGGGGGGGGGGCTGTAACGATCTGCCCGAAAAACAGAAACAAAAATTTCCGCGCAGTCCGCGCGCGTCCAAAATGTTAATGTACATATCATATAGGCATGCATCCGTTATCACACCGCATGCCAATTACATACAATAATTTGCCACGTTACTAGCTATTCCATATTGGTCAGTATAATTCTGGGGGAAGTCGTTACAAAAATGCTTCTAATAATCAGTGGTGTAGCCAAGATTTCTCTCATGGGGGTTGGCAGGCACTATGTTGTGTGATCGCCGGCCTGGGGGAGGGGTCTACGGGGAGGAGGTGTCCCCCCTCCCCTTTGAAAATTTTTTGAAAAATAAGGTGTCCATACATGCAATCTGGTGCCACATATGCTACCTTTGAAGTAAATTTTGTGTTTTAGTTTAGGTACAAAAAAAAAATCGGCGTCAGTGACGGGGGCATGGCCTAATGGCTCCTCAAATACACCACTGATAATCATAATATATAAGTTTAACCATTAAAAACACACTGGTGAATTAGTACCCAATATATAGGTACTGGTGCAATCCAAATCAGAATTATGTTTTAATTACCAAGGAAGTTTTTTTTAAAGTATCGACTTCCGTTAAGCTACATTATTGCATTATTTTTCTTTCAGTAGGTGCCCGAAAAAATCTCAGAATATTGCCCGAATTTTCACAAAGATATTTTATTGGGGGAGCTGCAGCCCCCAGCCCCCTGCCTCCTACGCCTACGGGAGTATGGTTATGATTATTATTATGTATTACAGCGATGCCCCATGTAGTTCTCAAAAGCTCTTCACAAACCATTTCAGGCAGTTAGTCATGAGAAGACTACTTTAAAAATAAATACAACCATATCAACCGATCGCTACCGTACTGGTGGAGTAAGAGCGAGGTGAACTGGGCAAAGCGGCTTGATCCATTTGTATAAAATGAGCCCCACCTTTAAATATTTTATTGTTTCTTTCATTGTGCCACATTATGTTTGTTTTGCCAAGAAGCCATAAAATGTTGGTTTTCTGGATTGTTTTCATAAACTAACGAAAATTTCGAGCATGAAGACACTTGAAAACGATGAAATGATTGCACTAGTATTTTGGATCTCAGTACCGTTCCGAAAACGAATATTTTTACAGGGGGAGGGAACTTCCTCTAACTCAGAACGACGTCTCATCCTATATACAAATAGCTATAGGCCATTGGTCAAAAGTCTCATCACACTGAGCTTAGATTGACTGTTTGGTGTGTTTATTTTAAATCAATTGAAACGGTATATACTTTAGCACAGAGGTGGAGAACCTTTTGCTTATAACGGGCCATTTGACAGTCATAAGACCGCTCGTGGGCTAACGGCGCTGTCAATTTGGACAAGGGAAGGGAAACCTCTCCTTCTATGGGAAACACAATACTTTTAGACTACACGCCCGATACAACTTTATGTAGACAGATACCTATGCTAATCTGGACAGGTGACACCCTGGCAAAACTGCTTTTAGTCGTGGATGATAATCAACACGGCTAATGGGTTGTGTATCTAATGACCCCGAAATCTCTGAAGTGTCTGCAAAACTATAGGCATTTAACTCCAGCATTACCGTTACACTCTGTAAATGACATTATGATGCCTAAGCTAATCAGATTACAAATATCACAACGTGATCATTTGTTTTGATTACCTTAGCTCGCACTAACGGCAGGTACATTTGTGATGTCTGAAGTATATATACGGTAGTAGCAAACACGCAACTGAGAAAACGCGCGCGAAGCGCGCCGAAAAAAATGGCGTTTTGAAAGCACTTTATTAATGTTAAACCTTCGCATTGCATTGGAAAGTTATTCACTCCTATAATTTTAAGCCCACTCAAGGAAAAAAGAGGGCCTAACCCATCTCGAATTACATTTTTTTTATTTATTTTTATTTTTGAAAATTGAAGACCATGCTTTGCAAACTTTTGGGGGGGAGGGGGGGGCAAGTGCCCCCCGTGCCCCTATGGCGAGCCGCTAATGTAACTGGAGGACGCACGTCAATGCGGAATACGCAACGAAACTGAAGCCGCGACCTGGAGGGTCACGTGATGTAGGTTAGCTTACTCAAGTCGATTCCATTAGTACCCTAACGCGTGGTAGCCGGCAAATAAGCATCCAAGAGGCCGAAGAGACGCTAAGGCCGACTGCGGCGCGTTAGCATGTACATCATTGCCACCGCGTTTTCACTTCTAAGTACGCGCTTCTACGGCGGTGGCGACTTGAGTAAGCTAACCTACATCACGTGACCCTTCATGATGGCCTCAAACATTATTGTGGAATGATCCTTCCTAGCATATAGTTCAGTGTAAGCTCTATAAATACAGCTGCATGGGGTTGCCTGTAAAAGTAAGACCTAAGACCCAAGACCTGTAAAACTAAGACCTGTAAAACTAAGACCTGTAAAACTAAGACGCGGAAGTTTGTTGGAGAAAAAGTTTTTTTTAGTGTGAAATAAAAACTCTTGGAGGGCAATACAACCAGTGCATTGAAACAATCGCGTCATGAACCCAAAATATGTAAAACTATTGCGAAGAGAGTTTGACATCATGGAGAAACAGTGGTGTGGGAATCAAAAAGTTCACCCGGCCATATAAAGCCAGATTGACTTATGTCGCGCATAGTTTTACCAAGGCGGTTCTACAAGGACAGTGAGGCTAGCTTTATGCAATCTTGTCAATATTGTCTTTAGAATCAAATACTGTAGTTTAAAGAGTGTGATGGTCTATCATATTGTTGAAACTGTGACAATGATTCAACATCTAAGATGATGGTAGGCAAGTTTTTAGTTAGAGGGGATTATGTACACTGTTGTCCTGGAGAGGTTCAAAGGGAGGAGCCCTCTGGCCTGCATTTAGTATATGCAATTTCATGTTATGGTTTGTACATAATCATACGTACATTTATTTGATATGTTATTAATTAAGGTTGAATAAATTTCACTCATTAGACAATTAAGGGCTTTTCATCACTAAAATTTAATGCCAAAAATGAGCAATTTGTTGTATTTGAAACACAGCCTAGTGTAGGTGATATTTGGGAAATTTCCAAAAATTAACTCAAAAGAAAAATGTTACACCTACAGTAGTATGTGTCGACATCTCTATGTTCCATCACACGCCCATGCTATGACACCATATACGTGAACTCCCTGGTGAGACTGGTGATTTTGAATAACAGATCCATACTCCTGCTTTTGTTTTAAAACGGTATTGAGAAAAATTGACCAATTTAACCAATCAGAAAGCTTCAGTTCTAATTTAATCCTTATCCTACACATCCAGGGTGTCGGAACATCACGAAATCGGAATGAAGAGATGTCAGAACCAATAGCTTATTAGGACTATGTCAAGGGTAAAAGTCCATGAAACTTCCTAACAGTTGAAATACATAGTGCCAGTTCCATTGAAATCTACAGCATATACACTGAAACCCTTCAAATGTCGAGCTGAGAAGAAACCATTAAACCAGACTGAACCATGACAAGATACTAGTGCATTTCTACTGTAGCAATTGTAGCTGAGTGGCAGGGAGGGGGTGGGGTACCATGATATAGCAGTTCATAGATAACCACTCGATGCAATGGTAATAAGCAGGCAAAGGACTGTTTGATGTATCATCTAACCACTGTGCAGAAGACCATTGTATTGTTTAACATGGTATGGAGTGATACAGTAGGTGGGTAGGCTATACTCGAGATATTGGTTTAGGCAAGGCAGTATGGCTGCTTAGCACCTGTTTGTTGGCCATGGGCTTAGAATAATGGGTATGATGGATGACGGTATAAGTCTCACCATCTATACATTTATTTTCTGGCCAAATTTTCAAGTCTAAAATTGGCATTCTACCATCAGCATTACATCCGGGGGTTTCAACAAAGATCGTTATTTTAGCCAATGACCTTTCTCGAATAATACGAAATGTTTCCCTCGATCTACCAGAGACTGAGAGAATACTCCCCATTCAGGATTACATGCTGAGATTACAGATTAGTGGCTACTCTAAGACTGAACGGTTTAAGATTTCGTTGTGGCTATTTGCCCGACAGTCGGGCAAATTGGAAGCTTAGTTTTCTTATTTTCCCGACAGCAATCGACCAATCATATCACCCTAATGAGCTTGTGACATAAGAAATGTTAGTTGGCGCGGTGCGGTGTGCGTGTGTAGGCCTACCACAGAACAATATATAATTCTGCGGTGTGTACGTACGTACAGTTATGTGTGGTTACTACTTACAGATCAGCACACTCAGTGGACTTCCATAGCTTCAATGACTTATCAGAGTACAGTACTCAAGAGAAAATTCCACACAATTCCCATTGAGTCCCATCGGATTATTTTAAAAACTATCAGAAGAAACGTTTTCTGTGTTTTAGCATAGTTGTTTGTAGAACAGTAGAAACAGCAAACAAAGGCAAATAAAGGAAGGAAACAAGAAATGCGATCTGGAGGAGTTTTGCACTCAACAGTTGTCTGCATGTTGCAAATTTAACAAAATGCTGAAGTCGACTCGGAATAGGCTTCAAACTGTTATTTGGTGGCACCATTTTTCTTCTAGCGAACTTCTCATTTTCAAAAAAAAAAAAAAAACTTGCTCACGCCACTGCTCCCTAGGCTCGCCGGTAGGACAAATAAGGACCATTAGTTTCCCGACATACAATTCAAATATTTTCTGAGGCTACAGACTTAGAATAGTCCCGTCACTTTCGTCCACAGTCGGGAAAATAAGGATGTCCAATAATTTTCCCAACTGTCGGGAAAATAAAGTTAACCTTATTTTCCCGACGTACTATTCAAGTATTTTTAGAGGCTACAAATTTAAGATAGCGCCATCACTTTGGCCAATCGTCGGGAAAATAAGGAAGGAAAGTCGTGTTATTTTCCCGACTGTCGGGTAAATAGCTTCCACCTTAAGATTTATACTAGAGTAAAAGCTAGGTTTGATAATGTAGTAGCTAAGTACCAAAAAGGGAAAGCCCCTTTGTATAGACCAAAATTTTGGCAACAGTTTGAAAGGATTAAAGACAGGTCTAGCAAGAAACATGACTGGTTTCGTAAACTAATGATAAAGCTGAGACTGTGATGTTTGTTGAAAATACGCCAAACAGTGGATTAAAAACGGAGATAAGCAGGATCTTGAGAGAAACTGGATTAAAAGTGAAAGTAGTAGAAAAGTCAGGGATTCGACTAAATGAAATTCTTTGTAAGTCAAACCCATTTAACACTAAAAGAATATGCTTAGATGAGAATTGTATGTTGTGTAAATTCAGTCTAGGCATATGCAAGAAGAGAGAGTTAGTTTACTGCATAGAATGTGCCGAATGCAAAGGTGAATTTAAATATGTAGGAGAGACATCTAGAAGTTTAGGAGAGAGGTTTTTGGAGCACTTTAAACATATAGACGATACCAATTCAACGTTCTATGACCATAAAGTAGGCCTAAATATTCATGAAGGACAAGATTTAAAATTTAATGTTAATATAATTAATTCCCACACTGGGGACCCTATGCGCCGCCAGGTTGCAGAAGGTGTCTGTATAGATGAACTTAAACCCTTGTTAAACAGAAAAGATGAATGGTCCACTGGAAGACTTATTGTCAGAACCCAACAACCATGACTTACTTACCCTGCCAAACCCAGATGTGTCAACAAATAAATAGACCTCTATTGTGTAAGACCTGGTAATCTAAGGATTAGATTTGGTTGGTTAAGCCTGTAGATACTGTAAATAAGTTCAAGTAGTGTTGTAAAAACTTAAGCTTTATATGTCTATGTATGTACTTCTGACTGTCAGTTCTAACTGAGGATGATCTAGAAGTGGATCGAAAATTTTTGAATACAAGATGAAACTACAACTCTTGTTGTGTTCCTTGTTTGCCATTGCAAGAGTCAAGATGGCTGAAACTAAAGTAACTATTACCAGGACGATTCTGTCTACAATTAACAGAATTCTGTGGAATTCTCAGATAGATCTGAAAAGTTTCTTTGAAAATTCAGGGGCAAGCATCTGATGCCCCCACTGCGTACAAACATGTAAGGTGCCATGTAAAGGGTAGCCTGAGAGAAGTAGCTTTGAAACCAGGCCTGCTTTGTCGGAACAATTAAAGGGGATTATTTTTTACAAAAAATTGGTCACAAGACCAATTTGACGTTGTATTACGTCACTGCACTTAAAATGGCGACATAATCAGGCGCGTGTCCGGGGGGGGGGGCACTAGCACGTGCCCCGGGTAGGAGGGAGGAAAAAATGAGACAGAAAAGAAATGAGAAGAAAAAAGGAAAAAGAATAGGAAAGGAGAAATACGGAGAGGCGAGGAGGAAAAGAGAAAAAGGAAGAACAGAAAGAAGAAAGAGAGGGAAAATAAAAAAAGACAAGGGAACGTAAATGACGCGTTTGATGAAATGGTAGCAGCGGCATAGCTAGGTACGTTGCTGAACTGCATACCTCTGGATGTTCCCGACTAGCTTATTCAGACCGTCAAGTGATTCGTGGAGGATGCAATTGTCAGCCACCCGTGTGATGTGAGCCTCCATTTTCCCTTCTGAGAGGTGACATGTGAATCGCGCCGATCCCACATCCGCCAGGGTTCTTCCATGTACACAAAGTAAAAACAACACCGAAGTTTAGAAGAAACAAACTGAAAGTATATTGAAATAAGTAACAAAAATATCCCTTGGTCTTGACAAAATAAGTTTACATCACGTGTGGGTCTCCTGTCTTCCACGGTGTGCCTCAGTAACTTGAAATATTAAAACTTATAAACATACATCGCACCACTGTCGAAATTAAAGTGAAATTCACCGAGGTGCATAAATTTAACTGCTGGACTCCCCTGGGTCCGCAACATAGGCTAAGGCGTGGTGTATCTCGTCACCAACTGAAAAATGGCCTCTCTGGCTTTAACATATCTCCAAAAGCAGGGTGAAAAAGTGGTGACTGGTAACTCCGACCTTACGGCGAAGAGCTCATCTCATCGTCTCCGAGAACCCACTCGAGGAGAACTAATTACACCGGAGTTCATATCCCTTTAGTGCAGTCATACATAGCCACTCCCGGCAATTTTGCCCTGGACTAACAGACCTTTGGGATTAAGGAGTGGTCGACTTCGAAGCTTGTAAACCAGTGCCTACAAATTGAGCATTTTCACCCTACTCCAACCCTGCATACTTTATTACGTAACTCACATATAACTAGCACGTTCCAATTGCCTGAGAGTGAGAAAGATACTTTCGTCTCAGATTTCTCAGCGACACCTTTAAACAATAAGCCTGCATCACACGACTACAGCTGTCATGCTAAGGTCACTCAAATCGAGGAAGGAGTTCTAAAATGACCGTGACAAGAGGTCCCGGTGGGAGGTGGACATTTTTTTATCACTTATGAACATTATTAGCACAAAAGTACCGGTGAACTTTTCTGGCATAAACAACGTGTAATCTTATACTGAATCATCCCCGGGGATTTTGGTAGCCAATAGTAGCATGGTCCCCTCATCGTCCGAAAAGCACACAACTCTTCATGTACGCTTCCGGAGCTGAAGAAGCACCATCATAGCCATAGCCATGGTCCGTTCACTTGTGAAACTTTCCACATATTCCACGTCTCTGCACTGCAAGGTAAGGGGGAGCTACAGTCAGGAAAGGGGAACTTCGCGCACTTAGAGCGCACGCTATAGGCCCGATTTCTTTACGTGATGGTCCGGGTACTTATACGGTTTGAGATATCATCCCCTGTGCTTCCCGCAAACTGCCATCATCTGTTGACACCACTAGCTACAAACATAATCTTCTTCAGTGCCTAACTTTGCCTTACCGGAGCCCCCTATATCAGAATCTCTGGCCACGAGCCTTCTTATCAGGTTTCATCAGGGTCAACGGCAAGGTCATAGCCCCATGTCTCTACAACAGCACCTGCACAGCAGCAAAGTTGAAAGCTGTTACGAATTACCAGGTAAAAAACCCGCTTTTTGACTGGCATACAGGTTTGTTGGGCAATCTGAATGCAGGTTTGTCATAAAATTTCGGCACGGTTTACACTCCATCTCATGACCATCATTAACTTGGTAATTATACATGAACACTATTCTGATGAAACACTTTCCGAAAAACAGATACATTTAGCCAAACATCCCGCATCAATATGGGATCTTTCAATCTAATTTGTAGCACTATGTGGAAGATTATTTACCGTTACACATTTTTCAATTTTTTTACGGAGCGCATCGCACGCAGCCGTTATCTGTATAGATGTTTTTTTAATACACTTACCACGAGAAAGCATTCTGAAATGCACTCGTTAGTCCTTCACCCCTTTTGCCATACCTATCTGGGAGGTCTAATATCACCTTCCTGCACCTATATTCGTCCTACCGCCCATTCCCCATTGCTGGAAGCTGTTCGCCTGGATTTTTCTTTTAAAATTAGTAAACATAGGATAAACGTAGTAAAGTGCTTGGCGTCATACTCTATGTCAGGTGTTCTTAATCATTCTGGTTGGCGGGCCACATTTTTATCAGAAAATCTCGCGGGCCACAAACAGGCCCGTCAGCTTGTCCGTGAGGGGAAGTCCCGTTTTGACATGTCTAAAAGACCCCACGGGAACGCGAAGCCTCCCACTTAACAGTGTGGTGTCTAGGGGTCCTTCGAAGAGCCCCCCAGAGAGGTCCAGGACAACACTCCTGTGACACAACAGGGCGAAGCCTCAGAAGCTGTCATGTATTAGTGGAACATTGTATGGCTGAAACCTATAATTATTCCTTAATTCCATTTGAGGCGCACTGAACAGATGAGTATCACAATTTGACCAGTACTTGGGCAATAACGAAAATCCTGGGCCACGCAGAGGGGATAATAAACTCATTCTAGATTCAGCGGTGAATATCCAACTTGAAAAGAATGTGTTTGGGTGGGGATAGGGAACTTTATCATGATACTTGCTGACCGGAGGGTCACCATCGGTTGGTACGTGTAGCTTGCCAAGAATGTAGCTATTAAAAATATCTTCCAGATTTTTGGAAGCTGTTTCCACCCAGCCTTTTATGATGTATCAAAGCAATCGTTCTATTCGAGATCTCATAATTTAGAAAAACCACACTTCAAATAAGAAAACCAAATTAGAGGCAACTTTTTGGCCTATTTTCCTTCTACCAAGAAGCATGTCAATCATAATTTGTAAGCCCATGAAACTTGGTCTGACAAACTTTCCCCTACCCAACCTTTGCTGATCTGGCCACCTTATGTCGGACAAACTGCCCGTTGTTTTAATTAAACAGTTGGCTTGTGGATAAGTAAGTTGCTTATTGACGGTAACTTTCTAAATTGAACTTATGGAAAGCACTCCAAGCACGCGAAAATTTTGGTAGTTTGTGACGATTTTTGGTACAAGAAATTAAAAGATCAATCATTCGAAAAGATATCCTGGCCACCTTACCCCTAGTGCTCCCGTGATAAATTGCAGGCCTCCATCAGCTATGCCCTGATCACTCGTACCATCCAATGAGGTTCATGCTGGGCAAAAAATGACCCAACATGACTAAAAAGAGAAACACGGTCGCACTGTATGCACACTTTTTATGATTTCAGTGGTAGGAATTTTCATTTCACTGACCTGAACAACGAATCTTTTTTACGATTATGAATAACGACCCAATATGAATAATGAACCTTATAAACATCGACCCTTATGAATATCAGGTAGACCCCAACATTTCTGCGTGTCTTGTGAAGGGATTAACAAAAATTTTTATAGTTTCATAACTATATCTGTGAAAGAAAATGATCAAAACAGTTCCACCATTCAGTCAAAGATGCACCTCTTCTGACCCCCTATGGAAATCTATGGATTAAACACCTTTTGCACTCATTATAAAAGGGGGAACTTTATATATATATATATATAGATTAGGAATGTATCCACCCCCCCCCCCCCCTGTACTGCAGCCACGTCTGTACCCTGTGAGATGATCTTTACACAAACAAAATGTACGGCTAGTGCGTAATGTACATACTGTACTTCGAACAGGCGATCATAATGATTTGACAGGTAGAGACTCAGTATCACTGAAGTTCTTATGTCAACTGTACTGCAGTATTAGCCCATAAAGCAGACAGTTTTGTGAAACTCACTGCAAAAACCATGGGAAGGGAAGTTTTATTATGCTCCTATTGACTAAATTTAACCACAATGTCTTTATTGACAAAAGTCCTCAGTAAAAGCATCCACAAGAGGCACATGGCAACCTCCAAAGCCAATTAAGTGGTAACAGATATAGTAAACCAGTAGCTTCAAGGCAAGGTCAGGGTTCTCATGTCTTGGTGACAGATTGAAGAGTATGATGGATGCAACATGATGAAAGGAAGTGGTTACTGTAGAAAAAGGCAATCTAAGATCATATGCGCCATATCATGTTGTTCAGAAAATAAGGTCACATATATAATATTAATGTTCTCCACATATTTTCAGGAAAGGGGACTGCCATGTGCGAAGCGCATACACGACCGCTAATCACATTGATCCCCAGACAAATATGTGATTGTTCCTGCCAAAATGGAAAAAAAATGTAATTTTTTAAGTCAAGAATGATGGCAGTGGTTTTTGAGGGACGGTTGCTTTTTAAGGGGGAGGTCGCTTTTTCAGGGGCTGCAATTTTTTTTCGGGGCTGACCGCCCCCTCGTAAAGCCCCTCGTGGAGAGCACTGGACATGGTTGCGTCTTCCTTATCGAGCCACAGACCGGCCTTTCGCATTCTCCCCTGGATCCCAAGTGATATTGCTCTGGTATGAAATAATAGGCATCACAAGCATGGAACGGGAGGCCTCACCCTCGGTAAAAATGTGGAGGGATGAAGTACACTCCCCCCACACACAGATTAAGGACAAAAGGCTTTGTACCCTCTGTAAAAATTCAAAAAATGGCATTAATTTCCTTTGTATTGGAATTACATATCGCACGAAATTACATTGCTGGGATCCTTCAATGTTCAACAATCTTTCAAGGGGGGCATACCCCTCAGACCCCTTCACCAGGTCGTCCATCACCCCCCATTATGATGAGAACTTATATAGCTTTCTGTCCCTATGCTTAGCCTAAACATCAGTCGCCTCCTAACTTGAATCATTGTCATGACTTCTCAGTCCCCTGCATAAGTAAACTAACCTACCGTATGCTGACTAGACCATACTTATTAACAAGGTAGCAAAAGCGTTAACCGTGCAGTATATATACGACTTTGTAAGCAGCTCAACTCGAAAATCCAGTAGTCACAAATCGTGTAGCCTAAAGTGTGCTTTGGTTCATGATGCCATTATTTCAATGTATTGGCTGTATTGCCCTGCCAAATTTTCCATTTCACACTAAAAAACTTTTTCTCCAACAAACTTCCGGGTCTTAGTTTTACAGGTCTTAGTTTTACAGGTCTTAGTTTTACAGGTCTTAGTTTTACAGGTCTTAGTTTTACAGGTCTTAGTTTTACAGGTCTTAGTTTTACAGGTCTTAGTTTTACAGGTCTTAGTTTTACAGGTCTTAGTTTTACAGGTCTTAGTTTTACAGGTCTTACTTTTACAGACACCCGCTGCATGGGCTTTGTAAGGTAGCTCTAATGGACATTTTAGTGAGTAAAAAAGTCGGAGGGGTGTTGTGGCTTATAATTTTTGATACTGGGAGGGGATTTTTGGGTCAGAAATGCATGTTTTGGACCAAAATTGACGCATTTTTGAAAAATGCATTTGTCTGGATCGTTGAACCTCTCTAACTCACCCTACCCTTGCCATTTATCCTTTTATCTTGGTATTTCTTTATAAGGAATCTTATAACAGACATTTTGGTGTTTCAGTGGAAAAGATCGTACTTTCCGTTGTTGAGTTATGATTTTTTTTGTTGGGTGGGTATTTTGGGATTGAAATGTAGATTTTGACCGAAAATTACGCATTTTTGAAAAATTATACTTGAAATATCTCTAAATTCCCTATACCTGGCATCTAATCACCTCTCGTGGTGTTTTTTAGGTTCTAAGGTATTCAGAAAAAAGAAGTGAGTAGGGTGACCTTTTCCTAAGTGCCTTAACTGATTTTTTTGAAAATATTGCGTCATTTTTAGCAATTTTGGGCATTTTTGGAGCATTTTTTGAATGCAAACAACTATTTTTTGATGTTTTGTGAAAAATTTTCAATATGCAACCCCCCCCCCCCCCCCAAAAAAAAATGTGGCATTCGATAGATCTATTTGTTGGCTTCATTTTGGTGGTTATATGAAGGCTGTAGGTTGTTGCATGGCTGAGAAATAATTTTTTAAAAGCGAATCCTCGATTTGAGTGACTCAATCACTCAGCTTATGGAAAAGGGCTAAGGCCCAAAGATACCAGTTTCAGGGAAAACATTCAATACCGCAGTTGTCGGATCATTCCCTGCCCCATCTCTTTCCATTAGTGACCACAGGCCTCATTATCGGTGTTGCTTGTTGCAATTGAGATATTGACACAGGAGTGGATGCAGGACATTTTTTAAAAATGTTCTGAAAATAAGTTTTGCATATTTTGCATAAAATATGACCAAATACTAGGAGCAACTTTGTCAAAAATATTTTCCATGAATCTTTTTCTCATTATTTTAATATATTTTAATTATTCGACTGGCGGTCATTTTACTATTTCCGCCATCTTGGTTGACCTAAATCCTCCAAAACATTTGTCCAGGAAACTAAATCATGAATATGTTTGATAGAATATGGACAGATTTTAGGTTTAAATGCGTTAAAAACATTTGTTAAGGATTATTTTCCTAATTTTTATAATAAACTGTAATCTTAACATTGGGGACCATTTTGCTTTATCCAACATCTCGGTTGACCTGAATTCCAACAAAAATGTTCTGAAAATAACTTTTGATTATTGGGCACTAAATATGGTCAGATGTTATTAAAAGCAACTCTGTCAAACATATTTTTCATATTTTTCTTATTTTGTAATAAATTATAAGAAATATAAAGGGAAAATAAATATATCAGAGAATATAAGAAATATAGAGACGACCATTGCTTTCCTGCCATATTTGTTGACCTGGATCGGGTAAAAAACGCCAGAAAATACGTTTTGAATATTTATAACAGAGTTAAGATTTAACTGTGTCAAACATATTTTGAATTATTGTTGTTGTCATCGTTATTACCACCGTCGTCGTCATTATTATTACTATAAAGACAAAGTTGAACGGCTGAAACAAGATCCAGGCCCTCCACACTTATGTTATGCATGTACTCAACTACACGGCAGGAGTAATTGATTGAACCAAGACCGAGCTGACAGCATTAGACCGCAGGACACGAAAGCTCCTGAACATGCACGGCGCACTTCACCCAAGAGCAGATGTCCACAGACTCTACCTGCCCTGTGATCACGGTGGGCGAGGATTAAAAGAAGTAGAAGCCACGATAACTGGTGAGAGTATGGGGCTGAAAGATTACATCAAGCGCAAGAGTGAAGAAGAGCCCCTACTACAAGCAGCATGGCAGTCGGGAGACAAACAAGAAGGGGTGAACAGAAACCAGTGGAAGGCAGGATGGTCACAGGAGTATGAAAGAAAGTGGAAAGAAAAAACATTTCATGGCCAATACCCCCGTGAAGTTGAAGAAGTGACAAACACAGAGATGGCATACAAATGGCTTTCCTGCACAGGACTGAAAATGGAGACGGATGCGCTTATCACAAGATCAAGCTCTGAACACGAAAAACCACCAAGCACGAATAATGAAACTGTCAAATGACGGTAAGTGCCAGATGCGCGGTCAGAAAGATGAAACACTGAGTGGAGCACCTCGTAGCTGGCTGCCACCAGATGGCAGGTGTAGAATATCTGAGCATGGAAGTACATCTCTGACAGTACTTCCATGTCAGAGTAGTACTTCCATGGCACAACAAGGTCTGAAGGTAGAGGCTGTCCTACACATGTGGAAATATGCCAGCACTACAGCATCAGGACTCCAGAGCAACCATGGCTTCACACACCAGAGGCAGTACTAGAAAAGAGTGAGGTTAAGATCCTCTGGGATTTCGAAGTTAGAACAGATCGCATCATTCCAGCAAGAAGGCCTGACATCCTTGTACCAGACAAGCAGGAGAAGAAAGTCATCATTATTGATGTTGCAATCCCACTAGACAGAAACCTAGAGACAAAGAAAGAGAGGTCACAAAATACCAGGACTTGAAGCTCGAAATCCAGAAGCTGTGGGATGTCAAAGCGGAAGTGGTGCCGGTGGTGATAGGGGCATTAGGTGCAGTCAGCACCAACTTGGAAGGCCACCTACAACGATTACCAGGAGGCTGAACCATGAGAAACTGACAAAACAGGCAATTCTCGGAAGCGCCCACATAATAAGAAAAAGGCTTGACCCCGGTAGAATCCCGAGGTCAGCATAGTAGATAACCAACTGAAAAGTTGTGAAGAAAGTAATGTGAAGAAAGTGATGTGAAGAAGATGATGATGACAATCACGACGATGATGAGGAGAAGGAGGAGGAGGATTTTTACAGCGACTTTGTATGCAACATTTCAAAGCGCTTCACAATCATTATCCCTGGTCATAAGTAACTTGTCAAAACCAAACTATATAGTGCACATCCCTTGCTGTTCGTACCCAGCACACTGAACAGTAATGCCACTTCATCGTGTCCCCTGGGGGACTTTCCACAGGAGCAGCCACAAACAGCGCATCACTACACAAGTTACCTCACAGGTACCCATCTAACCCCTGGGTGGAGAGAAGCAATCGAGATAAAGAATCTTGTCCAAGGACACAACATGACCCAAGTGGAATCAAACCCACAATCCCTAGATCACAAGTCCAACAAACACCTTGACTAACAGGCCAACACGCTCTCTTTGGCCGCCATTTTGTTTTTCCACCATCTTGGTTAACCTTAGACCCTGTTGGGTCGGCTCACCGATATCGCAAATTCTACGGGGGTTACACCAGGTTACTATTACTAGTATTATTCTCTTTCACAAGCCACAGTTCATGAGGCCGGCAGATCAGAGGGGGACGCAGATCAGAGAACGGGCAGAGAAGAGGGAGTTCAGATAGACTGGAATAATTTCGATTGTATTGTATGTTATCTACAACAAAAGGCCGAATAGCCCTAACAAGGGCTAGGTTAACCTGGGTCTCACCAAAAGTGTTCCAAAATATCAGTTTGGGATTTTCGGCATAAAATTGGACAAAATTTTACAAATAGATATCAAAATTCTTTTTAAGATAATATCTTTATTAGTATTTATTATAAAATACAGTATTCATAATTTTCCGTCTTTTGTTTTTGGCAGCCACTTTGAATGATAAAGACCCCAAATACGTAATCTTACCACCTGATTTCACGTTCAGGTGACCATAAGGTTTCCAAGGTACAGTCTTTAAAGTGTACATTAAGTCTAAAAGGTACCTGGTATAGCCGCTTTTTTGAGAAATCAAAACATCAGGAGCGTTTGATCCGTCCTCTGTTAAATATTCGTTAAATGTGTCCTTACGACAAACGAGCAAAAATGTATGATGCGTTTAAGAATGTTCATGTTTTGAAAATGTGTCTGTGTATATTTACAAAGTTATTAATGTTTAAAATGTTTTAAAATGTTTCAGAATTAAGTTGAATGTTAAAACTTTTTTTACAGTTGTTAAAATGTTAAAAATGTTTGAAAATGTTTAAGAATTTAGTTAAATGTTAAAACTTTAAAAGGTTGTTAAAATGTTACAAATGTTTGAAATGTTTCTGAAAAATTGTTTTTGTTGTTGTTGTTAAATGTGTTTAAGAAATTTGCAAAATGTGTTTAACAAGTTTAAGAAATGATGTTTGTAAAATGTATTTTAAGAAGTATTGTGTTCGTTAAATGTGCAATGTTTGATTGATTGAAAATGAATTACATAAAAAGTATTTTGAAAATGTTTTATATGTTTGCTATGTTAAAACATACCTTTAAGACAGGTTTTAATAAAAAGAATGGTACCATGGAGGAAAGAATCACCGTTGGTTGCTTTCGACAGTTCGGAGTGTTACCCCCTTACTACTTTCCTGCACCCTAAGGAAAATAAAGTTCCATGACTATTTCATGACCTTTACATGACTATTTCATGACCAAACAGCAAAAACACTATCATCTAGCTTAAGGAAAAATATACAAAAAGTCATGATGCTCCATGCATGCAGGGTTAGTAGTAGAGACAGAGAAAAGCAAACAATGCAACTGCAAGTTTGCTTTGCAATTGTAGGTTTCATAACTCGCCAGTCACAACGCATGTCAGTGCTGTGAATCACCATTGCCACCAAGCCTTACATTGGAGTGTCCCACCGTGTTAGTATCTTATGTGTATAGTGAACAGTATGCATATGTGTATTTAATGCTGCGAACGCCTGTGATTCAAGCCTGCCTTCTTAACCTCTCAGCACTAGTCGAAAAGAGAGAGCATATCTCACTGGTGTTCACCCACGCTCACTCTGGTATAGGGTACTCAATGAGCCAATTGGCTTCCTGACCCTCAAAACATTAAACTTTAACTAAAAAGTTTATTTCAAGACCTGGCATGGTGAGCCACCCCATATCTGGGAGGGATTATCCCTCCTTGAAATATTTGTGGGAGGGGTTCTTATCATTTTAGCGTGAATTGCGCAATTGAGCACCTTAATGTGAACCCTGATTAGAAGTGTTAAACAGTACATATGCATGTACCTACAGTATAGCTATGAGAATGATATCTAGTGCTGCATGTGCAGCGCTGAAGTTAGTGAAACACATATCCACATACAAAGCCTAGAGCCCTGTTTAAGGACTATATCCCATGTAGATGTGCATGGAAGTATTGTATAGTCTCAATAGCCAACATATATCAGATCTGATTGATCATTAACGGTGCAAAGATCGTGATAAAAAGTGCAGACCTGCCAACATTTGAAAACTGGAAATAGGAACACAGCGGCGCAATTTTGGAGAATCCGCCGGCCTGGGGGTGGGGTCTAAGGGGAGGGGGTGTCCCCCTCCCCTTCGGAAATTTTTTGAAGTTTAAATACTCTTAGATTCAAAATGGTGGCATATTTAAGGAATATGCATCAAATTTTTAAACAGGCAAAATTACAAATTTTCTTGGCTTTATTTTAAAAATTTGGATGATTGGTAGGCCTAGGCCTATGTCTGCTGGAATTGTAGCCTAAACAAAAATGCAAAAATCAACATACCCCATCACAGTGATAAGTCTAAGGTTTTGTTAGTCTAGCAAATTGAACTTTGAACTAGTTCCCGGCAGTGCTGATTACATCAGTTTATGCATTATAAGTGCACAAAATAAAGCTTTCAGCTCATGTTACTTGTTACTGTTAGGCTGGGCAGGCTAGGCTGCATGGTAATGTTAGTCATGTTACACACTTAGGCCTAGCCTAACACAAACCTCGTTTAGGCCTTGGCCTATGTGAACGATTCTTGGTGGGGTTTATGCAATGTATTCAGAAAAAAATCATATAAAAAAGTCCCACCTATTTCACAATCTCCGCGACTTTCGTAGTTCAAAAGTTAGACCTCAACGTAACCGTTAAGTTCAGGCCTAGGCTAGACTGCACACATGTGCTATTTGGCCATGCCGCACTTTCGCTACGTTACCGTTAGTATGATACGGCGAACTACGGTACCGAAAAACGCCTGCAGGCTCGCAGCTTACTGTCCCAAAGTTTAATACTCAAAAACTTCGTTGCTGGTCTTCCATTCAAAATTGAACACTGTCATAAGTACTTTGTTCAATCTTCAAATATTCTTTTTCATCCTTCTTAATCTCAAACAACAGCATTGCGATTAGTCCCACTGGTTATTAAACAACATGCACTATGTATTGCGTATATACCGTATACGTACCTACCACCGGCACCGCAGGTGCCACACGGACTTCGCGGTCGGTCCGTGGGCGCAGCTGTGGTGCTTTGTAAAGCATTAACTACAACGATCGTTACGGATATGTACTGTCAGTGTGCACATATCCTGAGACATTTTAGCGCGCACGCCGGATGTCGCATACATAATGCTGAAGTCTTGGTCATAGTGTTTACATATATGTACACGTAAAGCCCATACAAGTTCGATCCACGAATCATTAATGAGGTGCGTGACATGCGTTTTAAATAATTATGTTGCAAGGATATTTCTTGTACTATTTTGGGGTGGGTGCTAGAAATCGGAACGTTCCGATTTTTTGCTATGTACGGACTCAAAAATCGGAACGGTTCCGATTAAATCGGAACGGTTGGCAGGTCTGAAAGTGTAAATTTTTAACTCGTAAAACATTTGCAATCTGCTCTAAGTTTCATGACTTTTCCGGAACTTTTCCAGGACGTGGGAACCCTGTATTGATACATTACCACAAAAAATCACAGCACAAAAACATCTTGTCTAAACCCTAATCAAAGGGTGCTGTTTTGTACTGGCCTTTGCTTTTAAATAGCAAAGGCCTCATTTGGATATTATATGAAATGTACATCCTATCTTGTATGCTACGGATATTATGTACAATCTTTGAGTAGAAATCAGTGTATATTGCAGTACAGTATCTTTTCTAATAGCTTCATTCACCTGCTTAAACCAAACTTAAAGTGTACTTTGAAATACACATAACATGTTTACTTTTTGTCGTGTTTGGGAGCTTTTGAAGGTCCCATCTAACTGTAAAATCAGCATTTCCATGCACTCTACAAAGAATCATCTCATTTCTCTCACAATGTCTGCCTGCAAACTGGGTTCAACAGAATCCTAGTTTTAAGCACACTCTTCATATCATACACCACACAGTACATAAAGCCCAATCTTTCTTTTTACCTTTTCTGGATTTTGGAGTTTTGCTGGTTTTATTTTGTTCTTTCTAGCATTGCAGAAAGGATTCATTGATCATAATTCAATAGGTGCACATACACTTCCAAATGACAATGCCTTTCTAAAAGCTTAGAGGTTGCTTGTCTGGCAACCATTCATAGTGTAGTTTTAATTGAGATTTTATTGTCAAGGTAGAGAGTGATCATGTAGGAGAATACACACTTGGCATGCATAACATATGCAAGGCAAATTTTGAGACACACCTAGTTTTCCCACAACCCTGATACGCCCATATGGAAAGATTTCCAGCAACTATCACATAAATGACTCACATTATTTCACATATACTGTAATATGTTGCCAAAGCTAACAATGAGCCAAAGTGGTTTCATATGCCATGGTGCATATATCTCACCGGATTAGCATAAATTGCCTCAGAACCCTAGTCTATACAGCCCTTTGTCTGGATGATGTGGCATTACCCATACTGAGGTGGCTCATTTTCATTGCTTGTCACAGTGTAGTGGACATCATGGAGGCCATGGCCTTTGTATCTCTGGCAATGGCCAAAGGCATGCTTTTCAAGGCCACCTTAGCCTTTGTGTCCTTCCCAAGTAAATACAACCAAACCTATACCAGATAATACAAAATCTTTTGTTTGGTCTTGGTACACTTTAAGATGCAAGATGTGCCCTTACTAGAGCAGCAGCGCTGCAGTCACTCAGCCCTTGTAATGTTATGACATGTCCAGTTTTAAATTAATTTTGAACACAATCATGCATACATAAACTCATGTTGGGCTGGCCAGCACATGTAACACTGTTGACCTAGCAATTATATTTTGCAGATGGACCATGTCAGATATAAATTTAAGTTAGTTTGTACCCCAATATAAACACTACCCATAGGGGGACAGAGATAGGAATCAGAAACTTGACTTACAGTATATAAATGTCACCAGTTTGTGCAGAGCTGTGGCATAACCAGAGGGTTAGTTAGTTAGATGAGGTTTAACGTCCCAGTTTCCAACCAATTGGTTCAAGTCGAGACGACCACGGCCTTTTTTCCAGTTGTGGCTCACTGGCTTGTTTTCCCTACTCCATGCTTATGCTGAGCACCAAGCACAAAGGCAGTAGGTGCCATTTTTAAAGTCTTTGGTATGACCCGGCCAGGATTTGAACCCTAGACCTTCCAGCTGCAAGTCAGATGCTCTAACCACTTGGCCACTGCAGTCGGTAACCAGATGGGAGAAGAGGCTGTCAAATGTCTTGACCCTCCCCTCCCCACATGAAATTGGGTAAGAGAGAGTAGTGGTTGAAAATTTGTACCACATATTTTAATAAAGTCTAAATGCTGCTAAGTAGCTAGTGCAGATTTGTGTACTTTAAAAATTGAAATTTTTCAAAATTGTCATACTGATTCTGTATAAAAATAGTTATGAAAAGAAAAAGAGTCAATTATAGTGAAATATTCATAAGCAATTTTGTTGACAAATGTGAATGGTGAATCTAAGCATAGTAAACGTAAGTCCCCGAATACATTAATTACATTTAAACTGAACTGATCTAGCACAAGTGATGTTAACACAAATTAATCAATTTATTTTCCTTATAGCTTCCACTCACCTACTTTTGCAGAAACTGACCTTTGGGAAGTGTAAATTTCTACTTATGTGGTTTCTAAAAAATAAAGAATATTTGGCCACAATTCACAAGGTCCGGGAGCAATATGACAGGCACTTTTGGCAAACCAGTGGTGGCACTCCACTTAAACTGTGTCATAATCACTTACTCCCCATCCCCCCCCCCCCCCCCCCCCATTAAAATGTATGGTTATGCCACTATTGCAGAGCCTTGAGTGAGCAAAGACCAAATCTCAACTCTCTAACATTCTTAGACTACCACTCCAGCTTGACCAGGGAAACAACTGGTGAAGAACAATGACCTTCTGTATGCAATGTCCACAAAACCAGCAAGGGGGGGGCTGTGTAATAGATACTACAATTGCTTAAGGATTAGTTACAGAAGCTGTCTGGGAACTCTGCCATCATGGTAGGTTAGTTGTGTACACAGTGAACACTGGCTACTACAGGAAATACAAATAATGCCCTAAGAAAAGCCGGGGAGTTGCAAGACTAACAGTCAAAACAATGTAATTGAAAACTTGTCTTACATAGGCTTTTAGACTTGAGGCTATTAATTTAAAGATGGTAAACATGCCCGTCTAGATAAAGCTCACTTAAGCTCACTACCATGTAAAATAACCATACTGAAAGAGTGAGACTCAAAGGAGAATGGTGGCTTCTAAAACACCAGGAAAATGATAAAGAATGGCCAAAAAATGTCACTTCCCTTTTTCCATTCATATGGTAAGGAACATCCTGTATTGCAATCCCAACGTGACACCTTTACTGAAAATTTAAGAAAAATCCACCAGCAATTGCAGAAGATGAAATCTTTTGAAAAGAGAGACACTTTCTCCCCCAACTGTACCACGTAAGCTCTACCCACACTTTGCAGGTTGGGCTAATAAGAAAATGGCCTTGCACTTGTGATATCTTACTTCCAGCCCTGAGACATCATCAGTTCACAGACTCCTCATTAGCCATGAGGCACGTATTCATACTCGAGGAGCATCACTTCTTTTGCACTGTCCTCTTCTCACCTGGACTGGGAGCCTCTTCATATGTTCTGGTACACAAGCTCATAATGGGTGATCTTCTTGGGGTCAATAGGACTGGAGACAACCAGCTTACCCCTCATAGCCCCCCTGTAGATCACCTCTACCAAGTCGATGAAATCCTGCTTCTCCTTGAAAGTGCCGATGAATTTGGTGTGATCGGGTGTTCTGAAAAAAGTCAATTTTACAGAGTATGACAGGCAATCTTTCTATTAAAACTGTTATTGCCAAAAAAAAAAAACCAAAAAGTAAGCTGATCCACTGGAAGAACCTTACACTAATTTTGTATATTATGGACCTGGAATTTCACTTCAAAATTCAAATTTGCTTACTATAAACATTGCCATATTTACATCCTTGAAAATAAGTGCACTGCTTACTAAACTTTGAAACTGAAGCATGCCTTCAACACTACTGCTATATCATACCACAACATAAAAGGTACTTTTTAGTGGCATTCATATGGGTTATATAAAGTGAAGAGGGGAAGAAAATCAGTATCTGTCCCCCAAACCCTGTAGCAATACCCCATTCCTTACTCAGGAAATGCCATTTTGAAGATTGGTTACTTTTGTCTCCCCAAGGACACAGAATGCTACATAAAGTGGAGAGAGTACCTCAAACTGTTTTTGGCTATTCTTGAAAATGAAATGACATGTTTGTCCTAAATATCTGACACTGCTGGAATGTTTGAATGTCTTATTGTAATCACCTAATATAAAGCTGTGCAATACATAAGGTCCAGCAAACGAAGTCTACAATCCTCAACAAAAATGATGGGACAAAACAAGCAAGAGTGAGATCACCATCCCGCTTTCTGCATCCCCATTCCCCTGTTCAATGTTGCGGCAGCCCAACGTGTTCTCAGACTTCAACACTGATACGGGGAGCAGGGTTTGTCTTGAGTAATTTTGTTGAGGATTGTCTGATGCCTGTACAAAGGTATAGGAATTTCCAAATTTGGTTTTTACGGTGCTTTGAAAAGAAGAGGTTGACATGTTTATTTTCAAGTGATGATAAAGTATTAACAATTGAAATAAACTGTCATGTAAAGAAGCCAAAGAGACTTTTGCATCTTATTTTTCTTGATCAGGGTGTGGGGGGGGGGGGTGGTGGTGGGTGTAACACATTTCACGATAAACCAAACAGTTAACCACAAAGTTTTCTGTTTTTTGCAAAAATAAAAATTGAATGATCATTGAAACTACAATATGGTTAAAGTTAAAATTCTGTGGAATAATTGTGTCTAGAAAACATGACAATGCACATAAGGATTACACTGAAATGAAATGGTTAACCATTTTTCTTCAATGAAAGGCTTTATATACAGAGAGATTTTCTGTGCATTTGGCCGGTTGACCATCAACATACCTTGAAATAGTGTAGTGGTCAACGGTAAACCATGCTGAGGTAAATGGTAAACCGTCATGCAATTTTGATACCATGAGAACTATTAAAGTAGTGACAATGAGTTCTACCTTCAACTAATAAATTGAGCAAAATCAGGCAAAAATGTGGGGCTTTCTCACTGTTCCGTCTCCCTAATGTTTGGTGCAGGTTTCACAAGTAAATATTTGGGTATTCCCCCACCCAAAAGAATATTTCACCCCCTGCAAGCTATCTCGCCCCTTCAGTACCATCCATTTGCATATATGTGCCCCCCTTCCCCCCGGAAAATATTTCGGCTCATGGACGCTATCTTGCAGCCTTCAGTATTTATCTGGTTACAGGCAGAAAGAAAAGTCATACCTGAGTTACTTCTGTTTGCTGTTCTGTCATTGCACGACAGCCAAGGACACAAGTCCGTATGATACTGAAAAAGTTTCACTTCCTTCCCTTTATTTCTTCAAAAACCTCATTTATTGTTTTGGCATTCACCTCCTGACGACATGTCTACATGGGCCCATATGGGCAAACATCTCTGTCCCTGATAATGCCCTTGTGGACACATAAAGACTGATGGGCTTCATAAAGATTAGGCCACAGTGCCCATGTAGGTCCTACATGGGAGAACTTACCCATTGAAAATGTACCAAAGGCCCATTTGGGCCCCTTGGCCAAATCTTCATGGAGCCCATACCAATGTAAAGCCTATCATGCACACATATATCCCATGTGGGCCCATGTGGGCATGTTGACAGGAACAAAGGCTTCTTTACAATGTGAATACTTTGCCTTTTTTCATAGACATACTCTATTCAAAACAAAAGACCAATTTTTTTCACAAATTATCATGCACTGACTTTAATTGTGAAATACTCCCTATTAGTGTTCGACTGATTATGCCATAATCGGTAACCACCAATTACCGATTGATCATGCAATTACACAATCGGGCCGATGCCAATTACCGACAACCGATGATTTACATGTATAGAAAGGTCATGTTTTCTCGTCTGTCGCATAGCTCCCAAGTTCCAAGAGGCAAAATGCGGCTCCACCCGTCTGTTTCTAGACTGCCAGCCTGGGGTAGGGGATAAGGGGAAGGGGTGTCCCCCTCCCCTTTTCGAAATTTTTTAATTATAGAAGTGTCTAAACACAAAATGGTGGCACTTTTTTTAGCAAATTATTCCATAAACCTGGCCTGAATTCTCATGTTGTTAAGGATAGCCTTTCGCTGAATGACTGGGGTTGGGGGATACTTGAATTTCTACCATTGCAACAATAAAACATAAATTATCGTGATAAAAGATCACGATAATATTCCTAAAACATTTTCCATTCAAGTTCCCTGTGCTTAATGGACTACTGGAAATAATGGATGAATGTTTTGTCCCTCACTTTAAGGGTTCAACCTATTTGCAAACCTTGTGTTGGTGCACTACATGCAGGATGAAAAACAAGAAGAGGAAGAATATTGCTGCCGCACCCCTCGCCTGTTTATTTCTTGTCAGCTTTGACCATAATCAGAGTCCAAGTCTCTCCCTGAACGGTCGGTAAAACGCAAAGCATTTGGAATCCCGCAATATGTCAATGCAGTTACCTGACTCCAACACAAGACAATTTTTTCACATTTTCTTCCATGAGAAATTATCGTCAGTTTTGCATTCTTATCATCATGGAAGTACGGGACTGTTTTTCTGAGGGAAGGTGGGGATTTTTGCCCGACTCCAGACCTAATTAACTGCCCAGTTTTCTGCCCGACTGAGACAAAATATCTGCCTGAAATAGTCAGATTTCTGACATTTGGGGGGCGACTGCCCCGCAGCATCCCTGGCCCGTACGGCCATGCTTATCATCGGAACTTTGGCTTGACAAGGCTGAAACAAGCCCCGCCTCTAACTCGCAGAGCGGGCATTTGTTTTTGCTAGTTGTGTCGCACTGCATAAAGCTGCGTTCACACCAAAAACGAGCAATTCCCGCCGCGGGAAACGCGGCGTTTCCCGCAAAACAGAGGGTTCACACTGCAGCGGGAAAACGCGACGGTTCCCGCAGCGGGCTTTTGACGGTCACTTTTAATACAGCCGATGCCAAAGGTGATGTAGGATATTTGTTGGCTCTTTTTGTACATGCACGGGCCAAAAATATATCAATAATTAAAAAAGGGAATGTAAACTATGTTTTGGTAAACAAAATTCACAAATCAACAACTGTTTAGTGAAATGGGAAGGGAAGGAGATGACATGGATAGCCTAATATTTGTACTGAACCAGAAAGCCTAAGGACTTAGTGATTCCTTGCCGAATGGGGATGCTTTGTTGTACTGAGGTTCATCCCTCAGATATCTTCCTTGACTACATCATTTTACAATATTTTAACAATTTCACCTCTGCTGACCTCACATGAACTTTGAACCCCACCAAATATAACAAAAAAGAAAAACGAAAGTGTCTTGAAAGGAATTCAACTCCATTGGATCTTGGATCTTGAAAATTCTTGGGAAATTTTGTTTTTTGACCTCTGGTGACCCCTGATGACTATCTTGGGAATTCTTGGGAAATTTTGCTTTTTCACCTCTGGTGACCCCATGTAACAATCTTGGAAATTCTTGGGAAATTTTGCTTTTTGACCCTTAGTGACCTCAGATTACGATCTTGGGAATTCTTGGGAAATTTTGCTTTTTGACCTCTGATGACCCCATATGATGATCTTGGGAATTCTTGGGAAATGTTGCTTTTGATCCCAGTGACCCAAGATGACAATCTTGGGAATTATTAGGAAATTTTGTTTTTTGACCTCTGGTAACCCCAGATGACCTTGACCTCCACCAAAATTGATAGGGTTTTCCCCTCAACATGGCAAATTTATATACCAAATATGAAAAAGTGGCTGTCACTGCTATCGGGAGATATTGTGATTACAAGCCATTTACAAGGTTTCTGTAGTTCAACCTCTGGTGACCTCAGATGACCTTTGACCTCTACCAAAAACAATAGCATTCTTCCTCTCAACATGACAAATCTATATCCGCCATTCCTATCTTGACATATCCCAATTTCAAGGATTTCGGTCTTTGACCTCTGGTGACCTCAAATGACCTTTGACCTCCTCCAAAAACAATAGGGTTCTCTCTCTCAATATGACATATCTATATACCAAATATGAAAAGTGTTGGTCACTCCTATCTTGAGATAAAGTGATTACGAGCTTTTCGGTCTTTTACCTATGGTGACCTCAAATGACCTCTGACCTTCACCAAAAATTATAGGATTCTTCCTCTCAACTTGATGAATCTATATACCAAATATGAAAAGTGTTGGTCATTCCTATATTGAGATAGCGTGGTTACGAGCCTTTTTGGTTTTTAACCTGCGGTGGCCTCAAATGACCTTTGACCTCCACCAAAAACAACAGGGGTCTTCCCCTCGACATGACAAATCTGTATACAAAATATGAAAAGTGTCGGTCATTGCTAATTTGAGATATAGTGTTTACAAGCCATTTACGAGGTTTTCGCAGTTTAACCTCTGGTGACCTCAGATGACCTTTGACCTCTACCAAAAACAATAGGGTTCTTCCTCTTGACATGCAAAATCTGTATACCAAATATGAAAAGTGTCGGCCTTTGCTATCTTGAGATATCGTGTTTACAAGGTTTTTGCCATTTAACCTCTGGTGACTTAAGATGACCTTTGACCTCTACCAAAAACAATAGGGTTCTTCCTCTCAACACAACAAATCTATATACCAAATATGAAAAGTGTCGGTCACTGCTATCTTGAGATATCGTGTTTACAAGCCATTTACAAGGTTTTCGCAAGTTAACCTCTGGTGACCTCAGATGACCTTTGACCTCTACCAAAAACAATAGGGTTCTTCTTCTTGACATGGCAATTCTGTATACCAAATATGAAAAGTGTCAGTCATTGCTAACTTGAGATATCGTGTTTACAAAGTTTTCGGTATTTGACCTCTGGTGACCTCAAATGACCTTTGACCGCCACTAAAAACAATAGGGCTCCTCCTCTCAAAATGATAAATCTATACACCACATATGAAAAGTGTCGTTCATTGCTATCTTGAGATATCATGTTTACAAGCTAGGTGTCACATACACACACATGCACACCCACGCACACATACACACATACACACACACACACGACATCACCATCGCATAGATTCCTTGCCTGCCTTCGGCAAGGAATCAAAAATGAGATAACACCTTAAGCAGCTTTTAAAGCGTGATTCTTTTTCGTTGCGCATCAGGGTGGCACAATCTTCGACAGTACTTAGATTATTGTTACTGTATACGCTTTTCTTCTCCTTTGGTCAACTTAAGTACTATATTTATGTCAAAGTTGAATGAAATAACCCCAATTTTGTACATCCAAGAAGCTCTATCCAACATCATCAACAATCCAAAGTTGGCATTTGTAAAAAAGGGGAGATGGTGGTGGTGGGGGTTGTTTGTTGCATAGGCCTATTTAACTATTCAAAGCCATTTTAAGATACTGAGATAGGCCTACTTCATTTTAATGCTCGCAATTTTGTGAATACCACATACCTTATTCACTGCTTCTACCCTTAGCCCCTGTATTTGCCCCCTAGATCCGTACCCATCAATGTCATTGAATTACAGCCCATGGACTGAAACTTTAGGGTGCGACTCATTTCGTCCAGCATAAATTAAAATTATTTGATTTTCCCTCAAAAAAGCTGCAAAACATACCCTGCAAAAACATACAACAAATCATCAGAACAGTGTAGGAATAGAGATATTACTTTGCACTGGCCTAACCTAACAAATCAACATTTGTTTGGGTATTTCACTTTATATGTAATGCCTAAAAACCATTGCGTTCCTAATTAGAACTAATTTTGTCACAAAAATATTCAAAATTTTCTTTCAACTTCGACTCTCAAACTTTTAACTCTCCAACATACTTCTCAAGCATCACGCTATGTAGTCTGCACAGCACAATGAAAAATCAAAGCACCAGTGTGCCAAGAACCCTACTGTATGACGAGCTACCATTCTTCTCTGAACAAAAATCGCACGATTCCCGCTTTGAATCAGTCTGAGATCGATCGATGCGGGACCCGCCGCGTTTCCCGCAAAACGCTTTTCAATGAAACGCGATTTTGGTGAGAACGGGTCCACAGAAATACATACATAGTGATTTGCTTTGCGGCTCCCGCGCCGCAAAACGCAGCAGATTTCGATTTTGGTGTGAACACGCCTTAATTCTACTCGACTTGCCATGCTGGAATATTTACGTTAGGAAAGGTACCTACTTGTTTGATACCTGCTACGAAGGTTAGTAGTGTTGCGAAAGCAAACAAGCATGCATTACAGAGCAGGCAACTGAATGTATTATGAGATTTCCACTTCGGTGAATTTGTATGTTGGTAATTAGGCCCTACACTATTCCGAAGGCAGGGTTTTGTTTTCGTGACTCTACACGGAGATTTCAAATGCGCAGGGTTTTTCAAAGGGTTAGGCAGGTCAGCGGGTTTAGGTCAGTTCAAATGCAGGTGAAATCCGCAAAATGTGGGTCACTTGGGAGGTCTGCTGTCGCATATTTCGAGCTTTGTACACACACACCATAATATAACCTTCACACTTGAGTTGAAAGATTAAGAACAATTCCCTACATTCCACAAATGGAATATAATTGTTTTTTGAAGGATTTCCTCTCGAAATACTGAGATAACCAGAAAGCCAAAAGGCTTCGTGATTCCTTGCCGAAAGGGGGGTGCTTTGTTACACTGAGGTTCATTCATCAAATTTATACTTCTCTACTTCATCATTTTTTATGATGTGGTCACAATTTCACCCCTGCTCACATCAGCTCATGCCACATGACCTTTGAACCAAAACTTGAATAACCAAAAAAATGAAAAAATGAAAACAAAAAAAAAAGGTTTTCGGACTTCCACCTCTGGTGACCTTGAATGACCTTTGACCTCTGCCAAAAACAATAGGGTTCTCCCCCTTGACAAGACAAATCTACATACCAACTATGAAAACCGTCTGTCATTCCTATCTCAAGATATCACGATTACAAGGTTTTTGAACTTCCACCTCTGGTGACCTTGAATGACCTTTGACCTCTGCCAAAAACAATAGGGTTCTCCCCCTTGAGATGACAAATCTACATACCAACTATGAAAAGTGTGGGCCATTACTACCTCGAGATACCAAGATTACAAGGTTTTTGGACTTTGACCTCTGGTGACCTCGAATGACCTTTGACCTCTGCCAAAAACAATAGAGTTCTTCCTCTCAACATGACATGTCTACATACCAACTATGAAAAGTATCGGTCATTCCTATCTTGAGATATCGCGATTACAAGGTTTTTGAAATTTGACCTCTGGTGACCTCGAATGACCTTTGATCTCTGCCAAAAACAATAGGGTTCTTCCTCTCAACATGACATGTCCACATACCAACTATGAAAAGTATCGGTCATTCCTATCTCGAGATATTGTGCTTACAAGGTTTTTGGACTTTGACCTCTGGTGACCTCGAATGACCTTTGACCTCTGCCAAAAACAATAGGATTCTTCCTCTTGACAAGACAAATCTACATACCAACTATGAAAAGTATAGGTCATTCCTATCTTGAGATATCGCGATTACAAGGTTTTTGGACTTTGCCCTCTGGTGACCTCGAATGACCTTTGACCTCTGCCAAAAACAAAAGGGTTCTTCCACTCAACATGACATGTCTACATACCAACTATGAAAAGTATCGGTCATTCCTATCTTGAGATATTGCGATTACAAGGTTTTTGAAATTTGACCTCTGGTGACCTCGAATGACCTTTGACCTCTGCCAAAAACTATACGGTTCTTCCTCTCAACATGACATGTCTACATACCAACTATGAAAAGTATCGGTCATTCCTATCTTGAGATATTGCGATTACAAGGTTTTTGGACTTTGACCTCTGGTGACCTCGAATGACCTTTGACCTCTGCCGAAAACAATAGGGTTCTTCCTCTTGACATGACAAATCTACATACTAACTATGAAAAGTATTGGTCATTCCTATCTTGAGATATTGCGATTACAAGGTTTTTGGACTTCCACCTCTGGTGACCTCGAACGACCTTTGACCTCTGCCAAGAACAATAGGCTTCTTCCTCTGAACATGACATGTCCATATACCAACTATGAAAAGTATCGGTCATTCCTATCTTGAGATATTGCGACTACAAGGTTTTTGGACTTTGACCTCTGGTGACCTCGAATGACCTTTGACCTCTGCCAAAAACAATAGGGTTCTTCCTCTCAACATGACAAATCTACATACCAACTATGAAAAGTATCGGTCATTCCTATCTCGAGATATTGCAATTACAAGGTTTTTAGACTTTGACCTCTGGTGACCTCGAATGACCTTTGACCTCTGCCAAAAAACAATAGGGTTCTTTCTCTCGACATGACATGTCCACATACCAACTATGAAAAGTATCGGTCATTCCTATCTTGAGATATTGCCATTACAAAGTTTTTGGACTTTGAACTCTGGTAACCTCGAATGACCTTTGACCTCTGCCAAAAACAATAGGGTTCTTCCTCTCGACATGACAAATCTTCATACAAACTATGAAAAGGATCGATCATTCCTATCTCGAGATATTGCGATTACAAGGTTTTTGGACTTTGACTTCTGGTGACCTCGAATGACCTTTGACCTCTGCCAAAAACAATAGGGTTCTTCCTCTCGACATGACATGTCTACATACCATCTATGAAAAGTATCGGTCATTCCTACTTCGAGATATCACGATTACAAGGTTTTTGGACGTCGACCTCTGGTGACCTCGAATGACCTTTGACCTCTGCCAAAAACAATAGGGTTCTTCCTCTCAACATGACATGTCTACATATCAAATATGAAAAGTATCGGTCATTGTTATCTCGAGATATTGCGATTACAAGGTTTTTGTACTTTGACCTCTGGTGACCTTGAATGACCTTTGATCTCTGCCAAAAACAATAGGGTTCTCCCCCTTGACATGACAAATCTACATACCAACTATGAAAACCGTCCGTCATTCCTATCTCAAGATATCACGATTACAAGGTTTTTGGACTTCCACCTATGGTGACCTTGAATGACCTTTGACCTCTGCCAAAAACAATAATGTTCTCCCCTTGACATGACAAATCTACATACCAACTATGAAAAGTGTCGGCCATTCCTACCTCAAGATACCAAGATTACAAGGTTTTTGGACTTTGACCTCTGGTGACCTCGAATGACCTTTGACCTCTGCCAAAAACAAAAGGGTTCTTCCTCTCAACATGACAAATCTACATACTAACTATGAAAAGTATCGGTCATTCCTATCTTGAGATATCGTGATTACAAGGTTTTTGGACTTTGACCTCTGGTGACCTCGAATGACCTTTGACATCTGCCAAAAACAAAAGGGTTCTTCCTCTCAACATGACATGTCTACATACCAACTATGAAAAGTATCAGTCATTCCTATCTTGAGATATCGCGATTACAAGGTTTCTGAAATTTGACCTCTGGTGACCTCGAATGACCTTTGACCTCTGCCAAAAACAATAGGGTTCTTCCTCTCAACATGACATGTCTACATACCAACTATGAAAAGTATCGGTCATTCCTATCTCGAGATATTGCGATTACAAGGTTTTTGGACTTTGACCTCTGGTGACCTCGAATGACCTTTGACCTCTGCCAAAAACAATAGGGTTCTTCCTCTCGACATGACAAATCTACATACCAACTATGAAAAGTATCGGTCATTCCTACCTCGAGATATTGCAATTACAAGGTTTTTAGACTATGACTTCTGGTGACCTTGAATGACCTTTGACCTCTGCCAAAAACAATAGGGTTCTTCCTCTCAACATGACATGTCGACATATCAAATATGAAAAGTATCGGTCATTCCTATCTCGAGATATTGCGATTACAAGGTTTTTGGACTTTGACCTCTGGTGACCAAATCTACACATGACAAATCTACGACATGACAAATCTACATACCAACTATGAAAAGTATGGGTCATTCCTACCTCGAGATATTGCAATTACAAGGTTTTTAGACTATGACTTCTGGTGACCTTGAATGACCTTTGACCGCTGCCAAAAACAATAGGGTTCTTCCTCTCGACATGACATGTCTACATACCAACTATGAAAAGTATCGGTCATTCCTATCTCGAGATATCACGATTACAAGGTTTTTGGACGTCGACCTCTGGTGACCTCGAATGACCTTTGACCTCTGCCAAAAACAATTGGGTTCTTCCTCTCAACATGACATGTCTACATATCAAATATGAAAAGTATCGGTCATTCCTATCTCGAGATATTGCGATTACAAGGTTTTTGGACTTTGACCTCTGGTGACCTCGAATGACCTTTGACCTCTGCCAAAAACAATAGGGTTCTTTCCTCTCGACATGACAAACCTACATACCAAATATGAAAAGTATCGGTCATTCCTATCTTGAGATATCGCGATTACAATGAGTGTCACAAACACACACACACCCACGCACCCACATACACACACACACACACGACATCACCATCGCATAGATTCCTTGCCTGCCTACGGCAAGGAATCAAAAATCAACCATAAATACATGCTTTTGTATGATGTCACAGGCTTAACGTTAGCCAAAGAGTCTGTTGGCTTATAAAAGGCTCTGCCTACAGTAGTTCTATCCACTGATCATGTCGGAAGATTCTGTGTAAAAGGTCTGTATACTGGACTGTAGTAGAGCTATATAGTAGCCTATCCACCCCAGTTTTAGGCAAAAATATCTAACTACCTTACTAAACATTCCACTCAATTTACTTGATTTACTCATCTAACGGTTCCTTAATGATATGTATATTTTTTTTGTAAAGCGTCTTGCCCAACATTTATGTCTTACGTAAAAGATTCAACTGAAACGAAAAACTAATTCCAGATAAATTCCCGTAATCGAAAAACTGTTGCCATTCTAGCATGAATTTAACACGGGCCCGTTTCCCTTCGTTCATCAGTTAGGACTAGGAGCAATTCATGACCAACGAGCTATGTAAAAAGTGCGGGCAATGCACTTAGCTTTGCATTATGTTATTTTCTATAGTCACCAAAAAATGCCTGTTAAGTTCACATTTTTCTGCCCATGCATTTATAGACTAACGTGACCAACTGCATGGTCAAGTGGTTAGAGCATCCGACTTGCAGCCTGAAGGTGTGGGGTTCAACTCCTGGCTGGGTCATACCAAAGACTTTAAAAATGGAACCTACTGCCATTGTGCTTGGTGCTCAGCATAAGCAATGGAGAAGGGAAAACAAGCCAGTGAGCCACAACTGGTAAAAAGCCATGGCCGGCCCAACTTAAACCAATTCGTAAGAAACTGAGCCGTAAAACCTCATCTAAATCTTATACAATCATTTGTCCCCTCAGTAACCTTAACACACCAGTCAACTGTAACTACACCGCCCCCACCTCCCACCATTAGCTCGCCATAGGGGCACAGGGGGCACTTGCCCCCCCCCAAAAAAAAGTTTGCAAATCATGATCTTCAATTTTCAAAAAATAATAAATACAAAAAAACATGTAATTCGAGATGGGTAAGGCCCTCCCTTTTTATTGACTCGGTTCAAAATTAAAGAAGTGAATAACTTTCCAATGCAATGCGAAGGTTAAACATTAATAAAGTGCTTTTCAAAACGACATCTTTTTCGGCGCGCTTCGCGCACGTTTTCTTAGTTTCTTGTTTGCTACTATGTGTGCTTCAGACATCACAAATGGACCTACCATTAGTGCGAGCTAAGGTAATCAAAACAAATGATCATGCTGTGATATTTGTAATCTGATTAGCTTAGGCATCATACTGTCATTTACAGAGGGTAACGGTAACGCTGGAGTTAAATCCCACAATTTTGCAGACACTTCAGAGCTTTCGGGGTCATTAGATACACAACCCATTAGCTGTGTCGACTATCATCCACAACTAAAAGTAGTTTTGCCCGGGAGTCACCTGGCCAGATTAGCATAGATATGTCTACAAAAAGTTGTAACGGGCATATAGCCTAAATGTATTGTGTTTCCAAATTGACAGCGCCGTTGGCCCACTAGCGGTCTTATGACTGTCAAATGGCATGTTATAAGCAAAAGGTTCTCCACCTCTGTGCTAAAGTATACCTTTTCAGTTGATTTAAAATAAACATACCAAACCGTCAATCTAAGCTCAGTGTAGTGAGACCTTCTGGCCCAGCTATTTGTATATAGAATGAGACGTCTTTCTGAGTTAGGGGAATCTCCCACTTTAAAATAAAAAATTTCGTTTTGCAACGGTACTGAGATCCAAAATAGTGCTATCATTTCATCGTTTTCAAGTGTCTTCAATGCTCAAAATTTTAGTTAGTTTAAGAAAATCCAGAAAACCAACATTTTTATGACCTCTTGGCAAAGCTGAAACATATTGTGAAAGAAACAACAAAATATTTAAAGGTAGGGCTTATTTTATACAAATGAATCAAGCCGCCCATTTCACCTGCCTCTTTCTCCCTGATATGGTTATATTTTTAATTTTTAAAGTAGTCAGGTCATGACTGACTGCCTGAAATGGTTTTTGAAGAGCTCTTGAAAACTACATGGGGCTTCGCTGTAATACATAATAATAGCCATACTCCTATTGTACTTTCCGGAGCTGACCATTAATATAGCCGGGGGGTCTTCTGAACCTCCCTGAATACTGACTTGAGTTGCCCCTTCAAGCAATGGGAGGGGGGCATGGTTACAATTGACAAGTGCATAAGCATTGATGTCCATTAATCACTGCAGTCAGTAGAAGCTGTTAAAGGTACCAGCCTTCCTTTAATATTGGCTGGTTCTAGTCATGCCCAGAAGTAAAAATACAATTTCAGTGCACTCATAAGAATCTTTTCAAAATTAGTCTTTGTAGTAAAAAATATAGTAAATACTTCAATTTCCCTAATGCTTATTGCTTGTTTTCATACTTTTTTCAAAGCACCTTTGTTATCTATCTCATAAGACTACCCAAAAGAGTAGGGGTCAACCGATAATCGGATCGGATATCGGATCGGGCCGATGTTCGGACTATCGGTAAAACATCGGATCGGCGAAATATAGCAAATTGCACTTGCCGATGTTTGCCGATGTTCCGTGCGTCGAAAATTCCATTTACGTACATCGGGAGACGTAAAGTGATAGTGATTTCTTACAACAAAGAAATGAACAGATAAATAGGATTCATCATTTTATTACGACCGACAATAGCTCTTGTGATCAACTAGGGCTATCAATTTCAGTTTAATCTCCTAAATTCCGTATCAGCAGCGTAAACTGGCTCTATTGACAGGCACTGTGTTATTCGCAATATGCACAAGCTTTTAAAATCTGTACGTAGTCTAGCGATCATGTCCACCCACTTTTAGTTTCAATCCACCGAAATTTACCAATGAACGAAACGAAGTGTGGAATTCACAGTCACTAATTGTATGTTTGATATAGGGCCGAAATGTACGCAAACACGGATACCTTAGGCATGTACGTGTTCTGTACAGAGAAGTTCAAGTGAAATGCATCATGAAAGCACAGTAAAGCCAGTGCATGTGTAGGTCCGTAATTGTATGCAAACACCCATACATTAGGCTACGCACCTGCTATGTAATGACGTTGACGTACATAGCAAGAACATGGGGCGTGGTCCGGGAAATAACGGTGTTTTTCGATCGCTGCTTGTACGACTAAATTTCCAGTTGTTACATCATAGTTTGCAATAGTTACGGCGAATGCTTTTTATGTAAGTCATGCATGTTCATTTGTGTGAAATTAAGAGTGCCATGTGCTTTTATGGCTTTCGTAATAAACGATGTCTGCAACATCACCCCGAATCCCCGATACCCAAAACTCCTACTAGGTGCATACTTTGCACACAGCAAGCTCTCTAGCTAGCATGGAACAAACATTTACGTATGGCTATATAGTACATGCATGCGTGCATTACGTACTGCTATATGAAATACTCAAAACAAATTTACACGTGTAAGCCTACACAATCTGTTTATGTGTAGGTAAAGCATGGTAGGATGGCGCAAAATGGCCAAGTACATGCACTGAAATATCGCGGGCTTATTTCTGTTTTAACGTTCATTAGTGCGAGCGACTTGGGCTACGAACAGATAACGAAAGGTATTGCATTTTGTTAGGGGAATTAGTAGGCTTACTGTGAGTAGGTGAAAGTCAGTTCAATCACGGACTTATGTGCTACGTTAACGTATGAATGAAGAGTCACCGATAGTCCGCCGATTGCTTATTTTTGAAGCTTTATTTGGTCATTGTGAATGAAAGGTATCAAAGCAAAACATGGAGGGGAAAATACTAAACTTCTGTTTTTTTTTTAAAGGAAATTAGTTTAAGCCGATGTGCATGCATAGGTATGGCTCACGAGGAATAAGGAATGTTTGATCCCGCTGTGAAACGATGTAAAAGCATTGATAGCGAAAATATCGGATCGGATCGGATATCGGCCGATGTTGTGATAAAAACATCGGACATCGGATCGGCAGCGAAAAACCACATCGGTTGAGCCCTACAAAAGAGTATACTTTACTCTGCTGAAATGACACCCCTCCTCATCCAAAAAAAAAGCCCTGAAACATTTTATCCAAAGAGCCCTGAAACATTTTATCCAAAGAGTTGACAAGAAAGTAATCATTGATGGTCATACATTAATTACTGCTGTCAGTAGAAGCTGTTGAAGGTCCCAGCCTTCCTTTAATACTGGCTGGTTCTGATCATGCCCAGAACTAAAAATATAGTTACAGCGCAATTCTAAGAATCTTTTCAAATTCGTCTTTGTAGTAATAGACAGTAAATACTAAATTTCCCTAACACCATTGTTATCTGTCTCAAAGTCTTAAGACCACCCAAATGAATGCACTCTCACTATGATGAAATGACACCACCTCCCCCCCCCCCTCCATCCAAAAAGAAGAAAAAAAGAAAACCTGAAATTTTTTATCTAAAGAATTGACAAGAACGTAATCATTATTGTTCATAAATTAAATACTGCTTCAAGTAGAAGCTGTTAACCAGCCTTCCTTTAACATTGACTGGTTCTAGTCATGCCCAGAACTAAAAATAAAGTTAAAGTGCACTTCAAGAATCTTTTTAAATTAGTCTTTGTAGTCATAGATGTAGTAAATACTTGAATTTTTCCTATAAATGAATTTTCTCTAATTGAATTTCCCTTTATTTGACTGTGAAAGAGTTACACAAATTAAAGCTTGTCAAGTAATGCTACAATTCTGATAAATTACCCATAATCCACTTTCATGTGCTGCCCATTGAAGAAGAAGACTGTGGAAGGTATCAGCGTTACATCGAAGTAGTCAGTGTACACTGAAACTTTGTCCACATCTACCAGGTAGACGGATGCCATGTTGGCCAAATCAGCAGATGTCTTTGAAAGCTAATAGTAAAATAAACCAGAAAGCCCAAAGGTTTAGTGATTACTCACCAAAAGAAAATGCTTTGTTGCACTAAGGCTTATCCCTCAAATTTATCCTTCTTGAGATATCATGTTTAACATTGTGTTCACAATTTGACCTCTGGAGACCTCACATGACCTTTGAACTCCACCAAAAATTGGTTAACCAAAAAAAAAACAAAGTCAAAAGGCATGGTAAATCCTTGCCATGTGGATATAGTTATAGTACTGTGGTTTCAAGTTGACACAGTTTCATTGTGAATTTACTGTAGCTGTGCTTAAATTTATGTATCATAAGTTTACATTTCATCAGGCCAGATCAAACAGATTGATTCATGTTAACATGGTCATACATCAGTTTCTTGCTTTAAAGTTTGGGCATTACATACCAGATATACAGTACTGAAAGATCCAAACATGTTTCACATATAAACTTGACAAATCATGTTTAGGAGCTTTTCAAAAATATCTGGTAACCTCAACTAACCTAGGATCACCACTATAAATGATGCAGATAACATCATTCAATATATGGACCCATATGCAAAGTATGAGAGTAATACATATTCCTTTATGAGATATCACAAGCTTCAAAGTGGTCCATCACAGAAATATGGGTTTTATAGGAAGGATATTGAGGAATATATGGGATTTTTCCAGGAGAATATCGAGAAAATATAGGAATGTCACAAACTAGTGGTCCTTATGATCTTCAAAGTTCCTCAGAGTTAGTGGATAATACAGGTACTATACATTGCAAAACTATACTTTTAAAATGATAGAAATGTGATAAAAAGTATAAACAAGTTTGGGCCAAGTATTAGAGCAGTGTGACTCTCCCATCAACATGGACTAGAATAAAGGGTCCATACATTAAAAGTGCATACCAAAGAGGCAGCAAAAGTTGCAATATTAAAAGTTGTGAACACAGAATGTGACTATTTCGACAATGTTTTGAATGGATTGATGATTAATGTGGACAATAAACCATTGTTATGTCCATAAGTACACTGTACACGGTCTCAGCTCTAATAACCAGAATGCAAAAATGCATTGTGGTTTCGATGAATATAGCACTCAATGTGTAATCCCAAATCATGTCAAGATGTCCTGTTTCTTTCAGTCACTGGATAAATGTGATCTTTAAGTGCTGGAAAATTACAGTTTCATGTTCATATTAGACCTTGGGAATTCTTGGAAATTTTCGCTTAATGGCCTTTGGTGATTTCAGCTGGCCATTTCTGACAAAACTCATAGGGGTTTTCTGATGGACTAAATGCAACACCATGGGAAGTATCCAGCCTTCCTAACTTGAGCTATTGTGTAAACAAGGTTTTCAGAGTTTGACCCCTGGTGACCCCAAATGACCTTTGACCTCCACCAAAAACAACAGTTTTTCCTCTCACCATAATGCACCCACACACCAAGTATAAAATCTATCCAACCTTCCTACCTTGAGATATCCTGTAAAACAAGGTTTTCAGAGTTTGACCCCTGGTGACCCCAAATGAACTTTGACCTTCACCAAAAACAATAGAGTTTTTCCAATCGATTTCGTAGTGCCAATCTTTGAGATGGATCTTGAGGTACTGTAATGGATTTGGCATGACCTGATTTTGGAGAAGTAGTGAACTGTAGCAGATATTACCTTCTGTTACGGTGTCGAGGTCCGGATCCAAGAGCTCCCAGTCTTCTGAAAATCAGAAGTCTTGCCTTCCCCACCATTAGGAGTACGGCCATGGGGTGGGCACCCTTAGGGCTTCTGGAACTTAGCATGTGAAGCCATTAGACCTCAAGGATACTGGGATTCCAGGAAGGGCAACATGCCAAGCACAAGGATAAATTAAAACTAGGAGCCTTTACAGCTGGTACTATTAGTGCAAAGGATAAGATGAGCTACTGAGGTGTTACATGAAAATGAAATCAATCTTCCATGCATTTTTAAGTTGACATAATCAATCACTTGGTCCAGTCTTTTGAACATATTAGGGGGCAAACTGGTTGGCACTTTTGGCAAACTGGTAGGTCTTTGGGGGCAAACAGATCAACACCTAGGGGTGGACTGGCTTATTTAGGTGGGTAAACTGATCGGGGGGGGGGAGTGGTAGTGGGGAGAAACGACTGTAAACCAGCAAATCCATTAGCAGGTGGGCCACTGTAACTAGCATATTATCAAAATAGGGTCACAAGTTAAAGTACATGTCAATCCTCAACCAATACTTTGATCGAGTATGAAAACGACACATGATCCCTTTCTTGTGATACTGTGTTAACGTTGAACTTAGGCTTTCAGTGATGGACACACAGTTACCTCAAACAGCCTCTGACCACCTAAAAAGCAGAAACTTTTCACCCCTCTATATGATGGATTCAGTGCTTCCTAGAAACCAGGTTGACAGTGTTTGACCTCTGGTGACCTCAGCTGATCTTTCACCTCCAACAATAATTATAGGACTCTTCTTCACAATATAAATCAACAACATGCTACATAAAAAAGAATCCATGCTTCCTACTTTCTACCTTGAGGTATGGTGTTACCAAAGTTTTCAGTATTTGACCTCTGTACCATGGCACATTGCTACCACTGGCTGAGTGAAAACTATATATAAGACGTTAAGTATGTCTCACCATCAATTAATGAAACTGCAAAAAGTGGATGAAAACTAATTTCTCCTTAAATTTGCATAAAATTTCACATGCTAAGTCTAAGTTATGTCAAATAGCATATCTCAAGTTGAATATCTCTGCCTTTATAGTCTGTTTACCATTCCAGACGTACAATATCATCAAGCTGCATGCAGACACCATCAGCTTCTCTTCCAAACCGAAGCACCAAAACTTTGTCTTCTGTGGTCTTGATGGCTTCATCAACAGCCTTTTTGTTTTGTAGTTTGGGCAGAAAGAAACTCATCTTCAAATGGTTTGCTCTGGAAAGAGGTAAAAAGAACTTTTTTAAGTCCAAACTGCAAATGATTTTCAATTGACATGATTTCAATGGCCACAAAGAAACAAATTGGAACAAATTGCTTTTGGAAGTTTCTGAGTTGGATTCAGCTGATATTTTGTATACTACACTTTGCACACAGAAACATCATGAGTATGTAACAGTAGTTGCTTGCCCTTTTTGGAGAAAGTTCAAAGTAATCATGACAGGTTGAAATCCCTGGAGTATCAAAGGGAAATTTCTGGGGCAGGGCCTTAAATGACTCAACTTCCTCATCCAAGACAGTGAAAAGTCTCCCAACTACTTAGTTAAGTTCTAGCCCTCCTCCATTAAAAAAAACATCTACTGCACCTCCCAGACAAGGCTAGCCTGGACTGAAATGCCCACAGCCATAGTTTGCCTAAAGTATAACACTTCTGTTATGTGTTATTTCAATAGTACTCTATCTGTTTGCTGTGCAATAACTATCAGATTTCTCTGATCTGAACATGTCACCACTGACAAATCAGAGTGGTTTATATTTGAAGCAATAGTGTGAATTTATCTGAATCAAACTGCTGTCACCAACTGTGAATGCAGACACCCCAGGGTGCTTAAATATGTTTGAGATAACTCGCAAGAGCAGCTTTGAAGGGCCTTGAACAATGGTGCTGAAGGGTTTCAAGTTTATGTCTTAATTGTTTTCTGCTCATCTCTGTTGATCAACATTCTTTACATCTATAAGGGAGATCTTTGCAAGATTAGACTTTGGCTACATTTCCTTCTTAGTACACTGTCTGTCAAATAGAAAGGTGAATGACATTTCTGGGTTTAGGATGTCTGTGTTCTGATCTTAGCACCCTAGCTTTCTACACTACTAGTTAAAGAGTCATTGATGAATGTGATAAAATAACAAGGTCCTAATTCATTTGCAGGACTGTCAAAATTATGCAGAAAGAACAAACCAGAATGCAAAAATGCATTGAGATTTCTATGAACTCATTTCAGTAGACTTAAGCTTCATTCAGAACTAAAAAGGTGTAACAATGTAAATGTTTTGGACCAATGTGATGCATTCCCAAATATACATGAAAAATTGCTATGGTACCTACCTCCTTCAAATATTATGCTACCAAGGTTCATACATGTACTTTGACCTCTGTTGACCTGAAATGACCTTTAATACATTGAACACAAAACAACATTTTTGTAAAAAATACAGTAAATAAACACCATGTAGACCTTTGACCTCTACCAAATACGGTGGGGCACTTTCATTTAATACAGTGCATCTACATGGCTAAGTACAGAAAGTTTCCATGCTCCCTTGTTTACTTCTGAGAGTTAGACCTCTTGTGACCTCAGATGACCAAAACCAATAGGATGCTTTCACTTAACATACTGCATCTTCATGCTACTACAACTGAAGAGTATCCATGCTTCCTACCATGAGATATTGCCTTAATAACACTTTGACCTCTGGTTACCCCAGATGACCTTTGACCTCCATCAAAAACAATACAATTCTTCTTAACGTAATGCATCTATATGAGTACAAGTATGAAGAGTATCCATGCTTCCTACCTTGAGACAGTGTTAACAATATTTTCAGTTTGACCTCTGGTGACCTCAGATGACCTTTGACCTCCACCAAAAACAATAGAGTTCTTCTACTCAATATGGGGCATCCACAAACAAAGTATATGAGAACTGTTGCAGCATCCTTTTTTGAGATATCATATTAACTGGCTAAGTGTCACAAACACATACACACATACACATACTTCCAAACATACATACACATGCCATCACACTGACTAGGTCTTGCTTTCATGGAAACCAACTAATGATACCAGTCTTGAGAAATATCATACCCATGCATCTAACTTCACATTATAGGTAATTTGCATACTTCTTCAGTGTACAAAGGCAGAACCTACCAGTGTAAGCTACATTGTGTATTTTGGTGATAATAAGCCCTAATTAAAAGAACTGATGATTATAAAATGGGCAATATTTGATGGGAATTATAGCTATCTGATTTATACATGCAGGCCTCCCAGCCACTCTGAGAAATTTTACTTATAATTTTATGCTACTTTTATTGTGGTTTTTATGCTTTTTCATGCCAATGTCTGTGATTTTTATGACTACTTTATGCCATTATCTATGATAGTCACATTTTAGGTTGTCAACCACCTTCCATAACATGTTCCCTCTGATATCACTGTATGCAACTTTAGTCTCATAACACATCCCATTAAAGAGCAACGTTACTGGGCAACACCTCCCCACTCTCCAAAAGTACCGTACTATTACCAAAGGCATCTAAGCAACCATCTCGACTTTAGTGTCTTCCTAATCCATTTTAATGCAATATGGTACCGCTAGACTTGGTGCATGCTCACTCAAACTGTAACCCCTCAGAACTAGTGCCCTTAACTTTCAGAGTTCAAAGTCTTTTCCAAATCTATGATGAATCAGATATATTGACTTAAGTTAATAATGATGTGACTAATAAGTGGGAATCCACCTTGATTTTGATCATTTTGAAATGTCACAGCTGAAAGAGAAAAGATGTTCTAGGGCAGGTGCTTATGCCTTAATGTCTTTTATCACACATGGAAGCTCTGACCTGTGTTTGCAGAAAAGGCAAACAGTTGTGGTCCTAAAAATCACAAGTGTCATGGAGGGACAACTTGTTGGCTTTAAGACAGTGGGTAATTTCTGGCCAAAACTTCTACTAGGCACAGTAGACTCCCAATGGCGTTGACTTACTGTAGTACTGCAAGTCAATGGAAGAGTTAATGGTGATGCACCACCTTAGGAGCCACAAAATAAAAGAAATGAATGAAGCTACACAAAAAATTGACTTTTCACATCTGTAAGGGGGTGGTGAAAATTCTCCACACTGAAGGGATTATTATTTATAATTAGGCTTATTACTTAGGCTCTTAAATGAATACAGTTAAGCAAAAAGGACAACAGTAAGACCAAAACTCAAACAGGAGAAAAGTACAATTGTTTTAAATAAAATGACTTCAAAAGGCTTTACACAGTTTCATCAGTATCAATGTTTACAGCATACAGGGTGTATCACATTTTTGTCAGAAATCAAGCTTGGGCACATCTTTTTCATAGTAGCAATGGCTACTCACTACTGCACCCAAGCTTCTTACATTTTTGTTGTATGACAATAATATAACTGCACATTAATAGAGCCACCAAGGTGAGCTCAACACAATTGTATAATTGCACATTAATAGAGCCACCAAGGTGAGCTCTTCAAACCTCTAGAGCACATGAGCAGACACATTCTATCTCAGCCCCAATATAGTTGGAGCTGAGGTGAGGAAATTTTCTAGTTAGGATGTGCCTAGATAGCAGGAAATGAGCTCTTTAGACAAACATTTCCCATACACATTCTCAGAACTTCCTTTAAGAAAATGCACATTCTGGGTATACAGTACAAAAGAGTACAAATCCCAGGACTTGCATTCGATACAAAAGTGCCTTGCTACAATGTTCATGCTAAATGCTTTAATGTTTGATCACCATTCTGTGACATTTGAGGGAATTTCCAAGAGAAACATAAGGTTGGTATAAATATCCTGATTCACATAAAAACTCTGTGAGACTAGGAATATTTGTATGAGGGGAAAATGACATACACTTTTTAAGGGCCCGGCAAGTCAAAAAGTACAATAAAGTAGGACTTTCAAGAAAAAAGGAAATGCAGGAAGAAAATTTGAAATGTAAGATTAAGAAGAACAACTGGAATAACTGAAAATCTGCCAACTATACTTAAATAAAGGGAACAAGTGCAGTAGTTGGAAGTAAACAGCAACTCTTAATATGCAAGGTGAAAGGGACACACACTTTGAGCATACTTTGCAAAGTAGCCTTATCCTGTCTCATCATTCTTATAAATTGTAGATCTTGTGAGGCACAGTAAATGTATCAATTACAGAAAATAGCTCAAACCCTTTTGGGTTCTACTTAAAACATTCTGGAAATTCATTCGAGGGCATGCTCACCTCCTCCCCCAAAGCCTTAAGTGTGGGTGCCACTGCTATTAAAAATATTTTGCACAAACTTTCGCAGCAACTCGCAACCTACACAGGCCAATTATATTGTCGACTATGCACATTGCATTTAGCCACAGTGTTGACACTCATGTTCACAAGTATTATATACTGTAAAAGACTCTTTGATCGAGCCCTGAATGTTAACTTAGCTTAACATTCCAATATGTTCACTCCATTCCTATTACGGAGTGAGGAACAGATTACACGGTCACGTCCAGTGACTAAATTGATCAGGAATTGATGTTTCAATCAAATATTTTCTAAAATTACCATCTGAAATGGCAAAGTTAGCCACATTCAAATGGTTTTGTGACAAGTTGAAAAATCTGGACATTTAAGGCAATTTTAAAAATCCTCCCACACGCCTAGGTAAGCATTCCAAAAGAGAACGCCATATTTTGCTAAAACCACATTTCCAAGTTCGGCCAGCTGAGCTAATTCGTCCTCACGGAAATGTGTTTGAGAATAAAATAAAATTAAAGTTTAAGATTTTTCACATAAATTGCACATCTTGATGGGCTGCTATCAAGCCTAACAAGTGCCATTTCCGGCAATCTGGGATGTATACTGTAAAAACCTCAGATTTTCTTGGAACACTCCCCGCTAACCCATGGTGGCGCTCCGCTTAGATAGTAAATGCAGTGGTGTACAAAGGGGGAGGCCAATGGGCCATGCCACCCCTCACTGATGTCATTTTTTTTCAGTTTCTAATTATACATAAATTTTTTAACGAAAATTTTACTTCAAAAGGTAGCATATGTGGCACCAGATTGCATGTAAGAACACTAAATTTTTCAAAAATTTCCAAAGGGGAGGCTTGCCTTAAACCCCTCCCCCAGGCCAGCGATCACACAACAAACTGCATGGCCCCCGTGAGAGAAATCCTGGGTACTCCACTGAGTAAACAGGTTTAAAACTTGCAATCCTTGGACCTCCAGTCTGACTAGCTGAGCTAATCTGTCCTCACAGAAATGTGTTTTTAGAATAAAATAAAATCAAACTTCACATTTGTTCACAAAAATTGCACTTCTTGATGGCTACTATCAAGCCTGGCAAGTGCCATTTCCGGCAATCCGGGATGTATTAAAATCTCAAATTTTCTTGGTACGCTCTGCGCCAACCTATGGTGGCACTCCGCTTAGATAATAAATGAGAGCTCCCCCACAAAAATCTCCACCTCCCCCAAACAAAAAATCCTAGCTACGCCACTGCCTAATGTTGATCGTTTTCATACCCAAATGCACAAGTACATAATGTAGATACAGAGCATAAACTTATGCGATAATTATGATGGTGCAAGTACTGTACATACGTGTATGTTATACACTTGTGCACAGCAGCCGATCTACTACTATACATCGCTAGTAGCAGGGAGCTGTTGCGGAAGAAGATAAAGCACCTCATCCAATTTCATCTATCAGACAATACATATTGAGAGTTCTTTAATCCTTTTAATGGGAAGAGACTTTGATTGACAGCTCCTTTAGTTCCTCTTCGAAGTTTGTTTGACCTAACCTTAGCAATAAGATTTTGATCCTTCCATACTAACATAATCCTCAAACAAAGATCCATGCTTTGAAGTGATCTGCGATGCCAACAAGTGTGAAACATTCCTTAGTCTTCTGGTTTAAACGACTGTAAATGCACTTTTAAGTGATCAAAATCCTTTATTATTCTAATTTCTTCCATTAGGTAATAACATCTCTTTACAGCAATTACTGTTAGTCTAATCATTCATTTGAACTTTGCAAAGATTCCGGAATTGTTTCTGAAATAGCAAATCATGTGTCCATGTTCGATAAGTTAATTAAAGTATACAATAATAGGATACAATACATAGGCATACAATAATAGGATATGTTTTGTTTTCTTTGACAACTGGCAATATTATAGCAATATGTTAAATCATGCCAAGAAGTGTTGGAGATCTAGCAGATGACAAGAACTACTGTCATCACTTCCTAATCCCTTTTAAGTGGTCCAAAATTTTCAAGAGCTACACAATCAGGAGCTTAGCTTATTGTCGGCAAGCCTGATAGTTTCAAAGGACCCACAGGTACAGTACTTTATCTCGTTCCGTAACAGCTCCCTGTTAGTAGTTACCCATTATGTGTGCGAAAGCTGTCATTTGTAGTTTTTTCATTTATCATTGAAGAATACTTGTATCTATTTTTTTGTTTTTCAAGTGAGGGGTGACTGTTGAACTAAGGTGGAGACTTTGTCAGGGACCGACTTTGTAGGAGGCATTTTGTGAGGGGCGACTTGACTGGTCCCTCTATAGTTGTACCAAATAAATTTCCATCTGTACCTTATGTATTACTAGTGAGCCATCCGTCATATTACAAATATATGTCCTTTACTAGGCCTAGAATTTGTTCAATTCACAGTGCATACAATTTTTATCAATTTTTAGGTATCTGAACAGTTTTTTTTTTTTTTTTTGCATTTATCATTTTTACCATTTTTATCTATTTACATTTTGTCCTTGTGCCTTTTTGATGTTCTATTTTGTACAGTGCCATAGAGCAATAACTTTATTGGATATGGGGCGTTGCTGTTGTTGTTATTATTTTTTTTCCATCCTCTTTTATTCGGTATATGTGTCGTATATGGTACATTTGCATGATAATATTTACAAGACATCTGCATATCAATTTTAAAGAAATATTCGTGAACATCATTCGCAAACCCTTCTTCAATAAAACCAATTATAATTTCATTCATACAGCCTGCTAAATGGTAAATTAATCAACGTCCCGCTTTTAAAGATAAATTACTGAAAAAGAAGCTGACAATTCCTAAATGCCGAATGAAGGCTATTATAAGTTATTGTGTGACACACTCTTGAATCACCAATTTTCTTTTCAACTTGAAAAGCAAATTTAACTTTGTACAAAAATTCATTTAGGTTGGGCAACTGAAAATTCAGTTTCTTGTTAACAGTCTGTGCCTGTAAGAATGTACCATCTTGTGATACATGGGTCCTCAGATCAACTTTTAAGAAAATGCAGAGAAGCACCATCATACCAATATAACAAAACCAGATTATTAGGTGACCCTCATTTTGGGGGTGGTTGTAAAAAAATATTGAAATTTAATGCCCAAAAATTCTGATAAATAGTGCACATGATTCCCATAAGCGTAAATATGTGCGCCAAGCACATCCCAACAAAAGGAAAACATATTTTGAAACCTCTTATGGGGTGCATAGCATAAACGAAAAAATACTTTTGGGATCCCGTTGGCGCGTTGCGTTAAATTGATCCGAACCCTTGACGAACAGCGCCCTCGTGCTATTTTCAAGACCTCATAAGTTGATGCGCCAACAAGATCCCATGGAGTAAACAACTTTACATGAGAGAACTCAAAGCCCTTAATCAATTTCAAGTAAAAAGTTTATGGGATCTTGTTGGCGCATGGAGATAAGAGAGGTCAAAAGTCGAAATTTTCATTTTTGTTGCGTTTTCGCACCTCCGTAAGTACACGCGCCAACGGCACAATTGGATTAGAATGACTGCAAGTTGCAGAGACAACCCACCCCTAATAATAAATGAAGAAAGAAGCATCGGACCTCTGCAATTGGTTGGGATAAAAATTTTTGAAAATTCTCAATGCATCAATATTTCAAGCATATTTTGTGCAGAACGGCACATTGTGCCATTTTCTTGCTCTAATATACATCTGCGCCATCAACATCCCATCAAAAATTTTTCATATTTAGTTTTGTGTTTGTTAGCAGAAATCAGTTGAAAAATTATTGGGACCATGTTGGCGTATTAACTTAAAAGAAAGGTCAAAGGTCATACCGGCAAACAATTTCTGCTATTTTGGGCAAAATTGCGTTTCCCAAGATGTACGAAAAATGCATGCGCCAACATTGCCCCAATGAACTCTAAGTATTTCATGTTTATATGGGCACTCATCAACACATTTCATGTAAAATCAGTATGGGACTTGCATGGCGCTGAAAAATATCGGGGTCAAAGGTCACAGCTCGGCCTGGAAATGCCTTTGGGTCATTCCATGCCAAATCAACAAATTTTCAGTAAAGTTCCCAGGTGAACATCTCTGTTTTTGATGATTTTCCCCCATAATGTTGCTGCATAGACAAAATGAACACACTGAAATTTTGAGACCAATAGCTCAAGCAGTTCTGCAGTAATGGCCTTCTAAAAAGTATTGTGCAATACCATATTTTCATGCCAAATGTTGCTTTTGTGATTTTTCATGACTTTGGATGCTGATAACTTTTCACAGGAAAATGGTATAAGGCCCAAATTTGATGTATGTGATATCTGGTGGTGACATAATTATAAGCTGGTTTCAGATCAGCAGTAGCTGGCTTAATGTTGGATATGTGGGCCCCCCAAAATGCAATTTTCACTTTCAAAAGCAATTTTTTTCCATTTTGGGGGCCACCTGGTCCCACTACCAATGGTCCAGAGGGCCTTAATGTTATACCTCAGTATTATTTGATCACTTGACTATAAGCATGGGGAAGCATTACCACATTGATATATAAGCAAAGATTTGGCAAAGGTCTAAACTTCGACCCAAGGACAATTTTCCAAAAAATGGGCCCTGTTTCGGAGAGGTCATTGACCCCTTGGACAATTATCCACAGATTCGAAATTTTCATCAAGGAAAGAGACCAATTTGATCTTAATGCTCACAAAATCTCATATAGTTTATGTACCTCCTTCATGGTCAGGTAAGATGATGAATATGGCCCTTTTGGCCCATTCCAAGGAGGTACTGCGGGCCCTATGGCACGACATCACAAGAATGCTAAGATAAAGTTAAAAAGTTAAATTCTGTACAGCTTCTATACCAATGTTCAGTAAAAGTTGCACTTGGTGAGTACCATACTGCATTTATACAGTATGTACATGGTATTGTACATAAGCATACCGTAGTCAATACTGTACTAGAATGAGAAATGCATTTTTCAAATGAATATTTCTTAAAACTCTGCAGCCTTGGTATCCACCTAACTTAATCTTTGCAGTTTGGGGCATTCATAATGAATTGGTACTTTGCCTAAAGGTTGTACCATGTTTAGTTGAAAAGATATGGGCCCTTGAATATGGTGTCCCATGACAGGCTGAAAGACTTTCAGCCAACAAATGGTCTCGCTACCCAACTTCAAGGGTTAAGAACTCAAAAAGTACAAGGCACAGGAAACTCAAATTTTTTCTGATTTTTCACATATATCTTGCTATGAGTGCAAACAAATATATATGTAATGAAATGTTTACATTGTGTGATGTTGTGCCATAGGGCCTGCAGTACCTCCTTGGAATGGGCCAAAAGGGCCATATTCATCATCTTACCTGACCATGAAGGAGGTACATAAACTATATGAGATTTTGTGAGCATTAAGATCAGATTGGTCTCTTTTCTTGATGAAAATTTCGAATCTGTCGAATTTTTATCCCAACCAATTGCAGAGGTCCCATGCTTCTTTCTTCATTTATTATTAGGGGTGGATTGTCTCTGCAACTTGCAGTCATTCTAATCCAATTGTGCCGTTGGCGCGTGTACTTACGGAGGTGCGAAAATGCAACAAAAATGAAAATTTCGACTTTTGACCTCTCTTATCTCCATGCGCCAACAAGATCCCATAAACTTTTTACTTGAAATTGATTAAGGGCTTTGAGTTCTCTCATGTAAAGTTGTTTACTCCATGGGATCTTGTTGGCGCATCAAGTTATGAGGTCTTGAAAATAGCGCGAGGGCGCTGTTCGTCAAGGGTTCGGATCAATTCAACACAACGCGCCAACGGGATCCCAAAAGTTTTTTTTCGTTTATGCTATGCACCCCATAAGAGGTTTCAAAATATGTTTTCCTTTTGTTGGGATGTGCTTGGCACACATATTTACGCTTATGGGGATCATGTGCACTATTTATCTGAATTTTTGGGCATTAAATTTCAATATTTTTTTACAACCACCCCCAAAATGCTGGTGACCTAAAAATTTGGATTTGACATATTGGTATGATGATGCATCTTTACATTTTTTTGGGAACTGATCTGAGGACCCATGTATCACAACCTCCCCCAAAAATGGTACATTTTTACAGGCACAGACTCTTAAACAAATAAAATTTTAGATGAAGGATCAAGAAATTATATGGATGTCTTAAAGAGAATTTGTACCCAAAAAATAAATCTTCCTTTGAGAATATAAACTGTCTGCCCAAGATACTCTGTTCAACGTCCAAAATAAAATTTGACGTGATATTGCAATCCCAAAATAAGTGTTCTATAGATTCGTTCTGTTCATTACAAAAGGTACATAGTGAGCTGCCTACAATATTCATACGACAAAGGCGGGAATTTGTGTCTAGGATACGGTGAATGAACCGGTATTGAAAGTACCGGATCTTGCTTTCCTTGCATGAGGTAAAGGGAATTCTGCAAATGGTTTGCCATTGAGATTGGCTAAACTGAAAAACTTCGCTCCACTTTGTAACGGCAACAGTAGGAGTAGCGACTGTCTGGATTAAATGCCCATAGATATAACGGGATAAAAATGGGATATCTTGGAGATTATCTGCCAAATCATTTAAATTTTCAGTGTTAAGTACGTTCAAACTTTATATCCAAATTCTGGGAATAGCAGATAAAATTCCATAAAAAACAGTAAATGGGAAAGCATCCAATGAATGCTTTTGTTTAAAGGATTCAAAGCTTAAAGGCCTTTGGTTATTGTAATAAAAATCTTTGACCCTTAAGACACCTCTGGAATACATAAAGCTGCAGCAGCAGCAGCAACAACAGCAGCAACAACAACAACAACAATAGTAGTTCACCACCACCACCATAACCACCACCACCACCATAAATTTGTCAAGTGCGCCATAAGACAGTAGTAAAGCTTCAGAACTTTAGAGCCTGGAAGTGGGATGCTGACCCACACTTAGAATTTTTTTGCCCCTAACAACATTTAAGGAAAAAAATCACTAACAGTTATCGCCTTAAATACACCTTGGTATATCAGGTATGTCGCCCTTCTGAAATATTCCTCCCTGGAAGTTCCTGTGGAAGCTATACCTCTCTTCCTTCAGTACTCTTTCTGGCTACAGGCCTAGGCTAGCCAGGTATACTTAACGTAACAGGTTCAAGGGCAAAGGAGGGCTAAGGCCCCATATGATGCCCTCAAGTCCATAAACCTTAACTGAAAACAATCAACAAACACCAAACAGGCCAATTACAATTTGATTCTACCACAGTCATGGAAGAACTTGTCAATGTTAACCTTAAAGCAGTGCACTGATGTGGAGTTAACTACCCAATCAGGCAGACTATTCCACTCCTTAACAACTCTATGAGAGATGCTGAACTTCCTAATGTCAAGCCTTGGAAAACACTTTACCAGCTTCTTACAATGGCCTTGAACCCAAAAATTTCTTTGAACCTTTAAATAACTACAAGATGACTTAGGCCTATTACTTACATAAAAGTTTTTCATTAACAAAATGCTATTTGCATTGTAGCCTATCTCCTCTTCTATTTGTCAACACAATGGTCAAAAAGGCTTAACTTAATAGGCTAGCCTAGGCTTAGGGCCTAGGCTAACTAAAGTTCAGACAGGGTAGGCCTAGGGCTAATGCCTAATGCATGAAAATTGTCTTCCAAAATAAAACTCTTTGAAAAGTTTTCCAGCATAAAAATGCAGCATTCTTCACTTGTAGGCCCATAAATTTATCCACGAAGGGTCAATAGTACAATACTATATCAGTTCAACCATTCCCAGTCCACTGTTCTATCAACTGCCATTGCTAATTATTGTGCAGGCAGTAGTCTACACACTGCAACAATACAGTTCTGTAAAAAAACTTAACATTGAACTGTTACTGTGTTAGGCTAACCATACATACGTACATGTAGGTAACACTAGGCTGTGCTGCTTACAACAAGAACTGTGGCCTGCTTTGGATGACAAATCTCTCGGTATTTTTCAAAATAAGACAAATAGCTAAAATAAGTTTGTGTCAAAAAACTTCAATTGGATAAGAATCTGAGGTTGTAAAAAGATCATTCTCCTCCCTTCGCTACGATGAGTCCATGCAACGGTAACGCCGTTGGCAGAACAATCCATACAATTTGTGTGAGTCTATTTGGCCAAGTGCACACCGCATTTTTTTTTTCTGCAGAGCAGATAGTCCAAAATTTGGTCGCTTACCTGCCATGCATAAAAAATAATTCTCGTGCGCACCGTGATCACCAACAGAATGGAAAGCTATGACACGCAAATCGTACAAAAGTGTAGGGAAGCCATAACCATGCACCAGCTCATTGACTATTTGTGTGTTTTGGCTCAGTAAAATGGCAACCACATACCACATTCGAACGTAATAGTCGCTTACAGATACCATCATCTAGCAGCATATTATTATTGATCTTCTGGATACGGATGTCCATGAGGTATGGTTTAAGTCTTAGGGCGTGTAAGTAAGTATACGTAGATCGTTATGACATCATTTGATTTGAATGGTTGATCTGAGCTACCGTAGAATGACCTTTAAAGAAAATGCCAATTTTGACCTCAAATGGCATTTAATCTCTATGAAATTTTAGGACAAAAATTTACCAAATAAATGCAAGCTACACAGCAAGTTTCAACTTAAACCAAGTTTTACATTCACAGATATTGTGCTTGGACGATTTTGAACATTTTGACCGCTAGTGACCCCAAATGACCTTTGACCTCTACCAAAAACTATAGGGATCATCTTCCTAATATGGGCCATGCACATGCCAAGTATGAGATTCCTTGAAGTTACATATCTTGAGATAGAGTGTTTACAAGCAATTTCCAAGATATTTACCATTTGACCTCTGGTGACCCCAAATGACCTTTGACCTTCACCAAAAGCAATAGGGATCATCTACTCATTAAGGGGTATCTACATGCCAAGTATGAGATCCCTAGAGATTACCCTTCTTGAGATAGAGTGTTTACAAGCAAAGCGTCACATACACACATACACACATACATACACACACACGGCATCACCATCGCATAGATTCCTTTGACTACGTCAAGGAATCAAAAATGGAAGAAACAGTCACCAAGCTCCTCCATGATTTGAACTGGACCTTGCAAAATACAGTAGATCTGCATCTAGATTATCCCTACTCTGCAAAATTAATCAAAATCTCATTACCCTAGGGAATATTTCCTAAAGCCAGTGATGCAGCAAGGCCTTCAGAGAAGGAGCACACAAAACTTCTATCAACCTTCATTCTGTATCAATGATGCACTCCTTTTCCCCAAGAACTATAAAAGAGTGAAACAATTTCCCTGTACGGACTGTCAATGCCATCAGTGTAAACATTTTTAAAATAAAAAAATTACATCTTGATTAACACCTCCTCCCTTCACACCTCTTAGCAAGGAGGAGGAGGAGGAGGAGGAGGAGGAGGAGGAGGAGGAGGAGGAGGAGAAAACTGCACATACAAAAGCTAAGAAACATTGCACTAAACTGGAGGTGAGAGACAGGGGCTAGTAAGGGCTAAATAACAGAATGATTATGTTGATTTTTGGCAAGGTGTGTTTTAACCTGCATTTTAAAATTGGGAGTGCTCTTAATGTGTTTTATGGAGTTGGGAAGAGCTCCATCGTCAAGGGCATGATAGCTATTGCCGTTGGTGCTGTCAGTTATTTTGAGCCCTGGGACTGTCTGAGTTTCTTTTTTTTTTTGAGGAGCGCAGTCTCATTGCTCTCCTACAGGAGTTAAGGAGTTTGACTGCACGCCAACAGTTTTTTAGGAGCATTGATGAATTGCTCTCCCTGGGCTAATTTGAGGATGCGAGGGAGCGCAATCCCGCCGGCGCTCCTCATAAATGAAGCCCTTGAAACCCCTCTATAGGCCTACTTTCTGCAGTTGATATTGGTATATTTTAATCACAGGCAGGTCAGGAACCCAAACTGGTGACACCATGGATACATGTACTAAATTTTGTGGTGTGGTGGACACACACAGTTAGCCCCACCCTATTCACTTGCTACACCAAAGATACAATTTTACAGCAAACAACAAACAGCAAAAACAATCAGGAAGCCAATAGGCTTAGAGATTCCTTGCCTCTGGAATATAGTATAAAGATAAATAGTATGTGGTTTCAGATTGGTAGTCTCATCAGGGAATTGATTACTGTTGACATTTACAAGCAGAATGAAAGATCCATGGAGAGAGATCAAACTATGGCTGTGAATGTGTAGCAAAGTAATTAAACGTTTAACCGCAAATATTTGCGATCATGTAGCCATTAATCCCGATTACCTTATCACAACAGAAAGACTCGGTGTGTGTTGATTGACGTGATAAACAGGCCTATTCAAAATGAATTGGTAATACCTGTGGAACAGAAATTCGCAATGTTTTTGTAAGGACTACTCTCGTTATTTTTAGGGAAGAAGCTCACTACGAAACTAACTTCTCAGATTTAGTGAAACTAGGACTTACACTAGCCTAACGTATTTTAGTATAAGGAGAAATTGAGCCTATACCGACTCATGGATCCTAGCTAGGATTTAAAAATAAATACGTACGATTTTTTTTTCCAAATTTGACAGAGAGATAAAAAATTGTTTTCCATGCCTACATGTTGGCTATTTTAGCCCTCCTGACATCTTGCCGTGACTTTTAAAGTCCCGAGGAAATTAGTGCATTTCTGCAGAAATTTACATTGAATTTTGACTTGTACAGTAAAGCCCTGAAAACTTGGTGGATTCTGCCGTAATTGTGATGAATATTATTCTTGTTAAATCTGATGGCCAGTTCCGAAAAACGGGGCTTTACTGTACACGTAGCATCATAGTAAATTACTGTTGAAGGACACGCTGATTTCTCATTTATTTTATGATCGAACTGAGTACAGATAAAACCAATATCAGTCTGACACATCTATTTTATCATCTCCAGTATCAGTTAGCTGCGTAAGCAAGAAGTTTCCTTGACATCGTCATTGCAAAAACATTACGAAGAAATCTTCGCGCACTCAATGAGTCCCCACTGACATACTGTGTGTTAACTGTGGCATGATTTTTGAAACAACTTTCATGATATCGAGCTATGTGCGAAGTCAAAGCAGTGGGCAGTAATCACAGCTTGTGCAGTGTATCCGCATTGTGTACAACCGAGAATCATGGCTGGACAGGTCGTCACCATAGTGCGTGATACCAGTCAGCTAGTGTGGAGTCGGCAATTGCAATTTGCGATAGCACGTGCTGCAAGGTGTGAGCCTCCTGCGATCTATTTTATGGTTTGTGATATGAGGCAAGAGCAATGTGAGAAAAATGTCGCAATTGGTAGTCTGTACTTTATCAGATAATATCTCCTAATCGAATTTAAAATGCCTCATAATGAATGTTCAGATTTTAGGTCACAGAAGAGTTGAATTTGAGTGTCAAATGGGACATCGTAACCGATTTTTCAGCTACGTGGTTTGGCGGTCACGTAACCAACACGCGACCGCGAACGATCGTTCGCGTGAAATCCCCAGGCCTGCCACTGCATCATCATATTTTTTGTAATTAAGTATTATATAATTAAAACAAAACCAAATTGAGATGACTCAATGTTGTAGTAAATAGGTTTGTACCTTTGTGGTAATACTGAAAGTTGCTTTTAACTCCCATTAAATTTGATAAAAATAAGTACTTTGTCTAAAGTGTGAATGCATCATCATTTTTATGATTCCTCCTGTCGCGTTTATAAGTTTCGCTACCATGTTAATGACAACTGAACTTTTCTTTGCTGCTAATTATTGAGTGTGACCTGCATGTATATAAAAACAAAGAACTATAGTATTATGTGTAACCCTTAAGCAGGGCATCATTTATAAGGAGTGCCCCTTAAATTAGCCCAGTGAGAGTAATTCATCATTCTCCTAAAAACTTTTCGCGCACAGTCAAACTTCTTAAATCCTGCAGGAGAGCAATGAGACTACACTCCTCAACAAAAATGAAGAAAAAAAAAAAACTCTCCACAGAGTCCCTGTAACTTAAACTTCCTACTTCCTAAGAGTATTCTGTCATTCTTCAAACAGAATGACTGCATTTAACAAATACTATACTCTGTTTTTTTTTTCTAACGAAATATCTAGGTATGTTGCTAATTTATCAGAATAGGCCTTACAAATGTTGAGTGGTTCAATGATTTTTAATGTGTTTTACCTTTTTAAAGATATGAATATTCTGCATACAGTATAGGCCTATACATTGGGAGCTTTCCAGTCTTATATGTTATTTAGTACAACATAAGTTGCACAAATGTTAAGGAGAGCAAATTGCTCTCCTGAAAGACTCCAGGAGAGCAAAATAGTATTTGTGCTTAGCCTTAGTGACAGTTTTGCCCAGGGGAGCAATTTCAATTTCAGAGTGCTGACTATCCCAGGAGAGTAATTTAGTGCTCTCCTGGATTTTATATACAGTAACATAACATAACATAAGACATAACATAACATAACATAACAGGTTAAAGGGCAAAGGAGGGCTAAGGCCCCATAAGATGCCCAGAAGTGAGTGAAGTCCATATAACCTTAACTGAAAACAACCAACCAACACCAAACGAGCCCAGCACAATTAGATCCTACCACAGTTATGGAAGAACTTGTCAATGTTAACCTTAAAGCAGTGCACAGATGTAGAGTTAACTACCCACTCAGGCAGACTATTCCACTCGTTAACAACTCTATGAGAGAAGCTGAACTTCCTAATGTCAAGCCTTGCAAAACACTTAACTAGCTTCTTACAATGGCCTCGAACCCAAGAATTACTTTGAACCCTTAAATAATTGCAAGATGACAAAGGATTCCTTTCAGAGAGAAATTTGTACACCTGAAGCAAGTCCCCCCCCCCCTAATCCTTTTCAACTCCAGGGTGGTTAGCCCAAGATGCTAAAGGCAAGTTAAGTCTAACATGATAAGGTAGGTGTTTCACCTCGGGTATAATGCAAGTGGCTCTCCTCTAAACCTGCTCTAAAAGAAACTTGCCCTTTTCATAGAAAGGACTCCAAGCGTGTGCTGCATAGTCAAGGTGGGGTCTTACCAACTGCTTATACAGATTTAGTACAATTTCTTTACTTAAACTACTGAAATTCCTCTTAATCAATCCAAACACCCTATTAGCCCTAGCAGCAGCAGCTGCACACTGTCTAGATGGCTTTAAATCGCCTGTAATAACTAGGCCTACACCCAGATCCTTTTCAAAGGTCACATCACTCAGAATATTACCATTGATGTTATAGGCTAATCATAGCTGAAATTTTTAGGACCAAAGTAAATATAAAATGGAGGCCTGCTTAAGAAAATATTAAAGTAAGAGCTATCAATTTCTGTCCAGTCACACCACAGGCTGACAGGTATAGGCCTAGGGCCGCTTACCAGTCAAAACGTCCCCTGACCAAAACGTCCCCGTACCAAAACGTCCCCGCTATTGGTCAAAACGTCCCCGTGCAAAAACGTCCCCGGATTTGGTAGCCTTTATCTTCCCTTACAGTATGCCTACTCTGAAGTTCAAATAATTTTTTAAAGTACAATTATTGGAATGAAATGGAAATTTTCTGGAAAATTTAACCTTTTATGTTAAATTCCAAAGTGTTTGTGGTAATCATTCTACGTTCGTCAGTTGTAAAACTAACACTAGGCCTAGGCTAGGCCTAACGTTAGTCGGATAGCATCTCAGTTCTAACGTTAGTAAGTTCTAACGTTATCTTAGGCCTAGGCCTGCCTAACTTTATCGTAATCGATCCTCATGCACTCAATTTTTTTAACATGTCTCAAGTTTTCTTCAAGTTTCCAACCGATAGTTTTAATTTGGATTCCTAAAATCATGTTCAAAGTCTCTATGGCGGGGACATTTTGACTTCCCATACATAATAGTACGGGGACGTTTTGGTAAAAAGCGGGGACGTTTTGGTAGCGAAAATGCGGGGACGTTTTGGTCTGGGGACGTTTTGACTGGATACCCTAGGGCCGCTTACCAGTCAAAACGTCCCCTGACCAAAACGTCCCCGTACCAAAACGTCCCCGCTATTGGTCAAAACGTCCCCGTGCAAAAACGTCCCCGGATTTGGTAGCCTTTATCTTCCCTTACAGTATGCCTACTCTGAAGTTCAAATAATTTTTTAAAGTACAGTTATTGGAATGAAATGGAAATTTTCTGGAAAATTTAACCTTTTATGTTAAATTCCAAAGTGTTTGTGGTAATCATTCTACGTTCGTCTGTTGTAAAACTAACAGTTAGGCCTAACGTTAGTCGGATAGCATCTCAGTTCTCAGTTCTAACGTTAGTAAGTTCTAACGTTATCGTAGGCCTAGGCCTGCCTAACTTTATCGTAATCGATCCTCATACACTCAATTTTTTTAACATGTCTCAAGTTTTCTTCAAGTTTCCAACCGATAGTTTTAATTTGGATTCCTTAAAATCATGTTCAAAGTCTCTATGACGGGGACGTTTTGACTTCCCATATATAATAGTACGGGGACGTTTTGGTAAAAAGCGGGGACGTTTTGGTAGCGAAAATGCGGGGACGTTTTGGTCTGGGGACGTTTTGACTGGATACCCTAGGGCCTACCCCTATACAGTAGTTTAGGATCTGTGCAATTTAGCCTAACGTTAGGGGATCCCAACGTTAGCTAGCCTATTCTGTTTTTGAACCATCTTTAGCATAGGTCAGGAGCCTCTGGAAGGGAATACTATTAATTGTAATCAAGAAATCGCCTTCTTGCCAGACAACGAGTTACAGAAAATTAACGATGATATTAAAATCATTTAGGTTGGTTATCACCTTTTCTGGAGCCTAAAGACTGCCACCGTACCTTGCAGCCGATCCCGAATTGTTTGCATGAGCCATGTGTAAACACTGTAAGCTGCAGGCTGCAGGTAATACTTCCATCTTTCTTTCGAAATTTCTCGATTTCATTTGTAGTGGGTACACCAACGTTCGGGATAGACAATGAAAGAATATTTCTGTTAAAGTACATTTTGTCATTATATTTTAAATACATGGACAAAAAAGTCAGCAATCCTTTTAAAAGATTGTATGGTTAACAAGATTAAAGATGCAACAGACAAGTTCTGGGAAATTTGTGGCAATTGTGGAACACAATGAGTATGGGCAAAATTGTTTCGTGGAAATGCTTCGGATGTTATGTTCTCGTTAACATGCTCGTAGCTCGTACAACATTCCATCTGCTGCGTTGGTTCGGAGGTCATACTGCATAGTTTCGAACGAACTCTCACTGTTTACAGCCGAAGATCAGTTCAAGACAAGAAACACAAGGAGGCAAGGAGAAGCAAATAATATAGGCTAACTGTAGTAATAACCTAGGCCTAAGTCAAGTGCTTATTGCGAGGTTTTTTATTAGAAGCCTAAGTTAGGGGCCTAAGTTAGCTTCTAAGTTCACATTCTAACATTAACATTAGGCCAATAGCCCAACGTTAGGCTAGCTATCACCTACAGTATGTGTATACTGCGTTCCCCTATTTTCGTGCGTCCCCTGTTTTCGTGCAGCACGTACATATATCGTTAAGCCTACATCTATTTTCGGCTAGCCTAACTGCACGAAAATACGGGTCTCCACCCTACCAATAGCGTGAAACCTATAAAAGTGTTTTTACCGACATCTTAATAAAATTTGCAAGATTATTTTAATGCTGTATGAAATAATTTGTCTTTGTACTGAATATGGATGATATTCAATGTGCAATTTGATAAGTTCTGAAAAATACAGTCAATAAATGTGTTTCACGCTGTTGGCACACACACTGTAGTTAACTTACTAGAGGGTCTAGGCTAGTTTTCTTTATATTAGACCTAGGCTAGGCCTAGCCAATACTTGGGGCTTTAGCTTAGTCCAATAGGGGTTAGCTACTGTGGCTCTGACTTTCCTTTTATAGCTAAGTTTTTAGATATATTGTATTGTTGCCTGTTCTCTTACTGTACCTTTTAGTTGATTACCTATGGCTGAAGACCAACTTATTTGTTGTGATGATTGTGGTATGTGGGCTGAGTTTGTTAATTTGGGCCTAAATTGTACATTTGAAGAAGCATCTAGAGATATCTTTGTTTTTGTTTGTCAGAAGTGTAACCGCCTAAAGGAACTTGAAGGACTTCTGGCTGCTGCTGACAGCTCAAACGGGTGGGTTTCAGTACAGAAAGGTAGAAAGCCTGTTGAAATTGCAGAGGGGTATCCAACTGTTGAGACGTCAAATTCTTTTGCGGGATTATCAGTGGAGGATATTGTTCAGGAGGTTGTAGAGGAATCAAAGGAAGGGGACTTCAATTCAATTCAATTCAATTCAATTTATTTATTCCAGCAATGAACAGATAATAACATGAATATTTGAATAGTGTAAAGCAGTAGATCAACATCATTGCATGGAAAAGGAGAAAAAAAGGAAGTATAAATACTTATAATTAAATTTCCCCTTAACTTAAAGGCAATAGGCAGTCGCCCCAAAATTTTCTTTGAAAAATCAGCAAACTCTTGCAAATCTCCTCTTATTGCATTAAAAGCACTTCTGAAGACGTTTTGAACATAACTATTACAAAAAATAGGTAAAGCAAGGCAAGATTTTCCTTGAATTCCACAATTCACTAACAAAAATATTGTCACATGATCAAAATAGGCCAATCATGAACTAGAGTGACAGGATACACTCACTCTGTTTGGGGTGACTGCCTACTGCCTTTAAAAAAGATAATACGTACAAACAGTCAATTACAACACACAGTACAACTCACAGATTAGAACACAATAGAAACACAGTGACAAGGAAATGGTTGGGAACAATTCATGAGTTACACTAGAGAAAGTGAACCTTTTATCTGCATTGTGGATGGGATGTTAACAGTTGTTCTTTAAGCATCTTTTTAAATTTCTTCATAGTTTTGCAGCCTGTTAGGTGTTGAGAAAAGGAATTCCAAAGCTTTACCCCTGTAACCGATATACAAAATTGCTTTTTCTTAGTTCTGGCAAATCTTTGATGAAAATAATTTTTGTGTCTGGTATTAATACAATGTGAGGCGGTAAAACAAATTTGCAAGTTTGGAGGCAGTGTAAGGTTAAAGTTCATGCAAGGCTTGTGTACAGTTTGTTATTCGTGCTATGTTTCATTATGCAAATTAAGGAGTCTGTTATTTCTGTAATGTTTTGTTATGTAAATTATTTCTTGAGTCTTCTTCTCTGTTCGTTTTGCTTTCCAAGATTTTTGTTAGTCTTCCTCGAGGGAGCCGAGGAGCTCAGTGAAATACAGTTTATTGTGAACATGTTGGTATCCGTCTAGTGTCCAGTCGGTTTTTTATTTAATGTCTCATAGGCCTACCTAACCAGTTTCCGGCCATGTTCCTGCCCTATATCGGGAACTGAAAACCACGCTACAGCAGAAACTTATGATATGCTCTGTACATGAAAATCCCAGTGTTAAATTTGACTAGTTGTTCTAATGGAAGTATACTCAGATTATAAAAGAGAGGTGAAGTATGTTCTAAATAATTAACATTAGCCAAAATCCGAACTGCCCTCTTTTGCATTACGTATAATTGATTAAGATTGGATTAATACAATAGCCTAAACAGGGATGGAAAAGCCCATAATATAATGTTAAGAGTGCCTGTTTATCTAACACCTTATTAGCTCTGTATAGAACAGCATTGCATTTTGATAATTTCTTTGTCAAATGACTAATATGGGGCTTCCAGTTTAATTTATCATCAATGAAGATACCTAAAAATTTAGTATGTGTAACCCTGTCGATGCATCTACCATTTATGTGAACCTGTACATTCGAATTTGTTACAGAGTTAGAAAAGATCATGAAATGAGTTTTGTTAACATTAAGTGAAAGTTTATTTACACAGAACCAGATACTTAACTTCTGTAGCTCTGTACTAACTAATGTGCAAAGCTTTGCAAATACTTTGGTATTTCTGGTGGTCTGTGGGAGGGTGAAAAGGCCAAGGGTAAGGTTCTGTTTGTTGGGGACTCCATTACTCGGTATACTGATAGGGAATTTTGTAAGAGGGACCGAAGGAATAGGGTAAGGATTTGTCTCCCTGGTGCTAGAATTGAGGACATCTCGGCCAGAGTTAGCAAAATTGTTGGGGACGAGGAAGTTGTAGCTGTGCAAGTGGGCACTAATAATCTCAGTCGGGACAATCAAATTTCACTTGGGTCAAAGTATAAGGAACTGATTTGTAGGCTGAAGTCGACACGTACAAAAGGGGTTGTTTGTGGTATTCTCCCTAGGTTTTTTTTTCGCTCTTCACTGCTAGTGTTTCCACACTCTAAATCGTTTTACCTGACATGGCCGATTTTCACGTAATTTTAGATTGCATTTCAGGAAAAATGCATTTAGAGTGTGGAAGCACTGGCAGTGAAGTGCGACTGGGCCATAGAGTAGGATATAAGAACTAGAATGCGCACTCCTAATACCGCGTACGTAAATCCGCTGTGATTGCATGGATGTACATGTAGATCAGAGCATGTGTGTACAAACTGTATGGCGGCCGAGTTCCACCCATGCGATCACAGCTGTTTCGGGGAGTGAGCACTCTAGTTCCTATATCCTACTCTATGGACTGGGCCTACTTCTTGTCAGTACAAATTGTGAGAAATGACTTACCTTGTCTTATTATATATGTGTAGTGTGTAGTATACGTACTTTCGAACGCCTGTGGTGTCGAATATGTAGGCTACTCCTCTTTGGCGTACATACTCTAACAATTAGAATTATAAAGGAAGGAAACAAGAAATGCAATCCGAAGGAGTTCTAGGTTCAGTAGTTGTCCGCATGTTGCAAATTTAACAAAATGCTGGAGTCAACTCGGAACAGACTTCAAACTGTTATTTGGTGGCACCATTTTTCATCTAGCGAGCTTCTCATCTTCAAAAAAAAAAAAAAAACGTGCGCACCACACTGCTCCCTAGGCTCGACGGTAGGGCAAATAAGGACCATTATTTTCCCGACATACAATTCAAATATTTTCTGAGGCTGCAGACTTTTGAATGGCCCCATCACTTTCATCCCCTGTCGGGAATATAAGGAAGCACGTCCTATAATTTTCCCGACTGTCGGGAAAATAGCCTTAACCTTATTTTCCCGACATACTATTCAAGTATTTTTAGAGTACGGGTAGTGCCATCACTTTGGCCAATAGTCGGGAAAATAAGGAAGGAAAGTCGTGTAATTTTCCTGACTGTGGGGTAAATAGCTTCCACCATATATAATGCTATGAACGCCTGTGCTTTTGTCTCAATACCACTTCTTAAGGAGGTTTTCATGACATACTTTCCTGCAGGTGTAGGGAACTATCCAATTAGAAGTAAAATCTACTCGTCCATCGGACAAGTTCAAAGAGAGAAAGTGGTTGTCCGATGCAAGTTTTACCCATCATGGACGATCGGACGAGTGCTAAATTTCAGCCCTGATAAGTTAGCCTTACTGAGCCTAAGGCCAGTATTGAAAGTATGGCAATTTAGTCGGTCACTGCAAACAAAGCGTAAGCTGTATGGCATATGCACTAGCCTATGCATAACACCTTAAAAAAGTGGCCAACTCATGGTACCACAATGTTACTGGCTACTAGCCTAGGCCTGGTACTAGCTATACAACATGCAGCTTCAAAAAAAAAAGCAAAAAAAAAACAGAGGTCTTGAAGGAGAGTTGTTCTACAATGCTCAGCAACCACAAGTGTGGAAACAGCTCAAATGGCTTATAGGCTACTGTAAATTACAACTTAATGTCAGGTGGCTAACCAACTCAACAATTTAAAATCAAATTTGGTTTCTTTTGAATTTGAAAAGCCAGTTCAGATGGGAAAACCGTAGATTGCTCTTGGATGAAAAACCCCTTTACTTTTACCTGGCCTGGGATCAAACCCCAGGGTGCATTCCATGTAAAGCCCACGCCGAAGTTAGGCCGAGGTGTCAGCTTTCGTCAACCACAAAACCAAAGGTGTGCCGAAATAAAGCCGAGGTGTCATCGTTCATACGCCAGCAAAACCATACATGTACCAAAGGTGTGATTTATATACACACAACCTATATAACATACATTGCCTGCTGTGCGATGAGCATTGATCATACTTGAAGCAAAAGGTTGCACACATTCTTTCCTATTTAACAAGAAATAATCATATTTTGTGTGGGACTTATCACAAATTTAGTGGAGACACAATGTAGCAGAAAATTTTATAGCTGCCGTTTTGACTTAGACTAGTTGCAGTACACAATATATAGGTAAGTTGTACGCCAACTCAAGTGAATTTTCATGCTGCTATGCCAAGCGTTTTCCTTCGTCTATGCCAAAGATCTTCGGCATATAGTGCACAAAATGCACCCTGGCCCGAACCTCCCAGTTGCCAAGCTTCATCGCATCAAATGCCACCACCTTTATCCACTTGGCCACAGCACCGGTCAACATGGGCATAGGAGCCCAAGTCAATTTGGGGGGCTGTTATAATGATAGTTGTTACAATAATAATGATAAAACCAGTGGTGTAGCCAGGATTTCTTTCATGGGAGTGGGTCCATGCATTATGTTGTGTGATCACCAGCCTGGGGGGGGGGTCTAACCTCCCCTTTGAAAATTTTTGAAAAATTAGGTGTCCTTACATGCAATCTGATGACAAATATGCTACTTTTTAAAGTAAAATTTGTGTTAAAAAATTTACCTATTTTAGGTACCAAAAAAAATAACGGCATTAGTGAGGGGAACATGGATCAAAGGCCCCTTAAATACACCACTGATAATCATAATTTAAGATTAACCATTAAAAAACACACTGGTGAATAATACCAAATACATAAGTGCAGGTGTAATTCAAATCAGAACTTTATTTGAATTAACAAGGAAGTTTTTTAAAGTATTGATTACCTTTAGCTACATACTGTAATTGCATTATTTTCTTTCAGAAGGGGCCCCGAAAAATTTTCAGCATAGTGCCGGAATTTTCACCAAGATATTTGGTTGGTGGACTTCAGCCACCCCGCCTGCTACACACCTTTGCCGGTCAAGAATGCTAGGGAGGGAGAGAATGTCAACTTACATTATAGGCTATCTCATTTTGGCACCAGGCATAGATTCATCGATTTGAGGTTGTGAGAAAGCTGACATTGTGCCGACTTAGAAAGCCCCATCTGCTTATGATGTACATAATGGCACACTAGCATGAACACCATTGGTATCCACATATGGTCAATTCAATGTTAACAGGCCCAGATCCATAAAAAATCAAAATAGTTAAAATGCTAAGTGAATGTTCTTAAATGTTGCGTTACTATGTCTAGTTTCTTGGCCAAACATTTTTTCCCAGTAAATCACTGTCACTGGAAAATTATGCTGCCCTCAAGAGATCACTTTACCATCATTTTTTTCAAGGGAAATGGCATGAATTTTGAGACCAACTTCCCTGATTAATTTGCTCAACCAGTCAGTAGATTCATTTCAAATTTACTATCCATAAATGGTAATATAACATTACTTTTCTAAATGGAGAGAGCAAATTGCACTGCAACTTGTCACTTTGGCATTCACATGGGTGAACTGAGTGTGATTTTCAAAATGTAGCAATGTAACACCTGTCACAATTTTGACAAAAAAGTTGCCTTAAAATTGGACATGATCATTTAATTTTAAATTATTTTGAATCTTCTAAATTCATACTACCCTGGAGCCATCATATAAGTTTTATCCAAAAATATTCAAAGAATATGTATTTTTCAGACACTATGACACCCGTCACATCTTTTGTAACCCCCGTCACTCTGCTTAAATCAGAGTTACTCAGAATTAATAAATGATTTTTCTTAGAACTGGTTATGTTCATTAACTTCAATGTTTGTACCTTTCATAAATAGTTTCAAGTTTGGTACAAATGTTTTAAACTCACAGACTTTTACAAGAACTTTTTTTTATCAGAATTTTCCAGATTTCGTGATGTAACACCTGTCACACACCTTATGAGCAATATAAAGTTGCTGTATACTGCCAACTTAAATTTTCTTTTTCTTATTTGAGTACATCTCAACCTAGACTACTGTTAACCACTACAGCATTTGACTCATCTTTCTTGGTCTTTAAAATATAATTGGGGAATGATTAGAAATTATCTCTAAATGGTAACACCCGTCACGTGGAATTGACCATATATCCAATGTTCAGTAACCAGTAGTAGGCCTGGGCCTACCACTGGACTACTTGAGGGGTGCAGAGCAGTGACAACAGATGAAATGTTGTAGCCTAATAAGCATATGTACATTGTAGTATTAATCAAACCATGAATTCTAAGATGATATTGTCATTAAGTATTTGATTAGATGTCTTCAAAAAAAAGTTGTACCTAAAGTCTTAAATTTCAAAAATATATGTTACAAAGCTTGAAAAACGCAAAATGGTACAACTTCCATCTTCACAGGATATTCCTGAGCTGAGATATAAAATGTTGAAGCTTATTCACTCAATTTAAAATGGTAGATTGTGCAGTAACTTGTGATGTCATTCTTATTACTACTCAAATTACTGTCTTTGGTTTTCTTTGTTTTTTCGAAAGCCACTGCACCTTGTACCAAAACGTGATGATCAGGGTGACTTGGTTGTATAAGCCCTCTCCATACAGCATGCTTTGCAAGGGAATAGTAAATATTCCAAGGTCGTATAAACATTTTAATTTCAAAAGGATACAAAAGCAGGTAATGTGAGTTGTACAAGAAGGACATCACAAATTATTGTGCAATCATTAATTTCAAATAAAGTGAATAAATTTCAACATTTCGTATCTGAACAACAGAGTAAGCTATGAGAATGGAAATTAGATTTATGAAATTCATTTTCCAAACTTTAAAATATATACTGTATTCTTGTAATCAGGGTTCTAGCTAGAGGATTCTGAGTGCCGGCTGGTATTTTGCCTGTTTGTTTTGAAAGTGTACGGTGTAGGTATGGATTATGGAAAGTACAGACAAGAAAGAAGCTCCAGCATATAATACGGCAGGGGTCTTTCTGAAAGTTTCTCTTGCAATATTAGTAAGAGTTTGGGACTCGGGATGAATGCCTTGTTTTGCATCAAATGACCAGATAAAACTTTTGGCTGTTTTATTTACATTGCAGTAATTTATATATATATATATATATATATATATATATATATATATATATATATATATATATATATATATATATATATATATATATATATATATGTATGTATATATATATATATATATGTATATATATATATGTATATATATAGAATACATAGTTGTGAAACAACACTGGAAATAGTGCTCAACTGATGGGAGCGAGTATAAATACAAATAATAAGTAAACTCTATGACATTTTCAAGATACAAATTTGTTTCGTATGGGCTTGTAGCCCACACTCTTCAGTCTTAAAATGTGATATCCTAACTGTTACACAATAATAATAACAATATGAAAATCTGAAAGCGCACCTGGATGCGTCATCAACAAGAGCAAAGCGTCTTTTATGTATTCAACAGAATATTATCGGCGTTGCATGCAAACAGTGTACGCGCAAGATAGCGGTAGTATAATAAAAGCAAAGTGTCTTATATGAAAATATATGTAGGTTACAGAGCAACAGCGTCGCGTGCGAACAGTGTACGCACAAGATAGCAGCCGTATAGTAATAGTTTTTTGTGACGTCAGTGCGTTAAAATTTGGCCAACTGGCCGTCACTGCTCATGCGCAAAGGACGAAAGGACCTTAGTTACCACTGTTGTACAATGGACGCCTCACCGTTAAAATAAAGAGGCGCGCAGCGCAGTGACGTCGATGCATCTATAGAGAAACAGTTTCATATATGCAGAAGCTACAACGGCGTCACAAGCAAACGATATATGCGCAAGATATTGGCAGTATAAACATAATAGAAATGTAGAAGCGTCTTTTTGTACTGCCTAGCATCTGGTGTAATATATCAAGCCTTAGTAACAAGACATGATAACCTTAAGGTGGAAACATACGTCGGATTAACTGAAAATTGCTTCAAAACAAGATTCAACGGTCACAGCAGCAGTTTCAGAAATGAAAACCAGAGGAACGTTACTACTCTGAGCCAATATATCTGGACATTAAAAGACAATAACTTACCGTACTCGATCAAATGGAGAATCCTTGCATATGGTAAACCATATTCAACATCTAGTAAAAGGTGCAACCTTTGTATAACCGAGAAATATTTTATCATCTACAGACTACATATGTCTTCCTTAAATAATAGGAATGAACTGGCAAGCAGCTGTAGACACCGTAAAAAGAATCTATTATCTTTTAATAACTTTCGTGATTTGCAATGACGTAAAAAGACGCTTTCAGATTTTCATATTGTTATTATTATTGTGTAACGGTTAGGATATCACATTTTAAGACTGAAGAGTGTGGGCTAATACGAAACAAATTTGTATCTTGAAAATGTCATAGAGTTTACTTATTATTTGTATTTATATATATATATATTTACATAAATTTGCAGACATTTTCCTGGTAATTTTCATTGAAATTTGTGCCAGCTAGTAGTCTGGCGATTTGCTCTGCATGTCGGTCGGCAAGCATCAGTGCCAGCTGCAGCCGGCTGTGGCAGGCTGGCATGGCTAGAAACCTGCTTGTAATTCAAGACTTTAGGTCCACTTTAAAAGCTTCAAGTATCCTAGTATTTGTTCACAGTAGACCATATGCATTTAGGTCATGCAACATCATTTTGGAGGCAAAACAATGAAGCACACTGCATGCACAATGTAGATTTTGCATATGTGCGTAGTAGACTTGTGCATGTATCTGACTGGTTCACACATCAGCTGTCTGCATTTGTTGGTGCAACTTGCAGTGATATGCACGTATCTCCCAACAAGGGAGCACTTTCTGCTCTGTTTGAGAGTTATAAAGTTTTAAGGGCATATCGTTCCAGAGAGTGCACATGTTGACATTTGTATGCATTCTTCGTATAGCAGGCTGTAGGCCATATTCCTTGTTCAGTCGTATCCTTGAGAACTTAGCTAAATTATAAAGATGGGCTGAGCAAACTGAGTTTGCTCTGTGGGGTAGGTCCTGTGCTGTCCGGATGCATACTTGTGCACAACATTGATACAATATTATTTGTACTGCTGCTTTTCACTGGCTGAGTATCATCAAGTTTTGTTGCTAGCTAGCCCCATATTTTTCCTGCTTGACAGATCATAGGTTGTTGATGATATTGTGTCTGCTGTGTTAATAACGGGTAGCAAATAAGAAAGGACAGAAAATTATGGTAGCCTTTCGTTTACTATATGATTATCTGGGTGTGGGAGATAATGTTACTAAGGGGGCTGAGATACCTTTACCCAAATTCTTTACTTTTTGTGGAGTGCCCATGGTCATATCAGGCTATGTATATGCTACCCATTATAAAACCATTTCATTGGTTTCAAAAATATCCTAGGCTACCCTGTTATGCATGAGTGCTAAAAGACACTTGGTTTGTAAGGTTCATAGTATCCTAAAATATTGCAGCATGCACTAAACACTCCATTTGCATCTTTAAGCCCTAAACTTATGTTAAAATTTTCTAAATTCCAAAGTTCTCAGAAGCCCTTATGCACTAGCCCCTCAATCACCAAGACAATAATTAAGTTGTGAGCCAGAACTCCCTAAACACTTAAGAGCAAAATTGACACCCTAGCTGTTACATTTGGTAGTTAGTAAGACAAATTGTAATATGAATGTACTGAGTAACCTGCTGAAAAATAATGGTCTTTGCCCCCACACATAAGATCCTCACCATCCCATTGATTACAAACCTGGATTGTATCACCACATGTTACTTCCATTTCAAGAAATGTGAAGTCAAGCTCTGTGGATTTCTCCTGAAATGTAGTTAATTATAGGATTGAGTTTACCCCACCATGACAGGAGTAATCAGAGCAGCTCGCTGGGGACTGCTGCCTCCAGAGTTGAACAACCACTCATTTCTCTTGGAGTTTTTCATGCAGATTTTTGGAAAGATAAAATTTGGCATTTTTGCTCTCAAAGCATCTTACCAGGCAAAAAATTTTCTAGGAGAGTGTCCACCTCCCCCCTCCCTGCTTCCCTCCCTGCTTCCCTCCCTAGTTGGCTACTGTCTTGGGTCATCCTTGAGACATCAAAATACTAGTACGGCAGTAGACTGAGCCTTTGCTCCCCGAGCCTGTTCCCTTATTCCTGACCCTTGTTAGCCTGCTTTCACTGACATTGCAGTCATAAGTTTCAAACTCCCTGTTTCAAATATATAGTATCACTGGTGTTATAAATGGAATAAAATAGGTGAAATGTCATTATACAGCTCTGCTCAAGCCCATGAAACTTGGAGGGAAATACTTTAGGAACATTCAGTATCATATTTTTTCACTCTTTGATATCTTTTGGAGCATTTCTTGATATTATGAAACAATTAAATGGACATACATAAAATTTGAATTCTGATACAACTGCATCAACTTTGGCGTGCTTCGTACCTCTATACATTACTACACAAGTGTACTATATCATGTAGCTCACAGTACTGCATAGGAGTCAGGACAAACACTTGCAGATAATGGAACCGGATAGGAGGTCCACGAGAACTGTGAATTATGTCACTGCTAAGTAAGCACAATGTGCTAAAAATAGAAAATGTAAGGTGCCTAACTGCATGCTGGCTACACTACTTATGTACGCTGTTAAATGGATGATCAGCCACTTAAACAGCGCCTGATTCAACCATATGTTTTTAAAATGGATTTCCTCAAAAAACATGATGAAAATTTAGCATTTTTCTCCCATATCTTTGACTTTGATATCTTTTCATTCAAACAATGTTTATTTGCCAATTTAATGAGCCAATAGAGCTTTAAAAAAGGCCTAAACTATTTTAAGTTGAAAGCTGGTGATTCTTTATTCATAGCATTAGCTCTGTGTTTCTTACAGACTCACAGTACTTCAACCGCTAAACAATATGCAGTGCTCTTTTTAACTGGTCTGTAGTAGTAGCCAAAATCCGCTTAGTACAACACAATGGGGCTTTACAAATTGCTGGAGAAGTAACAAGTATTCACCACTTGCCACTGCAGTAGATGTGCCACTTGCCAGTACAGTAAATGTGGGCCCATGGATAAAGATTATGACATTGATATGATTGTTACTGTGCAATGCAATGCTCTGTTGCAGGAGCCCCATGTGCCACTACCAAAACTTTTAGTTTACATGTTGTTTATGAAAACTCACAAGGTCATTATCACGTAGCTTGTGTACAAGCTTCATTATCGTGTAGCTTGTTGACAAGCTGTAATCAGCCATTGGCAAAAAAGGTTTTTGGCCTGTGGAAGCAATGAAGCCAAAAACTTGACATTAGTAATCCAAAAAGTTGTGTTGTGTTTGTGTCGCTGCATATGGTGTATAGACTGTACTTCTGCAAAATACATTGTTAATATGAATGGATGACGTGGAATTTATGTAGTAAACAGTGGAAACATGTTCATTGTATGAGACAGCGGCTGTCAGTGTAAGGCGTGTACGAAATGTGAAGCTTAAAGCTGTCATCTTGTCCTCTCAGTATAGCCCCAGGGCATTCTTTACAAAAGTTTAAAAATGTGGACAAGTACGGAAAACTGTTCTTTGATTGGTTGAAATTTCAGTGTTCTAAATGTCTCAACAGTTCTGACTTTGGTTAACTGCTTATGTCAGAAAATGTGCTGGAAATCAATTTGAGAATGTTATAGGGCCTTAGATGGTATTCAGTCCCATTCATTGATAATTTTGGGTGACTAAGTACAGCCAGTATCAATAATGCATTACCAGGTTGATACCAAATATGACAACACTGTTTAAACAGTAAACAAATGTTTATTCTGTCAGTTTAAAGTTAATCATTTAGGAGATTAAACAGAAATTAACAGCTCTAACTACGTAGGCTAGTCATTTGAAAGTGACCAGATATTCAGTTCCTGACTTCCTCACAGTATATACGTCACTCGGTAGGCAACCTTAGCCTACAGGGTGAGGCCTATTTGGTGTCAGTGGTCTGCAGTCTGCTAACTTAGTATTGGTCATTACCCAAATGGAAAAGCCTCATACACTTCACCTGAAACATATGCACACACACTCTTTTACACCGCTGCATAGGCCCAGGAAAATTGTAAAATCTTAGGCCTAAATTGGGAGTAGGCCTAATAGGAGAATGGTCCAAGTGACATTCTGCCATTGGCACATTCCATCATAACATTTCATCATAGGTTTGGCCTTTTCTTGCCATGGTAGAAAGGTGCACAAGCTTTGGGGGTAGGGCACATTTTGGAAACTTGTCATTGGTACAAGATGAGAGCATATCCCAGATAGGCCTACAGTAGAAACTTTTGGAAGAGCAAAGTAGCAAAGGCAGAGGAAAAGGTGCAGAGTTCACTTGATATGCTGTAACCCATTCACCGGATATGCTGTAACCCATTCACTGGATATGCTGTAACCCATTCACCGGATATGCTGGAACCCATTCACCGGATATGCTGTAACCCATTCACGGGATATGCTGCAACCCATTCACCGGATATGCTGTAACCCATTCACCGGATATGCTGCAACCCATTCACGGGATATGCTGTAAACCCATTCACCGGATATGCTGCAACCCATTCACCGGATATGCTGCAACCCATTCACCGGATATGCTGCAACCCATTCACCGGATATGCTGCAACCCATTCACCGGATATGCTGCAACCCATTCACCGGATATGCTGCAACCCATTCACCGGATATGCTGTAACCCATTCACCGGATATGCTGCAACCCATTCACCGGATATGCTGTAACCCATTCTCCGGATATGCTGCAACCCATTCACCGGATATGCTGTAACCCATTCACCGGATATGCTGCAACCCATTCACCGGATATGATGTAACCCATTCACCGGATATGCTGCAACCCATTCACCGGATATGCTGCAACCCATTCACCGGATATGCTGTAACCCATTCACCGGATATGCTGCAACCCATTCACCGGATATGATGTAACCCATTCACTGGATATGTTGTAACCCATTATGTAGAAATGTGTAAAAGGGTGGTTGCAAGGTTGTTAAATAGTGATTAAAAAGACTCAATTAAATACTCTTGATTGAAAGATGGATTTTGTGGACATGGCATCCTTAACCTGCAAGCATCAGTTTCAAACAGTCATTGTTCTTCAGGATGCTCTTTATCTGCACACAACAATATATAACTTCTTGCTACTTTGATGATTTATTTCTTGATAATCCTTTTTCCCAGCCCAGCGACTTTTTTAACTCAGCTATATACAGTATTTTACACATTTAAAGTGTTTTTTCCTCTTAGAAAAAGTCCTTACCACCATGGCCGTATTATGGCAGAAAGGGACTGTTTCTCTGATGGAAAGTATCCAACTTAAAGTATCCAACTTGCAGCCGGAAGGTCTAGGGTTCAAATCCTGGCCGGGTCATACCAAAGACTTTAAAAATGGAACCTACTGCCTCTGTGCTTGGTGCTCAGCATAAGCAATGGAGTAGGAAAAACAAGCCAGTGAGCCACAACTGGAAAAAAGGCCGTGGTCGTCTCGACTTGAATCGGTTGGAAACTGGGACGTTTAACTTCATCTAACTATTACTCTGATGGAAAGTAACAATAGAAGAGTGACACAGCTCCCTTGCAGAATACTCCACACATGGAAGCTGTGTTTGGGAAAACATAAGGCTATGGTGCCTTGCAAAAAAAGTAATTTGAAAATGACCCATCTATGAATCTTTTACCTCTAGTCTTTGGCTATAAATGATGCATCTTGGTAACTTACCTTTAAAGATGCTACGAGTACATGCAGTCAGTAGTCAAATATGCATTTTCATTTCAGATTATACCTAGTAGTTTCATGAATGAGAGAGTTAAGTTCAGTATGCAAAGAATGTCTCTCATTTCTCTGTATGCAATTTACACTTCTAATGAACTCATTTTTAGCAGCATTGTTTACGATACTCATAAGAAAGTTAAAATCCACATTAAAAATTCCAGAACAAAAGTTTAAAAGAGTAATTATTCGTTTCTTATCTTTGATTAGTCAAGTGATACCAAGCAGAAACAGCATATATTAGATGTGGTAGTATATTGGCAATAAAAACTCTTTTCCTTACATCAACATTAAAATATGGAACTATATATATGATAGAGTTGAGACTATGACCCGTTTCAATATTCTGATAAATACAGGCGCAGATCCAGGTGGGGGCGCACCCGGGGCATGTCCCCTTTTTTTGATGACCAAAGATTTTTTGACCAACGATTTTTTTTACTCCGAAAAAATGAGCAAATAGATATGGAAAATATGCTTCCCAGATGCTGGGAAATAGCGTCTAAGAGCATTTAGAATTCAAATTTTCTTGGGGGAGGACCCCAAACCCCCATCCGTGGCTTTGCGCCTTTGGTGCTCGCTCGTCAGCCTTTGGCCGACGATGTGCGCCCCCCCCCTTTCTCAAAATCCTGGATCCGCGCCTGAAATATGACCAGTAAAACTCAGTTTATCATCAATGCAAACACCTAGATACACTGTATGATGAGTGTGTTCTACTTCAGCATCTTTAATTGAGATTTTAGTTAACTTACATGATACGAGACGTTCATGTTATATATTTATATCCTCAAAATCCATTTCCTTAGATTTCTTTGGATTTAGTCTTAGATTCTTCCCATCACAGTAGAAATAGTATTCCCTCACCAAGATAATTTTTCAAGAGGCTACAATGATACGCAGGTAAAATTCCAAGGCATCTTCCTTTTACAGCATCTGGCCTATGAAGGTTAACTTGTCTTCGAGAGGTTACAGTAGGAGTACACACAGTCAGAATTTAGGTTGTATTTTACTATTTTATGAGGCTAGGGGGAATCGGGGATACACAGTCAGGATTAAAATTGTTTCTTAAAGATTTATGGCATTCCCCCAAACCGATTTAGGAGTAACCCTATAGTTCTATGTACAATTGGTGACTGCACTTTGGTTGACATTTGTTCAAACAGTAACTCCACTCTGGTTGGTCAGTGATGACATATACTGTCAGTTGTGTTCTGAATTAAGCTCACTCACAGTTGTGTGCCGGTATGCCCTTGAGTAGTTAAAACTCTGTAGGCAACGATGGCTCTGCTTTGGACATGTACTAGACAGGTACATTTGTTACAATTGGACTAGGGGCAGGGGGCTAGAAGTAAACTTAGGAGAATTTTTAATGTCTGGGGTGAGATTGTAAAGCTGTCAAAGAGGCTATGGGAATAGGCAGTGACTGTGTAGCCCTGTAGCCCCTGACAAAAGACAAATCTTCAATCTCATGGGGTATTCAGCAGTTGTGCTTAAAATTGTTGGATCTGGTCATCTGGATGTGGAGGATGACTGCACAAAATTCCTGGTGGAGTCAAGCAGACAGGGTTGGGTGTTTACATGCACAGTAGTCATGTTGGAGCAGGAACTTAAGACAGGATCCCTGAACTGCTTTGTGTCTTTTAGTTGTGTGGTGCTAGATTGTAGGAGGTTCCAGTCTCTGGTGGTATGAGGAAAGAAGCTATATTTATAGCAGTCTTTGGTAGTTTTGATTGGCCCATAACTATTGTGTAACAACTCTGTTCATAAGCTTACAAAAGTAAACGGTAACATTATTACTGACAACGAGATTTTTTCGGAGATGAAGTATTTTTATGAATCTTTGTATAGTTTAATGTATATCGTGCTCAACTGAGTCTTCCTGTGATTAATATTCCTGATAAGTTTTTGTCTAGTGATGCTGTGAATGTATGTGATGGGCATTTGACCCTAGAGGAGTGTATCAGTGCTCTTTTCTCAATGAAGAATGGGAAATCCCCTGGTAGGGATGGTATGTCTGTCCAAGTTTACAAGAAATTATGGCCTCTCATCAGCAACTAATCTGTTGATTCCTTAAAGGTTGGCTTCGGGGGGGGTAGATTGTCAACCTCTCAAACTTGGAGGGTTTTTACCTTAATTCCCAAGTCTGGAAAAGCTGCAGCTTTTTAAACTAACTGGAGGCCCATCTCATTACTTAAGTGTGACCAACCCTTTGCAATTCTGGTCACCAGGGTCGCAGTGGTGACTATAAAAATAAACCTGGCGGCTAAAAAACACCTTCAGCAAGTGTTGTAGTTGCCAGCCTATACATGTAGCGAAAAAAATTGGCCACTAACTTTTCTGCAAGAGAACCTTAAGACCCAGTCTCAAAGTACCCCGCAAATACACATGCAAGTAAATACACTGTAATAAAAATTACATCAAAATATGTTCCACTTAATAAAATACCGTAACTGTATCCCGATGGTAAAAAAGTCAATGTCACCCATAACTAATTTGTTTGTCTACATAGCTTTTCTTGAGTTTTAGGCCATTGCACATTACCAGTGTAGCTGTTTCTCTAACTTGGACATTTGAAAGTTCAGCTGCTCTGTTGTCAGTGAATGGAATAGTCTCCCAGATAGGTTTGATAACTCCAGTGGTGGGTTTATTAAAAGGACAAGTTATAAGGCCATTGAAGAAGAATCTCATGGTCACTTGTCTGGGTATCTCTGGCTTTGTTTTGATAGTATTGTTGTTCTTTTTTTTTTTATACATGCTCTGTACAAAATATTGTCAGATTTGAAAGCAAGTATAAGGTCCAAAATGGTTTAGTCTTTGACGGTCAGCCATTTCCCTGTATACCACAAGTGTCACAAAATTGGTGACGATATTTTGGTGTCCCCCTTGCATTTCATGAAGAGTAAAGGAACAGCTTTACTTTTATCACTTAAACGACACTCCTTTACTTTAAGTTTGATTATGTAATTGGTGCTTTTGAAAGTAGACAGTGAGATGGGACTAGAAATTTTCACCAGTTGCTATCACAGAGAATGGAGGTGAATTACTATACGGTTTGCTAGATTAGTATCAAGATCAGATGTTACTTTTAGATCCTGTGATGAGGATTAAATTACACAAGAGAGAGGGATGTGTGAGAGAATTAGTGGCTTTCAAACTAATTTTATGGGTCTTGTGGATATGGTGACATGTTACAATGCAACCTTCCAGCATCCACTGCAAGCTACAGTTCATAGTACAGTTGTACACCAAAGTCAAGTCAAAGTCAAGTCAGCAGTACATAGTGGTAGCTATAGTCAACTTTTGAGTATGTAGATGCATGGGCCTAGGACTTGAACTTGACCTAGAAAGTTTAACAATGCTTTGACAGTTCTGCTCTCTTCAAAACAGAAATCATTACAATCATGGCTTCGAAGACATCATGCATCCCTTGCTGATAGAAAAAAGCAGCTCTAGCTCTAGTTAGACTTCATCTATTTATCTTTTTATTCTTTCCTCATTTTTTTTCTCATTTCCATTTCATTTGCATCCCTATAAACACAGCAATTATACATTATTCAAAATTACAGTCCAAGGACCTAGTGACCACGGGGAAGTGAAATAAAAGCCTCAACCTTTACTCTCATTTTAGAGTTGCTATTTTTGGTTTCGATGATAAGAGAAACCTTTGCAGCTGTGCTGGCGTGTGTATGTGTGTGTGTGTATGTGTTTGTGACACTTGCTCATTAACACGATATCTCAAGAAGGAAAACTCTGACAGTTCTCAAACTTGGTACATAGATGCCCCATATTGAGAGGAAGAACCCTTTTGTTTTTGGTGGGGGTCGAAGGTCATCTGGGGTCACAGGGGTCAAACTCTGAAAACCTTGTTAACACGGTATCTTGAGGGAGAAAGCTTGGATGAATTTCATACTTAGTATGTAGATGCGTTATGGAAAAAGGAAGAACCCTATTGTTTTTGGTGGAGGTCAAAGGTCATTTGGGGTCACCGGGGGTCAAACCCTGAAAACCTTGTTAACACGATATCTCAAGGGAGAAAGCTTGGATGAATTCATACTTAGTATGTAGATGCATTATGGAAAGAGGAAGAACCCTATTGTTTTTGGTGGAGGTCAAAGGTCATCTGGGGTCACCGGGGTCAAACCCTGAAAACCTTTTTAACATGATATCTCAAGGTAGGAAGCTTGGATAAATTTCATACGTAGTATGTGGATGCCTTATGGTGACAGGAAGAGCCTGTTTGCTTTTGTGGAGGTCGAAGGTCATCTGGGGTTACTGGGGTCAAACTCTGAAAACCTTGTTAACACGATATCTTGATGTAGGAAGCATGGATAAATTTTGTACGTATTATGTAGATGCGTTATGGTAGGGCAAAGAATGGTATTGTTTTTGGTGGAGGTCAGAGGTCATCTGGGGTCAGGGGGCATCAGACCCTGAAAACCTTGTTCTCATGATATCTTGAGATAATAAGCTTGGATACATTTCATACGTAGTATGTAGATGTCTAATGGTGAGAGGAAGAATCGGTTTCCCAAATGTGTCCTTTGTCAAGTAACAATACAACTGCATTTCTCCAGCACATTACATAGGATCACATTCTTCCAGTAACTGAAAAATACTATATATTTGCATTAGTTGGTATATACACACGTGGGTATGTATGAACCATCAAAACCACAATGCATTTTTGCATTCTGGTTAATGAATGCAGTCAATGGCAAGTAAAGGTTTTCGCATCAAGTGCCCTCATTGGTTGGTCTTTGCAGGATGGTTTCTATTAATTGCAGGATTTAAAACAGTTGTAGAAAAAACATCTGGAAAAGTGCCATAATTTTCCTGAAAATACCTTGACCATGAACGTAAAAATGTTGGTTATTTAGGTAATGGTTTTGCTATTGTCACTCTCAAGAGGTGCCTGCTTCTGAAAATACTGATTATTGGCAGAAGTGCATTTCTCTCCCAGAGTTACTTGCAGACCGTTGTTAACACAAACAAACGAATCAGACCAAGAACTTTTCCCATCAAAACAAATTTTGAAAATTTCACCGATTTAAAAATTTCAAAAATGTATAGCACTTCCACATCTCCAAAACATTTTATTACATTATATGCTTGAAAGATGCAATTCAACAAGACTAGCTTAAAAATCACATTACTGTGGAGTGAACATTTTTTTCCAAAAAATGAATTCTTGAATATAGGCAAAAAACAAACTTTGTAACAGAAGAACTGAAGGGGCTGGTTGCTGTCAGGGATTTAGTATACTTAGTTGGACACACTAAGGCTCCTTGATAATATTGGAAAAATACTCAACAGAGGGGGCCAGCTTTCTCTGACAAGAGGACCATGACACCCTCTTCCCCAAACTGGCATCCAGTGGTGTAGCCAGAAAGAATTGTATTGAAAGGGGTCTTTGTGGGGGTTCACCATTTCATGGGGCAAGGACAGTGGAGCCAATTTTGAAGTGGGGGGTGGGGGGCTATAAAGCATCAAAGAGGCCCAACATGTTCAAGAAAATAAAAGCCTATCATAACAGTTTAAGGAAGCCCAAAGTGCCTTCGGTATATTTCCATAGATTTTTTTCACTCTTGGACTTCCTGTGGGCTCCTGGGAGGTGGGAGATGTGGGGGGCTCATGTCTCCCCAATATGCATCAAAGTGATCTTACATTTTCTATTATTTCCTGTAAATTTGAAAAGAATCCCATATTTTCCAGGTATGTGTGATTTGGGCCATCTTTTCCCACATTCTCCTATATTTTTCTGTTCTTGCTGAAGAAACTTTTCTCTGGGGTGCTCTGGGATGAAATATATTTGAGGATAGTTTCTTAGATTCAAAGTGGCTTACTCAGACATGTAGCAGTGTATATACAGTAGGCTAACTAACTCTAATTAGATGGAAGTGCAAAATGACAATCACAGGATTTTGAAATATTGTATATGAAATTGTATTTGGCACCAGTTAGTTCCATATTTCATTTGAATATAAATGTACTTCTCTCACACCTTTGATTTTACACACTATGATTTCATCTCTTTGGGGTAATTTCAGTGCTATGGCCAACAGGTGGATGAGAGCCCAGCCCCTGTGCCTGGCATCCCCTGTGGTCATGCAGTCCTCCTCATTTCAAAACCCTTACAATACTTTCGCTTTGCATGCACAGATAGCTGGTCTGGGATACAACTAATTGTGAACCTCAAAATGTTGTGCTGCAATGGATCTAAATCCCTTTTATTTTCCTTGCCATCTGCCTTCCTTCCCAGTTCAAACTGTCTGGCCATTTGTTAATTGATTATTTGAAGTGTTGTGCAGTTACATTTCTTCCCTGAAGATTAAGAACTTAGTGCTTGGGGAAAATGAAGAGACTCACTCTAATATTTACAGTACAATGTGTAGACCTCTCAGGAAGTTTCTCTGAAAACTCAACTGGAGGCTACTGTAATTGACAGGTCCTGGATGCCACATAAATTTATAATACAGACCAAAGTGGGAAATTTGACCCATATATGGTGTGGTGTTGCAGTTCCCCTTATTGGTGGTATGTGGGGGCACCTACTAAGTGCCCGTTCCCTTATTTTGTCATGCCCACTGTTTAATTTCCTCAAGTGAAATTTTAGGTTTTAGAGATATTTAAGTGCAGACACTTGTATACTGTAAAACATCTTGGCATTTACACCACAACGACCTGTCAAATTGCACAGACTTAAAGAGAGCACAACCTCCCCCCCACCCACATTGATGCCAATTTTTGGTTTCGATTAAGTGAAACCTGTGCATTCATGATGGCATGTATGCGTGTTTGTGTGACACTTTGCTCATTTACACTATATATCAAGAAGGGAAACTGACAGTTCTCAAACTTGGTACATGGTTGCCTATGTTGGGAGGAAGAATCCTATTGATTTTGGTGGTCAAAGGTCCTCTGGGGTCACTGGGGTCAAACTCTTAAAACCTTGTTAACATGCAATCTCCAGGTATGAAGCTTGGATAGATTTCATACTTAGTATGTGGGATGCCTTATAGTCAGAAGAACCCTGTTGATTTTAGTGGACATCAAAGGTCATCTGGAGTCCCAGGGTTCAAACTCTGAAATCCTTGTTAACACGATATCTCGAGGTAGGAAGCTTGGATAGATTTCATACTTAGTATGTGGATGCCTTTCGGTGAAAGAAAGAACGCTATTCTTTCTGAAGGTCAAAGGTCACTGGGGGTCAAACTCTGAAAACCTTGTTTACAAGATATTTCAAGTTAAAAATTTTGGAACATATTTCTTGCTTCACATGGTGTTGCATTAAATCCAGTAGAAAACCCCTATGAGTTATGTCAGAGGTCAGCTGAAATCACCAGGGGCCAAAAGCAAAAATAACCAAGAATTCTCAAGGTCAAATATGAACACCAAACTGTATCTTTCCAGCACATTAAGATCACATTCAACCAGTGACTGAAAGAAACAGGACATCTTGGTGTTATTTGGCATTACACATGTAGGTGCTAATCATCGAACCACACTGTATTTTTGCATTCTGAATTTCTTAATTTAGTAAACTAAAATAGGTCATTTTTTAACACAAATTTTACTTTAAAAGATAACATATGTAGCACTAGAATGCATGTAAGGACACCTAAGTATTCAAAAATTTAAACCCCTGCCCCATGCGCTGGCAATTACAGAACATACTGCACGATATCCTTTGAGACAAATCCATGCTACACCACCACTGAAATTGAGCTTTAAGAAACTCATAACAACCGTGCAGTTGCCATAGGCCTATGGTCTTATTGTCATCCTCCATATTTCACAGTATCAAGATTGACTAGCAATACAGAGAAAGTTTATAGCAAAGCTGTGTCTTGACAGTTCGTTTCCTGCTATCTAAGCAGCAAAATATTAAAAAATTTTCTCACTTCAACCTCATTATTATTGGAGCTAAGGTGAGTTCTTTCTGTGCTAATGGACATAAGCAACAGTCTATTGTCCACATTATAAACCACCTATCCATTCAAGCATTGATATAGTCACATTCTGTACTCACAACTTTTAATATTGCAATTTTTGCTACCTTTTTGGGTATGCACTAATGAAACAGTTACTGTATGGACACTTTTTGCTAAGGTCAACATATCCAAATACAAATACTTCTCAAGTCAATGGCTTGCCCTTGCCATTCCACCAAAATACCAAGGTGGTTTCTACATGTCCCTTGTTGATGGAAGAAGGAACATTCTACCATTTGGCCCACACTTGTGATAATCACATTTCTATCATTTGAACAGTATAGTTTTCCAAGGTAGCATACTTGCCTCATCCACAAACTTTGGGAAACATTGAATATGATGACAACTACTAGTGTGTGGTATTTATACTATATATACCCTACATTTCCCAGAAAGAACCCTGGAAGAGCATATGTATTTGTCACTATCCTTCCTATAAAACCTATATTTCTGTGATGTACCACTTTGAAGCCTACCCCAAGCCCCCCTTAGCTAGGCCATTGCTGGCAGCACCTCTCCATTTTTGGTACATAACTGCATGAAATGGAGTTGCCACTTCAACTCCCATTTGTCTGTTAATTGCTGCAGGGACATACATTAGCATCTAACAAGATCAAGCTAATCACTGAGAATTAATATAACAGTTAGGTACACTACATGTTTTTCCACAGCCAAGGTGCCAGATTACCTCTGTCAGAGAGTTTCAACAGAAGTGAAGGGAAAACTAGTGGTAGGATAAACAGGGGTGGAAAGATGTTTATTTCCCAAGAATGGGATAAAATTTTCCAGTAGTTCCTTTTCTTTTTCCATGGACAAAAAGGAAAAGTTTCGTCATATTGCCAGAATTTCCTTTAAAATATCAAAATTTTGGGAAAGAGCTTCTCATCTACTTGCACTCATGAGGGTAAATTGAGAAAAAGTCCAGAACTGCCAGGTTTTTTACATTATTTAGTGAAACTTTTCAAGTTTGATTCCTGTGGGTATTTCTGGGAGTACTGAAAATTCCACAGGAGCTGCATTTGCAGGGAAAGTGGAATGCCCGGCCAAAAGTTGTGACTGTGATGTTAATTTGGGTTACTCACCAAAGCCTTTCGAATGCATGGAAATGTGTACTGTAAAATTTTGAGCTTTGTAATATTCACCTATTGTTTGTGACTCACCTAATGTGGGAAGTGATTATAATTGATGATTTTTTTTTTTTTTTGTAATTGGAGTTGGATCCTAGCCATATGAAGTGCAAATATTTCAGGAATCCACTGGTGCCTGAAATTGTATGGTACGTTGAAGCTATGCGTAGGGTCTTGGATGTAACTGTGACTTCCCTACTGTTTCTTTGCAGGACTACAGTATGTTTAACAGCTGTTGCAATTTCCATCAAAACAGTCATATGTGGGTGAACTTTGCTCCTAGACATTGCATTATTTCCAACCCAGTTCCTCAAAGTGTTCAATATTTATCTTATTCCTCTTTGCCCAAGTTAATGCAAAGGGGCCTCATTAGAGGGGAGTTTAGGTTCTTTTTGGCATGACACCATGATGCCATTCTGCTTTACAAGCATCAGATATTAATGTACTGTACATCTTTTCCTACCTTGGGCACAGTTATAAAGCACATTAGTGAAGAGTAGCAAATGAAAGTGAACTCTGATCTTGCATTAATTTTTCTGTTTTAAAGATGGCGTTCAGGGCCCTTTCAATGTAAGCTTTTAGTGAGGGGGCCTCATGTCACACTCCTGTCATTTCAGAGAGTTCAATCACAAACTAAGTCAACTGTGGGCCAAATGGTAGAATGTTCCTTCTTCCATCAACAAGGGACATGTAGAAACCACCTTGTATTTTAGTGGAATGGCAAGGGCAATCCATTGACTTGAGAAGTATTTGTATTTGGATATGTTATCCTTAGCAAAAAAAGGGTCCATAACTGTTTCATTAGTGCATACCCAGAAAGGTAGCAAAAATTGCAATATTAAAAGTTGTGAGTACAGAATGTGACTATATCAATGCTTGAATGGATAGGTGGTTTATAATGTGGACAATAGACTGTTGCTTACATCCATTAGCACACAGACAGAATTCACCTCAGCTCCAATAATAACAAGGTTGAAGTGAGAAAACTTTTTAATATTTTGCTGCAGTCAACTCAATTTAAGAAACTTGCAAAGGACTGTACTCAACTCACGCTCAAAGTAATTAGTTGGGTTTGAAAGACTTACCCCGACTGAAGTCTGAAAACAGTGTGACTCGACTCAAAACTTTACTTGTCAGTGACTTGCCTCAAGTCATGCCTGACAGATTTACTGTACAGTCAATAGTCACTTATCAATAAAGTAAAAATGGAGTTATTGCTAAAATATAAGTAACTCAAATGGGACTTGAAGTGACTGACCCAGTTCACCCAATCAGAGACTCAAGGTGACTCAACTTACATACTTGGGTCACTTGACTTAACAAGGAGATTCAAGGCTTAATACCCAACCCTAAAATTATACTCAGAATGACTTCACTAGACGCATGATGTTAAAGGCTGGGTTCTGTACAAGTCTCTCAAGTGTGTCTCAACATGACTTAATACCCCATGGCTTAATTTGACTTAAGTATCAACACTAATTGACTCAACCAGTGTAAAATGTTTGAGTGGTTTGACAAGGGGGAGGGTAGGCCAGTTGTGTGAGCTAGTTTACACACAGCAGTGTACAAGATTGCTTACACTTGGACTTACCTTCAACACATGTGAGAAGCTAAAGTTATTTGTCACTTGTTCATCACTAGTATAAACTTCAAAACCTTAAGGTCTGGTGACATGAAAATGACATTGTTGGATATTGGATGTTGAAAGCATTAAGTTTAGAAAATAGCCAGAATTCCTGTCAAAATCCATCAGATATTGACCATTTTACAGGGTACTTTATTTTTTATGCTTATGTCATGAATAACTATGAGCTACAGGTAGATATACAGATCTGTGACATCAAAAGAGGAACTTACAAAATAATTTTAATGTTATCCATTTTTTTAACCTCTTTTTCAAATATAGGTGTAACACTTGTATGTCCTGAAGGATTTACCTTTGTATTAAACTTAGCTTCTTGAAAAATATCAGCATGACTAATCAAAGTTAACTGTAAACTACCTGATAGGTAATTAAGATGTATGTTTGCTTTAGAAATGCTAACATTTTGCAACAGTCCATACTGTTATTTTTGCATAGGCAATCAGTTACTTCAGCTACCATCAAACTTTGAAGAGGTAAATCTTGAGAATGGTAAAAGATATGTAAATTATTCCAAAGGGTCTTTCTTGGGAGGATTTTACCCTTTAATTGTCAAGAAAAAAGCAGCTGTTTTGGGTCGCATACCACCAACTTTTAATGTTTTAACTTCCAAGACAGATGTTTTCTGTGGGTCCATGTACATACAGAAGATTTTTTTTTTCCAAAGTTAAAATGTGACAGTTCCATGTTTTAAAATGTTACAATTGTAAAGCAAATTTGTTTTCAAAGTAAAACAAGTAGTCTTTCCTGAAAAATGTTTCCAACTGCATTTAGTGGTTGATCATTACACAGAAACTCATCACTGCATCAGGCTTGTACCTCAACTTGTTCTTTAGAGCTATACTAAATGCACTTGTAACAGAACTTGTTGAACTTGCCCAGGGATTCCGCCAGAAATGCAAAAAAGGGGGGGATTAATTGCTCCTAAACCGCTAGTCCAAATTGATGCTGTCCCTGGCTAAAGTTACAAGTGGGTTCAGGGGGACAAAAGCTTGCTTCAAGACCCCTATAAGGTGCATTTTGAAGGGTTTTAAAGGCCATTTACTTATGAAAGTCCAAACATTGCTGCAAAGGTGCCCTCTTCTTAAGTAAGAAACCAAGATATGGACAATTTTTTTAATTTTTATGGAAATGAAAAGGGGGGGATTTTACCCACCTTCTTCTGGAAAGGGGGGGACAAATCCCCCCCTTTCCCCCCTTTGGCGGAAACCCTGTTGCCCAGTTTATAAATTATTTCTTGAAGTTTCATGAATTTCATTTTAATTTGATGAATGTTCAATCCATAATCAAATGCTTTTTTCCCAACAGTACTGTCTCTTCCCTGGTACATTTTGATAGTAAATATTTAGGACTGATATGACTTAAAGGTTGTGCAAGACTTGCAAGTTGGAAGGGAAACATTTTGAAATATTCTTGAAAATGAAACATTTCAACTGAATTATTTGGAATAAATTGCTATATTTAAAAAGGAAGTGAGTTGTTGTTTACTTTTTCATTTCAAGTGTCAATGCAAATGGCATCCTTCTATTCCTCAGAAATATCTCCTTTCACCATTTGCCATTTGACAAGAGTGACATATAATTGCAAAAGAAATTGCTGTCCTTTCTGGTAGGCTTCCCACCCCAGTAAATTGGGATTTGATTATGTTTGGTGCTGTGGTGGTGGGTAGTATGAATGAAGATTACTTTATTGATCATGCCATTTAAATCTCTTTTTGTGGAGTGAGAGTTTGAAACTCATTTTGATCTGTTATACTATGGCTCACCTGCTAGATGTGTTTTTAAACACTAGACTAAGCTATGTCAACATGGCATGCAGATCGGGCAGCTTTGATTTCAAATAAACCATGTTAGAAAGGAGACAGAGCAAACCTTCTTGTATTTATTTGAAAACACTTCAAAGGAAATTAGACATCAGGGGAATTCTACCCGGGAGTTTGGGGGGAATTTTGAGCAGACAAAAAAAGACATGCTTTGGATTCTAAAGTGGAATGGTGCATATTGAAGAATTTGCTGTATGGCAAGTAGGGTTCACATTTTGTTGCCAAAAATGGTTTTTCTTTTTAAGAGGAAGTTGAAGTTTTGGTCAATACAATAAATAGCAACTAGCATTGCCATAGTTTTTGAGACAGAACAATATCCATGGTCAGAAGTATGTTAGCTATGGTGACGACCAATGCAGATTTCAATGTGAAATGTGAACCCCAATGGCAAGTGCATAAGTGTAACAGATTGGTCACAATGCTATTGTGTCATGATCCCTCCAGTCTTCCTTCAGACGTACATGGATGAGTCTGGGTTGGTTACAGGAAATAAGGAAGATTATATGTAGGGGAAGTAGAGAAATGAGGTAAGAACAGGAGTAAGGTAACCATCAACCAAATCTTAGCAAGAAGGCATGGCTCAGTAGAGAGATGTGAAAGGAATGGCAGAGTACCACTTTGTTTATGGAAACTTATGTCTCCATTTAATAAAAGAAAACCTGGACAGAATTCCATGGTTGTGAATTTGTTTTTGAATGCTTTTCCATTCAAACTAGATGAAGCCATTTCCCACTACTCAAGTTATTCACAATGACCATTCCAAACCACTTGTAATAAGAAATTATGTTCATTTAAAACCAGTTAGAACCATTCAAAATCAGTTTAACTCCAATGAGTTGAATGTGTCTTGTTGCAAGAGATGGATGGAATTCATCTTGAGAAAAACCTGTCATGTGCACCTCCTGGAAAAAGCTACATTGGCTTGCATTGAATCTCAATTGCTCAAGGCTGTGTATCCATTGTCACACATATGCACATGGCATCTGCTATGCACAGGATACTCTACACAGGCACACCATACCGTACACTAGTCATCATTGAACATTCACAGTGATGATGTCAATGAAAGAGCTGTCCTCAGTTGTCAGTAGAGATAAGGAGATATTCCTAAATGTGTTTAAGGTGATGCACCACAGCAACAGTCCTTTTAACAGGTTCCTGAGCCTATCAAAAGTCCAGGTAAGTGGCACCTGGTTAAATTAACCTCAATCTCACCATTGTCTACAATTTATTTCTGTTTAAAAATAAAGCATTACCAGACTAATATACAGACATAACTATCACATCACCTCTTGAAATTGAAATTTGCTCCTCAAAATGCTCAAAAGTACTCCACAGGTCTCTTTGAAAGTTCACCAAATGTTTTCTAAAATTAACACAAAGTCAAATTTTTTGTATGAAGGCTGTAGGGAATATTTGCTTTCTTTCCTTTGGAGTCTTGATCTGGAGTGAACTCATAACTAAGTCTCCTATTATCCCTTAAATCTGCAAACTTCTTGTCTCTCGCCAAAATCTAATGTACATGGAAGGTACTGTTCATTCATTGGCTACAGTGATAAACAAGTATTCTGATTGGCTAAATGATACCTAAAATTGCACGTATCTTGCAAAATATGTTGCAATACCCTCTTCAGCTGCTCATGCACCAGTGGAAGTAAACAATTGCTAAGTATCTTATCCAGAAATAGAGCAAACAAGGGTGGCAATTGTGGGGGGATGGGGGACATGGTCCCCCCAGGAATTTGGTTTGGGGGCAGACCACCTTTCATCTCTCCAGTATTTGGTTGATGACCATAATATTTGCAAACATTGTGAGTGTGAGTGTGACACATAGTTCCTTCCAATAATTTGGTTGAGGGGATGAAATTTTTATATTTTGGCAAAAATCATGATAATTGTCTGAAATTAGACTTGCCTATGACTCAAAAGTCATGAAAAATAATTTTCCAGCATGCTTTGCACATATGTACTAAATCAGGGTACACACACAGCGGTCAATAAGAGTCACAGACACACACGTACATTGCCCCTATAATGTGACTGGGAATGTCAAAAATTTGTTCCTTCATGTAAAGTTGGTTAACTGCAGTGATATTTGCTAAAGCTGGTGTATGTTAGACATAGTGCCCTCAAATAATTTGGTTAGGGAGGGCAAATTTCCTTCAAATTTTTGACAAAACCTGCAGTGTTTGTAATACCTGTGTGCAGGCTTAGGCTATAAGGCATGATCCTTAGTGCTTTGGTTGAGGAGATCAGAATCTCTTTCATATCAGTCAGTTCTTTGTCAGTGACAGTTACGTACATGTAACTCTATTGACAATGGGGTCACCATGGATCAAAATGTAAAGACCTTGAAAAATTGCTTGTAATCATTTAATCGCAAAATGCATAACTTTAAGGGACCTCATACTTGACATGTGTACTCCATATTGAGTAGATGATCACTATTGTTTTGGTGGAGGTCATGAAGTACGCACTCAACTGGTTTACAAGCTATCTTTCAAATAGAATGCAGTCTGTTTCAATTAATAATGTAAATTCAGATCTTAAACCTATTACCTGCGGTGTTCCACAAGGATCTATCCTAGGTCCACTTCTCTTTATTATTTATGTTAATGATCTGTCTAAAGCTAGTAACAAGTTTCACATTATTTCATATGCTGATGACACGAATCTTTTTTTCTCTAGTCCTAACCTAACCACACTATTGTCTACTGTTCAGGATGAATTTGTTAAAGTACGGAATTGGTTTTGTGGAAACTTCCACTGCCATATTCAGATCACCGAACAAGCCTGTAAATGATAATATACACAATATTGAACTCTGTGGTCAAAAGATTAGGATTTCGAACTCCTGCAAGTTCTTAGGAGTATTTATAGACCAGCATCTTACCTGGTATGATCACATTGATTATGTCGGTAATAAAGTTTCTAAGGGCGTTGGTATTTTGACCCGTTTACGTCATCTTCTGCCTAAACATGTTCTTCTTACTTTATATAATACACTTATTCTCCCTTACCTATCGTACTGTAATGTTGTTTGGGGCAGCACCTTCCCGACTAGAATACAGCCACTCTTTGTCCTTCAAAAGAGATGTATGCATTTGATTACTAATAAACATCGTCTCTATCATTCCAACCCTTTGTTTGTAAAGTTACGAACTCTTTCTATTTATAATCTCAACCGATACTACACGAATATCTTTATGTATAATTGGCTTCACGACAATTGCCCTTTGATTTTTAAAGACTACTTTCATTTCCGTGCTGATTATCACTCCCACGATACGCGCTACTCGCATGATCTTTCCACCCCACTATGTAGACTCCATTCTTCCCATTGTAATGTTCGCTATCTTGGTGTCAAGCTCTGGAACTCGCTCCCCGACGATGTAAAAGATAGTAGATCTATTTATACTTTTAAAAATAAGCAAAGAGTATTTTATTCATTTGCAGTAATGTCACATACCTATAGTATTTGCCTTTTCTCCTTTAGTTCATTTTGATTTTCTGTTAGTTCTTGTGTTTTTTCCAGTGTTGTGTTCTTTATGTGGTCTACATGTAGTCTTACTTTGTGTTCTCTCGGGGTGTTTACCTCTACAAGCTTTCTGTAATCACCCCACAGTCTCTTTCTTTTTATTATGATGTATATTGTGTACATATATTATATGAATCTCGTCATCAGGTGAAAGAGCCTGAAATAAAGTTTATGAAACTGTAAAACTGTAAGTCGTCTGGGGTCACCAGAGGTCAAACTGTAAAAACCTTGAAAAACTGTAAACAGTCTATTTCAAAGATGAGAAAGCTTAACTCATCTCACACTGCCAAGTAGATGATCCTACTGTTTTAAGTGTAGGTCAAAGGTCATTTGGGATTCCTAGAGGTCAAAGTGTTGATAATTTTCTTCATGAAATCTCAAAAAGGAAAATGAATATGAATTCAAACTCTGTAGTGAGCACATAATCTGTACAGTATTTGGTGGAGGTCAAAAGTCCAGGGCTCTGAGAGTTTCACTAAAAATCCTTTTTAACCTGATATCCCAAGGAAGAAATCCTATGTGGACACCCCACACTGAGTGTTTTAATTAAAGTATTACTGAATCTTTCAAGAAGATGATTGAAAACATGAAAACCTTTTTAGTTTGAAATGTCAAGTATGAAACAGGTTTTGGGTCTAACACCTTGCATGCTATGCCCAAAATTAGAAACAATACACTATTTTATAATTTTGACATGATATAAATCTGTTTGATGTATGCCCATAGATTTTTAAGTTTCCATATAGCAACGTTGTAACTTCATGATATTGTGTCAATAGCAAACCATTGCACTAAAATTGTATATAATAGGCAAGGAATCAATAAGCCTTGGCTTTCTGGTCAAGACACTGTACTGGTTGATCCTGAATATTAATAGGGGCTGATTTGCATCACCCCAAACACATTTAGGACCTCTACCCTCACTCCAAGAGATCAATATTCATATTTGGTGACTACAATCAGCAGAACCCACAAAAGTGAAGAGAAGAATGCAGCAATTCACTACCATTTCCACAGAGTCTTTCAAATTGAACGTGGGAAAAGTCAATATTTAAGGTAATCCATTCCAAATTTGAAGCATATATGAAGTGTGGGTGCAAATTGAATCTAATACAAAACAGTGATTCATTTGCTTCTGGAGAAGCCCTAAAGGCTCAACAATCTTGCCTCAGACAGTAGTAAAAAAATCTCCATACTAAAGTGCGTGTCACACTAAAGCAATTTTCAATCCGAAATCCAATCCAAATTTTTCTATTAAAGTCGAACCAATAGTTTTTTATTCAGACTTTGGTCTAAGGATGCTCATGCTATATTGATAACTGATTCTAGTTTGTCGCACAGTCAATTGTTCTGCTACCATTATATTACTTATAATGCTCAAAATTTGTTTTTTTTTTTTCAAAAATTAATCCAACTTTTGCAGGTGTGTCCAATAAATGCTGCTTGGCGATGTGACATCACGAAACATTAAGTTTACATTCCATTTTCATACTTCTCTGATGCAAATCATATTTTCACACAGGTTGGCAACTTCCGACCAGGGATGGAGAAGATTTTAAATAAAACTCAGAAAAATCAGACCGTAATCCTATCCAAAATCGCTCTAGTGTGACCTGCACTTAAGTCTACTTCCAGCCCCTTCAATTAAGCAAAAAACAAATGTCTGGTTCAGATCCCAGACAAATGGACAGTAGCTTGCACTGAGTTTAAATTGCTCAAGGCCACATCCGTACAATCATACTGTGTGTGTGAATTTGGGAACACAACTGACTGCACAAGTCATCATTGACCAACCAAAGTGAAGCTACTGTTTGAAATAATGTCAGTGTAGTCACCAATTGTATTAGGATATATGATCAATTCAGGCTTGGGGTAATCATAATCTTTTACAATTGATTACATTTTTTGAAGTAATCATAATTGTAATCGATTACTTTTGTGAAAGTTGCTAAGTAATCGTAATCGTAATTGATTTAATACAGTGGCAAAGTAATCGTAATCGTGGTTTAATTTTTGATTACATTGAAGTTAATTTATTAAAGAAGTGCAAAAGAAGTAGAAATTATTAAACAAATTTTTCAGTACTTGTTACTTCTGTTGAGGTGACTATAGTTAAGTTTCCTGCTTTCTTGGATGCTCCAGCCTAAGTGAGAAGTGCAGGGGGTTCAATGATCTCCACTTTGGGAAGACTTGGGTCTGTTGTTGGTACAATCAGGGATTTGTTTTTATTACTTAACACTTGCGCATTTTGCTCACTCAGCCCCCTCAACCTGAGCACATCCTTGTTACACAACGGGCCAACATTTAACTGGACATCCCTGCTAACTGTAATGTAATGACTTTGCACAGTGGGACAGCAATAAACTGAACATCCTGGTGTATTCCTGGCCAGCTGAATATTTGTTGTCTATGCAGTCTGCTCAACAAAAGGTACTTCTACATACAGCTGTGTATGTGAATACAGGCCAAGAGTGGACATCTCAAAGCAAGCTGTGATTGCATGAAGCTATTCACTCCAGGCGAGACATTGTATAAAACTGAAACAAGTATAGAGGGATTTCATGTGACGTCACGCGCAATGGATTCCCAGGCACTGAAGGGCAAAACACGCAGTAAGCGTATTTACAGCACATGCGCATAGAATAACCATAGATACTACTGTGACACAATGGACGAGTGCCCGTCAAAACAAAAAAGACGCACGATCTTGCCCTTCAAAATTGCGTCTGGTTGGTTAAAGTCACGTGACTGAAATTCCTCTATAGGCTAATGTGTAGATATTAACAACTTTAAGCCACACAGTCATTGCTAACATGCCATTTTAAATCCTACCTTGCTTCGGTTTCACTTTAAAATCGGAGATGATAATGAAGTGTTATCTCCTTCCAGAGGATGTTTTCATGTGCAATACCTTGAAATGTTGAGAACCAATTTTTTTGACAAAATAATTTTAATCAGTGGTGTGCACCAGGGCATGCATATAACAGGGCACCTATTTATATTTTACATGTTTGTTTGTTTGCTTTTTTCAGTCCTCTTCATCTGTAATTTGTATGCAATAGTATGTTCGAACAACTATTCCTTCTCAGTACGTAAGGTTTCCAATATAATGTACATACTGTATGTATGGACCAAACAGTATAGTGCAGTGAGTACGTGCCTGAGAGTATGATAGGTTAGTTAGTTAGATGAGGTTTAACGTCCCAGTTTCCAACCAATTGGTTCAAGTCGAGACGACCACGGCCTTTTTTCCAGTTGTGGCTCACTGGCTTGTTTTCCCTTCTCCAATGCTTATGCTGAGCACGAGAGTATGATAGGCACTCTTGAGTTGAATGCGTTGATGACATGTGATGTACATACGTATTGGTTTTCTTTGGCACGCACAGTGCATGTAGGCCTAGTACTGTATATCATTGGTAGCTACATACAGTGCTAAGTCCCTGCCAGGTCCCTGCAATTTACCCGGTTATTCTTCTTGCAAATCCCAGGGCAACTATCCCAGCCCATTTTTTGCAATGCACATCCGGCTAAAAATCTCATCACATTCCTGGCATAGCGGGTACAAATTAAACCCCACATCCCTGGCAAAAGTGTTGCAACAGCCCCACTATGGCCTGAATATGGCCAGGATGGGGGCGCTGTGGTTACAACTGACAAGTGCATTAATAAAACAAGAACAGTCAACCTGACAAAATGCAACATCTAAATGTAAATAAATATAATTAATAGCTCCACTGATAAAAACTTCCATGAGCATTGAGCCAGAAGACTCCTAGTACCAGCTATTGAAAGCACTGTATATGCTGCTAATACCTCCTATCAGTCCATTGTTCTCATTTCAACAAAATGTAATCACGGTTGCAATCATGATTACATTGCAATGTAATCGTAATCATAATCAATTACTTTCATTTTTAGCTGTAATCATAATCGTAATCGTAAAATCTGAAGTAATCGTAATCGTAATCGATTACAATCAGATGTAATCGCCCCAAGCATGGATCATATTCCTAAATGTTTGGGGTGATGCTATAGCCCTTAAAAACCTGCAAGTAGATTTGCAGTATGTGCTTTACAGTTAACAGCGTGAGCATAGGCTTTGATCCCCCACCCCTCCCAATAGTTGGACATCAAAATCATAAGGGATTTGTTACTGTTGATAGATTCAATTAATAGAATTACTGTTATTGCAACAGGTGTCACCCTTTGTCATGTAAATCAAATTTCTGTACTTAGCTGTCAAGGTATTTTAGGAGTATAAAACTGTGTTCAGTTATACAGCTTAAAATGATAGAGGGGAGGACGAAAGAATGAATGTTTCAAAATGTATTTAAACAGTGTAGACCTTCTGTAAATATGCTCTTTTTAAGTTTGGTTCATTCCTGTTTAGTCATTATATATGTTCAAGTCTCAGTTTTCTAACTTAAAAACAAAAAAAAAAAAATGCAGTGTTTTTGGAGGGGGGCGGGGGTGCAGGCGACAAAATATCAGCCTACAAATGCCAAGTGTTTCTGAGTTTTTATAGAGAAGTACTGTTTCTGTGATAGATCCCTGCACAACAATATATTGTGAATCATAGGATATAGATTTGATGATAAGTCTTACAGAACAAGTGCCAGTCAGTCACCACCATACCCAGCTGCTATGCTTAATTCACAAACAGTAGACAGCATCCTTCCTTGATAGATGTAAGGATTCAGTTTTATGATGCTCTGCTGCTATAGATATCTTTAGCCTGTCTCTCCTTACCCTGCTGCAAATTTATTTCATCTTTATCTGTCACTTGATTATTTGGTTGTGTATAGTTTATGCACTAGTCATGTCATCTTGAAAGTGTCAACTCTTGAAAAAGAAATATGAGAAGTTGCAGCATACTGTATAGTATAGTTTGGCATAATGTGAATGATAATTTTATCCCAATGCGGCCCCAGATGCACTATCAGGATCATTTTCATATTTAGATTTTATTAACAGCGTTAAGGAGGAATACAAAAATGATGTGACATTGGTGGAGAGGATTCATGCATGACATCACCCATCAGCTGCTGTTGGTTTAATAGCGCTGTCTTTTAGGAAGTTAATGTCCCTCTTGGCACTATAGGTTAAGCAAGTTAATGGCATATCACTATACAGGACACTGGAGAGCTGGAAGGTTTTAGGTAATTACTATCTCACATAATCCCACATGACTTCTTTAGACCCCATGAGATGGTTTTTAATACTTCAAATAGGAAACTGTTGTGCAGCACAAATGGTTTATTTTTTGTGGCTTTGATGCTTTTTAACTTTAATTCTGGAGGAAGTAAGTAGAGAAGTGAAGGTCGCTTTGAATGTCAGTATGTTGATTGGAAATCCGGCAATAAATTTACAGTTGTTCGATATATGGGTGTTTTTACAGTGCTGTGTTGTTGTAACCATATAGGGTACTACAATGTTAACAATTTAGGTTTAATTCAGATGTAGAGGGAAAGCAGGTGTAATCGGAGGGGGAGGGGAAAGGGAGGGGGAAGGGATTAGCCTGAATTCTTTGTAATGTAGTATCAAAGAGCTTGTTCTATGGATGTTGATTCTGTTACCAGCTAACTTAACAATATGTTGACAGGGAAAAGGAGACAAAATGGGGGGGGGGACCTTCTGACTTCTACACATTCAAGGAGCTACACCAGTACACATGCTGTCAAAATAGTGATGATTATACTCATGGTTGTACATAAGCAGTTTAGTACCCCCTCCTGAAATTCTTAAGTAGACTTTTATTAAATCGATCTCTAAAATCATGGTTATTAAAAATGCTGACAGACTGTTTTAGATGCAACAGAAAGCAACATTTCGGGCAATATGGGAATCATTCTTGGTAGTTTTTTCCAGGTACACTGAATTATGCCAACTGATGGTTGCCCTTAGCTGATACTTTTGCCCCGTAGCCCTAGCTTATTACCCCCCTGCGAAAAAAAAATCTTCGCACAGCCAAGATTATATGGTATTTGCTCTCTTGTACCTGCTACTTTGAGTATGACATGGGGAGAGTACTTGTACTACTGACTTTTAGGGAACTTTTATTTATTATTGTTTATTCCTCATGTCATGTGGCAAGACATTCAGCATAGGTAATGGATCTTTCAGGTACCTCTTGCCACACTATAAAGTATTTGTGATGACTCAGATCTCAGGGGCCTAAATTCTCTGCTGTGGTAGAAGAGACTTGGAATGACCAAAACAGGATATATTTTGAACATGAATGATAGATTTCTGGATTAAGTGCAAATATTGGGATAGTTCTACCGCAGAAATGAGATCATATGGACAAACAGTATGATGAAGAAGGAAAAATACTAAGATCTACATTGCCCCTCCTTACCTTCTATTTACCCGTGTAACCCTCACCTACCTGCATTTAGTACCTGGCAAATTTGTGATAGCACAGTAGATACCGGCACCCTCTAGAGACCCTGTAGTGGGAGAGACTGGCCAACTTATTTCATGGGCGCCATTTTGGAGCCAAATGTTAACTATGGCCAGATATCATATACACTGTGTGCGTACAGTTTTCCTTACAAAATGTAAAACAAAGTGAGTTTCAGCGTTCTGTTCTCTTGTGGCAATCATTCGTATCGGTTGACTCTGGCTGGCACTGTCTTCCGGATCCTCTAGTTTGTCACCCACTGCAAGAAAAGCCGTCCTGGGAGGGGTCTAGAGGGAGGGGATAACACCCTCCATTTTGAGTAACTTTTGCTAATAGAAAGTGACGAAAATGCAGAATGGTGTATGCTATTTTGACAGTTTTAAGAGTGATTTTATTTAAAAAATCTCATTTTAGTGCGTCTTATTTTTGTGCTTGTAAGGGGGGAGTTCTATTCTGGGCTGGGTCTATACCTTCTTTCTAAGAAAACTACTAGTACGTTAATGCAGGATGGCATACATGCAAAATGGTCCTTTTTTCGGTAAGTTCAAGCAAGTTGAACTAATCATTTAAGATTTTTCATTATTTAGTGAAAGATTCAGGCGAGGTCAGGGGGAAGGGGTAAATATAAGGGAGCACTTCCTAGAGAGACTTTTTTATTTTATGGAAAGGCCTAGGCATGGGCGTCAATCCTTACTCGAGTGTGGGGGGACTTGGCCACTTCTGTCAAAAGTTTACTGTGTAAAATCTTAAGTCAATGGGTGTTTTTCCAAAATGTGTGTGTGTGGGGGGGGGGGACGTGTCCCCCTGTCCCCCAGGATTGACGCCCATGGGTCTAGGCCTAGGTTTTATAAAATTGTGACTGACCAGGGCGTATTCCATGTAAAAACCTACATCAAAGTCAAAGTTACCCAAATGTTTCAGTTTTCTCATGTTATGAATAGATCCAGGAGCAATGTTTGATATGTTATTGTGTCCCCCTCCCCTATGAAAATTTTTGAAAATTGGGTGTCCTTACATGCAATCTTGTGCCACACAGGCTACATTTGAAGTAAAATTTGTGTTAAAAAATTGACGTATTTTTAGGAACTGAAAACAAAAACATCGGCATCAGTGACTGTGAGGGGAAACCATGGCCCAATGGAGTGCTCCCTTCCCTTTGAAAATTTTTAAAAAGTAGGTGTCCTTACATGCAATCTGGTGCTACATATGCTACCATTTGCAGTAAAATTTGTGTTTAAAACTTTACGTATCTTTAGGAAGTAAAAAAAAATGGCATTGGGTGGGGGTATGGCTCAATGGCCCCCTAAATACGCCACTACTCCTGCACCTATGACTGGGGACTGCAGCTCTGGTATTCCAACGTCTCTATGGGGATGTTCCGACAACTCTCCAATAGGGTTAGGATTAGGATTAGCCGGTTAGGCCAAAGGGTTAGGAGTTGTATTTGGGTTTATGTGTTGGAATATCAAGCAGTCGGAATATAGAGATGGAACCGCCGTATATGGTATAGGCTAGGCCTTGTACAGAACGTCGTAATCTAACTCTAAGGCTAAGCCTACTCTAACGTTAGGCCTACATGTATTACTAAGTTGTATACTGTAAAGTTACGTCGCATAAGCGATCACCATTTGATGGATTCCAATTGAACCTTCTAACTTTTACAGCCCACCGAAGCCTTGTTTTTGTACAGGATGGGAATCTACACAACTTGTAACCCTTTCTGGTCTGTTCGTGCATCCAAATGCAGCACAACCTGGCCGCAATTTTGGAAACAAAACATGTCTGTCTTGCCTACATAGGATACGTGCGTCCGGCCGTACGTACATACAGTACAGCCTGCACAACTTCTCGAATGAACATAGGCTACACATGATCTTGCAAGCTCGTACTTTGGCTCCAAAATGGTGCCCATACATTTCGTCCAATCAGAATGCGTATCTGAGAACAATGGTTGGCCAGTCTCTCCCACTATAGGGTCTCTAGCACCCTCAGAGTGAGGCCGCCCTCTCTCATCCTACTTCGCCTGCCAAAGTCTAAACATTCGCACGCAGTTAGCTTCCTGGTTTTTGATTCCTTGCCGAAGGCAGGCAAGGAATCTATGCGATGGTGATGTCAGTGTGTGTGTGTGCGTTATGTGTGTGTGTGTATGTGTGTAACAACAATCTCGTTAGCACTCTAGTTTTTGAAGGGAAAGGGCGAGACACTTCAAAGTTGGTTTGTGGGTAAATTATATGTTGCCTGAACTTCGGACATGGTGGATCGAGTAGTACCTCTTGAGTTATGAAAATTTCCAGAGATTTATTGGAGGTCAAAGGTCATGCAGGGTCATGACAGATCATGGAGTAAAAAGTTGGTTAGCACTCTAATTTTTGAAGGAAACATGCATGATACTTCAAACTTGGCACATTGATGTATTATGCAAAGATCTCTTTTGGGATTGTTGTTGACATGGGTCAAAGGTCATTTGAGGTTACTGTGCAGCAGAAACTAGAAAAAGCACAGTGCTGAATATATCTCAGGAAGTACATGTTGCATGAAATTCAGACTAGGTTGGAAGTTACTGCATTAAAATTTACTGTCTTCATTATTTCTTACTTGGAGGTCACACAGGGTCAGGAGCAGTCATTTATGAAAGGTACATAAACACTCGTGAAAAATTGGTTGATAGGTACTGCTTTTAAGGTTTAGTAATATTTTTACTTTCTCTAGAGGTCACAGGGGGGGGGAGGGGATGTCATGTGTGGTCAGAGAGTGAAAAGCTTGGTAAAACTAATTTTTAAATGGAGTATATCGCTTACTCTGTGGCTGGTGTTGTTTTTGTGTGGGCCAATGATGATTTGCAAATTGCAGGTTACAGATGTTATAATTTAGTCAGACTTATGTATTTTCTGCATTCCTCTTGTTCCTATGATCTTATTGCTTTTTATAATCATTTTTAACTGCTCTATTTGTAGTTACATGTTTTATATGGATGAGTACTGGAGATGTTGCATTGATACAACTATTGCACTTTAAGACAGATTTAATAACAATTCCCCCTCTCTACTGACATAAAACTGTCACAACTCACAAGGACAAAGCATCTTTGTAGACTGATGCTGCTGGCCTTTGACACCAAACTTGTTGGTGGTCTGTCAGAGTCAAAACCAAATTAGTACCCAAGAGAAAAATCTCTCAAAATTTGTCCAGTGCAGTGTTGACAGCCCTAAAGTGTTTGGATTAATGTCAGTACAATGGCCTAGTTTGTGGAGGGGAGGATATGGAGTAACTGTGTACAGCAATTGAAAATATAAATCAGGTAATCCCTTGCTGTGAGTAAATCTGCTGTCCCTATGCCAGCACCAATTACCTGGGCACATCATTTAGGGTGAGCTGTGTACTTACTGTCATTGCTAATGATGGTAATTGTTCTTTAGGACTACAGTACACATGTCATTTCTCTGTCACCACCCCCATAAAATCACAGGGCTGTCAGTCAATCATATCTTTGACAGTGGGGATTTTTGACTCTACTGAAAATATATTGAAACCTCAATATATTGTTGCACTCTAGTTCTTGTGAAGGATAAGAGTGGTACACTTCAAAGTTAATGTGTAAGTTCAGTGTGTAAAGATGTCACTTGGGAATGCTTTTAAGAGAGGTCAAAGGTCATTTGAGGTCACCAGCTGGCAAAATGTAAAATCTTTTGTAACCACATTATCTCAATAAGGGATACATGAAGAAACATTTACTTTATTGCTTACACAAGCCTACCATGGTGTCCTTATTGGTTGCAAGGAAGATTTAAACTTATGCACTCAAACCTACTCCATCTCTTAAGTTGGCAAGGAATCACTACGCCTCTTGGCATTCTTGTTGTATCCTTGCCAAAGGCAGGCAAGGAATCTATGCGATGGTAATGTGTGTGTGTATGTGACACTTAGCTTGTAAACATGATATCTCAAGGTTGTAAACATGATATCTCAAGGTTGCAATGACTGACACTTTTCATATTTGATATACAGATTTGTCATGTTGAGAGGAAGAACCCTATTGTTTTTGGTGGAGGTCAAAGGTCATTTGATATCACAGGAGGTTAAAATGTAAAAACCTTGTAAATGGCTTGTAAACACGATATCTCAAGGTAGCAATGACCGACACTTTTCATATTTAGTACATAGATTTTTCATGTTGAGAGGAAGAACCCTATTGTTTTTGGTGAAGGTCAAAGGTCATTTGAGGTCACCAGCAATAAACATCCGAAAAGCTCATAATCATGTTATCTCAAGATAGGAATGAAGGACACTTTTCATATTTGGTAATAGATTTGTCATGTTAAGAAAAAGAACCGTATTGTTTTTGGTGGAGGTCAAAGGTCATTTGTGGTCACCAGAGTTCAAAGACCAAAAACCTTGTAAACATGATATCTCAAGGTAGGAATGACCAACACTTTTCATATGTAGTATATAGATTTGTCACGTTTAGAGGAAGAACCCTATTGTATTTGGTAGAGGTCAAAGGTCATCTGAGGTCACAGGAGGTTAAACTGCAAAAACCTTGTAAATTGTTTGTAAACATGGTATCTCAAGATAGGAATTAAGGACACTTTTCATATTTGTATATAGATTTGTCATGTTGAGAGGAAGAACCCTGTTGTTTTTGGTGGAGGTCAGAGGACATTTGAGGTCACTAGAGGTGGAAAATGGAAAAGCTTGTAACCGCGATATCTCAAGATAGGAATGAAGGACACTTCATGTATGGTATATAGATTTGTCATTTTAAGAGAAGGAACCCTATTGCTTTTGGTGGAGATCAAATGTCATTTAAGGTCACCAGGGGTCAAAGACCAAAAACCTTGTAAACTTGATATCTCAAGATAGGAAAAACTGACACCTCATATTTGGTATATAGCTTTGTCATGTTGAGAGGAAGAACCCTATTGTTTTTGTGGCAGTCAAAGGTCATCGAGGTCACCAGGGGTCAGACACTGAAAACTTTGTTAAACACCATATCTCAAGATAGGAAGCATGGATAGATTTCATACATATGTAGTATGTGGATGCATTATGGTGAGAAGAAGCCTGTTGTTTTTGGTGGAAGCCAAAAGTCATCTTGGGTCACCTGGGGTCAAACACTGAAAACTTTAACACGATATTTGCAGATGAGAATCTTGGATTGATTTCATACATGGTAAGTTGATGCCTTATGGTCCAAGGAAAAACCCTTTTGTTTTTTGTGGCCGTCAAAGGTCATCTGGGGTCACCTCAGTACAACGAAGCTTCCCCATTCAGCAAGGAATCACTGAGCCTTTGGGCTTTCTGTTTTCTCCTTCTTTTGGAGTGTTCTTATTGGATTTCTTCTGTTTTTCTTGTGTGATAGTACTATTCTCATTGCCAGAATTCCAGTAAGGCTTTTTTTTATTCTGGTTGGATGAGTATTCCCTTTCCTTTGGGGAGTTTGTTTTTCTCCTTGTTTTTCCCACTTTTGGAGCTTGTTTGTTTGCAGGTCTCCCATAGGGCTAGCATGGGTACAGTTCTGCAAATCTAGCCTATTCTTTCCTAGGCTTAGGCTTTTGTTCCTTTGGGTGCTAGCTGGTTCGTGTGAGGTTTGGTAGCCATTGTATACAAGCTTGTACCCTCATTGTGTCTAGTCCCATTCTGGGTTAGGTTAGTGGGGCTTTTGCTTGCTCGAGAGTTCTTCAAGCCCTCCGGTGTACCGTTCGGATGTGGCTGAAGGGTTATGTCCCTAACTTTGCTTTCAGTTTCCATTGCATCTAAGTTTGTACTTTGTACATTGTTGTAGTGTTTTGTACTTTCTGTAATTACGGATTTGCTATGAATTCCTTATTGATGCCTGTAATGCCTGTAATTCTCTCTGAGAATTCCATTATCATTGCCTGTAATTCTAGATGCTCTGTATTATCAGTTTGTACTTTGTAGCTACATGATGGCCTTCTGCTGGGAGCCATGGTTTTGCCACTGCTCCTGTCAGCTGGGCTTGTCCTCCTGTCTTTAGCACAGTTCCACAGTTTTCTCCTGGTCCAGCATTGTAGCTGTTGTACTTAATCTCCGGGTTTCCTTTGCCTTAGAAGGATTCGCTTTATAAACCCTTCTTGTTCTGCTGACTGTAATTTGCATCTTCAGCCATTTATGTCTGTAATTCCATGGCTAGCCGGGCCTTCTTCGCCCGCCTGGCCCCCTTCCCGCGGTTCGCAACTCTTGAAGCAGTGGTTTCCGGGAGCTATATTTAATCTCTTTTTGCACTTCGTTTTACAAGACATGCAGTCGGCTAGTCAACCCAGGTTTACCTCCTGTAAGAGATATATCTCCCTTGAATGGGATAGCCACGCTAGGTGCCCAGCCTGTCAGACCTGTTTGAAGGATTCCCATTGCCAGGTTTGCATGGGGTGGACTAAAGAGTGGAGTTGGCTCGGAAAACATAAGGCAGACAGAGGCAAGTCCACAGCCAAGAAGAATTCTTCCAGGAGGTCAGTCCAAGTCCTCTAAGAATTGGCCAAAAGAAACTCCCGCTAGGTCCGAGCCTACAGGCATACTCCTCCCTCTGACCTTAGCCGCTCAGTCGGTGGGCATAGAGGGAAGACTCCACTAGAGCCAGGTCCTCCGGGGCTGCGTCTGAGGAGTGTGGAATCTCAGCTCCCAGCGACCATCCAATCACCGACTCCAGAGACATCTACAGGACCCGGGAACGAGACTCCTGCTCTAGCCCCAGCTACCGCAGATACCCCCGCTACCACCGCTATGGTGACCCAGCAAGCTCCAGTGGATATCTTGCTCAGGGAAGCCTTCGCATTGGAATGCTTTGGCTATCACCGGAGCTGGTCTAAATCAAGGAGCCGGAAGGACAAATGTCATTGCAGGCACTGACGGAGATTGTCCCTGTATTCTTCTGGATCGCCCTCCTCTTCACGCTGGCATAAGCACTGCTGCCAATCAGAAAGGGATCAGTCGGCATCTACGACCCAAGTGCCATCTGTACTGTCTGCATTGGTCCAGCAAGAGCAGCAACTGTGGCCGCACCCACAGCCGCAGCTGCAGCACTCTGAATTATCCAGCCAACCCCGGTAGCGACACTGCAGGAATCGATGGAAGAATCTAGACCATAAACAACCGGGATCGTTACCCCATGTGGATTTAGGTACCGGCTCCAACCTTCAGGAAATAGGCACAGTTTCCCCATTGAGCATGCCAGGCTCCTTGTTACACGGGTCCAACCAAGAAGATGAGGCTAACACTGATGAGGAGCCATTACATGGTACGGACATTCCTATTAAGGAATCCTTTGACAAAGCGGTCAAAATCCTCCAACATCAGCTTGGGTTTGACCCTCCAGAGGAAGCTCAGCAGCTGGTGTCAAAGTCAAAGCTCTCCCTAAATCACCCGACGTAACCCTCCAGGGCTTCTTAACCTGTGGATGCGGAGTGCAGTGAAAGATTTAAGGCCGCTGGGATAGCCAAGAAATGGACTCCGTGCCAGAAGAGCCAGAACTCCTTTTGCGTCGATGAAACAAAATGGAGGGACCTATTCAAAACTCCTCACATTCCCCAGTCAGCAAAGGATCACCTTCCTTCCGTGGTAGCTGCGGATTCACGGGGCAAGTTCAAGTCCACCACCCTCAAGAATTCAGAGGCTGACATCTGGAAGCTTGATTGGGCTTCCAGAGGTGGACTCAATGATACTTCAGCCCTCCTTTTGATAGCAGAGGTTCTTTATACATAGTCTTTCCACCATCCATTGTCACAGGAGGTCTCCAGAAAGGACACAGGATTGCTGGTGGCCCTGTTAGGCCCTTTGTCAATAAGGATCATTGACGGTTCTCAAAAGTGTCCACAAAGCCTCTCATTGAATGCAGGCCCCTAAGCTTGGATACCATGAATCTCCCATTGATGGACATCAAACGGCGATGTATGGATCCACACTGGGGGGAAGATATTTTTGGAGGAAAGTTTGATGGACAGCTCCTTTCAGAGGTCAAAAGGAGAAAGGACTTGAAGAAAGACGAATTCTCCTTGGCACTAACCACGAGCTCTAGACCATCCTCCCAACAGCGCAGGGTTCCAAACACTAGATGGAAGCAGCTGCCTATGAGTAAGCCTTCCAGCTCGATAAGCCAGCGAGCCCACTGCCAGCAAGATCCTCCTCCATGTCAGTCCCAGAGAGGAGCTTTCAGAGGCTCTCATTGTCGAGGGGGGGTGCCAGGACCAGAGACCCTGAGGGTGCCCACCCCACTGTGCAGTCCCCACCAGTGGGGGGAACATCTGTCCAGACTCCTGGGTCCAACGAACAGTACAGGATAGAGTTTATGACAAGAACCCTGACAGCGAGGGTGTGCTAGGATGCATCGAGTTACTCTTGTAAAAACCCTTGGGCCGGTAGACAGGCCCAGTGGTAGGGCACTAAAGGCATAATGGATTCCCTTGTTTCTGAACGCCAGGAAATTCTAATCTGCTGGGTGTATGGGGATGTGTAGGTAAGAGTCTTTCAGATCTATGGTCATGGCCCATATCCCTGGTTCTAAGGATGGGATTATGGATGAGAGGGATGAACCGTTTGCTCAGTGGCTTCAGGTTCAGGATTGGTCTCCACAGGTCTAGCTTCTTCAGAGTTATGAAGAAAGATGATTGGTAGAGGTCTTGTGAGAGGTGGGGAGGAACTGGGTAAACCACTCCCTCCTCTGGCAGGCCATGAATCTCTTAGTTGTTCTGGAGATTGTGGCACTGGTGTGACTCTCATCTTTCCCATTGACAGGGTTTCCCCCTTTTTGCCTTCTTGGATGACTGGCTCCTTCTTGGCCATTCGGAAGAAGAGTCCCAAGAGGTGACAAGCACAGTTCTCTCCGTACTCCCAGACTTAGGATGGGTCGACAATCTCGACGTGTCTTCGCTAAACCCATCTCAAGACTTTCCTTACCTAGAAGCCTGTCAGGACCTCCGGTTAGGTCAAGCTTACCCAAGGGACAAATGGTTTCAGAGCCTCTGACACTCTTCACTTTCATACTCAACACGAAGCTTCCAACTTTTTGCACAAGGTTGCACCACCCACAGGCTTGGGTGGCAGATGCCCTGTCCTTCCCGTGGGACAGGATGTACCCTTTGCCAGTGGTGCCTAATTCACAAGGTGCTCCTGAAGTTACACCAGTCCAGAGACACCGAGCTGCTTCTAGTCGCTCCAGTGTGGCAGAAGCCCCAATGGTTCCCCCTTCTACTGAGTCTACTGATCAACTCCCCCCTCAGGCTACTGGGCCATGTCAGGATCCTGACCCAAAAGGAGGGACAACTTGACATCAGGACATCAAGAGCCTACACTTAGCTGTGTGGAAGTCGTCACCAGACATCGTCAAGATGCCGGCCTTCTTTCGTCAGTTGTCAAACTAGCATTGAGTGCTAGAAGGGAATTCACGGCCGCAACTTACAATTCAAGACTGGAGAGGTCCTGAAAGTGGGCCTTGGCCAACTCTTGTGATCCTGTGGAAGCCTCTCTAGACCAAGTCTGCTCCTTCCTGGTCTCCTTGTTTGAAGAGGAAAGCAGCTGTCTACAATCAAGAATTATAGATCAGCAACTGCAGTGGTCCCCAATGAATTTCTGGAAGGTTCGTAAGAGGGACCAGTGCAATCATTACACAACTCCTCAAGGGGATGTTCCTACACAGGCCTCCGGCAAGAAGACTGGCACCGGCCTGGTCCATCAACAACATGCTCCAGAGACTCTCAGGGCCTCCCTTCGAGCCTCTAAGCAGAGCTCCCCTAGACGCTCTGACTCTCAAGACACTCTTTTTAGTGGCAACGGCGTCTGCTCGTTGATGGAGTGAGCTTCAGGCCCTTTGGGTCAGGTAAGGGTTTATCAGATTTGACTCGTCAGGAGTCCAACTCCTGCCGAATCCTCAGTTCATTACTAAGAATCGGATGGTGTCATTTACGCCAGGACACATTTTCTTGACATCGATCTCTTCAATCTCCTCCGTCCCAGAGGATTGACTTCTGTACCTGGTGCAGGCCTTACAGTGGTATATAGACGGAACAAAAGAGTGAACACCTCCGGTCCTCGGACAACCTGTTCATCTTACCGAGGGCACCCTACACCGCGGCCTCTAAAGATACTCAAGGTGGCTGGCAAGATTGATTTCTCCACATTGTAGGTCTCAGTCAGAGCTCAAGACATCAGGTTTCAGACATCCTCAACAGCTTGGTTTAGAGGAGTCTTGATCCAGGACATCATATCAGCAGTGGCTTGGAAGACCCTGACTACCTTTTTTTCCAGTGTACTTAGGGGACACGGACTCCAGCAGCAGCACCTTTGCATCCACCGTCTTGGGTATATTCCGACAGCAACATCCAACCAGTGCAATCCACATCATCCCTCCAGACTGTTCCTAAGGTAACTATGTTACTCTGGTTACATAGGTAAATAGGAGGTAAGGAGGGGGATGTAGATTCTCCAAAACTCCCTGGTTTGGGAATTTATGAGCCCCGATATTTTAACATTTACCACCCTCCTCCCGCCCAATGCGGAACTGGTTCTCTCCACTGCTCCGGGTCCAGCCTACAAGTGACTTTCATCTCTGGCCGAACACACTCTCGAGCTCATCATCAGCTCCTTCCGGCTGGCCCTGAGGTTATCAACTGGCAGGTTCCAGACTTTGGCAGCGAAGCAGGAAGGGGAAGGACACCCTCGCTCCGAGGGTGCGGGTAACTACTGTGCTATCACATATTTGCCAGGTACTAATTACAGGTAGGTGAGGGTTACATAGGTAAATAGAAGGCAAGTATCAGGGGGCTGTAGATTCCCAAACCTGGGAGTTTTGGAGATTCAGTGTGATGCAGGATTTATTTTAAACCCCTTGAAGACATTTTGAAATTGACCTCGTATTAGCTTCCTTTGAAATAAGAACTACTTTGGACAAAGACGCTTGACTTACATTCAATCATTGGATGGACACTTCTTGACCCTAAAGTATTTATCATTAATTCCTGTCGTAAAAGCCATTCTACTTGTTTGAAATTCTGAAGTTGGACAGTGCATATTATCCTCCACTTCATGCCATGTAGTATGAGCTACTCTGCATCTTTTGAATTTTCTAAGTTCTAACTCTGATGTCAATCAAAGAGCAGTTACCAACTGAGAATTTTGCTTTCCCACAAGTAAAAGGTGATTAGTATCTGTCTTTAACTCAGGTAACAGGAATGCTACAAGAAACCAAATTTGAAAAATGAATGGAATTCCTGGTCACCAAAAGCCATCTTTCATGAAGTTGCATTATGAAAATATCACCGTGATTTCCATATGAATGGAGTTTATGAGCTGGTGTGCAACATTATTAAGTATTTACATTTACATTTTAAAAGTTGACAGAAACCATCGATAATATTATCATGGTATTACCATGTTAATACTTGCACAGTACTTTTTTTGAAGGGGATTACCTTAATACAGATTTTGAAGACCACAGTATTTAGAGGCTGGAATGTCATAAGTACACTTTATTTGTTCTACACACACCATCTGCAAACTGCATGGATACTATTGATTTTATCAATTCCTTGTCACATCATCAAACTCATAATTCAAACTTTTCCCTTTAATATTGCACAGTGAGGAGATATACATCTGTAGTGAACTCACTACCAGTGATGATGTACTCATTGTTCATTTACAGTTGATCAAAACTAGGATAATAACAACATAGCATTGTGTACTTAATACTTTTTGCCAGTTGATTTTCTTTGCAAGCAAGAAAGCCCATTATAATTCATGCAAAAGATGAGACTGCAGCCAAAGTTTTGAAATCCCTGGGATCCTCCTATCAATTTTAAATGTGTGACTTTCTCACTTTAATGTTGACTTCTTCCAGAATATCCTTGGACACCTTGGGCACCTTGTCATGAATTTTGCATCCTGTGATAAAGTCAAACTTTTTTTTGGAAAAGCAGTTGATGAAATGAAATAGTTGTAATGATCAGATATCTGTAATCTGAGGATGAAGACTTGTACTAGAATGGCTGAGGGCTGTTACACTGCAGTAGTTATTTGCGCATACTAGCACGTGGTTGACTGCAGTAAGAAGTTTTTTCAAGGGAAGCTATATGTTAGTTTATATAGTAGCAACGTAGTCATCAAGATGTGGTGGGATCCTAATTGCCAAATTTTCGTATCAGTATCTTCCTTTCCATTCCAAAAGTTGCTTCCAGTAGTTAACAGGCTTTACTAAAAGGGACTTATTATGACATTTTTGAAGTTCATTTAGAATGGATTGTTGTATTTATGGATTCAGAACATGTCTTGAGAGAGATCTTTACAGATGTAAAGTGATTTTGATTTTATGATTATGAACAATACATACATGGCCCTGAGTGTATGTACTGCAGTCTATGCTGTGTATTTGGGGATAGCTCTCTATTCTGATGTCTCTTTGCTCTGATATCTCTATATAAAAGTCGGCATTGAGGTTAGTGTTCGAGAAAAGTTTAGGTTAGAACAAGCCCATATCCTAACACTGTCCTTCATGCACAAATTCGGAATATGGAGAAGTCAGAACAACGAGACGTCGGAAATAGAGCTGTAACCATTTATTTGCTTGGATGTAGGAACTAGTGGTACTGCCAAAGGTTGGTGATGGGGGCACACTACAGGAGATGATGCCTACCCCAGATAAACCCAGAAAGTTTGTGTAAATTGTACATATTTGCACGTGTAGAAGTCTGCTCCCGTAACGAATCCTTCCTTTTTTGTCATCTTGTGCAGGTGATGTCATAGGAAAGGGTGTAGGCCTCCCAGAGTGGCATGAAATTTAACGTGGATAAAAATGGGTTTAAGCATGAAAAGCGTAAGATGATGGGGAAATCATAAAAAAGTCATAAATTTTTGTAATGAAAGTGTGATATCACATGTTGGTGGAAAGTGTACATGTCCTCCAGTGGTAAATCATGTTTGTATTTGATTATACTTGTTGTAAATTTATATGTAATCATATTTGGTCAAAAGTGTGTGAACTTGTGCCTTACATTTTTTGTAATTAATATATTTACTTTGCCTTACAAGACCTGCAAATAAGAATGATGAGATGGGATCAGCAACATAGCCAGGAATTTGCAAGGGAGGGAGCACATTTGTGACTGATATGGGGGAGGGGTCTAAGGGGAAGGTGTGTCCCCCTCCCCTTTGAGAAATTTTTGAACAGTTGAAGGTCCTTAGATGCAGTATGGTGAAATATTTTGCCAGTTTCATCATTTCCATATTATCAGCAGATATTTTCCTGTTAGAACTGAGAACATGTTAAAAAAAATTCAAACAGGAAAAAAACCGCTTGGTAATATGATATCACATGATAATGATGAAACTGGCAAAACATTGCACCTTTTACATGTTCTTTTGTCTTTGAAATTCCCTGACTAAGGAAGACTAATGTTACCATCTGGACAAGTTGAGGCAACTCATGTTTGCAAAGTTCATAGTACAAACCACAAAAGAGTAGATCTGGGATAATCTTGCCAAGCTCCTTCAAAGTGGGATGGAGTTGGACCTGATCGTTACTGATTCAAATTGTCAGATATCTGACTGTTGTCGCAGTGTGATGGTAGTGTAATAATTATTCAGAGGAAGTGCGTAGTACATGCGCTCTAGCTTAGCTTCATAAACAACGAATCATACAAACGTGTGTTGTGATCGTTCTAGTTAGGGTGACACATTATGTAAAGTAGCTCAATCAGGAGGCCTGAATGTTACTACGGTTATGATGGAGTTAACAGAGCTGACGACAGTTTAAAGGTCAAGAGCAGTCGCCCCAAACTTATTTTGAAGCAATAGCTAAATGTCACAAATTTCTTCCTACAGTAAAACCCCGTTTATCCGAACCCCGTTTATCCGAAACCCCGTTTATCCGAAACCCCGTTTATCCGAACTAGCCGTCAGATTTGACAACAATAATAGTCAACACAATTACAGTAGTATACACCAAGTTTAAAGTGCTTTACAAGGCAAAATTCGACGTAAATTTTTGCAGAAATGCACTAATTTTTCTCGGGACTTTAAAAGTAATGGAAAGATGTCAGGATGGCTAAAACAGCCGACATGTGGACATGGAAAACAATCTGTTATCTCTTTGTCAAATTTGGAAGAAATATCGTACGTATTTGCTTTGACATTCTTGTTAGGAGCCATGAGTCGGTATAGGCTCAATATCCTCTCATACAAAAATATGTTAGGCTAGCGTAAGTCTTAGTTTCACTAAATCTGAAAAGTAAGTAACGTAGTGAGCTTCATACCTAAAAATAATGAAAGTAGACCTTACAGAAACATTGCGAACTGCTGTTTGAGAGTCTCCTACACATGTGTCTCTAACATTTTGTGAAATTTTTGCTGAATTTTTACTCTAGATACCTCTCCAGATCGTTACAGCTTTTCTTCAGCACTCACATTCATTTAGTGTGTAGAAAGCATTGATCATTCAGACGAGCGAAGGCTCAAATTTTTGGAATAAAATCTCTCTGTTTTAGACGTCTTAAAATTTATTTGTCATATCATCGGTCACAAAAAATAGTAACGAAATATTTTGGGGGATTTTGTCTGCAATTTTAAGCCTTTTCGGAATTATTTTGGAAATGTGTTGACACACTGTCTTATATGAACCCAGTGTACCGTACTTAAGGCAAAAACTTGAAACCTCGTTTATCCGAACTTTTTCGTTATCCGAACAACCTTCGGTCCCGATGTGTTCGGATAAACGGGGTTTTACTGTATTTCTCTTCCAAGTATATTTCGTAATATTTTAGGGACATAAATATTGCATATTCAAGGTAAACCAAGCACTTGCTCCTTGTAAATTTTACAACTGAGTGAGAAAAATACTGTCACATGATTCTCAAGAGCCATTCAGGAAATAGGGTAGTCTACTATACAATTCTTTATTGGGGTGACTGCATTCTCCCTTTAAAATTAAAAGAGCACCGACAAAATACCCTGCAAAAACATCACAGTTTTAACATTTTTTTCGACACTGAAAGGGGGGAGTAGTCCCTCCCTCTGTCTGCCCCCCCCCCAGGCTATGTCCCTGGATGGGATATGGCTGTTTGTGCAAAAGTATTAGTATGCTCGAAGTATATGTCCTTGCACCTTACATGTTTATGCTGTTTACTCCACATACTGCACTTGTTTCCTCGATAAAGTTTAATGGGCAGGTTTTCAAGTTACTCCTAGTTATCCTCCTTTATCTTCCTTTTTCAATCTTCTTCCTACTTTTCCTTTTTCCTTGAAAGTCCTACTTCATCCTACTTTTTGACTTGCCAGGGCCCATAAAAGTGTACAATATGTCATTTTTCCCTCATCCACTACTAGTCTCAGAGAGTTTCTGTGTGTATCTGGGTATTTTATACTGACCTTACTTTTCTCTTGGAAATTTCCCAAAATGTGACAAAATCATGATCAACATTAAAACATTTAGTACAAGCATCGTAACAAGTGTCTTCTGCATCTATCAAAAGTCCTGGGATTTGCATTCTTTTGTACAGTATACCCAGAAAGTGAATTTTCTTAGAGGAAGTACAGAGAAGGGTATATGGGAAATTTTGTCTTAAGAGGTCATTTCCTGCTATCTAGGCACATCCCAAATTGAAAATTTCTCACCTCAGCTCCAACTATATTGGGGCTGAGGTAGAACGTGTCTGTTCGTGTGCTCTAGAAATTTGAAGAGCTTACCTTGGTGGCTCTATTTATGTGTAATTATGTCATTGTGTCATACAACCAAATTGCAATAAGCTTATGTGCAGGAGTAGTGAGTAGCCACTACTAAGTATGGAAGAGATATGCTCAAACTTGATTATTGACAAAAGTGTTATACACCCTGTGTGCTGCAAACATTGGTACTTATGAAACTGCCTAAAAGCCTTCGTAGCCCTACTTTTATTTAAAACAATCCTACCTTTCTCCTATTTGAGTTTTGATCCAACTGTTATCCTTCTTTCTAAATTAGATCCATTTGAGAGCCTGAGTATGCAATAATACCTCCAGTGAAGAGAATTTTCTGGAATTTCACTACCCCATTACACAGGTGAAAAGTCTTTGCTACAGCTGCATTTATTTTTTTTTTTTTCTATCTTGTGGCTACTAGGATGGCGCATCAGCATTAACTCTTCCATTGACTTGCAATACTACATCAACCCCAATTGAGAGTCTACTGTGCCAAGCACATTTAGCCAGAAATAAGCCATTGTCTTAAAGAGGATATGCAGTCACCCCAACTTGAAGTAGTGTAGTAGACTGTCCTGTTTCATGATTGGCTCTTGAGAGTCATGTGACAATATTTTTTCTCCTCAAACGTGAAATTTACTGGAAGTAACTGATTGGTTTACCTTGAATATGCAATACTGAAGTCCTAAAATATTGTGAAAGATACTTTGCAGAGAAATAAGAAGAAAATTGTGAGATTTAGCTGTTGCTTCAAAATAAGTTTGGGACGACTGCTCTTGACCTTTAAAGCTGGCAAGTTGTTCCTGCATGACACTTGTGATTTTTGGGACCATTACTATTTACATTTTCTGCAAATACAGCTCAGAGCTTCAATGTGTGATTATTAAGCTTGAGCACCTGCCCAGATGGTACCATAGTGCATTAAAATAGATTAAGATGACTAAATTTGAGATGGCTACATTGGCTAGGTGGCTTTGGTAGTAGTATGGTACTTCTGGAGTGTGAAGAGGTGTTGCCCAGTAACATTACTCTGTAATGGGATATGTTATGAGACTCGATCAGGTTGCGTACACTTACAGTGATATATTAAGGGAAACGGTTGTGGAAGGTGGTTGACAACTTAAAATGTAATTATCATAGATGATGGCATAAAATAGTCACAAAAATCTCAGACAGTGGCATAAAAAACACAAAAAAACCATAGAGAAAGTAGCATAAAATCACAAATAAAAATTCTCAAAAGTGGCTGGGATGCCTGAGGGTGTCCCCCTCCCCTTTGAGATATTTTTGTTCATTTAAGATGGCTACATGCAAAATGGTTCTATCTTTGACATATTTTTGAACAGATCGTATCTTGGTAAACTTTCACAGTTTAGTGAATTCTTACTTTTGGTTGACTGCAGAGGAAAAGGTGTATGTGTTGTCTAAGTGGAAGGGTAACAATTCCTGTCCTTGAAAAAGTCTTGTTTAGGTAGGATGGGCTTAGATAAAATGTTGGTATCTTTGTGGCAAATCTTTCAATTAATTACATGCATAGAAATTGTCATTTGAGGGCACCAGAGGTTAAACTGCAAAAACCTTGTAAACACGATATCTCAAGACAGCAATGACTGACACTTTTCATAGTTGGTATATAGATTTGTCATGGTAAGAGGTCAAAGGTCATTTTAGGACCACCAGAAGTTAAACTGCGAAAACCTTGTAGAATAGGATATCTCAAGACAGCAATGACAGACTTCTTATTTGGTATACAGATTTGTCATGGTGAGAGGAAGAACCCAATCATTTTTGGCAGAGGTCAGAAGTCACTTTAGGTCACTAGAGGTTAAATTGCAAAAACCTTGTGAACACGATATTTCAAGGTAGCAATGACTGACACTTTATATTTGGTATATAGTTTTATCATGATGAGAGGTAGGATGCTATTGTTTTTGGTGGAGGTCAAAGTTCATTTGAGGTCACCGGGAGCTAAACTGCGAAAACCTTGTGATTGGCTTGTAAACACGATATCTCAAATAACAAACACTTTTCATATTTGGTATTTAGATTGCCATGTTGAGCAGAAGAACCCTATTGTTTCTGATGGAGATTAATGATCATTTGAGATCAGTAAAAGTCAACTGAAAACCTTGTTAACATGATATGTGAAGATGGGAATGACAGACCCTTTTCATAGTTTGTATATAGATTTGTCATGGTGAGAGGAGGGACCCTATCATTTTTGATGGAGGTCACAAGTCATTTGAGGTCACCAGAGGTCAAAAAATGAAATTTTGTAAACATGACATTACAAGGGAGGAAGTACAGACACTTGTTTAATTATTTGTTTGTCAGTTTTTGGTGGGGTTCAAAGGTTATGTTAGGTCAGCAGAGGTCAAATTGTTACAGCATTGTAAAAAATGATATAGTCAAGAAGTAAAAATCTGAGAGATGAACCTCAGTGTAAAATGCACCCCCTTTTGGCAAGGAATCAGTAAGCCCTTGGCTGTCTGGTAAAAAATTTAACGACAGATACATGCTACGAATGTTACCATGTATGCTCATGATATTAAATTGCTCTAAGATTCTCTATTGATATAGGGTCCCTGCAATGGTTGGAGATGTACTGTTTTTGGAAAAGTGTTCTGGTTATTATTTCCCCAGTAGTGGTTATAAGATGTGAAGTGTGTACCGTGACAAATGCATGCAAAGTCGATACAGAAATTGCATTTATTTCCATAACAAAGTTGTGTGCAGACTTTGGACGGAGACACTTTAAATTCCCAACAAAATGCATTCGCCAATTAGATGTCTTCTGGCTCGTAATTTGTATAAGCTTTCAGTTTTCTTAAAATATATCTTCCCCTGAATTCCACTGCTTTGCATTCTTGCAGTGCTGTAACCCTCCATAATGACTCTCATGCACAAGAACAACTGGTGTAATTGCATGAAGAACCCTCACCATTTCATAATGTGAATTTGTTTGAGATGGTTAGTGATAGTAAACATAGTCATGGGGGTGGGGCTGCACGCACTTGGAGCATGAGAATATTTTGGTACTTTGAGAAAGAATTGTGAGAATTTTGGTAGTTTGAGAATGACTTGTGATAAAGAGTGACTTAAATAGATTAATCATTCAGTCAAAAACACACCTCACCCTATGTACTCCCTACAGAAGTCTATGGCTTAAACGCCTTTGTGGCTCATTGTAAAATTTGTAAAATCGATGAGGGGCATGTGCCTCCATGCCCCACCCCATGCCAGCACCACTGGTAGGAACAAGTCAAGGGAACCTGGTAATTGAACTTCTAGCTTTACTGTCATAAAAGTAAAATTTAAACATGCACACAGTATTGCTGCTTTTATAGTAAGAAAGTTTACAGTGTTACAAAATAACTGGTTTCAATATTTCCACTAGAATGTCTTTTACAACAAATTAAGTCATCATGCATACTTTGTATGTGTAGTGGTCATGGAGTTAAATGGCAAGACTGTACAATATATACTTTGGACCCTGTGGCACATTCTTTGTAAAATTGTGATAAACATAAAACTTAAACATTCCTTGATTTAAAGTGCAAGTGCATCCTACTCAGTATGAATTGACAAGCAGAGCAGTCAATGAATTGACATACAGTGTACTAAGTATGCTTAATGATGTTATACTCAGGTAACAACATGATGAAAAATGTGAGGGAAATAAGATGAGATCTGATAAGTTCAGATGAAGTGTCAAAGTAGGGTTTTTTTTTTTTTTACACTGCCATGTTGTTTATAGTTGCAGTAATAGTTGAGTTTGAGTTTTCCAGAATGATGTAATTTCCATTCCACTGTTTATGTACAGGTTACACCTTCAAGCTCTTCTATAGTGAGGTGCATTCACCCCTCACATTAGATTCGTGGCAAACCACCAGACCAACTGACTGGAAAAAATGGAAATAAATTTGTACTTAAAGCTTAATAAGCTTAATTATGTCCCTTTTATACATGGCAAATGAGAAAGCAACTGCTATCAGAGATGGGCCTTGTGGCATGCAATAAAAATATGATTGACTGGCAAGTACAGGATGAGAAAGTGATTCAAAGACAAGTTAAAATTTGGAAACTTCTGTTTTACATATATATCATGTTGTAGTTTCTTTCCTTTGTGAATATAGCAAACTAGTCAGACCGTAGTTGGATACACACAGTAGTTCGATGCAGGTAAAAGTGAATAATGATGTCAGAGGAAATAAGGTGGCAGGAAGTACTAACCCATCTCTGTTCGTGGAAGATAACCTTTACACTGGAAATTCACAGGCGTTACTTACTGTATTCCTTGCTACGTCTTTTATGGATCGTTCTAGCTCTTATCTGTCTATGAGTACCATGTGATGCCAGGAACAAGATACACACAGCCTTTGCATGCTAATTTTCTACCAGTACCTGAATCTCATTCTGCTATTAAGAATCATTGGTGTTTGTTTAGGATTATACAGTTGAAACTGAAAAGCAAAATCAGGAAAGATCTTTAGCCAGTTACAGTCTAGAAGTTTAAATTTGCTATATAGGCTACTAATTGAATTTGTGCTCAGCCGTCTTGTCATGTTCTATGAGGACGGCATAGTAACAGCTTGTACTCCAGGTCTTGAAAGAGGATTAATCTTAATGATACTTTGAAAAAGAAATATTTCATGACCTTCCTTTGAATTACATGGCAATCAAACAAGCTTTAACACCTCTATACTTGGGGTTTAGGTTAGCAGTGGTGGCACCAGGATTTCAAAACTGTGAGAGATGGGGTGAGGGCAAGAGGGGGACAATAAAAATTGTTACTGTAAGCTGTTTACTTATGTACAGGAGTGGACTGGGGGAAAGTGGGAGCCAAGGCTTTGACGAGGGGAAAATACCCTCCATGCCCCCTCTACCCCATTGGTGGCCCCACTGTAGATTGGTCTGGATTTTCATGTCAGTTCCACCCAATTGTTTGGTATTGACACAACCAAGACTGACAAAGCTTTGTACTTGCACCACCCAAGTTTAAACCTGCAGGTTTGGAGTAGGTCAAACCACCCAAACTGTTGAAGCTCTCATGAATGTCGGACCAAACAAGACCAACCCACATGAAATCGAAGCTTAAGTTTCAAAGGACAATAATTGTAGTTGATAACATTTCTACCTGATACTGAAGGCAAATACACTTCTTCAATGACATCAAGCAACATCAGTTTGGAGGCAAACAATGCATCACACTGAACATGCGACATAGATTTTGCATGTATGTGTAGTAGACTTTATCCAACTAATACACAAATCAGCTGTCTGCATTTGTTGGTGTATTAAAGTTGCAATGGTACCCACTTGTCTCCAGTGGAGGGTGCATTTTCTGTTCTGTGATGTCATATGCATAAGGTCCATTGAATATCACAAATATACAGATAAGTAGGAGATTCATGTGAATACGTTTAATTTGACTTTTTGTCTGTTCACCCGGTATTTTGGCATTATTTCAGCAATTCCACCTTATTGGAAGTTGGTATCCCAAGAGGTCATGTCATGTAATGAGCATGAGTCGATGTATCATTTATTGCTCAAACCCCTTCGCCTTCATGCTTTTGTTACAAATGATCATTGGAAGACATTGCTACTCGTCCTTCATCTCAAACTATGTGGAATTCCCTCTTTGATTATAGTGAGGCTCAACTGAATGGCATTCCATCTGTTCTTCTCCTTTCATCTTACTCCAAGAGAACAAGCTGCAGTTTTTCCAATTCTGTTTCCTCCATAGAAATCTGGGCATAAATGAGTTATTCAAAATGTGAAAAATGGACAGTGCACTTTGTATCTTCTGCAGGACAGAGAATGAAACCATTGAATATTTATTCTGGCACTGTAAAGTGTTATCTCAAGTTTTATAATGACATGGAAATTACACTGCTCCATGAGCAATTTCTCTTCTCAGAGGAGGACATTTTCTTTGGTTACTGCTCCAGATCCACCCTTATAATTTGCTAATCCACCACTTGAAATACTTCATTTTTCAGGCAAAACTAAGCAGTGAAGCTCCAGATCTGCATGCCCAAATTTCTCCACAACCTCAAATTTAAACTGCAAGTGGAAAAACTCATACAGGAAAAGACAAAACAAGACAAAAGACAAAAAGTAAAATCTGGGTATTATACATGTACCTTTTTTAAGCTAGTAGAATGACATTTGATTTTGAGATTCAAGCACATTTTATTTTGTATATTTGCATGTTACCTCCATTGATGTACAGAAAGGCAGCTACTTTTATGCTGGTTTGTTTACTACAAAAGAAAGTTTTGTGTACTATTGTACTGGAAAGAATTTGATTTGTACTGTTAATACCCATTGCCATTACTATTAATGTTTGTGCAATTTGAAAGTATAAAGATTTTGGGGGTTTTCTGGGCTTTTGTCTTGAAAGGACACACTACTGAAGACGAAATGACAATCGTCTCATAACCATGAATCAGAACACCCAGCCGTTGGTTCAAGATCACCAAAGACCACCGTAACCAGTGATTTAGGCAGCCCATATTTGTACGACTTTTGTCCGGCCATTAACCAAACAGGTTGTCAGACAAAAAAATTCTGATAAGCAACTTTTGCATAGATCTGCATTTCAAAGTGATCACTTAGTGCAATTTCTCCTAGGATTAACCATCACAAATTCTAAATTCCAACCCATTGCAGTATGCAATATACAGTATCCCATTCCCATTGATAATTACTGAACTTATGCTAATTTTTGGCAAATTATACAGCATTTGCTGAAAGTGGATTTTTTTCAACCTCCAAAAGAGTAGAATTCCTTAAGCTTTTGCTTACATCATGTATAACATGATCAGGTATTTTTCCTTAAAAATATAACAATTCACTGACTTGGTAGTGTCAGACAGAATCGCCTACTCCCTTTCACTTTTTATTCGTACTTGGCTTGAGAGTTTCTTCTCACACTACAGGTTTACCATGAACAAATCATTATTAAAGATACCCATCATGCCCTTTGTTTCAGAAGAAACTAACAAATTGTGCAAGTCAGGAGATGCTATGCATAGGATACACTTCCTGAAGTCCTTTTTGACCTAAAGAAGGGGAGGGGGGGTAGGAGAAGGGAGAATGGAGGGAACATGATACAACTTTTGCCCTCTTCTCCCTCCCCTGTAAATATAATGGATAACTTTCATGAAATATTAAGTTGTGCATTATCTCCAAACATACTATTTTCATATTTTAAGTCTTTTCAACTACCCATAACTGTTAAGCTCATACTAGTGAAGCTGTCTACTAAAGCCTTGCAGGGAGTCTGTGTGGGAGCATGAAACATGTAAAGGATTACAACCTGTGTGTGAGGATGAATCCTTTTGTAAAGTTGCAGTGGAGAGATTGCTGAAGTTGGTAATTCCAATAGTTCATACACACAGCATTTGTGCATTCTTTGCCAACTGAGTTGGTGCAGCTACAGTACAGGGTGGGACCGCTATAAGTTTTGATGCATATGGTGGGTTAAAGGGTTGCACTTCCAGGATCACTTTGTTCATTTGTGGAGACAGACTTCTGCTTAAATCTTTTCTGGTTTGAGCTTTTGCATCCCTTTGTACTCTAGTTTAAATTTCCCATTGCTCATGGGACGTTTCTTTACTGTATTATGCCCACTGCAAGAGTATGTGCCCCTGAATCTCTGAGAAGCCCTAAGGAGGGCAGTGGAACCCCACATTATATGCTCCAGTAGTGCCTTGAGTATCATTGCGTCATTCCAGCTTGAAAACACACCTTTGAAATGATCATTGCTTTAGGACTGTCCCCCCCCCCCCTCAATAAAAAAGAATTGGTATCCCCAATACCAAATGCCTTGAAATTGTCCTCCCCATAATTTCTAAATATATTTCCTTTCCAAATTAGCATCTTAAGATTTTGGGGGTTTTAAATAAATATTAACAGCTTCTCTTCTGCCTAGTATTATACATGACTACATGACTCATGTATATATATATATGCCTTCAATGATTTTGTAAACCAGCCATAATATGGTACTTAATCATTACTGCTATGTCAACTGTCATTTCAAACAGAGAATATTTGATGTAGTTATTCTTTTTCAGCACAACTGAATTTCTGAATTCTGCGGTCCATCAGAGCCAACGTTACAAGGCACATTTAGTCATGGCATCATGTTGCTCTAAAGAAGGTTGTCGTCTGCGTGCAAGTGAGGTTGTCAAAGGTACTCATGCTAAACTCCGAAAGAAGTATCGTGAAGGTGAGTTAATAATTGTGCCAGTCTCTAGCCTGGTATCTATAGTAGAAGGTTATGTCTCTTTCCTGAAGTAGAAAGGTACTTCTCCAAGATGACACACAGCAGGTACAGGTAAGTGCTAGTAATGTGGTTGTGTATGATGTGCCTGTGTATTTGTATTTGGAAGGTTAGCATCAGCTTGTATTGTTTAATCAATTTTCAAGCATTTGCAAGAATTCTTTACCATGTCTGTGGGATGTTGAAGTCAGAATTTGTACAGTAGCTACAGTATATGAGACATCCTCATAGCTGCCTATTAGCTGCCTACGATAGGGAAAAGAGATGTTATTACAGGTCTTATTTTCTTGCATGTCAAGGATGTCAGGTCCATCATTTTCAAGAAATACCATTTCAGTCATTTGTGCAGAAACTTATAGTTGTACTGCACTGTTTCAAGGGTTCGATTTTCAGTTGTGCAGATGTACATGACTACCGAAAGTTGTGATGGATAACAAAATGTAACAAGTTGGCTGTCCCATGGACAAATGGACAACCAAATTTCATAGCAAACAGAACAGAGGGCACCCAGCACAGTTCAAAATTTGTTTGCAGACAACTAAATCTTTTGCAAAACAAAAAGGTGGGCAGGTTGGCCAATGGATGGCCATAAAAATTTTCATAAAATGGAGGCCTGCTGTTACTTTTTGGTTTCAATGAAAAGAGAAACCTATGCAGTCATGATTGCATGTGTGTGCGTGT